>JAWNPR010000041.1:0-672500 GCA_035047405.1 Drosophila stalkeri | reverse complement strand
TGGGCTGCTGTGGCACTCAAGTGCTGTTGGACTGCCGCATGGCCGCATGCCTCAATTGACATTTTGAATTGTGCAACAGCAGAGTGCAAAAAAGCGTTGCATATCGCAAGGGAGGCACGGAGTATGTGTGTGTGTGTGTGTGTGTGCGTTTGTTGTGCGCTGTGTGCTAGGCAAGGATAATGCCGAGCAAAAACACGTGTTTAATGCATAAGTGCGAACGTGACGCTAAACTCATTTAAAGGATTACGTACTAAAGACTATATGAGTGTCTATGAGTGTGTGTGTGTGTGTGTGTGTGTGTGCGCGCGTGTGTGTGTGTGTGTGTGTTGGTGTGTAAATGAGATTAAATTTTGTTGAAAGCAGCGCGAAGGGCGACAAAGTGCGGTCCACACTTTTTTTTTTTTTTACACAGATATTCAAAGCGCTGGCAAACGGACGGGGAGGGAAAGGATGTAAAGTTTATTTATGCATATGTATAGTCGCATATATTTGTATGTCCCTGTGTGAGTACTTGAGTCTGTTTACACGAAAGTAGGTTAAAAGCACTTTTGGGCCAAAGCCACGCCCACCCAGCGCATAGCACACACCACCCAGCCGCCCACCGTTGTTTATTTTTTTTTGTTGTTTACATTTTGTCTTCGGTTTTGTGAACAGTTTAAGCGTCAAATTGTTGGCCATTGTTTTTCGTATTTGTTAATCCTTTCAGTCAGCTAGTCAGCCAGTCAGCCAGTCACGACAGCCAGCCAAGAGTTGACTTTAAATTTAATTAATTACAATATTATGCGCTTGGCTATTTAATGCGGGCAGACACCCACAGATAACTCCATAGCATAAGCCGTTCTCTGTTTTGTTTACTTATTTCATAAGATTAAATATCAAATATTTGTCTGGCTGTCTGTTTGTTTGGCTTACGACAGGGCTGTGCACTTGTAAGCCACCAGCTACCTCTCTTTCTCTCTCTCTCTCTTTGTATGCGTATGCTAATCGCTTAAATTTGCCTTGTAGGGTTGTCAGATGTATTTGTGTAGCACTCAAAGTCGACTGCAGTCTGCAGACTGCAATTCCAGATGATATTCTATAATATTCTGTGTGCTTTTTGGGTTAATCTTCAATACAATGAATAAATAGATCTGTGTCGCAAATGTAAATTAAAGCTAAGCACGTAAATTGCAAGGACAGTGTGTTTTACTTTAATGTTATTTATATATTATTTATTTTACTTATTGAATATTTTACTATCTACTTATTGTTACTTTCTGGTTATTTAAATGATTTAATTAATAGCACAGAAAATAATTTTTAATATTGTTTTTTGATTATATTTTATTTGCTGTTATTTTTATTTTTGTTTTATTTATTCTTTTTATTATTATAACTGAATTGACTTTATTATAAATAATTTTTCTTGTGCAATAAAATAAATTACATTGAATATAATATAAAGTTTCCACGTATTCAACTTTTTTTTACATTTTTACATTTTGATTTTTTTCAAAATATTTTTATGTATTTTTTGCACTTGTTTTATTTATGATTTTTGGCATATTTTTAAGTTTGCATTTAAGGCCAATTAAATTTATTTTTGCTCAATCAATCTTTTGTTCTGCATACATTTTGTTAATATTTTTTATACAATTCTTTTACATTTCATTTCAGTTAAAATTATTTTATATAAATTAACAAACAGTTCATTGTTTTGTATATGGCTTTTGAATGTGTGTCCAATTAAATTGTTTTACTTCAATCAATTTTATATACATTTATTTTTTACTTTTGATTTTTTTTATATTTTAATATGTTGTATTTGTTTATTTTTATTTTATATTTTTATTTCATATACCTTTGTTTGGCAACTTTTTTGTGGGGCCACTTGACAACCCTGGCTAATCAATTCTATGCGGTGCTTTTGATGTGCCAGCCACTAAAAGGGTTCACAAATTTTAAACGTTTATTGACATTTTAGCAATTACGGCGCCACTTGCAGTCAGCTCCAGCTCCAGCTCCAGCTCCAGCACGACCCTCCAGACAGTTGCCGGTTGTCAGTTGCCAGTTTTGGCTTATCAAATGTTAAATTAATGAAGTTAAAACATGAGCATTGAATGACGCAATCTGCCACCGCGTGTGGGTTTCCAACTCCAGGGACAACAGCAGCAGCAACGGCAGCTAATGATATCAGAGCGAAGAGCTTATCGATGCTTAAGTTAGTTATGTTAATTCGCTTGACGCGCTGAAGTCGATGGGCGATGTCCAGCTCTTTGTATTTATTTTTTTTTACCGTAACGAGCAGTCTATCAAAGTTGTCTCACGCTGCTCACAGGTGGGCAACTGAGCGTGAATAATTGTGCGACAGAGATGGGCAGAGGCATAGAGCAGAGCGAGAGCGAGAGGGAGTGAAAGGGTGAGTGCCTAGTGCATTTGCATACATAGCTGGACATCTTGCAGTTGGGACATGAGCTGAACGCAACGGGTGTCTAATTATGCAGCTTGACTTGCTCTCCCTCTCTCTCACTCTCACACACTTTACTCAGACACTGTCTCTCTTTCGCTTTGTCGCGTCTCGTCAACGCCTTTGTCTCTGCTCATCAAACTGTTTAGGGAGAAATCAAGATAAACTTTTAATTTCTGGTCAGGCAATAAAAAGTGGACGTGGGAAGCATTGTAGCGACTGTCGAGGAGCAGCTCATCCTCTCTGACGTAGTTTTGTACAATTTATTCAAATTTAAACTGCAGTCAGCGGATGGTCATAAAACTGGCATTTTATGAGCGCACTCTTAATTGTCCACAGACCGGGAAGTCTGCGCCTCGCACTGAAGGAAAAAAGGGTTAATTCGCAAAGTACGGACGACCATGTGCTGCCCGCCAACTGCGACTGTCCCTATCGCTGCTGCTCAGCGCGCGTCCTTAGACCCTTTTTTCACTTAGTGGCCCAATGCTCGGCCATCTGATAATTAGAAATTTATTAAGCTTAATTATGTGTTGGCTCCAAGTACGCACTTTGAATACTTTCCGTTTGTTCCAGCTGCCTGATTAAAGCCCGACCACGGAAATAAAAAGGGTTGCCTTTCAGCACATCGGCCAGGAGCCGGGCTGGGCTCTTGCCAAAAAAAACTTTGCTTATTGCGGTGGCGTCATCATGAAAATAAAATTAATTTCATGCATGCCCCTTGCACATATAAAATACCAAACAAAAGAATTTACATTCGGATGTAATTCTTTTAGTGGTTTGCAATAAAAATAAAAAAAAAAAAAAAAACTAAAAATTTTCTCATAAAATCGCCTTTGCCGAGCTGAGGACTCTAAGGATATTTCGAGTAAGCTATAAAGTTTAACTTTAACGATCTTGAAGTAACTTTTCAGCGTTTCATTTGAAATTCTTATAAAATATATTTAAAAATAATATTTTAAAGCCATTTTCCTAATAGTTTTAATAGCTATTTAAGATATTCATTTTATGGCTTTATAAATATTTTAAATATCTATTCGGCACATATTCAACATTTGAATACCCATAAATCTTTGGAGCAATGCAGGCGATTCAAGTCATGTTTCTTGATTAGATTTGTTATTTTTTTTTTTTTCACAAACGTATCATAAACATATCTCAAATCATGCACACATAAACGCCCAATCTAAATGCCATAAAATAAGCCCAAACATTTGGAAAAACTTTCCAAAATACACAGAAGAAAACTTTCATCTAAATAACACCAACAACAACAACAACAACAAGTAGTTGGCTGATCGATGATCACATTAAACTTTTAACCCGTTTAGAATCGAATCCGAAAATAGAAATCCGAAAAAAAACAACGCCATTTGGCGTGGGCCGGCGTTGAGATGAGGCGACCGGAAAAACGCCTCGAAACAAGAAAATTATTTAAAAACCCATAAAATTTGCATATTTATGGGTTGAGTTGCGAGTTGACGTGTTTATAGACGCGCCAGACCCGAATGCTGTGGGCAGCCGACTGTCATATATGCATGAGGTGATAAAAAACTTTATAATTGGGTGTTGCATGCACATATCAAAGCGTTACGTTACTTTACGTCTAAGTTTTTCCCAAAAAAAAATATATATATATATATATGTATTTGAAATTCATATATGCCAAAACAGGAGAACACTGCAAACACAAGCAGAAACTCTTTAGCTGAGCCTCTTGGATATTCGTTTCGACCGAGACGCAGACGACGTGGCAGATGGCGCACTACGTGACCAATGTGAAATCCGTTGACTTATGTCAATATGACGTAGCGTCGGTCGGGTTCGCGTCTATGCCAGAAGAGCGACTCAGCTCAAATGAAGATAGACAGCGTCAGACGACAGAACAAAGCAGTGCACAGGTCGGGGTTAGAGGCAGTTGCATAACGTTCGACGATATAAACTTTTTGGCAGTGGTGAGAAATCAAATAAGGACAGCCTCGACGACGACGACGACGACGGACTATGCCAGGATATGGCAGTGAGCGAGCTTGTCAAGCAAATGACAGCCAGAATTTTTGAACTTGAAATTATTTGCACGACAGCACAAAAACGTTGCTCTGCAAATATGAAAGTGGTTGCATTACTTTTAAGGGTAACTGTGCAACGTTGTTAAATGAAATTAAAAGTGTTTTTGTCTCTTAATGTCTTTCATCTAATCCGATTATGCGCATATGCTGAAAGTCTACAATGCAAGCGTAAATTGTGAAAAAGCACGTTTCATAAAAGATATCATATGAATAACACAATTTTTATATATAATTTTATTTTATAATTGAGATAGTATTTAATATATATGATTGTTGGTATCTACAAAGCATAAACTTGTTCATATTGATAGATATAGATATTTTAACATATTTAAATCAGAATCTAAATCACATTAATTATTATAAATAACTGAAGCTTAATATAAGTTTAAATAGCTTTCCATATTCTTATTTTCTTTTTATATATTTAACGTGTCTCTAGAGTTCATTTCGTAGTCGAGCTAGCCGAATTGAGCTCTGAATTTGTCGTTTAATTTATTTTCACGCCACGTCGTCGGGCGTCACATTGAAAAGTAGTTTTCACATAGGACCAAAACGCTTAAAACTGTACGTACATGCTACATCCAGCCAGCTCCTCCGCCTACTCCCAGCTTTGCCCTTTCCCTCTGACAGCTGTCAGCAACTCACAAAATGGCGCAGAACAGAAAAAAAAATGAAAGAATTTGAGCAGCATTGGCAAAGTGTTTGCCAATTTTAATAAACGAATTTGATACAAAAAATTATGTTAAAAAAAAATGCTGTATAAAAAAATAAATATATATATATATATAAATATATATACTTTTGTATACATATTACATGTGCAGTTTGTATTTACTTTGCCGTAATATTATTTGATGCCATTCATTGGCTATTGATAGCAGCGCCAATGTCCTGTGCCAACAGGATTCAGCACGTTGCCCATTGCGGTTTTTGTTGCTTTTCGCGCCTTGTCGCCTCTGACGTGGACACACACACAAACACACACACACACACACACACACACACACACACACACACACACACGTACACACATCGAATCAGATCAGTGGACAAGGAAGTGGTTGGCATGCGTTGCCGGCTGCCAGGGCTGTCTGGGCTGGTCGCTCGGTGCGTGCAGCCACAAAATGTCATGCACCTGTCAACCTGGCCATAATAAGATGCCAAAACAGTTGTGCGGTTTCAGCCTGACCAACAGCTAGCCCCAGGCTATTGGATAACAACAGCCTGGGCAGGCAATCACCAAGCAGGCAGCAGCCCCAAACAGATAGTGAGATGAGCTCTCGGCTCACTGACCAAAGCACTCGATGCGTCTGCTTTAGGCTTTGCGTGTGTGGTCAACTTGCAACAAGAGTTTGCAACAAACTGATTTAGTAGCCAAATTTAAGGCAATCAAGTTGCCTAAAGTTGTTAACTAAGGCTTAGCTAATTGGCTTATTAATACATAAATAATATATACATATATTATTTTTCTACTTTAATTATATTTGAAATGCAATTTGATGGCATATTTATCTCTTGGGTTCTTTGGTTTCAAAAACTTCTCTAAGTGCAGCCAACTACTCAACATTTTACATTAACACCATTTCTCTTAGCTGGCAATTTACGCACTTCTTAGTAAATGAGTTTTGATACCCAATAGAAATGCCTGAGATGTATGATAGACTATGTAAAATATTTGGAAAATTTACCAAAATATATAAATATATTTATGAAAATATTTTGTATTTTTTTGGAATATACACAAATATATCAATAATAAATATTTATAAAAATATTTTTAAAAAAATATATAATTAATAAATATTTATGTTTTTATGTAAAAAAATATATATATATATATTAATAATAAATATTTATGAAAATATTATGTATTCTGTAGATATAAACAAATATATAAATAATAAGTATTTATGTAAATATTTTCTATATATATTTTTTTATATATAAACAATCAATATTTATGAAAATATGTTGGATATATTTTTATATATAAACAAATACATAAATACAAAATATTTGTATATGTAATCAAATATATAATTAATAAATATTTATTTTGTAATTACATAAATAAAAAATTTTTGTATATGTAAACAAATATATAATTAATAAATATTTTTGAAAATATGTTGTATTTTTAAATATATTTGTTTTATTATATATATGTTTATTTATTTTAGTATTTTATTATTCTTTTCTTTTCATAATAATATTTTAAGTTTTGCAAGATTTATTCTACAAAAGAACTTCAAGGCATTTTTAATATTTTAATTTTTATTTTTATATATTGATTGTACAATTTATAAATTTATAATATTAACTTTTCTTTCATTTCTGAGCTCAACAGTATTTCCATGATATTTCAACGTCACGCAACTGCAACTGATATCTCTGTAATTTGTCTTTCATAATAAGAGAGAGAAAGAGAGAAAGAGAAAGAGAGAGAGAGAGAGAGAGAGAGAGAGAGAGAGAGAGAGAGAGAAAATAATAATAATATGTCTGTCGTAATTTTTGCACTTTACAGTTTCTGCTCATCTCTGCATTTTGGCCAGTCGAAGGCAACTTTTCCCTTTGGTTTGACAAGGACTGCTCCATCATCATCGTCAGGCGCTAGTTGTGAGCTGTGGGTGCTGGGCGCTGGGCGCTGGGCGCTGAAGCACTTTTGTCGCGCACACTTCAAAAAATATGCCAAGCTCATAATTTTAATCCAGCTTTCAGACACTTGCCCCACTGCCGCTGCCTCAGCCTCTGCCCCTGCCTCAGCCTCTGTCTCTGCCTCTTTCTGTGTCTCCATTTCTGCCTGCTGTTCACGCACAATGTGGCAAATTAGCAACAATATTTAAAACTAACTGCCAGGACTTTGTGCTTCTGCTCTCATTCTCTCTCTCCCACTCTCCACTCTCTATCCTTGCTCGGCAATTATTTAAAGCTGAAAGTTTTGCCATTTGCGACAGGGCTAGACAAGAAACAAAGCGTGGAGAAGTGGTTTTGGCGAGTGGGAGAGATCTAGGAGTGTAGGTGGATGGCCACAGCAACGCAAAGTTTATGTTAAAAGCTTTGCATTATGGCCAAAACACTTCAAGTTACGAGGACGACACCACGACGGCACTAGAAACGGCCGCTCCGCTGATATCATGGCGTGCTCGCCAAGTTGTGCCAGAAATATGATCGCAAAGTTTTCGCTGTGAAAATCGTGACACATTTTTTGGGTCAGCTGCGCGTTGCAGATTTTAATTTTCAATTTGCTAGCGTCACAGTTTTTAATTAAAAGCAAACGCGCGAAATAAACATTAATTTTTATTAAGCTCCTCTCATAGCATAGCCTGCTCTCCTCTCCACCCACTCGACAGCCCTCGATTTGCTGCCTGTGGCTTATAATGTGTATTTCTATGTTAATAACATCATTATCGGCCAGTCCTCTGGCAGGGCAAAGCCTTAGCCAAGTTACGTTGCCTGTTGGCTGTTGGCTGTTGGCTTTTAACGCCTTTGCTTTTTAGCCATTTCATTGCCGTCCTTTCGAGTGCTTGGCTGCTTGGCTGGCCGCATGCCTAATGCAGCCTCAACCATTTACCATCCTACCGTGTATATAAGTAGCTGCGCCTTATCCTTGCCTTATCCTTATTGCCATCGCATCTTCATTTTTGCTCGTTCAGCTTTATTAGAGACGCGCTCGCCGCTTCTTCAGCTCTGTCCACGCAAATCCTGCCATCAAATTTACACAAATTTCTGCTCAAGTCCGGCCACGCCAAAGGACATGCTTTTTGTTATCGCTCAACATCGTGGCAGCAAGAGAGAAAGAGGGAGAGAGGGGTAGAGGAAGAGCTTTGTTTTTTGGGCTTAGCATGGTTGTTGTGGCTTTTTCATATTGCCGGAAATTGTGGCTACCGGATGTGGGATTATGTTTTCAAGTTTGTACCGGAACTTTGGCGCTTCACGAACTGACGTAGTAAAAATCATGACTGTTACGATTCAGTTGGGTCTCGTTCCGTTGCCTTTGCGACAGGTTAGGTCAGGTCTTAAGTGGGTAGTTACCTTTGATATAGATGAGCTTAGCATAATTGATGCTTTATTACTGAGAATTGCTCAAGTGGTTTACAATTTTTGTTAAAGGTCCTTTCAAGCAAATACATAATATTTGATTTATTTTTAAACTTTCCATACAGCATATTTATAGTTTCTCTATGATCCATTTTGGAATATCTTTAGCTTTTTAACTTTTCTATTTCTGTTGCCATAGTGACTTTAAATGTTTTCTAACTCTCTTGTAGCTATCGGGCATCAATTAATTTCACGCTGCTTTGCAGAATTGTTGGGCCGCGCATTATTCACGTCAAAGCCAGCAAAATTTTGTGATTTAGTTGGCACAACTTTTATTGGCTTGTGGCGCCTTTTGTGTTGTCACCAGGCAGCAGCACCACCAGCACCACCAGCAGCACCAGCCAGCTGTTGGCTTATGGAATGGGATCTGTATGCTGAGGCAACTGAGGCTGGCCATTGAGTCACTTGACTGTCGTCGGCGTTGTCGTCATTTGCGCACTTAAACTAATTAAGCGAATTACTTCAGAAGTCGCCAAGTTTTCTAATTATATCGAATAAATTTGTTTAATACGCGTATATTGTCAGAAGAGTTCGCTCTCTCTCTCGGTCGGCACTCTCCTTTTCCCTCTCTATATAGCTCTCTCGCTCTTGGCCTAATGTGCTTCGTTTCTGGCTGTCTTCCAGTGAATCTCACTTACTTTTCCCTCCGCCTGCAAAGTAATTTGCATTGCTTTTTCATCATTTTTGTTCTTGGTTTTTTGTTTTTTTTTTAGGGCGTTTTTTGTTTTCAGTGATTTGGCTTCGTTTCTGATTGTTTACTCTGCTGGAAATGTTAATTTCTGGACTTTTGACTGCCATCGCATCGACGCGCTAGCTTCACTGATTTGAATGATTCTGTTTTGAATGGCAGGCGTCAGTTTTTGGCTTTTATTTAATGTTTTTCTTTTTGTTGCTTTTGATTATTTGCTTCAGTTGTTTATTCAATTTCCGCCTCTTTTCTTTCATTTCTGTCGATTGGCTTTTGCATTTTGCATGGAATCGTAATGGCTTTGAGTAGGGCAGCTCGTTATTGGTATTTGAAGAAAATCAGAAAGCCAAAATTAGTTCAACTAATAAGCTGCCCTTTAAAATGTATAAAAACTAGTAAGAAAGCTTTAGTCAAGACTGACCCACTACGAGATACCCTGAACCCTACGAAGAACCAATAATATTCCAAGAATGCTTCGCTTTCAAAAATCTGAGAAAAATCGAAATTGTATTAAATTAGTATCTATATAGATATATATAAAAAGCTTGAAAACTTTGGCACTAAAGATGACTGAGATATAATTTTTAAAAATACATATTTTTATCGATAACTTTAAAACGACAAAAGTTATCGAATTTTTGAAGCAAATTCGTATTGCGTGTGTAATATACGAACCTAATACAAAACGAATAAAGTCTCTAGCTCTCATATCTATATCGACTCAGCTATTGACCCTGCTCAAGAATATATATACTTTATGGGGTCGGACACGCCTCCTGCTGCCTGTTACATAAATTCAACAAAACCATTATACCCTGATTTCCCATTTTCAATGGGTTGAGGGTATAGAATCAATGACTTAAAGGAATTTCTATAGAGTTGGAACTGCCATAGACTGAACTAGATATACAATAGTAACTTTATATCAAATGAAGTGCATTGAGCTTATCATCGTAAGAGTTTCACTAATACTTGTGCACACTTTCAACACTAAAACATACAGACATTTCTTCGTTTCCCACGTTGCCTTCGTTGACTTGGCCAACTAACTGGAATAGTTCATAACTTAAGCCACACACATAATCTGCTCGCACACTTATTAAACAATCCAATCTATATCAAAAGCAAATAAACACGCGCCTCTTGAATGCAACCCTACACCAAGCTACGCCGCTCTCTACCCTGCTATGGCTCAGCGACAAATGCAACATTCGTTTGGTCGACTGTCTGACCCAATTTAAGTCTGTAGAAATATATGTATTATATATATATATATATATATGTATAAGTGTAGTCAAGTAACCCTCGCGGCAATGTGATGCCCCTGAAGCGCCTCGCCTCGTCTAGTTACGCGCTTGCTTCCTGTCTCTCTCTCTCTCTCTCTTTCTCTCTCACTCTCTCTGTCCCTGTCCGTCAGTTCTTAATGAAGCAACGCACGTAAACAATAAGCAAACTTTGAAGCGAAAATTTTGCGCAAATAATGTTGGCTTTACATTTTTTTTTCCTCCTCAGTTCGTTCAGTTCAGCTGACGTCGTTGTTGTTGTTGTTGTTGTTGTTTGTTTTGGTGCAAAAAGAGATACGAATGCGGATACGTGCGGCGTCATGCGCCGGCAGGAACTGGCACGAAGGTCGTCCTGCTGGCAAAAGTTTTGCGCGCCAGTAACAAGTTGCTCAGAATTAGTTGCGAAAAGTGTGGCAACTCTGGCTTCGCAATCCTGCCCCATCCTGCACCGCTCTGCCTTGTCCTGTCCTGTCAGCTCATTAATTTTAAGCCAACAAAACGGAAGCGTGCAGCCAGTTTCCGGTTAGCAAAAGGCCCACAACCGGAGACAGAGCGAGAACCATGTCACGGCTTTGGATATTTCCATTCCCAGACCCATTCCCATTCCCATTCCCATTCCTACTCAGCATTCGCAAGTTGTATTGGTATTTGTATTTGTATTTGTGAGCCGCACTTGAATTATGGCAAAAAATTCTTTTAGCCTTTCAGTATATTTGGTTTGTTTGTTTTCCACTCTTAATAAGCAACGGCAGCGAAACTTTTCAAGTGCGCAAAATATGCGCGAAAGGCACGCGATACACCATAGAAGGCAGCCCTCCACTGCCCACCCCATTGGCAGGAGGCGGCGTAGAGCTAAGAGACTCCTGCAACAGCTGATGCTGCACGCCAGCAATGAATACAAAATTAATGTAGGTCGAAATGGCAAAGCATGCGACTGAAACTGAAATAGATTAATTACAAGTAGTTTCACATTGGGCTCTGAGAAATTGTGAAACAACCCGCAATGCCATGCCCCATTCCCAATCCACAATCCCCAATCCACAATCCACAATCCTCAATTGCCTCATTTGGATAACCCTGCGAGGCAGCTGAGAGCTATTTATTTAGCATATGAAATTTTCGGTTTTGATATATTATCAAAAAGGGCAACTAGGCTGCGCTGCTAACAATTGAGTTTATAAAGAGAAACGAGAAATAAGCGAAGTAAGTTTGAAGAGTATAGAGAAGTATATAGTATAGAAGAGTAGAGTATTCACGGCGAGAAGGAATAACTAGAAAATACCCTAAATTATGAATTTTGAATATCTGCAAATGGTGGAAATATTTATATTTCTGTATACATTTAGTGCATATTGATTGTAAATAATATTTTATAAAATGCTGGTAATATACTAAAAAAAAAAGCAAACTTATGTCTGTTTTTATTTTTTATTTTATTTTTATTTATTTTTTATTCAATATCAATGAAAAAAGTTATTGATTTTTCAGTTGCTGATCAAGTTGATCTGCTATAGGTAGATCAGCATTCATGTCTTAAGAATTTAGGGGATTAGAATAATTATATTATTAAAATATATTTCTATTTATTTATTTGTTTATCTGCTATTGTCTTCTTTATTTATGGTTTTATTCAGTATTTTATTTATTTATTGATTTATTTATTGTTTATTTATTGATTCATTGATTTAGTGATTTATTGATTTATTTATTTATTTGTTATGTTTTTAATTATTTTTTATTTGTTGATTTATTTATTTATTTAATTATTTAATTAATTAACTAATTAATTAATTAATTTATTAATTAATTAATTAATTTATTTATTTATTTATTTATTTATTTATTTATTTATTTACGTATGCTATATTTTATATATTATACAGAGAATTTTAATTATAGGAATATATTCATAGTTGAACAGAAATGTAAAAACTGAGTTGAAAATTTTTTAATTTAATTTTTTTTTCTATGAAAATTTATAAGAGCCGTAGTACAAACTTTCCATGGCAATACCTATCAAGATTTTCAAGCTGATTCTATTCTATTTTATTATAATTAATAAAGAATTTACTTTAGATACTAATATATGCCATGAAATTTAATTTAACATGAATATATTTAACAAAAATTTGTTAAAAAATATATAAATAAAAGAATACAAATAAATTTATTGTTCTATAGACTAATTTACAGATATTTTTCTCATTTCTTTATTATTTATTTTACATATAATTTTTATCTACCTCATTTAAGCAAAAATGTTTAATCATATTTTTTTATTTTTTTTTTTTTTTTTTGTTTAAAATAATAATAACTATAGCTAAGTATTTGACTTTAAAACATGAATTCTGACCAGCGAGAGAGCAAAGATAGAAAATAGATAAAGCGAGTAGAGTATGATTTAGATGGTCTATAGATATAGATACATCTATCAAGCAGTTAATACTAATATGCAGCTAATGTTTGCATTTGTGACCACCACAATGCGAAATCAAGCCAATAATCAGTCTCTTTGCTTAATTTCAGGTCACAATTGTTTATTTGTCAGATGTTCTTTTGCATTTAAATTGCTCTTTTGGCCGTTGTCCTTTGTTTGGTATTTGGTATTTGCTATTTGCATAATCTGTGTAAGTAAATGTTTCTTAAGCAATGTGCTTGCTGCACATATTTCTGGCAACAAATCCTTTTTAAACTGCTTTAATGCAGTTTGCCTTTTGTTTTGCCCCGATGCAGCATGCCACAAGCAGCAGCAGCAAGCATAACTGCAAACAGGACCTCAGCTAGTTGTATTTGTTGTGCCAGTCTACCAAAAGAAAATATGCAGCTTGGCATCAAAAGAAACAAGGGAAGCAAGAAGAAAAAAAAAAAAAGAGAGAGAGAAAGAAAAATATAGAAATAAAAATGAGCACTTGTTTGTTTGTCAACAGTTTTGTACTGTGTAGTCCTTTGTGGCCAGGCTAGTTTCCTGCCTGCCTAGCCTGCCTGACTTGCCTGCCTAGCCTGCCTGACTGCCTGCATATGTTGTCAGCGCTAATCAAGCGCACATATGATAAACACACACACACTCTATGCTTATGCAAACACATACATATATATATATATATATATATGTTGTGTTGCATACAAAGACAAGACTTATGCAATTGTATTTGTTTAGCCAGGCTGGCGGGTTGAATTGCCTTGAGCTGTGATTCATCTGCTTCTTCTGCATGCAGCGCTGGCATTCTGTGCATTTCTTTCAGCCAACGTTGAGTTTCTGCGCAATTTCACAGGCATTTCGCCTGTCGGCTTATAAAGCCTTCCCTCGTCTACTCCTTATGATTGATTTATGCTAATCCTGTATCCTTGGGCAATTATGCAAATGCACACAATAAAGTTTAAAGGCATGCCAATTGCATATTTCATTAATAGGATTATGAATGCTGTTGTTTTGCATCTTCATCGGTTATGAACTCTACTGCAGCACTATCTATCTCGACTGCTGTCTAAACTTGAAACTAACGAATAAAGTAACATTTTATTATGTCACTATGTCACACAGATACACACACACACACACACTTGGAGAGACACCAAGACAGAGTTGACATGTTGACATGTTAAAGAGCGTGTAAGTGAAGTGTGATGGAAGCTCGCAGATACAAAAAGCTCAGAGTAGTTGCATAGAAAGCGTGAGATACACATAGTTAGGAGGGTGTATAGAGTGTATGGAGAGTATCGCTGTAGCCTTCGTCTCGTCTCGTCTTTGACTTGTCAGCTTTTACGATTTACTTTTTAGTTAGTTAGCAAAAAAAAATAAAAATAAAAATATCTACACAACTTTTTCTTAGCATCGCTATCTCACTTTCTGTCTCTCTCTCTCTCTCTCTCTCTCTCTCTCTCTGCGCTGTGGCTGCGGCAGCCACTGTCTAGGTATTCTTTATGATGGAATTTTTAATGAATTTACTTTTAGTTTGGTGTCACACAGCATCTGCATACATGGAATATAGCATGAATGCCTCGACATCATAAGCACTGACAGCTTACATATTTCCTTAGAAAATATCTATACACACACATACATATATATATATATATATATATACATACGTATATTAAAAACGTGCACAAAATGAAAGGTGTAAATTTGTTTATAAAAGTTAACTTCTTTCTACCTCACTAGCCACGTCTTGGCAGTCAGTCAGTCAGTCAGTTCGTCGGTTTGCCTTTAGTATTCCTCTCCAGACTTGCCGTAGATTCACAAGATAGGACATGACGTAGCATCTATTGTCATGTGTGTGCACATGCCTGTCTGTGCCATCTCTCTCTCTCTCTCTCTCTCTCTCTCTATCTCTTTTGGCAAAGTGCAAACTCACGGGCGAAGGTGTCTGCACGAGATGGAGGCGTGTCACGGGGCATATTTGCAAATTGAATGCGACAAGTCAAGTGCTGTGAATTTAATTTCCATTCACATAAAATTAGATTAAAATGAAACAATGAATTAAATATTACATTTGCGTGTTGAAAGCTAGTCTAGGGAAAAATCAATTTCAAAGAATTTCTTATTTTTCCTTACAAATCCATTTAAATGCATTGAAATCGTGTGAAGCTTGTGAATGGAAAAGGCCTAATTGAATGAGACATCTAGCCGACTGAATAAAAAAAAATATATATATATATAAATTCAAGTGCAATTTCAAACTTATCCAATTTCAGCATAGATCAAATTTTATTTTTAGCTATGAATTTGAATTTGATATTAATAAATATACACAAGAATGCCTGGAGGAATTGTGTTTTTAGAGCTTTCACAATCAATTGAATTATTTTAAAAATATTGTTTTCAAGCAAATACATTGAATACATATTCAATATATTTTTATACGAATAAAAATAAAAATATTATTTGCATACGAATAAATTGTTAACAAATATGAAATATATATTTACTTGAAGATATTTTCATACGAATATCTTGTTAATAAATATAATGGAAGATTTTATAACAACCTTCTTTTTTTATATTCATAAACAATTTTTTTATGTTGAAAATATTTTAAATATTATAAATAAAAAAAAAATAATTTAAAATTATTATAAATCAATAAAAAAATTCACAAAAGTAAAATTGTTCAATATTAAAAAGAAAATAAATATTTGTTTTTATATAATATTAAATATTAAATACATATTTGCTTTTATATAATACTTAAATTTCTAAATTAATCAACTATTCATTTTCATATCAAAAGAGAAAAACTCAAATATTTTTTTCAATTTTTTTATTATTATTATTATTATTTTTTTAATGATTTTAATTGACTTCAACTGACCCGCTGCAATTTGCCATCTAAATGGCAGTCGAAGCACCTTTTCCCTATCAGCTCCACCTTTCGCTCTTATCGTGTGGACATAAATCTGAGCGGTGCAATCTACGCTAAGCCCGTTTGCTGTTCAACTTATGTTTAAGTTGAAAATTAGTCGAAAGCTAATTAACGATAAGCGTTTGGCTGTTGCCCGGAGCTTAAGCCAAGGCCCAAGTTTGCAGCAGTCGAAAAGTTTTAATGCATTTATCGAATGGCTCGGCGGGTAGCAGCAGCTAAGTGCATATTATCGGGCATCTATTTCAATTTCCTGCAGCAATTACAAGCCTGTGCAGAGAGCCCCCCTGCCCTACCCTGTTGAGTGTAGGTACTCCCATTGGACCAGGTCGAAACCAGTTGCTGGTTTTACGTAGATACTTTTACATGGCTTGTGGCCCGCACGTAGCGCCCACGCGGTTCGACCTTTAGCCTGACGTAGTTCAAAGGCGAATGCTGCCAAATTGACTTTGTGTGCGCTCATTTCGTGCGCGAGAGCTCAGGGAAATTTTACTCAATTTACTCTTACCGCGTGCGCACACGCGCTCAGCCAAACCGGTTTTCGAGTGAGACTCAAGCAATTGAGTCCGAGTCGCATTTTGAGCATGAGTCGGCGAGAGCGAGAGCGACATAGGCAGAGGGATTAAGTGTGAGTGAGTGAGTGTGTGTGTGTGTGTGTGTGGGAGAGGGGACTGCCAGCTGAACAATGCATTTGTTCCACTTTCTGAGCACGTTTTTTCGGCCAACATATCACGAAGAACCTTTGTGCATTGAGTTTTGCTGTCCGGCTTTTGGTCAGCATTTGGGTTGCAGCTGAAATGAGGCGTGCCCAGGACATTCACGTTCCTGTCCCATCCAACGACATTGGGCCAGGAAGTACTGCGGCATCCCAAGGGACACATAATGGCCGAGATTTGAGCGCTAGCTCCGTTTTATTTTTTATATTTTATATACATATATACATTATTTTCTGGGACATTTAAAGTAAATTTGTCTTTCTTTTGAATAGGACATTTTTGGACAATTTTTTAGAGCTCATAAATAATTTATATATAATTCTTTTATATGCTTTATGTAATATAAACTAATTTATAAGCGAGCTAAAATTGAATATTTATATAAATATCTTATAAGAAGGAATTCTTTTCTTATGAGTATGTAAACAATTTTTTTTTCAACAATATTGAGGCTTTGGTATCTCTAGATTTATTTAAGCTGCTCCGATATGTTTCTGCGCTAAGCTAAACTATAAAGGCGAAACGAGGAGCTGCAACGTTTATAAACTAGAATCATGTTTTCCTGCAGCTCCTTGGCTCGACTTGGCTTTGCTTTGGTTTTTGGCCATAAATCCAGGAGGAAGCGCTGGCTTATCGAATACCCTGTCCGCCCCGCTGCTCATTATAAGCGCAGAAGTTTTCGCTGCTGCAATTCTGTTTTTGCTTGAAAAAGTCGAAAACTTGAAAACTTGGTAACTTTAAACGCCTCGAAATGCGTCACGAACGTGACCGAAGCGAAGTTTTCTTTAAGCAAAAAACCCAAAGAGTGAACTAAGGCGAACGAATGTCTTTTGTCTTTGCGGGCCAAAAAGGCAAACCATTCAAACTGGGTCAGCAATGAGGACGTTGAACATTTAAAAAAAAAAAAACATGCGGCAAATATAGCAAAACGTTTCTTTAAGGCAAAGCAACACAAGACAAGGCAAGGCAAGGACTTGAGGAGTTAAACAGTCTCAGCTCGAGTGTGAGTCAGAACTTGGAGTGAGCTATAAAAATGAGCGTGAAAATATCCCCGAGCGAGTGTGAGAGAGGGTGTGTGGCCAACCACTCACGACAGCCGGCACTCTCTCTGTGTGATGTGCATTCCACTCGTTGCGTGTTGGGCATAAAATTTACCTTGCGCTCGCAGCACGAGAGGCAATTCAGTCGACAACGAGCCGCTCCAGCGAACGGACGCAGTGTGCGGGCCAAATTAAAAAATAAATAAATATAAATGCTAATATCTACAATATTCGTATTCGAGAGTTCGGCCAATGACTATTTATAGACTTTGATTTGTTTACGTGTCGTGACGCGTGTGCCAACTTCACAACACAACAGCAACAATAGCGAAGCAGTGCTCAAAGTGACAAACAGTTAAATAGCAAAAAAATAAGAAAAGAAGCAAATTAAAGAAAGAAACAGAGTCTCAGCCATGGCAGACATGTCACTAGCCAGCAGCACGGATTATCCGCTGCCAGAGACAACAACGACTAGCAGCGGGGAGCTCTATGCGGAGTTCATCTCGGCACCGGCCAGCAGCATGAGTCCCGCTGCCATCGCGGAGCACATGCAGCAGAATCAAATCACATTCGAGATACCCACAGCGCACGATCTGCGCCACATCGATGCGCTGCACTCGTTCAACACGCTGCTGCAGCGGATTGGCAATGCGGCCATCAGCTACGACTCCTCGCCGCCGGCCAGCATCAGCACCGAGCAGCTGTCCAATTCGGTGGTGCTCGATCTGGCCGATCTGCGGGAGCACAATGCCGATGCCGATGCCAATTCCACCTGGGAGCAGATCTTTGGCGATGCCGACATGCATGCCATTGTCAACTATCTGTGGATTGGCGTTGTCACCTCGCTGGTGGTGCTCTCTCTGGTGTTCATCATGTTCAGCTGTTATTTCTATCGCAAGTTTAGGACATGGAAGAAATGCAGTAAGTACTCATTGAGCAACCCTCGCTGTGCCCCCCTTTGTCCCCTTTGTGACTTTAATCAAAATGTGTGTGTGAACGAGCGAGGGCTACGACCTTATCAATGGCCATTTATCCAGCTGTTTTGACTGCCAGGCTAAACAATATATAAAATGCAGAAAAGCAACGCCCCCACGACCCCACAACCCCCCCCCCGTATGCCCATACGCCTCTCAGTTATAGCCGTAAGTCTCATAAATTTTGGCGCGCTTCGAAATTGTCAGCCGCTTGGCATTCCCATGGCTTTGGCCGTTGTAATTTTAGATACACAAGTTTATGATGCCACAAAATATATGCGCTGCATATTTATAATATTCAACTGACCCAGCTGCCCCGCCCACCCAGCTGGCCCCTTTTACGAGCGTGATAATGTTGTGGTAGCTCTGCGAAATTTGTCTCTCTCTCTCTCTCTCTCTCTCTCTCTCTCTGTCTGTCACTCTCTGGCAGGAAAGTGGACAAAAAGCTGAGTGATATATGAGCATTATTATAATGGGGCAATTCAGTCTTATCACAGTTGCAGCAGCCAGCAGCAGCAACAGTAAAGGGCAACAAAATAAAAACATTGTTAGATATTGGCTGATAAGCTTGCGAGTCATATGGCCAAAAGTTCATAAATGCTGGCTTAAACAACAGCTTGAACTAAATCCAGTTATTGGCCAAAAAAAAAAAACAAAAAAAAACCTGTTGCTTGCTCAGCTTGTTTGGCCAAAGAGCTTTGCAACAAATAACGCAAAGTAAATCATATGCTTAGGCACTTTACACATAATTAGAAGCAAACGAGCTGTGCACACACACACACGCACA
This sequence comes from Drosophila stalkeri, assembly GCA_035047405.1. Taxonomy (NCBI): domain Eukaryota; kingdom Metazoa; phylum Arthropoda; class Insecta; order Diptera; family Drosophilidae; genus Drosophila; species Drosophila stalkeri. Next base: position 653,039 of record JAWNPR010000041.1, on the reverse strand, counting down.
CACACATACACAGATGAAACCTGGGCCAACTATGAGCGTACGTAAACTAAACAAGTCTCAACTCGAGTGTCAAACTTTTTGCAGACCAATTTAGCCAAATGATTTATTTAGGCCAACAAAGAGAGCAATAGCAGAGAGAGAGAGAGAGAGAGAGAGAGAGAGAGAGAGTGAGAGTGAGAGTTGTGAGGCGGGCCAAAGGCCGTGGCATTAAAGTATGGCCAACTCAACTGTCAAACTGTCAATTTCGTGCTAACGAGCCTTAAAAACTTTCCGCCCCAAAACAATGTTGGCCCAAAAGGAGAGTGAAGAGCGATGTTTTAGTTAGTCTTAAGGGCCGGGCCACTACGTATAATATCAATTTGAGCTTTGAGCGATATGTGTGTGTGTGTGTATAGCCTTTTTTTTATTTATTTATTTATTTTTATTTTTTTTTATTTTTGGGCGCCTGTGTGTCTAATTAGTTTCGTTAGTGTCGTGTTTGGTTTTACTTGTTCGCTTTTTTTCGTATTACGGTGCTACGTGTTGGACTGGCCTACATAGATAGCAACTAGACCAAGCACACACACACACACACACACACACACACACACACATGTATTTATGTAGAGTGTGTGGTTGCTGCAGCTCGGTGCCCTCTGCCACACGTGTGTCATTTATAATTAAGTAACTTTGGCTTAAGTTTGCTCGATTTTCGTAGCACGCTTTTCTGCGTTTAATGCTCGCTACGTGTGCCACGCCCCCCTCCCCATCCCACTACCTGTCTGTCTGCCAGCCAGCCAGCCTACAAGCCACTTCGTTGTTGTCGCTCCACACACAGAGTGTGCTTACCTTATAAATACTTAACGAGCCGTAGATGCCAAGCAGCCTCAGCCTTGCTTGGTCTTACAGTTTATTTATTAAGCAAGGATATACGCGCGCTCTCTCTCTCTCTCACACACACACACACACACACACACACATACAGCGTGTAGCAAGTTTTTGGCTTGTTATCAATTAGAGCCGCACACAACTGAATTTATTAACAGGACAACAGCCAGCGGCGCCAGGCACTTGTGTATTAAAGCGAAACAGGACGAAACAGGAGCTGATGCCACTGTTTATTATGTTGTATAGGTTGTGCATAATTTACTCACCTTAAAAATGTAATTAAGCGTAGCACAAAATTTGCCCTCAGAAACAGAGTGTGAGAGTGAGAGAGAGAGAGAGAGAGAGTTAGAGAGAGAGAGAGAAACTATCGGTCACAACTTTTGCCCTAGCTCTGCGAGTCTTTTCAATTTTTAATGGCTTTTGTGGCAGGACGCAGAACTAGCTCTAGTTGCTTCAACTACTGCACTATGTGTATGTATGTGTATGTGTGTGTGTGTGTGTGTGTGTGTGTGTGTGTGTATTTTAGCTACAATGTTTGCTGACTTTTTGGTTTTCAGTTAGCCACGACGCAAATGGCGTGCTGTAATTAAACAAATTGTTTTGTTGCTCGCGAGCATTTAGCAATATTTAATTTCTCAAGTTTTCACTGCATAAATAAAGAAAAAAAAAATAGTAATTAAATAATAAAAATGACAGCAAAATTGAATTTGAGCTGCTGCACTCAACAATTCGCTTTCATTGACAGCGGCTGCAAAAGCGATTAAATGTAATAAAAGGCGTACTCAAACTGTCGAGCGCGTTAAAAAATTAACAAACATTTATGAAATGCAATATATAAATACACACACACACACACACACACACACACTTGTACATGCACTCACGTTTGTGCAAAAGTAAATAATAAAAAAATAAAACAAGAAGCGAGACAAGAGCGAGCGCATCGAGCTCAATTGTTGGGCTCTTCAGCATTCGTCAGCTCATTGCAATGAATTTAAATTGTTGCATACATTGGGGCGCAGAACAGCCGAAATGAAAAAACATGCCACAAATGTAACAAAAGCCAAAAACAAATGGCGTGCTAATTTTTTTCCTACAGCCACTGCAGCTGCCAGTTCAACTGCTTCCTTTCATTTTTTTTTTTTTCTGCTATAGACTGCCCCAACACTTGCATAAAATATGAATCCCATGGCATGTATGTGTGTGTGTGCCACGCCCACTGCGGACTCGCATGTGCTTGGTCGTGTTTGCCGTCTGTCTATCAAAAAAGCAAAAAATAAAAAATAAAAAAAACAAAAGTCAAATGGGTCTCGGCGAGAGTCCTCAGCACCCAAAAAATATACGAGCTTGCACTACAGTTATAACAATAAATCAACAAACGCTGCCAGCAGCACAGTGACTGCTGCCAGTATGTGTGCAAGTGCGAGAGCGACTGCTGCCAGGCTGGGTTTTAATATTGTAATGCGCCAATTTTTGTTGGGGCCACGCCTACTCGTGGTATTCCCCACCCCACCCAAAAAAAAAAAAAAAGCCGGCTTTAATGGAAAACCATTTGGCCAAAATATTCCTGAGCACACAGCAAACTGAAAAGTGTATTAAACGAAATAAAAAATAAAAAATAAAATTAATTTCAATTGAAATTTATAATAAAAAAAAAAGAAAAGTAAAATTAATATATAAATATAAATAATAATTGCTTGCGCTGTCTATAAAAAATGTCGTATTCAGCTGCCAGAGCTGGCTTTCATTTAATAAATACAGCTTAAATTGCATTTAATAACCGCAACAATTTGTGGCACGGGTAAACAATAAAAGCCACCTTCAAATTGATAAAAAAAAAAAAAGAAAAGAAGCTTACAATTATATAGTAGATATATCAGGATAAGCCCCTGTCGAGCGCTGCACTACACAAATAAGCTCTCTCTCTCTCTCTCTCTCTTGCTTTAAAGCGCGACTTTTCTTTCAAAGAATGTACAAAATTTAACATTTCGCGTTGCATACTTTTCGGGTCGAGCTTTTCTCTACATTGCTGCATCTTCTTTAATATTTATTTCGCTTCATTTTTTTCTTTTTTTTTTTGTACGTAATTCGTATTTTCGTTTCATTTGTGCCACGCGCGCACTTCCGGCCAGCTTATTGCCAGCTTGCTGTTGTTGTCAGTCAGTCGAAGGGACAGCCGGACAGCCGGACGGACGGACAGTCGGACGGACGGACAGTTGGTTGTTGTGCATGAGAAACTTTTGCCTGTCCGGCCAAACTCGCAGGCATTTCCGGTCGGCACAAAACTTTTTTTTTCACTCTCTCTCTCTCTCTCTCTGTCTCTCTCTCTTTTAGTCGGTTTTATGCTGTTTTCTGTTTTTCTTTCTCTTTTTTATTTTCGCATTTTTTGTATCTTTTCAATAAAAGCTGTAGAGGTTCCTGTTCCTGTCCTGCCATTCACAAAGTTGAAGCGTTTGCGCCTTTACGCTAAATTGAATTTAATGGCAAAGTCCTCTCGCTACGCCCCTCTAAGCCAATCCAACAAGTGTCCTTACAGTGTGTGTATTTCATATATGTATGTGTGTGTGTGTGTGTGTGTGTGTGTGTGTGTGTGTGTGTGTGTCTAGTCCCAACAAACAAACTAATGAGACGTTTGTCAAAGTCAAAGTCAAAGTTGGACAGCAAAAAAATAGAAACAAAATCTAAACAACTTTCAACCTCTTTTCGTATTTGCAGACAAGGACATAAGAGCACAGCTGCATGCGGCCAGCGACTCCTACTCCTCGCATGGCGCCAGTCATCACCTGATCAGCTGCGACGCTAGCCGATTATTGCAGCAGGTGCCTGGTAGCAATGGTGGCAATGTCAATGGAAGCTCAACTGTTGGCGGCAATGAGGCGGGCTTCTATCAAATTGAATCGCCGCCCTGTTATACAATTGCCACAGGGCTGCCCAGCTACGATGAGGCGCTGCATCATCAGCCGCGCCATTTTGCCTACGGCATGAAGTTTGTGTATCCCAGTCTGGCGGCTGTGCATCATCATCATCATCATCACAGTCACAATCAACGTGCGTGCATTAGCGGCTGGACAAAGGACGCAGTGCAGCCGAGCTCGAAGAAGCTGCAAAAGTGCAAACTGTCAGCAGCAGTCGATCAGGCGCAGACACAGACACAGACACAGACACAGATACAGACACAGATGCAGTTGCAGTTGCAGGCAGAGGATAAAGCCTCCACGCCAGCCATTTGCATTAACATGCCGGATGAGCAGGAGCTGCGGAATGAGTCGGAGCTGGACCTGGACCTGGCGCAACGAAATGCGACGACAGATGCGGCACCAACTTTGCTGCCGGCAGCAGCTGCTGACGATGATTGCGCCTCATTGGTCGTTGTTGTTGCTGCGTGATTGCCCAGCAACTAAAGAGCCAGCCGAAACGGAATGGGACAGGGAATTGTGTTGTGGGAATGGGTACGGGGTATTGGGAATTGGGGCTTGGGCATAGTTTGGGGCTAGAGATCAGGCTTACATGCTTAGTCACTTGTAAATAGCTGCATCGTCTGCCCCTCCCCCCACTTTCGAGTTGGGTGAGCAAAAGTCCTAGTAGAGTCCGCTCGACACTCGACAAGAAAGAAACAAATTAAAGAAATACAGATCCTATAGCCTATACGTGTAAATGATTTAATTTCGTTTTAGTTATTTGTTACATATTTAATTATATATATATATATATATATATATCATGTATTATGCAAGACTGAGTATTATTTATTGTATCTATAAATCGTAATTTTAACAAATTGCCTATCGATTATGCCTAAATGTTACTGAATAATATCGCAAAACATATTAAAATATAATGCTAGAACCAAGCATTCAAGCAAATTCAAATTTAAATAACAATTTTTTGGTTTCATTTCACTTTTACTTTTGCTTTGACTTTGATTTTGATTTTGACTTTAGTTATTATTTTAGTGCTGGGTCGTATGCTCGACTTGGTATTTGAGTTCTGTTCGGTTGTCCTTGAAATCACGAACGTGATGTTGACCCAAGGAACACAGTCAGAGACTGTGGACAGCCTAACAAACATCTGGCCAAGATAATCAAGATATGAGCATTAGAATCCAAATGTTTGCCCAGCTTGGGCTGGCAGGCAATCAAGCTCGCTAGCTATTACCAAAAAAAATGGTCTTCGAATGACTTGATTTTGTTATTTGCATTTGATTTCATATTTATTTTGATTAATCAACACAATGTTAATGAATTGGTTTCAATTGCAGTGGCACCTCTTGATCAAGCACAGTTAGCTCATAAAATGTTGCAGTTACTACAGCTACATATAAGTAGTGAATAATAAAAAAAAAATAATATATATATATATAATGAAACTAATTACATACATATACGGAAGCTAGAACCTACAACTAAATGAACTTCATGAATTAATTAAATAATGAAATTAATAAATAAATATTGTCAAGTATGGTAAACAAATATAACAAATCTGAATCGAAACTGTAATGTCTCTTTAACTGTTATTTTGGCCGACGCAAGGGAATCGGAATGTACTATAACCAGATAATGTTCGCTCACGTGCTGGCATAAATAATTTCATGTCAAATTTGACACTTTTGTTGAGGCTTGTGCGCACTCCTCAGCTGGTAATGGTAATGCTGCAATTTGTATTCAAATGTACGATTTGTTGATGAGTTGACTGCTCCACTGCTCGACTCTCCGGCTTGCCGACTGCTCGACTGTCCGACTGTCCGACTGTCAGTTGAACGGCCAGACGGATGGACGTTGTAACACGCCGCATCAAACATAGCAAAACGCAGCGGAGTAACAAACACCAAAACAGGGCCATAAATTATATTATCGTGCATCGTGTATCTGGTTCAGGTCACAGTCATGAGTGACTGCCAGAGTAAAGACTAAAGGAATGGCTGGAGGCAGAGGGAGGGGCGACCGTACTGGGTTTGCCGGGAATGCGAGGGGCGAGGCGCTTCTGGAACCTGGTAATGACATTAACACCAGCAGCAGTCGCAGTCAACATTGGGTTTGGTGTCGCGGTCGTGTTTTACGTTCTTGCCATGATTTTGCTACACAGCACAACAAAAATAAGACGCAAAACAAATGTGAATCATTTTTTTTTAATAGTCGACTACTGTATACTCTGTAAGAGAAGCTTCATTGATAATATTCAAACAAATCCTTACCTGCAATACTAAGCATTTCCGTAAATTATTTAAAATAATTAACTACATAATTACAACAAATTAAAGAACAAGTTTTTTAAGGATAATTCATTATTAATTCGATGTTGCCAATTATCAAATCTAAATTCTCAATTCTGCTTTTAAAATTCTGGAAAATATTTAATATAGTATTTAAAAAATGAGTTTATATTTATATTTAAGATTCTCTTCGTTAGGTATTCCGATTAGATTTTTTATTAAAATATACATTTATCTATTTACATCAAATTTATAACTAATTTGACATTTTCCAACCAGAGAAATTCACACTTTAGCTTCAATTATATTTACTATATTCATATTTTTTGAAGCTAATAGATTATATTCCTCAGGATTCGCACAGATAGCCGAGGTGGGTCTCAGTACGTGTACACACGTCAAAGTATGTGTTATATGTAAGGGTATGAGTACAAGTGTATGTAAATGTATTTTTGTATGTATGTTATGTACAGTACAAGTACGTTTTTATGGGGTCTGCACGTGTGTTGCCCATAATTGGTCGAACGTTTTTTTTTTTTTTTAAGTGGAGTTTATTGAACAGGGTGTTGCGGTTTGACTTTCAGAGTGATAAATCTTTGGGTAACCTGTTAGTCACCTGTTAATAAGACAATACAAGTACATTGTAAGAATGTTATGAACAAATACTATATATGTATATATGTAGTCTATGTAAACAATCACAATTACATTCAATGGTTTCTATGAGCATAATTTAGTTAACATTTTCCAAGTCGAAAACTGTACTTTCAAGATTTTGAATGTAGACTTTCGGTACGTGCAGATTTTTCTGTTAAATTACATCATTTTCTGTCACATCATTTTTCAGATCCTGAGTAATATATCTTTATTTGGTACTATTATTTCGTGGCCCGAAGTATTTCACAGTCTCGCCCTTTCTTGGGGTTACAGGAATCTCTTCAGCATCAGCATTTGCAGCTCTTTCAGCAACTTCATCAGATTCATCTCTACTTACGCCAGAGTCATAAGCAATTAAGCGACTTTCCACACCGGGGCCAACAATATCACTTCTCTCATAGTCTAATAGCGTATCTGGACTTGCGACTTCTTCTAAATGTGATCTAATATCTGAATCAGAGTTACTTTCTGCAAAGGGTATTGCATTTGCTCCGGGGTGTCCATGTCTAATGAAGCCTCGTCCTCTATGACGTATTTGGTGAACGTGCAGTTCATCATCAGCTGTTTTATCTGCATTGTATATTCCAGGCTCATAATGTAGTGTACTTATATTAACGTCCTCGTGATTATGAGTATCTTCTTCATCTCTATTGGCATCCCCAGTATATTGAAAAGTTTCTATTCTGGGCCTATGTACTGAAAAGTGTCTTTCATTTTTACTTCTACCAGCGTCTCCTGGTGTACCATGAATTGAATGTCTATCTGTGAGTACCAGAGTGCGTTTAACATCAACTTCATCATCAAAATCCGTCGTTAAGTCTTTGCCAGTGTCATCATCATAGCCATCTTCCTTGCCTTCTTCTATTGAGTCCTGGCTTACATATTCATCTCTAGGACTAAGTTCATCTGCATATTTCCAATTGCTACCAGTAAAATTTCCTCCATTTCTAATTCTATTGCCTGTACCACGGTTAACATATTCTACCAAGTCTCCATCTCCAATCTTCGTTCTTTTTCTTCCAGAAAAACTTGCGGGAACTTTGCTCTTGCTATTAACATCCGTTTGTTCATCAGTTAAAAGTGTCCGTGGTTTCTGATCCCTGTGTTGATAAGGCTTAGTGCCAAACCATTGATTTCGACCTTGACTACGTTCCAATTCTTGGTTTGAACGTTTTTGAAGAAAAGGAAAATGAGGAGTAGTGTGCCACCAGTCTACGTAATCCTCTGTTGTTGTTGTTGTTGGTTTAGGTTTAGGTTTAGGTTTAGGTTTAGCGGTTGGTTTAGCAGTTGGTTTAGCTGTTGGTTTAGCGGTTGGTTTAGCTGTTGGTTTAGCTGTTGGTTTAGCTGTTGGTTTAGCTGTTGGTTTAGCTGTTGGTTTAGCTGTTGGTTTAGCTGTTGGTTTAGCTGTTGGTTTAGCTGTTGGTTTAGCTGTTGGTTTAGCGGATGGTTTAGCTGTTGGTTTAGCTGTTGGTTTAGCTGTTGGTTTAGCGGTTGGTTTAGCTGTTGGTTTTATCGTTGTAGTAACTGGTGGTTTAGATGGCGGTTTAGTTGGTGGTTTACTCGCTGTAGTAACTGGTGGTTTAGCTGGCGGATGAATTGGTGGTTTATTCGTTGTAGAAACTGGTGGTTTAGGTGGCGGTTGAATTGGTGGTTTATTCGTTGTAGTAACTGGTGGTTTAGCTGGTGGCTGAATTGGTGGTTTATTCGTTGTAGAAACTGGTGGTTTAGGTGGCGGTTGAATTGGTGGCTTATTCGTTGTAGTAACTGGTGGTTTAGCTGGTGGCTGAACTGTTGGCTTAGCTGGTGGTTGAGTTGATGGTATATTCGCCGTAGTACCTGGGGGTTGAGTTGGCGGTATACTCGCCGTAGTACCTGGTGGTTGAGTTGATGGTTTATTCGTTGTAGTAACTGGTGGATGAACTGTTGGTTTACCTGGCGGTTGAGTTGGTGGTTTATTCGTTGTAGTAACTGGTGGCTTAGAAGGCAGTTGAGTTGGTGGTTTATTCGTTGTAGTAACTGGTGGTTTAGCTGGTGGCTGAACTGTTGGCTTAGCTGGTGGTTGAGTTGATGGTATATTCGCCGTAGTACCTGGGGGTTGAGTTGGCGGTATACTCGCCGTAGTACCTGGTGGTTGAGTTGATGGTTTATTCGTTGTAGTAACTGGTGGTTGAGCTGTTGGTTTACCTGTCGGTTGAGTTGGTGGTTTATTCGTTGTAGTAACTGGTGGTTTAGCTGGTGGTTGAACTGTTGGCTTAGCTGGTGGTTGAGTTGATGGTATATTCGCCGTAGTACCTAGTGGTTGAGTTGATGGTTTATTCGTTGTAGTAACTGGTGGTTGAACTGTTGGTTTACCTGGCGGTTGAGTTGGTGGTTTATTCGTTGTAGTAACTGGTGGTTGAGTTGGCGGTATATTCGCCGTGGTAACTGGTGGTTGAGATGCCGGTATATTCGCAGTAGTAACTGGTGGTTGAGTTGGCGGTATATTCGTCGTAGTACCTGGTGTTTGAGTTGATGGTTTATTCGTTGTAGTAACTGGTGGTTGAGCTGTTGGTTTACCTGTCGGTTGAGTTGGTGGTTTATTTGTAGTAACTGGTGGTTTAGCTGGTGGTTGAACTGTTGGCTTAGCTGGTGGTTGAGTTGATGGTATATTCGCTGTAGTACCTAGTGGTTGAGTTGATGGTTTATTCGTTGTAGTAACTGGTGGTTGAACTGTTGGTTTACCTGGCGGTTGAGTTGGTGGTTTATTCGTTGTAGTAACTGGTGGCTTAGAAGGCAGTTGAGTTGGTGGTTTATTCGTTGTAGTAACTGGTGGTTTAGCTGGTGGTTGAACTGTTGGCTTAGCAGGTTGAGTTGATGGTATATTCGCTGTAGTACCTGGTGGTTGAGCTGATGGTTTATTCGTTGTAGTAACTGGTGGTTGAACTGTTGGTTTAGCTGGTGGTTGAGTTGATGGTATATTCGCTGTAGTACCTGGTGGTTGAGTTGGCGGTGTATTCGTGGTAGTAACTGGTGGCTGAGTTAACGGTGTATTCGCCGTAGTAACTGGCGGTTGAGTAGGCAGTATACTCGCCGTAGTAACTGGGGGTTGAGTTGGCGGTATATTCGCCGAAGTAACTGGTGGCTGAGTTGGCGGTGCATTCTCCGTAGTACCTGGTGGTTGAGTTGGCGGTATATTCGTCGTGGTACCTGGTGGTTGAGTTGATGGTATATTCGTGGTAGTAACTGGTGACTGAGTTGACGGTGTATTCGCCGTAGTAACTGGTGGTTGAGTTGGCGGTATATTCGCCGTAGTAATTGGTGGTTGAGTTGATGGTATATTCGCTGTAGTACCTGGTGGTTGAGTTGGCGGTGTATTCGACGTAGTTCCTGCTGGTTGAGTTGATGGTATATTCGTGGTAGTAACTGGTGGCTGAGTTGACGGTGTATTCGCCGTAGTAACTGGCGGTTGAGTAGGCGGTATATTCGCCGTAGTAACTGGTGGTTGAGTTGGCGGTATATTCGCCGTAGTAATTGGTGGTTGAGTTAATGGTATATTCGCTGTAGTACCTGGTGGTTGAGTTGGCGGTGTATTCGACGTAGTTCCTGCTGGTTGAGTTGATGGTATATTCGTGGTAGTAACTGGTGGCTGAGTTGACGGTGTATTCGCCGTAGTAACTGGTGGTTGAGTTGGCGGTATATTCGCCGTAGTAATTGGTGGTTGAGTTGATGGTATATTCGCTGTAGTACCTGGTGGTTGAGTTGGCGGTGTATTCGACGTAGTACCTGGTGGTTGAGTTGGTGGTATATTCGCAGTAGTAATTGGTGGTTGAGTTGGAGGTATATTCGCCGTAGTAATTGGTGGTTGAGTTGGCGGTGTATTCGCCGTAGTACCTGGTGGTTGAGTTGGAGGTATATTCGCAGTAGTAATTGGTGGTTGAGTTGGCGGTGTATTCGCCGTAGTAATTGGTGGTTGAGTTGGAGGTGTATTCGCCGTAGTAACTGGTGGTTGAGTTGGCGGTATATTCGCGGTAGTAACTGTTGGTTGAGTTGGCGGTATATTCGCCGTAGTAACTGGTGGTTGAGTTGAAGGTATATTCGCCGTAGTAATTGGTGGTTGAGTTGGAGGTATATTCGCCGTAGTAATTGGTGGTTGAGTAGGCAGTATACTCGACGTAGTAACTGGTGGCTGAGTTGACGGTGTATTCGCCGTAGTAACTGGTGGTTGAGTTGGCGGTATATTCGCTGTAGTACCTGGTGGTGGAGTTGGCGGTGTATTCGACGTAGTTCCTGCTGGTTGAGTTGATGGTATATTCGTGGTAGTAACTGGTGGCTGAGTTGACGGTGTATTCGCCGTAGTAACTGGCGGTTGAGTAGGCAGTATACTCGCCGTAGTAACTGGGGGTTGAGTTGGCGGTATATTCGTGGTAGTAACTGGTGGCTGAGTTGACGGTATATTCGCCGTAGTAACTGGTGGTTGAGTTGGCGGTATATTCGCCGTAGTAATTGGTGGTTGAGTTGGAGGTATATTCGCCGTAGTAATTGGTGGTTGAGTTGGCAGTATATTCGCCGTAGTAACTGGTGGTTGAGTTGGCGGTATATTCGCTGTAGTACCTGGTGGTTGAGTAGGCGGTATATTCGCGGTAGTAATTGGTGGTTGAGTTGGCGGTATATTCGCCGTAGTAACTGTTGGTTGAGTTGGCGGTACATACGCCGTAGTAGTTGGTGGTTGAGTTGGCAGTATATTCGTCGTGGTACCTGGTGTTTGAGTTGGCGGTATATTCGCCGTAGTAATAGGTGGTTGAGTTGGCGGTGTATTCGACGTAGTTCCTGCTGGTTGAGTTGATGGTATATTCGTGGTAGTAACTGGTGGCTGAGTTGACGGTGTATTCGCCGTAGTAACTGGCGGTTGAGTAGGCAGTATACTCGCCGTAGTAACTGTGGGTTGAGTTGGCGGTATATTCGCCGTAGTAACTGGTGATTGAGTTGGCGGTATATTCGCCGTAGTAGTTGGTGGTTGAGTTGGCAGTATATTCGTCGTAGTACCTGGTGTTTGAGTTGGCGGTATATTCGCCGTAGTAATTGGTGGTTGAGTTGGCAGTATATTCGCCGTAGTAACTGGTGGCTGAGTTGACGGTGTATTCGGCGTAGTAATTGACGGTTGAGTAGGCGGTATATTCGCGGTAGTAACTGGTGGTTGAGTTGGCGGTATATTCGCCGTAGTACCTGGTGCTTGAGTTGGTGGTATATTCGCCGTGGTAACTGGTGGTTGAGTTGGCGGTATATTCGCCGTGGTAACTGGTGGTTGAGTTGGCGGTATATTCGCCGTTGTAACTGGTGGTTGAGTTGGCGGTATATTCGCCGTAGTAACTGGCGGTTGAGTAGGCAGTATACTCGCCGTAGTAACTGTGGGTTGAGTTGGCGGTATATTCGCCGTAGTAACTGGTGATTGAGTTGGCGGTATATTCGCCGTAGTAGTTGGTGGTTGAGTTGGCAGTATATTCGTCGTAGTACCTGGTGTTTGAGTTGGCGGTATATTCGCCGTAGTAATTGGTGGTTGAGTTGGCAGTATATTCGCCGTAGTAACTGGTGGCTGAGTTGACGGTGTATTCGGCGTAGTAATTGACGGTTGAGTAGGCGGTATATTCGCGGTAGTAACTGGTGGTTGAGTTGGCGGTATATTCGCCGTAGTACCTGGTGCTTGAGTTGGTGGTATATTCGCCGTGGTAACTGGTGGTTGAGTTGGCGGTATATTCGCCGTGGTAACTGGTGGTTGAGTTGGCGGTATATTCGCCGTTGTAACTGGTGGTTGAGTTGGCGGTATATTCGCCATAGTAGTTGGTGGTTGAGTTGGCAGTATATTCGCCGTAGTGACTGTTGGTTGAGTTAGCGGTATATTCGCCGTAGTAACTGGTGGTTGAGTTGGCGGTATATTCGCCGTAGTAATTGGTGGTTGAGTTGGCAGTATATTCGTCGTAGTACCTGGTGTTTGAGTTGGCGGTATATTCGCCGTAGTAATAGATGGTTGAGTTGGCGGTATATTCGCCGTAGTAATTGGTGGTTGAGTTGGCAGTATATTCGCCGTAGTAACTGGTGGCTGAGTTGACGGTGTATTCGCCGTAGTAATTGACGGTTGAGTAGGCGGTATATTCGCGGTAGTAACTGGTGGTTGAGTTGGCGGTATATTCGCCGTAGTACCTGGTGCTTGAGTTGGTGGTATATTCGTTGTGGTAACTGGTGGTTGAGTTGGCGGTATATTCGTCGTAGTACCTGGTGGTTGAGTTGGCGGTATATTCGCCGTAGTAATAGGTGGTTGAGTTGGCGGTATATTCGCCATGGTAACTGGTGGTTGAGTTGGTAATATATTCGCCGTGGTAACTGGTGGTTGAGATGGCGGTATATTCGTCGTAGTACCTGGTGGTTGAGTTGGCGGTATATTCGCCGTTGTAACTGGTGGTTGAGTTGGCGGTATATTCGCGGTAGTAACTGGTGGTTGAGTTGGCGGTATATTCGCCGTGGTAACTGGTGGTTGAGTTGGCGGTATATTCGCAGTAGTAACTGGTGTTTGAGTTGGCGGTATATTCGTCGTAGTAACTGGTGGTTGAGTTGGTGATATATTCGCCGTGGTAACTGGTGGTTGAGATGGCGGTATATTCGTCGTAGTACCTGGTGTTTGAGTTGGCGGTATATTCGCCGTAGTAATAGGTGGTTGAGTAGGCGGTATATTCGCCGTAGTAACTGGTGGTTGAGTTGGTGATATATTCGCAGTAGTAACTGGTGTTTGAGTTGGCGGTATATTCGCCGTAGTAATAGGTGGTTGAGTTGGCGGTATATTCGCCGTAGTAATTGGTGGTTGAGTTGGCAGTATATTCGCCGTATTAACTGGTGGTTGAGTTGGCGGTATATTCGCCGTAGTAACTGGTGGTTGAGTTGGCGGTATATTCGCCGTAGTAACTGCTGGATGAGTTGGCGGTATATTCGCCGTAGTAACTGGTTGTTGAGATGGCGGTATATTCGCCGTAGTACCTGGTGCTTGAGTTGGTGGTATATTCGCCGAAGGAACTGGTGGTTGACCTGTCGGTTTGTTAGCCGTATTAGTTTCTGGATGTATTGCTGCTGCTGCATAATTTTGATGATCACGCGTTAAATCTCTGTTATGCGACAAGTATGTCCAATTATTGGGCGTGAATGGTTTCACTAAGAGTTGCCAATAGAAAGTTAACCAATATATAATTAGAAAGTCGTGGAAGAGAATTAATGATCCCAGGAGGGCATCGCTTAACCGCATCTCGGCGAATCGACTGCCGTTGACAGTTTGTGCGTGGTACATAACGAACTGAGAAGTATGAAGCATAAGATACGATCTGGCTATATAATAATGATCAGCTACCTACAGTTAGCATCATTATGGTAATTGCGATTTCGAATACTAGATATGAGAAGTTCCCAAGCACGGGTACGACGATATGCACCATCAAGAAGAATATTCCAATAGCCAAACAAACGAAAGCAAGAATGAACACAACGGCTACATCTAAAGTCAGATCAGCCTGAAGGGTATATAAAATATGAGTAAAATAAATTAATAATAAATCGAAGGTAGACAAATTTAATATTTTACTCACACCTCTGGGAAGAACCGAACCAATTAATATAAATACCCAGAGCAGCATAAAGAAAATTAAATAGAATGCAAACACTTCAATCCAGTTAGAGCGAGCAACTAATGCGAACAGCGCAATAATTTGAGACTCAACCTTAAAGACAAATATCACATAAGGATTTTACGGGTTCTAATTGATACTCACAATTATGATGGTCAGTACCGAGTTAAGCACGCTAATGAACCGCAACCTCTCAAACAACATAAATAAACCAAATAATAAAATTCCTACACAAAATAACGCAAGGCTGATATAGTACTTCCAAAAAAATGTATACTTTGCCTCCCATCTGCATCATACAAATAAAAATAATAGCTAGATCAGTAAAATTTCTTGAGAAGCGTCTCAATATCTAGTACTCACATTAGGGCAATCATCGAAATCTGTATGAGTGTCAACGCCAGCCACACGAATAGTAGGCCATAGACTTTGAATGCGAAACCTTGGCGGGCTTTCTTATAGTAAATATAATTCTGGTAGGTGGCACGCATGGCTCCATTTATTGAAGAATAGTTTAATACCTCACTACGTCTGCTTGAACTTACATATACTACAAAATTTTGTGCGAAAATTAACAACTTTGAAAACTATTGACAACAACTTTTGGAAAAACCAAACAATAACTATAAAAAAACCTAAATATTGTATACTTGTGGCATAAATCTGAAATGGAACTTCGATTACGATCTAGATTACTTAGGTACAAAACGATAAATACGAATGGGCCTCCTAAGAAGGAATTTCTCTAATAAAAACATACTCTTTCTTTTCATTATTATTATTATTATTATACATATATATTTTTTGTTTGTTTTCTTTCTCACAATAATGGTATTTGTTATTCCTGAAAGCTACCATTATCTCTAGGTGATTCATCTGGTTTCCTCGAGTAGACCTTTTCAACATTGTCTTCTTGATATATTGTGGTTTCATCGGGATCAAGGACATATTCTTGATTTGATTGATCTTTATGCTTTGTTTGAAAATCTTCAGGCATTCCATTAGGCTCAGGCTCAAATAAATCAGGCCAATTTCCTTTAAAACGATTTGAAAACGTACTCATATCATCCGTCATAAAGTCGAGGGTTATCGGTATCTCAGTTGTTTCGCTCTTTGTTCTCAGTTTACTTCGATACTTCCTATTCGGCATATTACCGAATTCACCTAAGGTATTCATTCACGAAGGCATTCATTAAAGATAAATATATTGGAGAATGGAACTAGCTCACCAAGGAAGTCTTCATCGCCCACACTACGTATTATATCAGTGGATATATTCCGTGGCAGAGTGTTATGCCATTCGGGAGCTGTCGTTACCCTAACATAAACTTGCCAGTACAACGTTAGCAGGAATATGATCAGAAAATCATGGAATAGGATCAGAGAACCAAGATAATAATCATGCAGTCGCATCTCCGCGAATCGGCTGCCGTTAATTGTTTGTGCATGATACATAACAAACTGAGGAATATAAGGATAAAGCTCTCGAACCCATTGAAAGACTTTTAATTCGAGAAACTTACAAACATCAAGGTTATTGTAATGGATACCTGCCAGATAATATAAGCATATGGTCCTACGATAGGCTCTAGTAAATGCAGCATCAGGAAGTAAACTCCGATCAACAAAAAGAGAAATGCCACAATAAATAGCAGAGCGACATGAAGTGTGAGATCCATCTGAAGGGAATCGGTAACTATTCGCATTACTTCGTTCAATTGTTGAGCTATGATTCGCACTTACCTTTCGGGGCAATAAAATGCCGATTATCACAGAGATAATTATGAGCAAGAGACAAATACTGAAGAAAATGAGCATTTCCTGCCAATGAGTGTAAGAGACGAGCGTGAATGCGCCAATGATTTGCAGTTCTACCTATATCAAAGGCGGGAAAAATAGTATCTAAAAATAAAGTATTTAAACTTAACACTTACAATTAGAATGCTTAATATAATGGCGGATGCCAGCTTCCTCCGAGAATTTTCATAGAACAAAAACAGAGCAAAGAGCACAATGGCAAGCAGGAAGGCCACAATGCTGATATAATAGTGAACCTGGAACGTCAGACTCATTATTGGGCTGGATTTGGGGTAAAAGGAAAATACTATAACTAAAGCTCAAAATCCTTTGTAGAATGTCCAACAAAAATTCGACTTACAACAATGTGATCAGCAGCCATTGTACCAGAGCCAGTAATAGCCATAGCGCCAGCAATAGATACGTGATTAGGGAAAACTTTCGACGAGATTTCCTATACGTATCGTAGACAAAGTCAACTTGGTGCATACTGGATCTGCGTCATTCACTTCAACCTCTATGCCATTCGCCAACAGTTTAAACAAAATAAATGAAACGTTACAATGATGAGGATGTGTTTAATGTGTAGAGAAATGTGTGTATAATCATTTTTCTATTTTTTATTTATTTTTATTTTTTGTTTTCAGTTATTGTAAAACTGTTCGAGAGTCACAGCAAACTTGATCTCGCAGCACATTGATCTAGTTCCATTAAAAACATATTTTACATTCTACATATCAGCTTCGGCTGTGCTACTCTCTGAAGAGAGCTGCGAAATTTACCTAGAGAATCTGTTGTATGTATTGCAAGTTGCAACTGAAGCATTCACAGAGAGAACACAGACAAACTGCTAACATGTAAAGTCAACAAAAATTAACAGCGAAAGAAGAAAAAACAAGTAAGAAGGCTCTAGTTGAGACTGCTCGACTACGAGATACCCTGAGCCCAGCTGCCGTGGCTTGGATGTGGGTTGGGCTATACTTTGAACGATTATAATTACATTTCTATATGGACGATCTTCATGAAACTCTTTGCTTTATAATAATAGCACTAATATGTGTCTATTTGTCAAATTGCAAGTCTCCAGTATTTGAATTATGTGTGTCCCAAATTAATTGGTATCTATATATATGTAGAAGACTTGGAGACTCTAAAGAGTAATGAGATATGATTTTATAACTGATTCTCGATAAATGTTAAAACTGCGTGCAATACACGGACCTAACAAAAAATGAATGAAGTATCTAGCTTTTATAGTTGCTGAGATCGACGCGTTCATACATACGGACGGACGGGCGGATGGACGGACAGACGGACAGGGCTATATCGACTTTTCTCGTCCCCCTGATCAAGAATAAATATACTTTGTGGGGTCTGCCACGCCTCCTTCTGCCTGTTACATACTTTTAACATAACCATTATACCCTGATTTCCCATTTTCAATGGGTTCAGGGTATAAAAAGCAGCAATGCAGCAAACTGATTTACGCTTGTTTGGCAAATTTGAGTACGTAATGTGACTAGCGTAAAAGGCACAAAACACGGCAAACTGTCAACGTCAAGTGTTAAAAATGTCAAATAAATAATGCTAGAGCAGCAGCGACAACAGCAATGGCAAACAAGCACACTAATGAGCTGCCTGATAAATGCAATGCAAACCTAAAACTTGAACCTCGCACGCAGCTCTCGATCTGTTAGAGCCAAAGTTTTCCATGGGGCGTATGCAAACAGCCAGAGTAGAGTCAACACCAGCACCCCTCCGCCACCGTACCGTTGCCCACCCATTGACAGCCAATTTGCATACAAAACCGAACCAAGCCGAACCGAAGCCAAGTCGCTAAGCTAATGCCAGTCAGCAGCCGCATCAGCATCATCATACGGGACGTATGCGCAACGCACGCACAGGTGAGACGCTAGGTGGGCGGTGGGCGGTGGGCGGTGTGAGGTGGACGGTGGGTGGTGTTCGGTGTTCGGTGAGGCTGTCAGACCTGGGCATACCCACAGTCAACAAAAAGAATCATTTAGCGACACATTCGGCATATCAAAATTGGCTGCCCGGAATGTTCAGGCGGCATTCAAAATCAGCTGCCGTGTGCGTCGTTTATTAACTCCCAAAACTGACAGCAAACGTCAGACGGCAGACAACTGACGATACAATAACTGCGCACTATAAACCACATACATATGTATGTATTTATGTATATAGCTATATATGCATATAGCTTGTATATAGCGGCTACCACATAGTAGTCTGTCTTGCAGGTTCAGTTTCCATCTCGCTGTCTTTAGCTGACTTGCATGCAAAATTAATTACGAGCAAAATTTGTTTACGATGCTGACGTTGACGTTGACGTTGACGTCGACGCTGTCGCAGTTGTTGTCGCTACTGCTGTCGCCGTCGCCGTCGCCGTCGCCGTTGCCGTCGCTGCTTTTGCTGAGTTTCTTCCACGCGCGCTGCTTCAGCCATAAAAGTTTTACGTTTTAGCCCTAACCGAACTTAAAGCCAGGCCCAGCCCAAAGCCCCTGGCCAGTACGTTTAGATACATTCTCATGGCCATTTGCGGCGAATGCCATAAAACTTGAAGTACCGCTGACATTTTTGGTGCTGCATTGCAGTGCAGACGACCGACGCGTTGCGGTTTCAGCTGCACTTTTTTTACGAGCACTACATTTTGCCTTGGGCCTCGAGCAACACTGGCTGGGGCAATAGAACAATCACAGCAACAGAGTCGAAAGTGCGAAATGAAATTTTAATCAGGCACGGTTCTTGTTTATGATTTGGCTATAAAAATTGAAACTGTTTTGCTGGCAATATTTCATAGCTAGAATCTCTAATTAAATTTGTATTATTTTTGCAGAGTTATAGCAAATTTGATGGAGGAGCTGACACGAAAAAATTCTCAATTTTGAATTAGATAATACTCATATACTGATTTTGGGCATCTATAAAATTCAAAATAAAATAGATATATCAACCAAATCTAAATTGCAGTTAGTAGTCTAATGTTTTAACTTATTAAATAATAACTCACTTAATTTTTTATGTATATTATAATATGTTTTATATTAATTAAAACCTAAATAATCTGGAAAAAAAATTCCATAGCTGATTTCTTACAATTACAATTACACTATTATTTAAAAGAAGAACAAAAAAAAAAAAAAACAATATTTGACACGAGTTTATAAAGATAAATAATTCAATTCATCTAAGAATTGTTTGCAAATGAATATATGCGCACTCAATTTATAGCAAATAATTTTAATTCCAGCATAAATATATTATTTTTATTAATTCAATTTATAGCAAATAATTTCAATTCCAGCATAAATATATTATTATATTGAAGCGAGCATTTCAGGAAGTATGCATTGCGATTGAAGACCCCTCAGCAAGACCTAAGCGATCAGCTAAAGTACGTATTCAATTCAAAATTAGCAAAAACTCTTTCTCGGTTGAAAAGCAAAAGCTAAGCCCTGTATAATAAATAAATGTATCTATCTAATTTATAATAAATTTATATGAATGTATATTGTTGAAAACAAAATTTTGAAAGGAAATAAAAAGCAAAAAGAATAAATAAAAATTATAAAATTTCAATTATGACAGCTCAGGTCTGGCTTTAATTTAAAACTAATCATTCTGTTTAGTCTTCAACTAATTTTGCTGATATCAATTTTTGTTTATTTTTCGCTCACATGCTACTTTGCATTTGAATATCAATGTTCAAAAATTTACTTAACTTATTTCCTTAAAATCTTGACCAAGAAAGATTAGAGACGCGACGTGATATCGCTTAGTTAACACATGCCGATAACACCTAGATACTACACAGACCTGGCCTAGGTCAGGGTCGAGCTGTAGCTAAACAAACAAAAATCTGTCTCGCTTCAGAGTTCAAGACAATAGAACAACGCATGCCAACAACTAGTTGTTTAAGCAACACGAATGCAAATATGCATAGAGGCCACACCGACACTTGATGTGGAGATGGACGTGGACAGCAGCAAGTGCGGCGATAAGGACCACACCGAGCAGTTGATAAGGCAGCGCGACTGTGTCATTGTAGTGTGGAGGAGAGCAGATAAAATGTCTATGGGCAAGTTCAAAGAGCCGACAAGGCAAGCGTCGCATCGTCACAGCATCAAACAAAGTGAGCAACAAATTAGAGGCAGCAACTACCAGGAAATTCCCCTGGATTAGGCAAGCCGTCGACACCGTCAACGCTTGCGTCATCAAATTTGTAGCTGGTTATCAACAGCAGTCGCTGGCGACGGCGGCTGATAAGACACCAGAATGAACTACAAAGAGCTGAAGCTGTAGCCAGCACATTCCACAGAGCGCTGTGTGAGTCATCTGAGATGGCTGGAACGTGACCTGGCCACTTTGGTCACTTTCCATAATCGCTTAGTTTTTCCTGCAGCGCATTCTCATTTCATTTTGTGTCCTTATCAATTTTACGACTTCCTTTGGCTTGCACTCTCTCAGAGCTCGGACCACACCGGCTAGCTGCAATTAGCCTGATTTTCGAATGTTCGGCTCATAGCCGGTGACTCGCTTTGGTATCTATATCGCAGTTGATTGATATTTATTGCTGCAACACGTTTTAAGAACTTTTCTTTAGAAATATATATATATATGAAGAGACTATGTGACCTGAAATGTTCTAGTTATATATAGAGCATTTGAGGTTTTAGAGAAAGTCAATGAGTCAAGCTGAGATTTGATATATATGTAAATAGTTATATAGCATTTACTAATTTCATAGCAAAGATTCTTTCTCTTTAACCCAATTTGCCTACTAATAAAAATGCATTCTCCAACTTGAAGTGTTTCCAAAGATAACAAAGTCATAAAAATGCAACACGCAGGAAGCACAAGGAATACCTATATAGCCCACTCCAATTCAGTATTCGTCAGCTGTCCAGAGCTCTCAGTCATAGACTATCATATTTCCGAATACATTCATGCTGAAATAACCATGAGGAAGCAGTTTTCAGCACTTAACAGGATTTCCTCGAAGGGGAAAAAATAAATATAAAAATAAATAAAAAACATGCTCAGCATGTATCGAAAATTAACAATCGATGTTGCCCTGATTTATGAATGAGTTTGGCTGTCAGGACATTTTCCACGGCATGATGCGCCACTTTCTAAAGGAACCGTGCGGGAGTATTATGAATGTATGCATGTATATCGTTGGACTACTTAAAAGTAAATAAATAATACAGGAAATTACATTCTTGTTTGCCAAGGAAATGTGTTGGCATGAGTCTTCAAAAAAAAACACATTGATATGTCATGGACAGGTTACTGTTGGGTAAATAAAGGCGAAAAGGTAAGCAAACCTTAAGATGATAATGAATTATGAAGCTGAAAGGTTATTTATATCAGTGAAAGTGAAATGCATGTGATATTAAATAAGAGACAGATAACATATATTAAGAGACAGTCATTGATGCTTGAATCAACCTGACTTGCGTACCTCGGAGGACTCCTTTTCTGCACCACAGGAGCAGCAGCACTATCAACTTGAGCGAGACTTCGGCACTAATTTATGAGCATCGAATCCGTCTAAGCAGCAGGCATAATTCCAAGTATCAAGGAATAGAATTTTATAGGATTTCACAGTGTGTGGCTGTTGCATTAGAGTTGAAGTTGCTCAAAAATTCGGAGAACAGATTGAAGACCATAATTATGTTCACGCTTGCCATTTGCTGGACTAGCTGGGCTGCCGGCTGCCGGCTGCCTGTCACTTGCAAAAGTAAGCACGCAAAATGAGCAAGACAATAGCCTAGAGCAGAGAGATGGGACAATGCGAATAAGTAGGATGTCGAGTTGCCGCTACCTGCGTCATATGGCTTCGTTGTCCTTGCTCGATGTCATCCAGTTGCCAGTTACCGAAAATTCAGTCTCTGTCCATGTCAAAACCCAGGCCTATTCTCTAATGCTGACAAATCAGCAGGCTGGGCAAGAATTTATGAATAGGCCTCAGTTTCTTTAGGCCAGGATGTGGCCTGCGTCTGCCACTGATCGCTTCATTATGGAGCAGAACATGTCAATTTACTTAGGTGCGGCCAAGATGTTGCAACTGCTCACTTCCTGTGCGCACAAGGACAAGAACAATTCATAGATCCATCATCAATGGAACGTAACTCGGATAAATCAATTTGTCGTCTGAATGTCATGGCATCTATGAAAATATTTTTATTATTGCTCCCAAAGTCACAAAGTCAGAAGCGGCTTAAAATTTTGTTTGTTGGGCCTGCGCAAATTGAATGGCCCGACCATGTAATTTAGATTGATGTCCTTTTTGCAGATACGGCCCCAAGGGCAAGCGAAAGTGTCTGGAAAATGAAGCGACAAATTTGCGTCCTTTGAGTATTTCGAGGAACTTTACCTTTGCTATTTCTCTTTTTTGTTTGTTTACTAATTTTATGACTAGTTCGTGACCGAAACTATAGTAGCCATGGCAATGGTCCCAGGTCCAGCATCAGGCGTTAGTCCTTGACTGCTCAAGCAACCTAACCTGTTACGCCCGCCGCATGTGGGCATTAAATTGGCTAACTCGCGACTGCCACGCTCGCTGTCCCACGGAATTTGGCTGGAGGTGAATAAAATTTTTACGTGCCCACGCGTTCCGTCAACTGTTTTTCCAAAATTTTGAGTGCCTTCGCACGTTGTTTTTTCCACAAAATTAGTTTAAAAGCATCATAAAATAATTTTCTCTGCGCGCGCTGAGCATTTTTCGCGCTCGCATTTGCCGTTTTATTGCCGGCCAAGTTGAATGCCTTTTAACTTTTCGAAACAAAATACCCTGTGACCTGGAACTGAGTGTGTAATGTGGGCAAAGAAACTAAAACGAATTCTATAGAATTTATTCATCTAATTTCATAAACAGTAAATAATATCAATAGGCAAGTCGAAAATCTCACAACTAATTAATGTAAAAGCAATTCCGTCCTTTAAATTCCATATGCCAACATTTAATAACTCCCCCAGCAGGGTATGCAACTGTTGAGCATTGTTTTCTATGTCCTTTCATGTTCGTTATTTTACGCTCAGGTGTGTAAATGGATTTGGAGTACTTTTCGTTTTGGGGGCGCTTAGATAGCCCAGCGTCATCATCATGAATAGCATTTGGCAATTCTGTTTTTCAAATGATCCGCTGCATGGCCGTCATAAAAGAGCCAAAGCCAAATTAGATTTATGCGTTGTTGGATATTTTTCACAGTTTTATGATGGCCAAACGTAGAAATCAAATTGTGCTCGCACTCTCGACACGGGCTCACTAAATGGTAATTAGAGTTACAATTTATGCTGTCTATCAGAGTCGAAACGAACGAAAGCTGATTATTTCAAGTACCTAAGAGACTTTATATATATATACTATATATATATATATATATATATATATATATATATATATATATATATAGAGAGAGAGAGAGAGAGAGAGAGAATGATTGGGATTCTAATGCGATTTTTATTTGCAGTTAACATTTAGGTAACATTTTGAAATACTTTTGCTGCCTCATTATTACTCACCTGTAGATGATGTGCCTTTTTGATCTTTATCTACTTGATCTTTGCACATGAATCACGTGTATCTACTAAACTTCACATTTAATTATGATGCGTGAATCACAATGAGATAAAACTATGCTATCAACAGATACTGGCTGCTCTGCATGTCAACTACTTTTGATTAAGATATTTTAGGAATTAGATTCATCTCTTTTTTTTTTTTTAGGAAAAAATTTGTAATCTTTGAGCATTTTATCCATTGAGTGTTTGCCCATTGGCTCTGGCGTAATCCATACCATAATGCACTTAAGCAGCTCGCTTCCTCCCACATGTACATATATCCTTGAGATACAAATTGCTCCATGTATTTGTGAGTAAACACACAGGCAGCAGAGCTGGCGAGACCAAGAGGCGAAAACTCTTGTAATTTGAGCAACTTGTTTTCATAAACAGCGCCGCTGGCAATCTTCTTTCTGTCTTATACAATATGAGGCCAGCGGCCAGTGAAAAGTATCTTGTATCTCGTATCTTGTAGCTGGTATCTCAATGTGCTGAACTGCAGTGTATGTTTTCATAGGAATTACGCTAAAAAATTTGTTAAGCATCTCTCAGGCTAAGCATGTGTAGCTATGGACTTATGTGGCTGCATGTTTCCTGCTTTTAACAGCACATCCTCTGAAAACAATCATAGATCCTTAGCAAACCACTTGCTTGAGCAAATACCACGCAGCTTGGCAATGTGGTTGAGGCGTCAACGTTTCAAGTGCGCTGCCTGCTTCTGCCTCTGCTAGTTATATTTTCTTTGTAATGGGTTTTAATAACAATTTGCCGCAAATGTGACCAGGTTTTTCTTATACTTCATTCTATTTGTGTAAATATAATTTCTTTAATTGGATTTTGTCATCGTGGCGGCAAACATGAGCATTAAAAGCGCCGCAAAAAAAAGAAAAGCATTCGCCATTTGACGGCGGCGCCGACGTTGGTGTGAAATTAAGAAGCAGTCAACGACAAGAGCGCAGCCAGGCGGCCAGGCAACCAGCCACTGTCCGGCAGACAGTGAACCATGCAGCTGGTAAAACCCGTTAAAATAGCGCCCAAAAGAAAATGAAATAAACTCAACTTGTGGCCTGATCGGGCTAATCAGACACTGCATGCGCTTTAGCTAATTTTTATTATATTTAAAAAAAAATGTTATATAATTTTAACAAAATATATATGTTTTGTCTATTAATATTCAATTTCTACTAAATATAGTTATTTTATTTATTCGATCAAATTTAAGTACATATTTATTATATTAATCATATGCAAGTTGTGGCTGGATCGGTCTGTAAAGACACTGCATGCGCTTTAGTTTATTTCTAATAGAAAAAAGTAAAAAATTGAAAAATGTATAAAACATTTATTGCCTATTAAAATTATATTTATACTAAATATATTTATTTTATTTTTGTTTGCCAAATTTGAAATACATATTTTTTATATTAAACAAATATAACTTGTGGATAGATCGGACAGTCCAGAAACCGCAAGCGCCTTTGCCAATTATAATAAAAAATTTTATATAATTTAAATAGATATTTTTTTATATTAAACGTATTTCAGACTGACGAGACACTGCATGCACTTTAGCAAATTTTTAATATATATACATTTTTTATACCTAATTATTTACATAGATTACATATATATGAATGCAACTAGAGGCTGCATCTGCAATCAAGATAACTAATGTTTAATTTATTAGAAAAATAAGTTATATAATTCAAAAATATATTTTTTATTTCCTATTAATATACAATTTAAACAAAATATATTTATTTTCTTTATTTTATTTTATTTATTTTCTTTTTTTTGCAAAAATTAAATACATAGTTTTTATATTAAATAAATAGAACTTGTGACATTTAAGATAACTAATATTTATATACTAAAAATATATTTTATGTTTCCTATTCATATAAAATTTAATATACATTTTTTTATTTATTTATTTTTTGTTTGTCAAAAATTAAATACATATTTTTTATATTAAATAAAATTTTAACATATTAAAAAAAATGTTATATATTTTTTGGTTTTAATTATATTTAATAAAATTAAAATAAATATATAATTTAAGCTAAATCTATTTATTTTAATTATTTATTTATTGATTTTTTTTGTCAACATTGAAATACATATATTTTATAGTAAATAAATTTAGCTTGTGCCTGTATCGGACATTCTAGGCACTGCTTACACTCTAGCTAATTTCTAATATATACAAAAATTTTATATATTTAAAATATATTTATTTGTATATTAAATAAATGCAACACTAGATTCAGTAGTTCAAGATGAAACATTCGCTAATAACTGTTTGGCTAATTTTTAATAAATTACAAAAAAAATATAGACTTAAAATATATACATATATTTTTTTGCCTTTTTAAATAATATGTAGACAAAATCTATTTTTATTTTAATTTTGTATTATTTTTATTATATCATTTTTTATATAATATATATTTTATTTTTTTTAATTTATATATTTACCATATATTATACACACTATTCTCTGTTTTTAACTAGATTTAAAACTAAGCACTTTTTATACAATTTTTCTAATTTAAATGCCAATTTGTTTAATGGCTAAAAGCAGGGTATGCGTTTACGTTATATGTTGAGCAACTGCCAGCGACAGGCGATAGCGCGACACGCTGTCTAACCATTTTAATTTTCAATTTTAACAGCGACGGACAACAACGACGTCACACGGTTGCCAGTCGCCGCTGAAGCCAGTCAAGGAAACAGAGACAGAAAGAGAGAGAGAGAGAGACCAAGACAGAGACGGAGATAGAGACAGAGATGGAGACGGAGCTTTAGTCAGAGCTAGAGCCATAGCCAGACCAGAGCCAGGCCAGATCTGTGGCCACGTCCAGTTTTATCCGGCCCGTTTAACTGGGTCACTGGTGTCAATCGTTAGCTGCTGTTGTGCTGGTTCTGGTTGATGTTATTATTGTTGTTGTTGTTGTTGTTGTTGCTGTTGCTGTTGTTGCTGTTGTTGTCAACTTAATTATGTCGCAATTGCTTTGAAGTCGACTTTTGCAAATGTAAACCAACAGCAGGTGGCATTGCTCCACGGCCCGTAGTCCGTGCTCCGTGGTCCATGGTTCACAGCGCCATTTGAAATTGTGCTTTATTCAATTTTTATGCCCGCTGCCACGCCCTACCGCCCTACCGCCCTACCGTCGTACCGCCCGGCGGTGCCCCTTTTTTAGTGGCTGCAACATCGTTGTCACCACTTTAATTGGATTTGCCTCGCTGACGCGTGGCTTTGCCTTTGTCTTTTGCATTAGCTTTCCCCTAATGCTCTCCAGTCCTCCAAGACTTTGAAGCCATCCTCATCATCGCCGCCGTCCCCATTTGCCATTTGCCATTTGCCATTCTCTCTCTGTCTGGCAGTAGCTAAAAAGCTGCAGCGCATTACAAATTGGTTTTGTTATTGGCTTAATTGAATTGTTGCAGATTGGACTTTAAATACGCGACTGCCACCATCTCCGACGAGCTGATGTCGCCGTCGCTGTCGCTGTTCTTGTTGCTGTTTTGCCCGAAGGCAATCTTTCTTTTGGACGTGTTTTCATAAGGTAGAGTCAACAATTTGGCGTGCAATTAATTGTTGCTTGACATGCTGCCTGCTGGACGAATGCTTCAATGGATGGATGGTTGAATTAAGTGTAAGTCATGTAATTAGAACTGTATGTGCACTGAGCGTTTGCCAAGTGCTAGCAGCAGCTGTAGGCTGTTGACCTAATTAGAAATGCAAATTCTGTGAGCACTTCAGAAAAAATAGAAAAAAAAAAACTAGAAGCCAATTAAAGTAGGCCAACTATAAAAAAAATTTAAATTTAGTTTGTAGCTTGACTTCTTCACATTAATTAATAATTAAATTATAAGAGTTACTCTTGTCTGCTTTGAATTCTCGATTTATTGTTAAGAATCTGCACGAACAAAATTAATTAAAAATATATTTATGAACTTTGTCTAATATACCACATTAGCTTTAATTTATGCATTGCAAATCTGACAAAAAATACAACTTTGATTGCAGTTTTAATGATTGTTTTTTTATGAATGACTGCAGTTTAAGCCATTTAGCATTTTCTTCTATTCATACTTATCAATGCGTTTTTGGGCTGTCACAGATATTTGAAATTTGAAGACTTTGTCTGTCCCATTTACCCCATTCCAATGGCGTGGCCATATCACTTACAGCGCAAAACAAAGTGTCGTCGAGACACTTTCCCAGAATTGCTAACTGGCAAAGTCAAAAGCAAATGCCTTGTAATGCTACTGTCGCCAGTTGGACGATGTTGACCCTGTTTCCCTTGCCCAGGCAGCTCCACAACCCTTGGGGAGCCACAAAGTTGTGTATAAAAAAAAAAAAAAAAACCGTTTTCATTGTTTGCATGCAACGTTGACGAGGCAGAAAGAAATGTCAACAGAAAAAAAAAAAAACACACACAAACAAAAATAAAAGAGAAAAAAAAAATTAAATTGGGACTCGAATTGGAACTGATTGACACCAAGATGCACAGTCAACGAGGCAGCGCAACGAGCGGGGAAATTATTGTACAAGGTAACACTCGAAAACTAATGCGCTTATCAGTGAAAACCGATCGGGCCTACAAGACCGAATACGTTCATAACGCCTGACACAATGAATGCAGGTGATTGTTGCTTGTATGTGGAAATAATTAACATGTACTTTCAATTTCGTGACTTGAGGTCCACGGGCGGTGAAAGAAAACCGAAAGAAAGAAAAGCAGCCCGTGGAAAAGTGAAACGAAATGGAGCTAAATGAGCGACCCCCTTCCAACCTCTCCTCAACAACACACACACACACACACACACTTGGCCAGAGTTACAATCAATAACATTTGTAATGTCAATAATGACAACTCCGACAAGACATCGGACGGACGTCTCGAAATTGAAAGTTTATGGCTGATGGACTTGATGAATTACCCAACCAGAAAGCCGTCCGTCCAAGCACCTTGCATATCATTTTACGGTACGGCCGCGCACCCCCAGCTGGCTGAGCTGATAAGAGCACAGCGATAAGCCGCTCCACTGATTTCCCAATGGCAAGTCAAGCATACTATCTGCCCGAATATGAAAATCAATCATAAAATGCATTTATTGATTGGTCGGCCAGTCACAACTTTTCACAGCGCTTTCATATACTAGCTATATGTCAATTAGGGTCGTCAGAGCTTTCAGCCGGCCCGACTCGGGCAAGGCGCCAAGTGCAAAATTAGGGTTAATTGTTAATTGAGGCGCGTTTTTAATATATTAACCATGGCTTTTCGTACAAATAACATACAATTTGTAAATATTGTTGTAACTTCAGTATGATTGCTAATGGTGTACACAAGTTCAGCTTTTTTTTCATTTTCTTTTTTTTTTGTCTACGAAACTCGTTTCACTAGCTAAAGTTCAATGACTACTTTACACGTGGACTACACTAATTTAGCACGAAACGAGCTGAAAATTTAGATAACATTTCTCAAAAAATATATATATAAAAAAAAAAAAAAGAAGAAATCGACCGTAAACAAGTTGCATTTCTCGGCTATAAATAGAAGTTGTAATAGATGCACAGCGAATGAGATACAATCAGACAATGTCTAAATAATCGGCTTATTGTTGATTTATAGCACGACTACTGTTAACATTTCTAATTAATCGTGTAGCCATTTGCATAGCCATAAAACCAGGCTTTTATTGTATATAGCGATAGCGAGCTACTCGATCCTACAGATTGGCACACTGGCAGGTATTAATGATCAATATCCAATCGATTCTAATGATAGTTGCCTATGTAAATGTCAACGAATGCTCAATAAAGCTTTCAGACAATATTAAGTTCAGCTTTGATATCTAGTTTTATTTAAATTTTTTTCAATGTTCTATTACTATTTGAATAATTGAATTCTTTGCAATCGCACTTCTATGCAATTCTCATTTATCGAATAATAATTTTATTGTAGAATATGTGCTTGAAACTGTGTATTGCCCAGGTTATCTTGTAGTTGAATTCATATGATATGAAAACAAACGAACCAATTGAGTGCCAACAGCCTATTGAGCACTAACTGATAAGAAGTTTATTGTCATAGCTAGGCCAAGTTTGATAACCATGCCGGATATGATTTGGTATTACATATGATTACTTTATTATTATGTATAACGCTGCGATTAGCAGCTGTTGTTCACCTATCCAGAATCAGACTAGGCATTGGCTAATGTTGCGTTTCAACATTTTCACCTAGGCCACAAATCGATTAAATTGCCCAAACAATCAATGGCGCATATGGCAAAGTTTAGCTGCACCTATAAAAATCGAGAAAAATAAATGAACAACCAAACAACCTTATAAAGCCACTTAGCTGACTAGAATGTCGAACAAATTTATGCTTGAGTGCTAATAATGTTCAATGAATTGTTGAGGAACCTCTGAAGCGATAAACCAACAAAATTGTTGAGAACTATGACAGACGACGACGACAGTGGAGACGAAGACTACAATAAAATGAAATAACATCATAAGTACTATATACAGATATATGTAGAGATACATATTTACGGGTTATGGGCCCTACGTTCGGGGCACGGGTAAACTGGCCAAGCGCAACGAACCTAAAGCTAACGCGCCCCAAGATTATCTGAGACAGGCAAAACCATAAACAAATAAGGAAAACAAAAATTCAATCCGAACGTCAACAGACTTGGTAGGTGGACCTAGTCTATGAGCATATATATATATGTGTGTGTGCGTGTGTGTGTTTGTGTTTGTATGTGACATTACAGCTGCGGTTCATTGACATTGAATGGGTTGAGAGTCGAGCTGACGTTGGTTCCCGGACAACTCAGAGGGAAGTTTTCGTATAGAGCTTCAGTCGGAGTCTTGTTTTGTTTTGTGCAACTGCGTTTTTAATTGTGCATGCAATGAAAGCGGCACTCAAACTGCACTTGTTAGATAGCCGAGACACAGGAGGCACACACTGGGAATTATCATGCAGAAACATAATAAGGACGACGACTAGGACTACGACTACGACGACGACGACGACGACGACGATGACTACGGACTATAGGCAACGGACTAGGCTATTTTGTATAGGCTCAAGTGTTGCATGCTCACGCGTAATTTCTACGAATTCAGAGAGCATATCACAAAAGGCAAAAGACAATGCAGAGGCATGCCGCATGCGGCAACGAGGGCTTGAGGCATGGTCCTACGCGGAACCTTGAGGGTTGCATGACCTATATCACAGATTAGAGACAAGGCAGCAGCAGCAACAGCAGCAGCAGCAGCAAGACGTCGAAGACGATGACGACAACTTTCCCAGGGCATCTCACGGCACGTCTCGGTCCATATGACAAATGTTTCACATCACTGCGCTCCGACTGCAGCAATTACCTGCCTATGCAATTGTTGTTGGTGTTGTTGTTGTTGCTGTTGTTATTATTATTGTTATTCTTCATATCCCTCACGGCGTCACAGCTCAGTTGGTCGTCCGCTGCTGTATCTCGCTGAGCTTCAAAAAAAAATAAAATAAAATAAATAAGAACTGCTCAGCTCAGAGCTGTGCTTAGTCGATATGGCATCTCCGGAGTCAGGGAACAAGTGCTTCCAGTTGCCATAGCCTGGCAGGACGTCGTTAGGGTAATCGGCCGCTCTGACTTTATGGCGCACAGCTCACCACAGGAGTTAAAGCAATGTTAGATCTAGTTCTTCTCAGATCCCAAATGATTTTTTTTTTTTAGGGCTGATCGCTCAATTAGAGTGTGAGAAATGCATTTGAAGGCATATAATTATGCGGAAATCGAGAATATATATAATTCGACATGTGCGAAAATAAGTCAATAAGCGACTGAGAGGAAATGTCTATAAAAAAACATCAGGAAGCAACCGTCATAAAATAATTTGAAATGTTAAGTGGCAAGAAATTCACACTGAGTTCCTAAGTGGAAAAAAAGTAGGGAAATGGCGTGAATATGTAAAATGCTAGCTGGAATACAATAGAAAATTGCAAGAGAATATTTTTAAAGTTCCCTATTTCTCATAGATAACTGGAGACTATATGATTGTCATGCTATAAGTTCCAGATTGAATCAAAGAAATTTCGACTAGTCTATTTGATTAATGTAAAGCGTATAATTACAGCTGCATTCCTCTGCTTATTAAACATGAAGCTTCTTATGTACGGGGCTACCTATAAATTGAGTAGAATCGAGCGAGGGAATCACATTTTAGGCTTTTAAGGTCAAATCACGCATTCAATATACCTAGAAGCGTAACAGGCAGGGCTTGGGAATGAAATACGTTGTTCAAGATCAAATTTAAGCCGATTTATGAATGTCAGAAGCGCTTGACACAACTGCAGCCAATAGCTAAATGAACCAACACAAATGAATCGGAATAGAAGGAAAAAATAAACAACAACAAATGTATCTAAAAAAAATTAATAAACTATGTTAAATTTGTTTGGTCCGGTTGGTGCATTATGCAAAGCAGCGCATCGGCTATGAATTGAATTGGACTTGGACCCCATAGTCAGTGAAAAATTAAGCGGCTTTATCAGTGCCATCACCCGCATGCACCCAGTCTTGGTCTCAGTCTCAGTCAGAGTCTGAGTCTCCGCCGTAGTCGCTGACTGGCCATGGACTCATTAATTTTTGTGGGGCTCAGCACAGTAGTCGGCATTGAATACAAAGCCAGAATGCAGAATGCCTAAATGGCTCATTAGGGTCTTAAATTAAAGCCAGTTGGGCCATGCCATGCAACACAACTCGGTCAACTGGGCCCCACGGGTCAAGCGAGAAGCCAAAAGAAAGCGGCAGAAGATACCGCAACAAAGACACGTCTTGCCACCAGCTACTGGACTCTACAGCTATAGGGCTTTAACGCTGACACGATGGGGTAAGCGGGTTTAGCTCACCTAATTAGTTTCCCATTGTCTTACTTGTGTGACAGTTGGGCAAAAAAGAAAAAGAAAAAAAAAAGAAAATTACTGCAATAGGTCTAGGGCCAGGCAAATATAGCGAGTACCTGGCCAAAGTCTGGGCCCATATGGTTGCCCGCAAGAACCGCAAGTTTCAGCATTAAATGAGCTGAAAAGAAGGAGGGACAGAATAAAACGTCATCAATTGTGACAGAAGATGCTACCCAACAAGATTTGCTAATCTGACCCTCGTAATAGACAATCGTCTGGGTCTGGGCCTGAGTCTGAGTATGGATCTGAGTCTGAGGAGGGACGAAAGGGCCGCATCATCATCAACATCTTCGTTTGTTGTGGTGATTCATTTCGCTGGCCGTAAAGATTAGCTGATCATGATAAGACTGTTCTTTTGTGCACTCGATGAGCTCATCATTATCATTATCAGCAGCAGCAGCAGACTCTAGCAACCCTTTATAAATTGCAATGGAATTTATCATAGAAAAGCCTCGTTGAAAAGCAATTCCGATGCACGTACTGATCTTATCCGGCATTGTTGTGAGTGCATGTGATTCCCTATCCGACATCCTAATGAAAAATTGCAACGGACATTCTATTAATAGCCAACGATGATCTGTGTTGATTTATGTACATATTTAATATAAATTAACAGATATATGAATTACTGGAAATGGGTTTTACTAAGAAATGAGTTTACGTAGATATTACATATTAGCATCGCCAGTTACAACTGTCTGACATTATCTTGTCCCCTTTTTTTTCGGCCTATAATTACATATCCATCAATTCCAAAATGAGCATCTTCTGCATGCTGTGTGCCGTATACCAATTGCTGTCTCTTACCTGACAGCAACACCAAACTTGATCTTCCACCAGGTGAATGCATAAAGAATCGACTGTTGCTTAGGCTTGTGCGCCCACAAATTGCTCTCCGAGTCCCGAAATAAGATATCTGCACGTAGCTGTAATTTAAAACCCCACCAAAAAAAGAACGAAAAAATTAAAAAGAAGCAACAGCAACAAAACGAAAAATGGTCTCAGGCCCCGACATAAACGCACACACACACACACATACACACAAACACACGCGTGTGTTATCCTACGGCAATAATTTCTTTTCTCAGCCAACAATACAAATGGAGAGATATGTCATTTGCCAGGCAAAACGAAATCGAAGAACACAGCCGAACTGAACTGAACTCAAATAAAGATCGATGCTCCATAACAGTACGACTGGGACTAGAACTGGAACTGCGACTGCGACTGCGAAAGAGAGAGAGAGAGAGAGTAGACAAAGAGAGGGAGAGAGAGAGAGAGGAAGAGTAGGCAACATGTGCGCCGCTTTGTAACGCCAATTATGGGCCCATAATTCGAAGGCATTGTCTGGGCTACAAAAGACGAACTGAGCGAGCATTACACGAACAAGAGGAAGAAGATGAAGTTCATTTCCCAAATACACACACAAACACACACACACACTCAGCGATGCGTAGCGAAGCGGTAAATGAGCAAAAGACGTTTGCTGAGCGTATTGAGCACAATTGAGCGCATCTTTTGCCAGGTAGCGCGCGCTATGCACTCTCTCACACGCTCCTCTCTCTCTATCTCTCTGCCACTCTCTCGCTCTTGAGTGAAGTTGAACGGAGCGCGCTTGACGATCGAGCCGAGGTGCTGTCGGCTGCTCTGCGCGCTGAGCGCTAATCAGTTTGTTTGCAGACGTAGCCACCGCCGGACGTGTGTGCAGCGCTGAGAGTTAAAACGAAAACAAAAAAGAAGAAAGAAACTGGGAAAAAACGAAACCAAGTTATAAATACAGATAGAGATACCGATACGCATTCAGTGAAAGTGTGCCGTAGCGAAAGATACGCTCATAATTACGGAACGTGATCCGTGTGCGCTTGACGATAGAACGAGAGCACAACAGCTATATATATATATATTCATAAACATATTCATAACATAAATATAAGTTACAATGGAGGGCCTGCCACGCGCATTAAACTACGAACTGTCGCACGATCTGCATTTCGATCATTTCGGAGGCGCCGCTCAGCATATACTAGAGAACGGCAGAAGCGCGTCAGCGGACGCCGAGGCATCGACGCCCACGATCAGCACCCTGGATGCGCTGGCCAATAGCGATTTTCTGCAAAAGATCGGTGCCACCATCTTCAACTCGATACAGTTGAAACATCACAAGCTGAACGAAGCCACCGTCCAGAATTCCAGCGAAGTGACCATGGATTTCGATTTCGCCTCCAATCATGTGGTGCTCGACAGCAGCAGCGTGGATCAGCTGCAGCAGCAGCTCGAGTACGACAAATTCATGAACGAGGTGTGGATCGGCATTGTCTTTACGCTAATCTTGATCTCGATGGTCTTTTGCATATGCTCCTGCTTCCTGTACCATCAGTTTCGCACCTGGAAACGCAATTGTAAGTATACCCAACAGAAAAGAGAAAAAAACAAACAAATACAGTTCCAATGTCCCTCTACAAAACCAATCGCATTTTGATATGAGTGTATTTACGATTAGGCCTTATCAAAAGTTGACTATTTTAGTTCAGCTAGAAGGTAAACTTCTTCTGCTGGCATTTATAATTAGCACGCCAAGTTACATAGTCTACGTGCCAAAATGTAGAACAGCTGATGAATGAATCAGAATTGGCATTCAATTGGAAAATAGTCATGAATGGAATTCACTGCTTAAGGCTTAAGTGAGATTAAGTAATCGTCATATTAAAATGGTTAGATAAAGTTGCAACTGAACTCTGTTGACCTCAATACCTGCGACATTAGCTCTGGCAAATATAGATAAAAAAATTTCTCAGGTATTCTAATGAACTTTCACAGATTTCCACACAATCTGACCGAGTAGTCTATATATATATATATATATTTTTTTTTTTTTTATTTATTTATTTTTTTTTTTTCGTTCTTTTTGTTTACGGCGGCGGCCTTCAAGAGAATTGACACAAAATAATTCATTACCTTGCTTTCTTATTTATTTATTTATTTTTTTTCTCTTCTGGTTTTTAATTGTCAAGTTTGCTGTGCAAGCAAGAAATTGCACAAGAGCTTAGGAAGTAAAAAATACAATACAATTCAAGTGTTTAAAAATGTTTAATTTATATATATCAAGATCAAATTTAAATATAGTGATATAGTTGATACGGGAAGAAATAAAGAAACATAAATATCAATTAAATTAGATTAATAGCCTAGCTCAAACATAACTATTTTATAAAAAAATATATTTTTTTTTTTAATTTTTTTTTTTAATCGAATACCTATGCAAATATGTAAAATAAGATCATAACTCAGCTCAAATACAAACTGGAAATTGAAACAATTAATTAATCAACTCACTCACTCTCCCTCTCTCTCTCTCTCTCTGTCTCTCTCTCTCTCTTCCGCTTTAGATCACAACAATGCCAATAGCTCATCACAGTGCACAATTATTGATATTGAGGCATTAAAATTACAACCCGATTCGGAGGATCCAGTGCCGGAATATACTCTGGTCTCTGGCTTGCCCAGCTATGAGGCTGCTTTGGAACTGCTGCAGAAAACACCAAAATCGTCGTGTTTGATTGTCTATCCAAGCGTGTTTAATGTGTTCAATAAGCATGAAAGAGCCAACACAGCAACAGCCGAGGTTGAATCTGCAACAACAACAACAACAACAACAACGACAGCAGCAACAACAACAATATCGCGACCACAAACATTGCCATTGTGTGAGGCAACAACTCCGCTGCTGCCAGCAACAACAACAACAACAACAGGTGCAGCAACAACACCAACAACAACAACATCTACACCCACATGCGAAAGTATTAAGCCAAATTTCGTGCCCAGTTACGCCGAAGTATTTGGCTTTAGGACCATCGACGAAAAAAAGAAATCGAAAACGAAAGACGACTCAATGAAAAGTCTGGGCGATAAATGCTAATCAATTGCCCGTAAACGGGTATCGAACGCCGAATCGATCTGGCCAATGCCTAGATCAGTTCTCAGCGTTATCAACCAAAATTTGCTCTGTGATAATTGTTGCTGTTGTCCGCGATATATATTTTGATATTGAACGTACTTAGATTCAACCTAAGCGCTGTGATTGTAAACAACTCGCAAGAAATGATATACCACTACCTGTACTTATAATCTACTAAGATCTGTTCACCTTTTTTATATGCTTTATTGTTATTAGTTTTTAAGTAGACAACAATGTGACGCAAAGTAAATTATTAAAGAAATACCAAACTATATGCATCAAGTCTTTGTATCTCTTCAACTGCTATCAATTGCTGTTATCAGCGTTGTCTTGTATTTGCAATCAATTTAATTTTTTTTTTTAATTTATTCAGCAAAATTGCAAATATTTTGAGCTAATCTAAAAATATTTTATATATTTTAGGCAGCATACGAGCTTTTGAGGCTTTTCAAGAATCGACTCAGTCTTAAGCTTAACTAATGTTATCCTAATGCTAAACTCTTTACCCAAAAGCAATAATATCTGGTAAGGATGTTCTAGCAACAACAGTAACGCATGCCCATGGCCTCCTGAAATTGCCATGACAACCCATTAAACATATTGCTCACGTTGTTATTTAGGTGCGATTGAGTTTTTAATTATATTAATTAATATTAATAAGGCTAAGCTATGGTAGGCTTGTTAAACTGAATAATTTCTAGTTGGCATCTCACAGCCTAAAGCGTTTGCCTGAAATGTGCCCTTTAGCCAGACTCAACTGATTATTTTCGTCACTTTGACAACTCGTGTAAACATTATTATTATACTCAGTCAACAGTCAACAGTATTTCTATAACTATCTTCACTTTGATATTTTTGCATACGCATTTATTATTGCGCTTTCAATCAGTCTGGCAATAAACGTGATTTGCCAACGCTGCAACTGAGTTGATTGAGTTAAACAGCTGCAGATGGCGTCTCAATTGAAACGCACTCAAAGTCATTATCAATGGCATCGCATTCCATCAAGGGCTTTCCCGGAGATTTCTTAGTTGAGACTGTCAGTCGGATGCCAGACCAGATTGAGCCAGTTACCATCTAAGCAAAATGGATAGACAGACGGATGGAGACAGTTTGACTTTGACATTGAGCAAAGGACGTGCCAAGTAGTGATAAGTTGCATTTAGCAGGGAACTAAATTTTGAAATAAAAAGTCTTGTCTATGTAGTATATTATACGAATGCCGGTAATGCACTCGTTCCAGTCATTTATTTGTATTGATAAGCTGGCCAGAGTCGGTCCGGTTCGGATCGGTTCGGTTCAGCTATGCAAATTCGTTTACTTGTGCTCTGTTGAACCCCGCGTGGACATAAATAATGATGTTAAAATGATTTTTTGAAACAGCAAATATGTGTACAACGAGTCGCACAACAAATTGCAGTCACAGGGCACAAAACGTGCTGCAAAGTGAAAAGCAATGTAAATAGATCGTTTTAATTTATTGTTTCCAAGTGGTTCGCATTTCAGCATACAAGCGACATAAAGTTTAACTTGCAAACCGGTTTACTATCAACTGAGCAAGCTTTTTCGTCTAGTTTTATTTTGCTTTGCTTGGTAGCACATTGTAACTGAAGATTTAATTGCACTATTTGTTTGTAATATAAATAAAATGTGTAAAGTATTTGATAAATAGAGTAGCTTCATTCTAATTGTATTACTCTCAAAAGTGAGTCGAGTTGTAGTTCATATCTACTCTTATGCATTTATATATGATATAATGCTGCTTCGACTTTCCAATATCATTGTCAAACAAATAACAATTACAAGTAAATTAACATATATGCAAATAAACCGATAGAAATATTCACAGCATAAAATGTGTACTTAAATCAGAAAATATTTCTAAAACCAAATTCTCTTATTTTAAGGCAAGTTATTTATATTTTAATTTATTGTTTCAAAGACTAAAATAAATTGAAATTAAAATTGAAAGTAATTCCAGTTATTTTACATTATTTATATTTTAATGTATTCTATATTAAAAAAAAAAATAAATAAAATAAAAAAAAAAATTTATATATATATATATATATATATATATATATATATATATATATATATATATATATATATATATATATATATATATATATATATATATATATATAAGTTTTTGTTTCACATTATTTATATTTTACTGTATTCTATATTTAAAAAAATATATTTATAATCCAATTTGTTTATTTTAAGGCAATTTATTTTACATTATTTATATTTTAATATATATATATATATATATATATATATATATTGCTTCTAAAATACTTTAAGGCAAGTTATTTTCCATTATTTATATTTTAATGTATTCTATATTTTATATATATTTCTAAACCAATTTTTGTTTTCTATTTTAAGGCAAGTTTTTTTTACATTATTTATTATATATTACAAAAAAAATATTTTTAAACCAATTTCCACTATTTTAAGGCAAGCTATTTTACATTATTTATATTCTAATGTATTATATATTTTTGTAAAAAAAAATTCTGCTTCTTTGGCATATGAGATTAGCTCAAATAACTAAAGTAAAAAGACGCGTTTATTCCATTTCATTTCATAAAGTTTTTTATTAGTAGAAAAAAACTGGACTTGCACCTCTTAATAGAGTGATAATCGAGTAAAATTCCAAGAGTCTGGCACTAAAATGTTTCAAGACTATATTAAAACGTGCAGATAGAAAGACAGACAGATATATGTATATGAAGATTGTTAGACAACTAGACAAGCAAGATCAACTCAGCTATGGCTGTTGATAAATAAAGTTCTCAGACACGCCTGCAGCTGCCCCTTGACAAAGGTTCTAGCTTTATTTAGCATTTCGAATGGATATCTCATGGCATAAGCATTAGTAAACAAAATGCATTCGATTGCAGTTTCTATATTATCTACATTTTTTATTTACTCTCTGACCAATTGCAATATCCATGCAATCCGTTTGCCAATTATTATTTGTTGCCTGTGAAATTGCTATCAAAATCCGCAAAAAAAACAATGAGAGATGGAGGAGCCAGGTAGTCCAGTAGGTGAGGTGAGCGCGTAAACAAATAAAATTCCATAACTATAGAGTGGATGGTAAAAATTATTCATTTTACAACTTAACATTCATCATATTGCTCGCTGTGGCTGAAACAAGTGCAGCAGCAGCAGCAGCAGCAGCAGCAGCAGCTGCAGCTCTCACAGCGAAAGGGTTGAGCAGGAGGAGCAGGAGGCACCACTTGATATGCATGTGCGAAAAGGTGCCAACTGCGATTTGCATATTATTGCTGTGTGTTACGGTCGTGCAAATAATATATTTTAATTGTAATTACGATTTATGACAGCAGTAAGTTTATTTGACACTTTATGATATTTTCTATGCATTCTAAGTGGCCCCCTGGGTAGGTAAATATTGCGAACAAATGACTCACCAGAGATGTGACTTTAGCTTTCTGTATTTTTCTTTTTTTTTCCTTAATATATATTCAAGCATACTAATTGAAAAAGTTTCTGCTGTTTAAAAGAAACAAAGAGCACTTGTCAAATTTTTTTGTCGACTTGCCGCAATGTGTGCAAATCATTTCATTACCCGACATAGCAAAAGCAAACAACGCAAAATATTCCAAATATGTTGCGCATGCGCGTGCCTATCAAAGCGTGCTTCAGACTAAGTTCCCCATCCTACCTCTATACATAATTAATCGACGCACGTAGGCTCAATGTAGCAGCCAGAACACCATGATGTTTCCCGTTCTCGAGACAGCCTACATGTGTACAAAAACATTCTCTATTAATTATTATGATAATCATTGCGCACTGGAATATGCTCTCTGTTAAGTTCACAAAGTTCCCTGTTGAGTGCTTGTACTTTGCCTGCTGGAATACTGTTTTGATGGAGAGTTAAATCTAGAATACTCTATAAATGTAGCCAACTGCTTTATTTGTTGTCAACTATTTGATAATGACTATCCTTAGTCAAATGCACTCTGTAATGCATTGAAAATGCTTCAACTATTTTTAACTTCTCAGTCTAATAGTTAATTGCTTGCAAATATTTGAAGTGCGTACTTGAATTTGTTGCTAATGAGTTTTTGTTTATGCAAACTAATTGATCAGCTAATGGCTTGCAGCGTAATATTTTATTTAACAAAAAGTAAATACACATTCGAAAATAGTTGGGCCACATTAACACCTGAGTCACGCGTCGTGGCTGCTCAGTCTGATATCTGCTCGTATCATAATGTCATCTTAAGAGCTTCTCATTTGCATGCGCTGGGGCGCACCTTGAAGTTTATTGCAAATGTAACAAAACATATGTTCGAACGGGCAGCATATCAAAATATTATACAACATGAACAACATAATTAGCTTACGATTTGAATAAAAATCTCTGAATGCGTATCAGAAATGCAGATGCATGTTGAAGAGGCTGCATATGCTGATGGGCAGGAGATAGAAAGCGCAACCAAAGGGCAAACTATTTATTAAAAAACCATCCATGAGATGCAGATGCAGATGCAGATGCAGATGGGGAGAAAGTTGCCCTGTGGAGTCTGTCGGACAATCGGCCAGCTTAATGAAATGAACAATTTATTAATAAAATGCACATTAGCCCACGGCTTAGGCCAAACTAAAAGTTGGCTTAAGCCGCGCAACGGCAGCGGAATTTAGTTGAATGAATTTTCAATTAAGCGCCAAATTCGTTGGGAATTGCTGCAGACGCCCCGCCGCCGATGTTTGAAAGTGAAAACCGGTCGAGCAACGAATCCGAATCCAAATCCGACGACGTCATACGCAATATTTGACCCACTTTTTAGTAGATGGCGCAAAAAAATACAAATAAAAACAACAACAAAATTCGCAAGCTAGTTTTTGTCAAAATATTTACCGAAAAAAATTTAATTTATATATATACATATATATATATATATATATATATATATATATATATATATATATATATATATATATATATATATATATATATTATTGGGTAAGCAAATACAAGTGTAAACGCATTTGTAAATATATATTTTATAAATATTCCAAAAAAAAAAGGTAAATGTAAAACAAATAAATATATATGCATTAAATATTACG
This sequence comes from Drosophila stalkeri, assembly GCA_035047405.1. Taxonomy (NCBI): domain Eukaryota; kingdom Metazoa; phylum Arthropoda; class Insecta; order Diptera; family Drosophilidae; genus Drosophila; species Drosophila stalkeri. The sequence continues at coordinate 611,222 of JAWNPR010000041.1, read as the reverse complement.
CAAGAAATAAATAAATATTATTTTTAGCCAAGGCCCAAGCTCGCATGCAATAAACTGTATTAAATGCAATAATTATATGCTTTAAACGCAATTAAATTGAATACTTAAAAGCGATTGAACTGCAGTTAAAAATAATGCATATTATACATATATTCCCAATTTTTTCTTTAATCTAGGCGTATAGGATTTGAAATCATTTTCAAATATTCAAGCATTCCCGGAAGAGTTGCTTCATATGCGAAATTTACACATTTCATTTGCATGCGAAATCTCTTTAAACAATTTTTATTTGCAATCGCATTAAATGTCACAGTGCCTGAAAATATTTACGTCTCGTGTCTTGCCTTTTGTTTTCCTACTTTTTTTTTCGAGACTCGCATTAACTGTGCTTTGAAATATTTATCTCCTTTTCTTTCGACTTGGGCAATCAATTTCTGCTCAACTCACTTCGCATTTCTATAAATTATTCACCTGAAAAGTGAATGAAGTGTATTTTTTTTTTTTTTTTGGCTAAAAACACAAGCGGCTAAATAAACGTTAAAAAATGTGCAAACGCTATCTAGATTTTGCCTCTTGATTTGTTTACATTTGTAATATGCCAAGGCGAATGCGACGCTCGAATAAATATTTGAATGAATATTTATTTTATTAAAAGCTAAAAGGGAACTTTTAGCTTTTTTTTTTTTTGCGAGAACAAATCATTTTAATGCGAATCCAGCTAAAAGTCACTTAATGCATATGGATCAAAGAATGCGATTCGAATCGAGTAAAAAGTTATTTAATACGCAATCAATTCAAAAGGCCATCATAAACTTAAATACAAATTAATATAAATTAATAGTTTAATAAGTAAACGATATAGGTTTCAGTAAATTGTAGTCAAGTTATATATATATTTATATATAAATCTATTCCATATAGCTTATGCAGTTGAGTTGACAGCTTGTAAAAACTTGCAAACGTTCGAACGAACGCTTGATAAATGCTAATTTTCATCTCGGATTGGGTCAAGTTTGACCTGTAAATAAATGCTGAAAATATGAAATAAACAAATGCATTCAAATTCAACTTTATGCTAAATAAGTAAACAAAACAAAAAAAAATTATAAATACATGTAAATATATATACACATATATTGATATATAGAGGCTAGTTAGGCATTTTTAGATGCTGTTTTGTTTTAGTCAACAAATCAAATTAAATGCAGCCGGCAGCTAAATAAAAGTTCTGAGAAATGAACAAACAAATAAAAATGCAAATAAAAGTTAGATGAGAGTCAAAGTTATGGGCATGCAGCAAGATGCCAGAACTAAACGTGAACCCAACTCGTAAAAAAAAATATACTACTATAGAACTCTAGTGCGAGATACAACTGGAGATGGAGAGAAACAGAGATAGAGAGAGAGAGAGAGAGAGAGAGAGAGAGGGTTTAACGGCGTTGCTAACTGCTAACTGCTGCTATCTGGGCGCTTGCATCAGAGCACATCAAAGCGTAGCATTCGGATGGAGAGGGGCAAAAGGGTTTGTTTCAGATACAGCAGCCGCAGATACAGATACAGATACAAATGTAGACAGTCTGAAAATACATATACAGATGCAGTTACATATAAAGTAGGTTGCTTGCAGGTTTGTTTTGCTGATAAGCTTCGCGTTGCAAGATTAACGTGTTGCGCACTCTTTCTCTCTCCCTCGTCTCTCTATCTCTCTCTTTCTCTTTCTCACTCTCACTCAATCTCTCTTGCTGTGTTTTAATTTTATGGGCCACAGATTTTATTTTGTAACTTAATGTTTGTTTAGCTTGGCTCGAATTGGATTGGCTCGGATTGAATTGGATGTTGCAGCAGGTTGTTATTGTTGCCGCTTTTGTAGCCAGATTTCATGAGAAATACTCTAAACTCGAGAGTAGTTGGAAACTGAGCAGGGATTTGCGTTTTTATGGTCCCTTTCCAGCAAGTCTTAAATTCTGGCTATTTGTCGTGCTTAAGTTGTCTGTTTATTGTCACAATATTGAACTAAACTAATAAGAGATGAATAAAATATGTAAAGGGATTATCCAATGCTTAAAAGCTAATACAATAGTGAACATTTAGAAAGCTGCAAACATTTTGATATCTCTAAGATATTTCTAGATCTTTTTTATTATGTTTGATGTTCTTGAACAGCTTATGCTGACCTTGTTGCTCGAATCATTTTTGTTTACAGAGATCGAAGGTTAAATATTTGTAACGGCAATGTTGACAATCCACAATTTTTCGCTTCAACTGATTTACCATAAAACGGCTATTATATAGATATTCTAGAAAAAATTTAAATATGCCTAAATATTGCAGCATATTTTTAGGAGTAGACATTGAAATGCATAAGATTTAATAACACCATATTCCAGAGAAAGACTAAAGTTTAATTATATCTATATAAATAATATTTTTTTATATCTTAAAAAATAAATGTTTGTAACTTTCTCACCCAAATGTCTTGCATTAACCCGTACTCTAAGTGAAGCTTTAATTGAATGGCTGCTCAACCCTTTTTGACCTTCATTCAGTGCTTAGTCAAATTCAATTTAAGTGAATCAAACACATTTAATTGCCCAGCAAATCGGATTATCAGCTAAGAGTGCGTAAATCTTTTGATTTCCTTTTTCACTTATAAGAAAACCGAAAATTTGCCAATTAAAAGCAATTAAGGAAATAAATTTACTGCACTCGGGTCAACATCAAAACAAAACCGAAAAAAATGAGAAGAACTATTATTATTATAACCAGTTATTAGAAGCTCTCATAAAAAGACGCTCACTTGACAAAGTTCAATGTTCTCCATAAGAAACACAATGCAAAAATACTAAAATTAAGAAAAGAACTCAGCCATAAAGAAAAGCTGCTTTGCCAGTTTCCGTCAGAATCTACGAGGCAACTGCACGCAACACCGAGAACATTGCCCAACCCAAATAACTTGGCTAAGAACGCTACAATATTTTGGGACTCTAACTCAACTGGAAAGTTCGGTAACTGCATGTTAAATTTAAAATTTGTATATAAAGTCTGATTAATGCTATGTTTCAGTGTCTGCCCTGAGTCAGAAGTTCATTTAGTTCAGTTGGCAGCATGGGCCTGGCCTAGACGATACGTTAACGAGCTGCCAACTTGCTGCCTGTCGTCTGTGGGAAGTCGTTAAGTGCGCTAAAAGTGACTCAATTGCCACAGTCTCTATAGTTATCGATGAGATAAATGTCCTTTGCCTGGTGACCTACAAATACCGAAGAAGGTGTGTGTGAGTGGGGCCCAGGTATGTGTGGGCCAGGCATGTGTGGCCCACACCTGTGTCAGGCATGGCCATGTGCTGCGACAACTTATTGAATCTGAAACTGGAGCCCTGTGTGCAGCTCAAGCATGTGACAGACAATGGGACAGCGCTGCATTAGAAGCTTATCTATGCATATGAATACCAAAGCAGCAAAGTCTATTAGGTTCTCAAGATCAAGAGCTGGACATTCCATAACTTTATTTAAATTGTGGCACTCATAAATTGCCGACTCACTCCTTGTCATTATTTTTATCGCTTGCATATTGTTATGACATTCAAAACATTCGTTTAACTTCTTTATGTGTTGCAGCTCCTCTGTTCCGCCCCTCTCTCTTTCTCTCTTCTACTCCCGCATTGCTTGCATCTGAGTTTTCATTGATAAAGTTATCAGCCTTTGGCTATGGGTTTACGGTTCCGTTCCGTCCGTTCAGTTTCATTCTTTGCATTTGTTTTCTTCTTCTGCTTCCTTTGCCGCTTTGTGGTCGAGCTCACACAACGTTTCCTTTATCAACTGCGCCACGGCAGCCAGAAGTATCTTTTGAGAGCAGTTTTTATCTGTATCTGCCTTTTGTCGCCATCCTCAGCCAGCAGCAACAACAACGACAACAACACACGCATTCAGCTGATTGCACTCCGGGGACGTTTTCTTTTATAATTGGTACAAATTTTGTTAGCTCTTTGAAATCGAACCACACACAAAAAAAATATTCCCATGCTCAAGTCAAAGATTTTCAAATGAAATTTGCCATTTGCATAGACTATGAGCCAACTATTGTAATCGATTTACGTTTGCCTATATATGCATATACATATGTGAACAAATCTTCGTCTATTCTTCAAACTTCAAATATATATTATATAAGTGGAGGGTATGGGTGTCTATATCTATACATTTTTGTATACTGAAGCATGGCACATCATGAATATTTATATTTTTACAACCTACAGCTGCAAAGTTGAATTTTTTCTAAATAAAATATAAATTAGTTATTAGTTAAGTTATAACTATTAAATTATTTTATTTATTTTTTTTTATATTTTTATATTATTATTTTATATTATTTAAAATAAATAAATATAAATTATATAAAGCGCTGGATTTTGAAAAATAAAATATAAATTGCATATAAATTAGATTAAAAATTATTAATTTGTATATTATTATTTTATATTATATATATTATATTATTTATATTTATATCATTTTATTTTATATTTATACTGCATTAATTTGTTTATAATATACAAAAAAAATAAATTAAATGTAACTAAGTTTATATTTTTTTATTATTTTTATATATTATATATTTATTTTATATTATATTTATTATAAATTCAAAACTTAAGTAACAAATTCTTTCATGCAGATAAAGGCTGAACTAAACTGAATTAAAAGATTAATATTAATAGAATATTAATTCCGAAATCAATTAGATCAATATACATAATATATACATATATACATATATATTTATATATATATATATATATATATTATATATATATATATATATATATATATATATATATATATATATATATATATATATATATATATATATATATATATATATATATTCCCCATAATAGCTGATTTTGCTCAGCTGCAATAGCTACGCTCTTATTCATTTCAAAACTCTATTTTATATAAATTAAATCTTATGCAAATTAAATACTTTACACTTTACCATTCAACATATTTAATAAAATTATATTTTTATGCCATAATAATTTAATCCATGCATTTATTATTTATCACAGCAAATGAAATTTTTTGCTACACTGCAAACTGACCCAATTAAAATATTTGATTTCATTAAATTGCCAAATGAGCTTAACAAATTGCGCACTTTGAGGCTAAGCCTCAATACTTTTTGCTGTAATAAATGTCAATAGAAAACAAAACAACACATTTAATCAGTTTCAAAGTATTTATTTTGTATGAAATGAATCAATAGTTTGAGATTAATATACTACTACGTCACACTTTCAGCTGCTGCTGCTGCTGCTGCTGCTTATTGCTGACGTTTTTATTTGATTATTTTTATTTCATAAATAATTTTTTGTTATCGACGAAAACTTTGTGTGAAAGGGTCAATTAAGTCTTAGTGCGCTGTCAATGGAAGTTTCGTTTAATTTATGCCGACACACATAATTGGAAATTTATTACAAAGTGATGTCAACACCAACTCGACAAAGTAAATGAGAGAAACAGGGAAAAAGAGAGAGAGTGAGTGAGAAAGAGATTAAGGGAATATGAAATATCAGCAGCATTTAAGTCCAATTTAATGGGCCTTGAAATAAGGCAACTTGTCTGTCTGCTACGCGGCTTATCGACTTCTAATTAAAACATTTTCATATTTGATGTTTCAAAGTTTATGTTGAGTGCTTATTCTGGAGTCATAACCAGTTTAAGGTTCTGAAGATCTTTGTGCAAATTGAATTAGCTATATATCCAACTGAAGTGGGCAAATACTTCAAACACCTTCGACAACCGGTTCTAGTTTGTTTAAATGATGGGAAAACAACTTAACTAGCATCGAGCGTGGAGCACCTTACCTTATCGGCATTATCTACAATTATTTTGACTGTTTGTTTGGCAAATAAATCAACAAACTCACTCACACAGACACACCTGTGTTTATGTGTGCTCGTGTTAGGTGTTGTTTTTTTTTTTTTTTGTTTTTAATATTTTTTCACATTTTTTATTATTATTTTAATGTTGTTGTTTTTTGTTTTTTTTTTTTTCTGTTTGTGTGATTTGTTTACGGCGTACATTTGCGGCTTGAACTTGGCACTGTTTGCACTGGGTCGCGATTCATTCAGAAACGGATCTTCGGATGCTCACTTTGCCGAAACTTGTTGACACGGTTTCCAAATACTAATTGTTTGCATACGGCTTTACGTGTATTCGATGCTTAGCATATATTATTTTCTCTCTCTCTCTCTCTGTCTCTTGCTCTCTCTCTTGCTCTCTCTCTCTCATGTGTGCACAAGAGATCAGCGTTTGCATTAATGACGTGCACGATTTTGTGGCTTGACTGGAAAGTTTGTTCTTCCGATTTGCCGCATCGATTTGTATATTTACAAATTTCAAGTGAACAAAATGTAAATAAATTGTGATAAAATTTAGTCAAACTTTAAATATTAGGCCACCTTGGCCTTGAACTCAAGTGTCCGCATTTTGTAAGCTCAATAAGCGTTAAATGTATTATCCATTGAAATCCGATTGTGTGCTAAGCAACGAAGCCTGAAAGTGTTACACAACAGAAAATAAAAGTTTAGCCTTTGCCCACATTTCGACAATAAGCCAAGTTAGCAACAGAGCTTGATTAATGCATTGATGTTTTCATAAAGGAATATGCCTTTATGGCCTGGCTAAGGTTAAGTATGAGCTGACATTATTCAAAATTGTTTACAATAAAATTTATTTAACCAATTTTATATACAAATATTTACAGAGGAAACGGCAAACATATTATAAGATATATTTTTACTCTATTGAAATTTCTTTTTAGCCATTCTATGAAACTCTTGCCTTAAACTGTCACAGCTGCTGGCCGGGCTGGCTGAGAAGCTGCCAAAAACACTTCCGTGTTTCAGAATGTTTCAATTACGTGTAGAGGGCAGCATCTTAGGTTTGGGTTTGGGTTTGGGTTACGTTCAGGTTTACTTCCGTGTAACCCACATATCATCTATCAACTATCTACTTAGCCCAACAGTTTCTCACACATACGGGCAGGCAATCTCGGCCCACATACATAGGAATCGAGAGACGTGTTCATCAATGAAAAGTATGTATGTCTGGCCAGGCCAGGTCTTCCTTCAACGTTTTCCCAAGCCTTTTGTTTCCCATTGGCTGCCTGCGCAAAATTACTTCCGTTTTGTTGCAACTGCAAAGTGTCATTGTTGCAGCATGTGTGGCAGCCCTCGGGCCCGGCGGCATTCGAATTGCAGCCATTGGAGACTCTTGCCAAAAGGGCGAAAGGCAAATTGTATGCAATATTGCGCATTTCTTTTTTTTTTTTTTTTTGCAGCTCAGGCTGCCGATGCTGCTGCTGCTTCCTGGGCCTTCACTTTACTTGCCTTTTGTTTACCATTCTCCGTTGGCAACCTGTTAGCCAACAATGCCAGCTCATCTGGTAATTTGAGCACGTAAACTGAGACATTAATGCTTCATATGAACGAATATCGCTTACTTTACTCCCATTCATGCATCCCTCTTGTTTCATATTATTTGACAGTTTCATGTGAACAGCCTCACATGTTATAAGTGTTTTTTGTTGTTATTGCAAAACATCTACGAATCGCAACAATAGTAGCTGACATATGCTCTCTTATCTGACAGCTATTTGTGTGTTTCCAATGAAATATGTACAGATTTATATACATATATGTGGCATAGATCTTGAACAATTGACAGATGACGCAACTAAAGAGATGTTTCTTAGAGAAAACCCTAAATGAATGCAGATAAATTGTTGGCTCAACTAGCTTTAAAAGTTTACATCTATACTCCATATTGTATGCATATAAAATGTTGGCTCAACTAGCTTTAAAAGTTTACATCTATAGTCCATTATGCGGCTATCTTAACCCTTTTCTTTCGTGCGCTTTCAACACCTCAGCCAGCTGTGCTACTCAGCCCATTAAGCACATTACGAATTCAGCATTTGAGATATTCCTTTCAATAGATAACACTTACAACAACTATGGTGGGCACACCCCACCAACTGCTGCTCGCTTTCAACTGCAATTGTCAATACTCGATTTCGAACTGCAAACGTAGCGTAGCCCCAAGTTTTGCATCAGCTTCAAGTTTAGCGGCACGCAAAGGCGCTGGCCGAGACGGCGACCTGAGGCCAGGTGAGTTAATATTTCTAATTGAAAAAGGCAATTTGTATGCGGGAAACCGAATGAGAGAGCTCGAGCTAGCGAGAAACTTCAACAGACAAAAGCACTCAATATAATTAAATTGTAGACGATGCAGACCACAACTCACTGCCATCATATTATCATCATCATGATTGCCATCATCATCATCATCATCATCGTCATCACATCATCATTATCTGTGCAACTGATTTCAGTGTCAGTTTTAAAATGCGCCCGTTCTTTAGCAGACGACGCTTCTTTCTAAGCGGCAAAAATAAAATTAGCATTTTCAATCCGTGCAGCAGTTGCACCACACCCTGCTCCTGCTCCTGCTCCTGCTCCTGCTCCCAGCTCTACAAGCTATCAATTCTCCTGCTGCTATGCATCCTGTGCTTGCTGCTGCTCTCAAACAAGATTCCACCAAAGACTGTGGAGCCTTTGCCAGCAGCGCGTATCTTTTGCATCATCTCCACCTACGAGATTCGGCATAAGCCAGTTGCAGTGCATGTCAAGCGTACTTGGTCCCAGCGATGTGATCATCATATATTTGTCAGCGACGATGCCCACGAGGAGCTGGAGCCAGCCATCTTTACGCAATTGCATGATAAGTGGCAAAAGATGCGAGCGCATCTCGAATATGTGTACACATATCACTTTGGCCAGGGCGATTGGTTTCTCTATGTCGATGACGATAAGTACGAAATGATATCATTTACAGAATTCCTGGTTAACTATTAACTAACTAATTGCAGCTATGTAATTGTGGAGAACTTGCGATATATGCTGCGCTCCCATAGCCCCGACGAGCTCATCTACTTTGGCTGCAAGCTACGCAGTGCGAATAATCAGGTAATGTAAACTTTAGAATCTCAATTAAAAAAAAAAAAATTGAGAAAAAATAATTTATTAGTTATTAAAAAAAATTTTTTTTTTAATTATTCAAATTGATTTTTATGATAAAAATCAAAAATAATTATTACAAATTTTAAAAAATCTTTTTAATTATTCAAATTGATTTTTAATAATTAAATAAATTATAAATTTATATTAAATAATTATTACAAATCTATTTTTATATATAAATCAAATCATAACTTTTATTTTCAATTTTTATTATAAAAATCAAAAATAAGATTATGCCTTGATTTTTATTTTTAAAATTGAAATAAAAATCAAATTGAAATATCTTTTGATACAAAGGAGCTAGATCACAAATAGATTATCTAAATATATGATCCACGCATATAATACCTTTCAGATATAGAATATGTATGTAATTATGTACTTGTGTATATATATTTAAATATCTGTTTAGGCAGTATAGTCACCAAAGAGTGAAAGAGATAAATTGAACTAAATACTAATCACAATATATACATATATACACATTCTTGCCACCTTCCTTGACTTCCTATTCATTAAGCGAATGCACGAATAAGAGCGAATACGATTTAAAGTTTTACTCTATATTCATATACTATTTCTATATTCCTTCCACATAATTTAGACCTATATGTATGATCGCTCAGGCATTGTTTTGAGCAGCGCTGCGCTCAGTCAATTCGTACTCAGAGCCTTGCCAAACGAAACGCTTTGCAGCTCTGACCGCCAGGGCGATGCGGCGTCTGTGGAATTTGCTCGATGTCTTAGTAATGTGAATGTGCTTCCTGGCGATAGCCGAGATCATTTGGGCTATCATCGTTTTTTGCCATTTCAAATAAAAGATTATTTCATTGGTTCATTGAATTATTCGCTGCCGCATCACAAATACTTCCTGGATCGCTCCTATTATGCTTTAATCGATGTGAGTTTATTTGCATGTGAATTATAATATATATAAGTATATATGGCTTATCAAATAATTTCATTACAGTTCAAAGTGCCAATTTCGAAGCATTTGATTTGTATAAAGTTGGAATATATGCCAGTTATATACAATCATTACTATCTATCGTATCAGGCCAAGATATTCGGAACACCACAAAGGACAATAGCAAATGATGACACAAATTATCAAAATTAAATTATTTTATTTTCTGAATAAATATTGAATTAAATCTTAGAAGAGAGAAAAAAAAAGTTGATTATTCAATATGATAAAGTCTAGCTTTTAGAGTCTCTGAGATCAAGCGGGTTATATAGCCAAAGGTAAGTATGAAGTATTCCTAATAAAATTCATGAAATTAATTTAATAACCTTAGATATTACTTAGCTAAGAACACTTACTGGCTTTTCCATTAACCCTTCTTTTGACTTTTGCTACTGGGAGACATTCCTCCAAAAGACTCCCAGTAGTTTCTCATTGGCATAGCCAAACCTCCAGCGCTGCCTTTGGCTCTTAGTATCACAGACATTGGCGATCAGACTATTGTCTTCCAGTTGAGCCTCGAGGCAAAGTCTGTTAGCTCTGCTCTGGCCATGGATAATCTGATTGGTATTCATGTCATAGAACCAAAATTGATTGCCAGCATGATGATGGCATTGCCAAAGCCATATCTCAGTTTTCGCATGTTGCTGTTGCAGCTCAAGGCAATAGGAATTCGAGTGCAGATCACGAAAGTGACTCAAAGACCACTTTTGCTGCCACTTGGGATACATTAGATCCTCATCGCAGGGCAGCAGTTGCGGATGCTTTGCAGACTCTGCTCTCTCCAAGCAGAGCGAGGGTGCCGCCAAGCTCTGCACTGCGCCAAATGCATAGTCCAGAGGCTCATCAATGGGATACTGCTCTAAGAAGTCCTTGCCCAGGTGATCCAGAAACCATTTGAAGGGCTTGCAGTGCAGACGTTGACGCAGTGCCTTTTGCTCCTTTAATGAACCCACCTTAACATGCGTCAAATGCGGCATATTCGCATAGAGCTTGTCCTTGTACTCGTCCAGCCACACCTCAGCCACACGCCTGTAGTTCTGGCATTAGACAAAAGTTCGTCAATACGCAAGCGTAATCAATTTAATCTGAAGTACTCACCCTAGCTATTGCCTTGCTCTCGGATTTCTTGTACTGCGGATGGAAGTTGCTATTCCTGAATAGATGCCCTACTCTGGAGCAGGGCACCTCCAGCAGCCGGCCACCGCAGAGCCATAACTTGAGACTCAGCTCGAACTGCTCACCGCCCCAAATACGCAGCCCCTCATCATAGCCGCCCAGCTCGAAGAACCAACTGCGATATATGGCAAACAGGCCGCCATTCATAATAGGATTTTCATGTGGCGCAGGCAGCGCCAGTTCCTCCTGCTTCGTTAATGGCAGCTGGATATAGTTAAAGTCCCAGTCAAAGAAGCCACGCGAGGGCTTGCCACGCCTATAGGCAAACGTTTCATAGTCAATTGTATCCACCACGGGCGTGGTGCAGGTCTTGTTGTTCTCCAGCAGGGGTGCTAGCAGGGGCTCCAGCCAGCCACGAGTCACCTCAACGTGTGCATCAAGAAAGACGAGAACTTCAGCCTGAGCCTTTTGAGCACCCGCCAGGCGTGCCTGCATCAAACCCAGCTGCTTTGGCAGACGCTGCTGCTGCACCAGGCCCTCGAAGCGTTCATCCACAGCGAACTCATGATCGCTGCCATCGTCCACTAGAATGATCTCTCGCAGTAATCTCGCTGAAGTTCTCGTTCTGAGACTGCTCAACGTTCGCAGTAGCACACTCGGCTGCTCATTGTGATGGGTGATAACGATACTGATTGCTGGCAGATTTTCCACTGGGTACTTGAGCTTTTTGCAGCTGTTAAGAGTTATCGCAGCTAATGAGAGTTAACTCTTATACGTCGCTCGCGCCCTACTCACCTGCGATGCCGCATATCGAAAAGCTTACGCTCCGGCGATATGCGCTCCGAGAGCCAAGCATTATAACCCGTTTCACGCTGGCTGCTCTCCATGGCCCGGCGCTGCTCAGCCGTCCAGTTGCTCGTCGCTGGTCGACCCAGTGCGCCCAGACCGGCCAACACTAACTCTGAGCTCTCCGAATTGCCAGACAGCAGCTGATCAAGCTGTGTTGATGTCACTTTCATTGTTGACTTCTCGAGCGCAGAGATTGTTGTCTTTGTTGTTTCTTCTGGGTTTGTCTCCATAATGTATAAGTAAATAATTATATTACATGTTACAGCAAACAGCAATAGAATTAATATTGTTTTCTTATGCCTCAATAAAATCTCGTAGCCAAACATCATGAAACGAAAAGCACAGACACAAAACACGAGCTAAAGCCGCACACGTTTTGACCAAGACTGAGTAGTTAAAACAAATCTAAGAGCAGCGTAAAAGAGTTATACGCGTCTTCTACAATCGAAATCTTATACGCCGTGAAAGTTTATAAGCTGCAGCAAATGTTGTAATACAAGTATTAGCCAACAATATTTACGCAAGAGATTGTTACTTTTTTTAAAGTATATTTAATTTAATTTAATTTTATTCTAAATATTAAATTTTTACTGAAATATAAGTAATCTAAATTATTTCATGTAAAATATAAGTTTGGAAAAAAGTTATTTAATAAAATTGGAAAAATTTTAATATTGTATAAATAACATTTATTTTAATAAAAATATTAATTTTTCTTAAAAATATAATTTTAAACAGCTAAAACATCTTCAATATTTGCAACATTGTTGTAATTACATTCATTTTAATATATGTATGTATATATATATATATTTTTTTTTTATCAATTCTATTACATTTTATATTAATTTTTCTTTAAAAAATAATTTTTCAGCCAAAATATCTTCATTATTTCCAGTAAAATGTTTGTGTGAATTTTTAAAATTTTTATTTTATTAAAAATATAATTTATTTACAACACAAAAACGAGTTTAATTATTTTATATGTATATAAAAGATCTTATAAAAAAGATTTTAATTATTTAATGTATTTAATGTAAAATATGTTTAAAAATATACTAAAATTCTCTTATTTTATTATTTTAAATATTAATTTATATTTTTATAAAAATATATATTTAATAATTTTTAATAATAATAACCATTCAAAACTATTTAATATTAAATAAATATTTATCGATATTTTTCAAGAATAAATATCTCAATTATTTAATGTAAAATATCACAAAGTTGACCAGAAATTTCTTATAGATATTTACATTTCCTTCCAAATCTTTCTTCTATTATCAAAATTATTAATTGCTTATCTCTTAATATTTCTTATATTGTCATATTGCAAACATTCCATTTTCTTTAAACTATCCAAAATAAATAGCTCTACACTCCCACATCCCTTATTTAACACAATCCGAAATATCTATGCCTGTCTTTAATCGCCCCGCCGCATGCCAAAACTTACCAGACTTTACCCAACAGCTGCAACAGAATCCGAATTCGAATTTGAATTTGCATTTGCTAGAAAATACTTAAAGAATCAGTTGCAACCCCTCGGGCCTGGGTGGGACTCATTAATTTACGTAAAATCCACTTAACTTTTTGTCGAGGCTTTGGCTTCGGCCTCGGCTTTGGCTGTGAGGCTGAGGCAATAAATTCCACAACTTTGCGCCTCATCAAACGAAATGAATGTTAAAATCTACCACGAGTAAAAGTCAGACAATAGAATAGATAGCAATCTACATGAAGTACGAGATGGCGACGTGGCGACGCCAGCAGCAATTTTAGAACATGTGGTGTTATGATGAGACGAGAGACCAATCCAGCAATTCACCCAACCACCCAACCACCCACCACCGGGCACATTGAAGCCACCCCAAAATTTCTTAAGCTCGGACTTTAACTGACAAAGGGTAGCTGCAGCCAATAGCAAAGCAATTTTTTTCGGGCAGCTTTACGGGAAATTCCCTTAAAGCCGAACCCGGTACGGCCCGGTAGAGCACGGGTACGTGCCGGCAGAGCCAGTGTCTCATGCCAATGCATCGCATAATTTTAGGCAATTGTCAAACAAAACGAAGGGTGGCAGGCGGATAAATTAGATTTTTACTTGCGCACAATTGCATAAAGCCGAGTAATCCTCAGAGGACCCAACAGCGCCCGCTCGTAAATATTCATTGCATACGCACGGCCGTTCGAGCTTTAAGTTCTATCACTCACCTCACGCTTCAGTCCCCAATCGGCAAACGGGGCTTTCATTGCTGCCTATACATGTATATGTATATAGAACTTTTTTTCAAGGTCTATGCCAAATTTTGGGGCGGCAGCAATTACATTTGGCCACCCACCCGATGTCCTTGGACGTGGCAGGGGCTGGCTGTGTGCGTGCGACCTCCCCAAATAGTCGCCTTGATGTCCCGGCTTTATACTCCAAGGGTGTCGAACTATAAATTATACCTTTTGTTGCAGTTTTTGCCAGAATAACTGAGGGGGCTGCAACCCCACCAAAACAAGGGTCTGTCATGTCTTTAATAAATGTTTGAATGTTTCGTTGCGAGATTAAGTAGATTTCATTTATAGCATGAGTAATGATCGATGCATAATGCGCTCGAATGTGTCAGGTGTATGGGGGCGAAATAACGCTGCTATTGCAATTTGAGCCCAAGGAAGTCATCTTAATGCGAATCTATTATCCTGAGACATTGTCCTGAGATATCTGCTAGAAATTGAATGTAGTTAAAGTTCTTCAAAGACAACAAAATATGTCCACTATTACTGATAGAAGTTTATCAAAGGCAGCCCAATTACCATAATAGAAAAATACTTTATAGCAGCAATAAATGAAAAATCTGAAATATATATAGATATATATTGAAAACTATGAAGAGCTGTTGAAAATTGCTCGTTAGGTGCCATAAAACAATGAGGAGACGGAGAGGCTGGGATGAATGGCAAACATCGCAGACATAAGTTGAGCATTTTGCTGTTCAGAGTGGACAGCTCAAAGCGCCCACAATAAATTTCACTTATCAAAGTTTTCGCTGGCGCAGACCAAAAATCAGGCATGACAAAGAAAAAATAACGTAGAAGATGAAGCGAAACTCTGGAGTGAAGGACAAACTTTATGGCAGAGATACTCGAAGCGGGCAAAGGCAAACTAAGGGAAAATTAAATGTCTTTTGTCAACAGGCGTTCCACTAAAGATGCTGATGGGAACAGTGCACAAAAAACAACCAAGAATAGTCGGCTCGGAGAGTCTGTCGCTTCAACAATGACGCACTTTTTGGGGGCCAGAACTTTGCCCACTTTGATATGCATTAAAAAAGAATTGGCCAAGCAGACGTAGCAGCAGCAGCAACAGCAACAGCAACAGCAGCTGACAAAACGACAAACTGAACAACTGACGAACTCCAATGGTCCATTGGAGCGCAGCGCAATCTCGCTGTGCAAACTGGCATCATAATGGGCCACTTATCATGGCAATCACTCAGCACCCCAAGCGCCCTCTGGCGACTGCAAGCTGCAGGCAGCGCCAGCGTTCGATATGGACCCCTGCAATGGACACCTCCCCTATGGCCCACAGCTCAGCCCAGCCCAGCCCAGCCCAAGCTATCGGGGTGCTACTCGGTTTGCTTTACTACTTTTCGATACTCAATCGTCGTTGCCTTTTAATACTTTGCGCAAACACATTAAATGGAAATTTCGTGCAAGGCAACGACCAGCACCCTGCCTCGCAAGGAGTGGGGCTTCCTCTCACTACTAGCTACCCCCAAATGCCCATGCAAAGTGCTGGCATTTGCACAGCGAACGCATTTTTCATGTGACATTTGCAAAAGCAAAACAAACTTTCACTCAAGCGATTCAAACCATAGAATGCCTCAAAGGACTCGCTTGCCAACAGGATTCGCCAGGCGGACCGCCTGCCACGTCCTACTGCTGTTTGATCTTTACTCAGTGCTCATTGCACATTTGCCACTGTATGTGTGCGTGCTTTTTTCGAGGCGAAATCCTTGCGTCAATATGCTCCAAAAAAAGAGAAATGGACTTCAAGCTGTGCGTCCGTCCTGTTCTGCTTCCCTTTCAAGTGTTTTATAAATAAAAATCCTGGCGTTTTTTGCTCAATATTCCTACACATACACACACACACACACACACACACATAAACCTATGGAGAGGTTTAGGGAGAGAAATGTTTACTTTGAAAATTGCTCTGATTCGGTCAGTTCTTTTAGCATTTTTTTTTTTTTTTTTTTTTGTGTCGCTCTAAGCTAAGCCATAGAGCACAAAAACGGAATTTGAGTGGCATATCTTAAGTGGGAATTTGAAATTGAATGATTGTTGAATTAGCAGATTTGAATTACTTCAGGCCTGAGAGTAGTTTGGCTTTGAAATGTGAGAAAATTAAGCAGTTGAAAGATTTTTATATCAAATTATTAAAATACAATTATTTAAAACTAAAAGTTTTATTAAGATATTATGAACATATGAACATTTCAATATGTTAAAGATAATTTATATTTAAAAGTATTGAAAAATATAATTATAAATGAGAATAAAATGTAAAAAAGGAATTATTTATATTTAAAAAAAAATAAATATTAAAATAAAAGATTTTTATATTTTTATACGGATATTTTTATCTATGTACATATATACACAATAAGTAAAAGGAATTTTATGTATATAAATATTTAAAAGTATAAGAAAAAATATAAGTTTTGCTTATTTTCAGTAAATATACATATATATAATTTGTATATACAGTATATGTATAAAATGGAAAAAATTAATTTTATTTATAAAAATTAAATAAAGGTAAATTAAATTTTGCGAAAAAAAATGTTTCTTTATTTAATTTTTTTTTTTATTAATTTTATTTTCTGTAATTAAATATATAATATACAACGGAGAATTCAGATCTTTATTTATTTTTATACAGATTGCATTTTATATAATTAATAAAATATAATTATTTATTTAGAATATAAAAACATTAAAAAATTATGATTTGAAATAAAAGTTTTGCCTATTTAAGCACACATATAAATACAAAATATATAATTTGAAGAAGAGAACTTTCTAGATACCCAGTTAATATCAAATGAAAATCAGTTTGATTCAATTCTATTACTAAGACAAGCGGGGATCAATTTTACAAAAAACAAAAAATCATGAATTGATATATATTATATATATACATTATTGATATTATGTATAAATAAATATGTATTCTGAATTGTTTATACATAATATTATAATATAATATTGTTTATAATGAACTTAGCTGAGCGTTTATAATATTATTATACATAATATTATAATATAATATTATAATATTATAGCCTTCAAGCTTCGTTAAATGCTACAAAAAGGGAAATAAATTATTAATTAAAATTTTATTTATTCAAATTAAAAGTTTTTCCTATAGATCTGTGCTAATAGAAATTAAAAGATATTATCTCAACAGAATACAATTTTGGATAGAGAATGCTTGAATCACTGGCAGAGAGAAAGAGAGAGAGAGAGAGAGAGAGAGAGAGAGAGAGAGAGAGCGAGAGACCTATCGCAGTATCTAGTAAATTAGGCAGCTACCACAGATGTGGGAATGTCAGTGACGTTAAATAACGGCATTAATAAATTAGCTTATGTTAGATAGCATCTAAATTGTTGAGGCTAAACTTAGCTGAGCGCAATGAGTGATTTCTTGGAGAATCTGGCTGTAAACAGTAGACATCGTCTGGCATATCTGTGCCTAATTAATTGTCAAACATTGCGCGCTATGTGACGTTAATAAATGTCAACTAAATGAGCTGCATGTACGCAAACGAAGCGCAGCGAACTCCCTGCTGCAGGAGCAGAGACAACAGACAACAGCAGAGGCCGAGTCGCAGATGCTGTCGCTGATGCAGACAGGCTACTTAGTGGCAGTGCCAATGCCACATGTTGCAGACACCGAACTAAGTACAACGAAAACAAATGAAAACTATTTTAAGCCAATGTCAGCAGCAAGGAGACCGACTCCGTAAACCGAGTTGTGTGCCAGGCAGGTGTGACGATGAGTGGGGCTGCCTGTTTACCAAATTAGATGCATTCGAATTGATGTGCGTGCATAAATTATGTCGAATCTGAGCTATGCATGGGCATTGTGTATGTGTGTGTGTGTGTGTGTGTGTGTGTGCGTGTGCGGGGTTTAACTGAGTTGGACCAAGTTTAAATTAAATGTTTAACATTCAATCACAGGCGCCGCCTTTTGTGGCCTGTGGCTGTGTCCTGGCCTCCTGGTCGCCTGTCTCTTGTCTCCTGTCTCTTGTCTCCTGTGAGTGCCACAGACTTCGGGCCACCCGTTGACAGTTGAGCAAATGAAATGCATTGTAAACTTTTCTATTTGTCAAATATGCTACCTAAATACACACACACACACAACACACACACACACACATACATACTTTATATACTTATACAGTTACGAACAAGTAGGACTCACTCACAGCTCTCTTGTAATCAATTCAACTTCCTGCCGGTTTTCACACTTTAATTTCCGCTCTTTATTGTTATAGTTCTGTGCATTTGAGTTTGCCTTTGAGTTTGAGTTCGGGTCGAGTTGACAGCGGCTACGGTTGAAGTGGTTTCCCGATCTGTCAGACAAAGGGTGGAAATAGTGCTAAGCCAAGCAGCAGCTTTGAGGGAGTTTCTCAAATCTAATATCTAATAAAATGCACAACTTTGCTGAGAATAAGGCAATGCACTACACACAGAGAGTGTGAGAGGCAAAGCGTTTCAATTTGAGAAATAAGTATATGTAAACAAAGCTCTGGAAAGAGTATTTAAAACTAAATGAAATGGAAAGTGTGGGAAAAAATTAAATAAAATTGAGTAGCATTAAATAATCCAAAATTAATATCTTTTAATAATATATATATATATATATATTAATAAGAAATAAGTATATGTAAACAAAGCTCTGGAAAGAGTATTAAAAACTAAATGAAATGGAAAGTGTGGAAAAAAATTAAATAAAATTGAGTAGCATTAAATAATCAAAAATTCATATCTTTTAAATATTTCCAAAAATTGTCCAAGTCAGAAAAGACGAAGACGAAGACGAAGAATGGACTAATTGTACAAAGATTAACCGAAACTTTCGAAAGATAATATTAATTTAAATTGACTTAATTTCTTATATATTATATAAATATACCAACAAACAAAGAGCTTTAGAGATTATATAGACTAAGAAAATTTCAGTTATATTTATTAACGTTAAATAATATATCCAAAAAATTATATATAAAATATATATATCCATAAAATATACACAGAATCTTTAACAGAATTAAAGAGAGACAAGTAACACACTAATTGTTTTATAATTAATTTTAAAAAATTAATATTTTGAAAAAAATAAAAATAAATAAAAAATTAATTGTTTAAATCCCAAAATGATGGAAAAAATGTATTTAAATTGTGAAATAATGAGTGAATAATGAGTTTTAGAATATATATATATTTTTTTTAAATATTTGAATAGAGTAACTGAAAGACAAATAAATACACTTTATTTTAATTATTTAACTACAATGAAAATAATTTCTAATTCCAGCTGCCCAGAAAAGAATTATCTATCCAAATTGCACTCGAAAATTATGGAAAAAAATTTATATATATTTTTAAGTTGAACTGCATTAAGTATTGAGTTAATAATTTGTCAACTCACATTATATTCAAATATATACAACAATTTTATTATGCTATATATTTGAATAGAGTAACTGAAAGACAAGTGAATATATTTCGTTTTGATTATTTAACCACAAGGAAACTGATTTATAATTCTAGCTGGCCAGAAAAGAATTATCTGTTCAAATTGCACTCGACTGTTCAAACTTAATTTGAAAACATATCATTTGACATATCATTTCAAATCTGCCCCGGGGCCAACAACCTTCAACAAAAAAGCAACTGCTGCAGCTTCTGGAAAGCAACTCGTGCTGTCTGTCGTTCGCCCCTTTGCAAAGCAAAGGCAAAATCTCTTTTTACCTTAGGTCATTTTCAGCATGACAGTTAGGGGTACGCCCACACACACACACACACACACACACACACACACACACACACACACACACACACACACACACACACACACACACACACACCCAGGCACACACACGGTCACAGAGACAGACACGTGGTTATATGTGTATTTGTTTTACGTAAGCTTTAGTCGAGAGAAGGAGAACGAAACGTGCTATAAATATGCGCTTGGGGTTAAATTCTATTTGAACTTTCCACTTTCCACTTTCCTCTTTCTGCAGTCGCCTCACAAAAAAGATGAAAATTTCATTCACACTTTCATTACATGTGGCTAAACTCGCATATATATTGCACCCTGGAGGCGTTTGTCACTGGCAACGAGCGACCAAGTCGAAAGTCCTGAAACTGATATATTTGCATTGAAATGCGCTTTAAAACTTTATGTTGTATGAGCTGCAGCTAGAGATGGAGTTGGAGTTGGCAATGTAGTTGCAGCAAGAACTGGACAGTAAGTAGGAAGTGCTGCATTCCAATGAATATATATATATATATACATATATATTTATATCTTGTATAGGCATCTAAACAATGCCGCGCAATTAGTTAATAGCACGCCCCGTACCGATCGATGCGACTCATGCAACTCATTTCCCGGTCTTTAAAAAACGCCCAGTCACGCGGCCGAACTCACATTAATCAACATTGGCCACAGTGCAACTTGCAGGCGACTTGTAGGTGCAAGCAGCGAGCAGCGAGCAGCGAGCAACAAGCGACTAGCAGCAGAGCAAAGATTAATTAAGGTCACTCCTGGGTACATTGTCAAAAGAATGCCGCCTTGAGAACTGGCCTAGAACGAGGCGGCATAGTCATGGCAACTAATGCCAACACGGCCGGCTTCCTTCTTCCGAAAAGAAGCTCACTTCGCACAGAGGGGGGAATCGAAGCGGTGTGTATGTGTGTGTGGGTGGGGACATGACTTGAAGGCGTCTTGATGCATGTCCAATGCATCGTAATGAGCGAGGGGTGGCAGCGCCTGTGCGCCATATGTGGTCCACTCCGGCCACTTGACCAGCACTTGCCGAAAGAAATCTAAGACGAAATCAGCTGCAGAAGTCATCAAACATCATCAATTTAATCAACGAGCCCAGACCGCTGGGCAGTCCGGGAATCAATGGGCATCGTCAGCCGATGCACTGCCAAATTGCAAAGTCAAACGGAGCGAGGCAAGTCGATGCTTAAACACCGGGGGGTTGCCAGCTTACAAGTAATTAAGGGTAGCAATTTTAAGACAAATCCTCTGAACCATATATAGCCAAGGTGTTGGCTGGGGCTGCGGCTTTTGTCGCATTGAAATACGTGATAAGGGCATTAATGATGGCTCAGCCGCCACCTTCGAACAACCCAATAAAGTCTGATGAGTTTCAATTATTTTTTGGGGGGAAGTTTCATTGATGAGGCGATGAGCTGTTGCCAGAGCAATTCAAGTGTAGTTGAAGCTCTTTCTATTTGTTTAGCTCATTACTTAGAATCGTTTAGCGATATAAATCTCTCAAAATGAACTTTACTGCTCAGTTGTGAAATTGACAAAGCGAGATTGAATCATTCAAGTTATTAAACATATAATCTAAAGCTAAAAAATCTCATTTATTTATAGCATTTATAAACCAATTTCAAATGAAATTTATCAGTGTAAAGTGAAGTCTGCTTGTTACCCAATTAATATGCGGTTTGCCTTCCAGTCGACTTCTTAGACAGAGATGATTATCAATGTCTGCCTTTGCCCAAAATGCTGCCAAAAAAAAAAAAAAAATGCACCTGCAGAATTTCATTAAAATTGCTAAGGATCTGCGTGATGTGGCACAAAAATAAGAAACCAAAGAACTGGCCCAATTTAAAGCTGAAATATGTGTCTACCAGCTGCATTCGTGTTTTACACATACTTCTTAGCCGCAAAAACATCATTAATTTGGCACGTAATTACGTGAAGGAATAGCCAGAATACCTTGGACGTAATAGGAGCCACTCTTCAACTGCAAAAACTCTAAATCAGTGCAATTAAATGTGACTTTTCAGCAAAAATGTTCAGAATGAAATTTATGACAACAAACGAGACTAATTACCCAAACAACAAGTGCAGCTGATGATGGCATCCAGCTGGGAATTTTGGCGGGGAGGGGGGACTAGCTGAAAGATACTGTTGAAGTGCAAAATTGTGAGATACTTTCTGGCCAAAAAGGCGCGACAATAAATGGCCCTAAATAGCCATTGCCAAACATTAATCAAGGCTCTAATGAGCCAAGCCGACTCGCAACTAGTGCAATGCCAGACCAGACCTTCGAGACATTCGAGGCGTTATCGCTGGCTGGCCATCGCAATCACAAACACAATTTGGCAACAACAATACATCAAAGTTAAAGCATGTCTGAGACGCAGCCCACTTAACAAAACTGACAATTCAGCTGCTACAATTTGGTCGATTAGCGTCAGAATGTCAGACAGAAGGCTTCAGCTTCTTCTTCTTCTTCTTATACTGTTTGTTTCGTTTGGGTCGGATCAGCTAGCGATCGTTTCAACCTGTCGTCATCAATATCGTTGTTGGCAGAGGCAAAACTCACAGAAAAAAAGAAAAAAAAACATAGCAGCTGTTGGTCAAAAAATCACTAAATGAGGCAGCCTCAGGTAGCGAGCGACTGGAGCAGCAGCCAGCAGGAGGCACGTTCAATGTTCAATGATCAATGATCCTCGCGAGAGGCAACTGCAACTGTCGAATTGTGGCACAGTTGAATTTATTTCTCTTATTTTCTGTGGCAGGTGACTTTTGGCTGCCAGCTTAAATTATGAATTTATACGCGAGTCAAACAATGGAAATGATCATACACAGATTCTGGTAGCTCTACAGTTACATGAGATGTGGACTGATCCCTATCAAATGCAGCCTTCAGCTGTATAATTAAAACTCATTCATTTGCTCGTTTTTCGCCTTATCAAAAATTTCGAATCTATTGATTGTCTTTCCTGGAACAGCATTTGCCTTGTTAGTCTAACAAGCTCGAGAGAGAGAGAGAGAGAGAGCTGACCACCATTTAGCTGAAAAATTAATGGTCAACGGGCTTTGGCCTCGACTTGGTGCACCTAACGCTTGCTCTTCCATCTGTTGCCACAGACGCTGCACACAAAGGTTCGATTTAGGTGGCCAACGGACGGCTTGTGGTACGCGTGTCTGCATTTAATTTAATAATATGGTGTCATGTAGCAGTTGTTAGGATGCGCTAAATGCCCCGTCCCCAACGGCCGAGTCTGCCAGCGTACAGAATCGAACGTCTAAACCAGTGCGTCCCGGCATCTGTTTGAGTCGTTGTGTAACCCAATGCCCTAGCCAACTGTTCCCCAGCTCTGAATGGGCATTATAGCGAAGTGTAGTTCATTTGAGACGTTTGTTAGGTGCGTTGCCTTTATGCTAACAAGGCGCGTGTTGAATGGTTTTTAAAGTATCTGCCCAAGAATTCTCGCTAAGTATATGAAAAGAGCGACAAAGGATGCGTCTAGGTAAGACCACTTGGGTACAGCTTAGTGGGAATGCGTTAAGAGCTCAGCTAAATACTACTTCAACTGACCACACAGGGTAGAAGTAGTATTTGAGATATGATCTACAGCTAGAAATAGGATGATTAGTACTTCAGCAAGTCACAAGTAAAGATCAATATAAAAGATAATAATCAATAAAAATATAATATACAGATAAGAGATAGTATATAGAAAATTAAGATATATATTATTATAATTTAATAAGCATAGTACATTTTATTTAGGTATTGTATTTTAAAAATATACTATACTCAATCTTCTAATAATTCTAGAGAAAATACCATTAATTTATACTTGATATTAGGAAAATTTTTAATTTGAATAAATTATGGACCTAAAAATATCTACATACATATATTAAAATATATATAAATAAACATTTATATTTCAATATTGTTTAAAATATATATTACATAGTTATTTATTTTATTTATTATTTATTTTTTTCTATAATTTATTTATATAAAAGTATTAATATTTCAATATTTGTTTTAAATGTATATTTGTATGTAAATATTATAAATATATAAATATTCATATAATAAACTATATAAAAATTTAAAATATGTATATAAAAAATATTTTTATTTCAATATTCTTAAATGTATATTTTTATATAAATATAATATATTTTTATTTTTATATGTTTTATTTGTCCATAATTCACTCAAAATAAAAATGTACTTCACATATTTGACTATTTTTATTTTTTATTTTTATTTTATTCTCTAAAATATTTTTTTTATGTTTTCTAAATTTTATGAAATATTTCAAATATATTTAGTTTATATTTTTATATATATAATTGTTATACACATTTTTAAATATTTAAAAAAAAAGTATGTATATGTATATATTTTTTAATTTAAAATTCTTTTTTATTTATTCACAATTCATTTAAAAATAAAAATTAACTTTTATTCTTATTGCCAGCATTCGATGTTCATAAATTTCAACTTTCACTCGCATAAATGACAAACAAATAATCCATAATCGCTTTATCTGTACTTCGGGTTCAGTCGAGCATCTTTGAAGATTGCCATCATTGGAGAAATCAGTTATGCAAGAGCCAATGTTCTGTAGTTATTATTATTTGAGGCAGTTGCCCTTATCGCTTTGTGATTGTCATAAGCGCCTGATTATCATATCCATCAGTTGTCCAGGCAGTTGAGTTGAGTGCGTCCTTTTACTTATTACATATGCAAATGGCAAACAGATTTCAATCCCTAACAGCCAGCCGGACGGAGGACAGACTGTCAACTTTTATTTGACTACATTCTATATGGAGTAGCTGAACTATATTCAAATGCAAATCCCCAAACTAATTTTGTTTCGAAAACATTTACGCCTGGTTGCATTTTTTTTTTTTTTTTTGGGAAACCCTTTCGAGGGTTACCAGCTGGTCCATGGCGAATGGCAGTCACAAATTTTTGGCCACAAAAGCCACTTGGAAATATTAAAAACGAGCCACAGACTATGACAGAGACGTCTGACAATAAATAGCATCAAAACATTTTTCATTTCATTTCGAAATGTTGCGTGCAATAAAATCTAATAATTTTCCATGGCTGTTGGGTGGGGGGGCAGATGGAGAGCAGGGCATGTAGTTTGCTGAGCAATAGCATACTGGATACAGACATACTTTGGGGTTGCTGCACGAACAAAACAGTTGCAAACAATTGGCAACACTTGTGACTCAGACGTAAAAGCCCAAAACAGTGGCAAGCAACCCTCAAGTGCACTTGCCACGCCGTCGGGGTGGTAGTTGGGGTGGTTGGGTGGTGCGGGGCTTTCGTAATTGCAATCAAAACGAAATTATTTTTATGCTTACCGCCCCCCAAACTAACCGGAAAGCTGACTAGAGCAAACTGATATATGAGACATAATTAAAGCAGCGACCGCAGCCATCGACGTTGTCCAAATATTCGCAAATCAGTTTTTGGACTATGGTTACATGACCGTTGCGGGTCGGGGCTAGTGGCTGCAAATTGGTCATAGTCTGTTGGTGACGTGTCTTTGATTACGCCGCAAGTCGTTGGCGCCTGTCATCGTACGGGATTCCAGCCTCAGACTTGCTGCTGCCCGGTTTGTTGTTTGTTTTTAATATAAATGCAAATTTGGCCAACGGCATTCGCCCTGACTGTGATACTTTGAACAAGGCTCACACACACACACACACAGACACACACACACTCAGATCTGTCATAATTAATATTTTGCAGCTTTGTCTACGATTTCCTACACGTCCTGCATAGTTGCATGCCGCATATTAAACAGCCAGCTCCATTTCCTGAGATAGTTGCGCCTACCGCCTCGCAGTTTAATGCAATCTAAAGTTTTTGACAGTCCCCCCTCAGGCCCGTGGCACAGCCTTCCTTATCTATATGTCGGACCCAGACACAGCCCCTTTGGGCTTGGCTTGGCTTGGCTTGGCTTAATTTATGGCTTGCAATTAGCAACTGGCAAATGTGTCATTTTATTGGCCGGAAAGTTCGTCTAACACAATAAGTGGACATGCTTGAAAAGTTACTGAGCTAGTTGCTTTTGAATTGCTTACATACGACAACTAATGAACAAGACCCTCAGGCTCTGTGGTCATTTAATTATATTTGAATTAAAGTATTTGGAAAGTATTAAATAATTTTGGAAGTTAAGTGAGTAAAAAATAATATCAGGCAGTTGAAAAGTTCATTCATACTCTAAGTGACATTGCCTTATATTTAGGCTAAGTGCATTTCTATATAAAAATTAAGAAACTATTAATCGAAGCAGACGCTTCGTACAAAAAACATCAAGAGATTTATTATATTAGAAAATTGTATTTAAATTTAAGTAAAAACAAGTAAAAAATTGTTTAATTTAAATATAAAAAAATAAATAAAAAGCACACATCAAAATAATTTAATTTAAATATAATACAAAAATTTAAGTAAAACAAATAAAAGAAGAAAAAGAAAGTAATAAATACTTTAAAGAAAAACAAGTAAGAAGGCTCTAGTCGAGACGGCTCGACTACGAGATACCCTGAACCCTGCAAAAAAATTAATATTCTTCTTTACGCACGTATAGCGCGCGCTCTGCTAACCGCGCAGTTGCTGCCGACGGTTGGGGGTGGGATGGGCTGTACTTTGAACGCTTATAACTCCATTTCTAGATGGACTATCTTCATGAAACTTTCAGAATATATTAATTGCATTTAAATTTAATCCGTTTGCCAAATCTCAAGTCTCTAGTAGTTGAAATACGTTTTTTTCAAATTGGGGGCGAAGGGGGCGTGGCATCCAAAATCTGAAAATTACATAATCTGCGTATCCATAATATCTATCTAAATATACAAATTTGAAGTCTCTAGCTAAACGGTGTAGAAGTTATGCTCGAAAAACCTAAAAAACGTAAACGAATTTTCGATTTCTTATCGATAATTAAGGAATGGGAGGAGTTATCGAAAAAACAAAATAAACTTGTACTGCGTAACTAAGATACGAGTGTTCGTGTAAAATTTCAGCTCTCTAGCTTTTGTAGTTTCCGAGATCTCGACGTTCATACGGACGGACGGACAGACGGACGGACGGACAGACGGACAGGGCTATATCAACTTATTTTTTTGTGCTGATCAAGAATATATATACTTTATGGGGTCTGCGACGTCTCCTTCTGCTTGTTACATACATTTTCACAAAAACATTACACCCTGAATTCCCATTTTCAATGGGTTCAGGGTATAATAATCTAAATATATTACTTTATCATAATTAACCCGGGGTAGAGTTCTTTAAACTCACTTAAAAGCAAAAGAAATTTATATTAATTTTAAAAATAAAATAAAACATGAAATTAAAAAAACACCTTAAACATACAGAAAATAACATTATATACTCTTCTATATTATTTGCTTAAGCTCTGTCTCTAATTATTTATAGTGTTTACCATAAAGCCTTAAATCTATTATTCATAATGAAATGAGTACATAAAAATATTTTGAGGAACATTTAATATTAGTTCAGCTGACAGCCATCAACATATTTGATTGAAATTGAAGCAAAGAACATGTGTTACATGCTTGTAACTTGCTTCAATGTAACATTGTTTATTATGGAGTTAGATCTTAACCAGAAGATAGAAAAATAAATGTTTGTCTATTTAGCCCAATTAGCTAATTGTTCATTGATTTCATGCCGTGTTTATGACGTTAGTGTAGGTAACGTAATTTTGATGCTAGAGCGATTACATAGACTTAAAGCTAGGGGAACAGAAATTACAGGTGAGTAACGAATATAAATATTACATATGCATGTTCTAAGCTTGCTTATATGCATGAGTGCATAAACAGTAAATAAGATCAATATATAAGGGAACTAATTCTAAGAGCAATATTTAGCTGATGCACCGAAAAGTTTCAATAGATAAATCGATTATCGATTATTTTTAACATCAATTTCTGTCATTAGAGCAAAGATAGCTCATATAGCTCTTAGTTATCCAATAGACTCAACAGATATATCCTTATTTATAATACTATATAGTTCTACAAAACTCAAGAATCAATACAGACATTATATACTATATTATCTACCAAATACCCTTAAGTAGAATAAAGAAATACTTATATATTATACTATCACATTATTTATTTCAGAAATATAGCTTGCTCAAAGATATCTTATATAGTTCCTAATGAACCAATATGCTCTTCATTTAGCTGATGTATTACATTAGATCATCTACCAAAATGCCCTTAAGTAAAATAGATAAATCCTTATAGATAATACTATCATCAATTATTATAAATTATCTACCAAATACCCTTAAATAAAATATATAGATCCTTATAGATAATACAATCATTAATTACAATAGAAGGTCAAATTATATCAAAGATATATTATATACGTAGTTCCTAATGAACCAAAATGCCCTTCATTTAGCTGATGTATTACATTAGATCATCTACCAAAATGCCCTTAAGTATTCATAGTTATCGACCACCACGTTTCTCATCTCTCTCTCTCTCTCTCTCTCTCTCTCGCATAATTTGAAAGTAGCTAAACACAGACATCGCTTCGATCGCAGACAATGTCAACCTTCATATCTGTCTCTATCGGGCAGTGTGTATAAAACACAACCATTAAATCGCCGGCTAGACAGATAAATTGACTCGAAAATCGGTGCTGCGGCTACGTGTGCTGTTGACATGCCACGAACTTGAAAACAATTAACGTAGCATTTTGATATGTGAGCTAATCGAAAATCCAGACACAAACACACACACACACACACATAGCCATAAGCTAACAGAGACAATACAGGTAACTCTGTAATATTTGCCAAATGACTGAACAGCAACAAGCACAGACAGAGACAGATAGAGAGTGGGAGAGAGAGAGGGAGAGAGAGAGGGAGAGAGAGAGAGAGTGATGCCGATGGCCTCTACCTGGCCAGAGGGAAAACAAGTGCTTTGAATGATAACAAAAGGTGTTGCACAAGCCCGAAAGGCTGATGGCATGCAGCTCTCCTGCTGGCAACACGATTTATGCGATTACATAAACCAGATACGAGGACGAGCTCTGGACCGAGCTGAGAGCTGAGAGCTGGAGCTGGAGCTGGGTCACATTCTCGGGCTCATTAAATGTCAATTTTTGGCTCGCAAAGGACATTGTCGAGTCGCGTCGCCTCACATCAAACGTTATCCTGCTGCGCGCGTGTCGCATCGTTAGCGAACCGGAGTGTCCCACAGTCCAAAAGAGTCCTGAATTCGGAATCCTTTGTGCAGGACAAGTGCATGCAATCCCCCTATGCGAAAGACTAATGCCCAAACCAGGAAAAAACACACACACACAAAAACAAAAAACTATGCCCATAATGCGGTCAGCTTTGGTTCATCTGGCGCGCCTGAATTATTATTATATGGTCAGGTCCATTGTTTGTTGTGAATTATTATCCCTTTCGCATATGTTGTTGTCCTTTTATATCCTTCGTACTCAAGCGTCTGTTGCCTGTTGCCAGTTGCCTGATTGCCTGACTGCCCTGCTGGTCTGCCTGCACAGTCTAACTGCCACGCCCACGTCTTTTGTTTTTGTATCGTATTCCATTTCTTTTAGTCTCGCTGGGCGTCGCGTTTCTAAAGTTTCCGAAGGCGTGTTCCACCATAAATTGTTTTGCTTTCTTTGGAATTCTTGTGGCTTCGCTTATTGGGTTCGTTTTTAGTTCAAATTTCATAATTATCGGGGCGTGTATTGCAACATTCTGCATACAATTTCCAACTGCTTTAACTGCTCCGTTCTACCCGTTGGCCGATGGCCACATTTCGCTCTTATATCCTGCACTTGTTCTCAAAGATACAAAATCAATTTATTGTTTTTGTGCTGCGGTCAATGTTCTGTCCTTTGCTATTGTTGCTGTCATTGTTCTTGTTGTTGTTGTTATTGTTGTTGTTGTTGTTGTTGTTGTTGTCGTTGTTGTGGTCAGCCAAGTGTTGGACAGCATTATAAATATTTTAGCTTGCTTTTGCAGCTTATGGACAACAAATGCTTGCCACCGGACTTTGTTTTTTTTTTTTTTTTGTTTTTTGGTCGGGCATGGGGCGAGGGCAGTTGGCCTGTGGCTGGACAACTACTACAGTCCATTGAATTGTTTAAGTATCCGAAAAGCTCAACTGTTGTTTGTTTTTGCAAGGAAAATGTTTTGTTTGCATTTAGTTTTTAAGTCCTTGTAATGAAAAACTTCAGTCCACAAAAGAGATTTCATGAATTTAGCACATCTCAAAAGCAAAGTGCTTATTGTTCTAATGAAATAAAATGATAAAATGATTGTAATAATAAATTTTAAGCATTGCACAGAAAATTTATTGAATGTGGCACAACTGAAGAGAATCTTCTTTGAATAACTTTTCTTATAATAATTTGTATAAATAATACTTGATTTTATATTTATATTTTTTGGCAAGGCTGCTATATATTTAATATAAATATTAATATACATAATATTTACAGTCGAGTTCCGATAGTTTGAAATGACAAGGCAATTAGAAATTTAAATTATTGAGAAATTCAAATAATCCATTAAACGAGTCTAAAAAAAATGAAAAATCAAAATAAATGAAGCTTTTATATTTCATCATGAATACTTCCAAAATTTAATTTTAAAAAATATATTTAAGTACATTTAATTGTACGTTCATTTCATTTTTATTAACAATCGAAAAATAAATAAAATTATAATAACAAAATTATTATAATTTTTTTTTTCATTATCAATAATATCTTGCTTTTGCACGCTTGATAAGGTTTTATGCTGACGTCTATTTGCAATTTCTAGGACATGATGTTACACTTAGAATAAGAATCGACAACCTAAGGGAAAACAGTGTGAAATGCGGAAAAGGCAGTAGAGCTGTATGCAAAATGCAACGGTAATTTAACGACTAAGAGATTCAAATTGCTTTAAGAATTATAAGAGGTTACGAAAAAAATTCCATATATAAGAGGTTTAATATTCTATGAGATTATGAATTTAGCAAAATACCGAATTTTTTTAAGGAATATAATTTTTTTTTTCGATTTATCGCAATTTTCGATTTAGCGAGGTATAAGCTATCGAGTCTCGACTGTAATAAAAAATAATATTTTAATTTAAAATCAATAGTATCTCTCTGCTCATATAATTTCCAATTGCAATTTAAATCTCGAAAATAGCTAAATAAATCTGAAATTTCTCACGCCCTTCTGAATGTTTGATTTAACGAACAAATCGCTTAGCATTTGCACTCTGCGGCCCTCTAAAATAATATTAAAACCCCGAGCACATGATTCAGCAAACACATTTGGTGCACACCCCCCCACACGGGGCACCTCTCAACCCTGACTCCACTTATGAGTAAGTGCTTCGTAGACAAGTCCTTGAACATCGACCACATTGCGGCCAAATGCCGGTCACATTCTGGGCACCAGCTGCTGTGCAACCACCGCCCATGCCAGAGCACAGCCCCGAACAGCCCCGCACAACTCAGCCCAGTCATAGACACCCTCCCACCAACACACACACACACACACACACACACAAAAACAACCAACTGAATTCTAATAATTTTTAAACAAAAACAAACTTTCTTTCCATGCAACAGCAACAGAAATTCTGAAACATTACAAAAATTACAATGAGACACATTCGCTACGAGTTCCGTGAGCTTTGTTGTTGTTGTTGTTGTTTAGAGAATTCGTTTCGAAATTTCACGCCAACGTCTGTGACGAAATTTTCGCCGGCATGTTCGGTCGTTTGGGTCAGGGCAAGGAAACAAGTGCAGCAGCCTTAGATGACAACCCCCACGTGAGCGCGGAACCAAATGGAAATGGAAATGGAAAAGGTTGTGCAACACGAAACCAAAACGAGAACGAAAAAAAAAAAAAAAAAAAATAGAGAATGAAACGTGGAACTCAACCCCATGGCCAGCGTGGTTGCCACTTTTAATCAGCGCCCTGCGCAGCTATTTAAGGGACCGGGAACAGCAAACCGTCCGCCGGATTCCCCTGGCGCTCTGGCACTATGGCACTTTCTGCAGCGGCATTAAAATTCACTGAGAGATACAAAATGAAAATGAAAATTTCTATACTGCGGGCTTGGCGTTAGTTTTTTAACGCGACGGCAAAATGAACAAGGGAATGAGCAACTGAATGAATGCATGAATTCCAAAGCAATTTTGATGTTGACATTGAGTAATGTTGGCATTGGGCCCATGGCCTGAACCCTAGTTCGGATTTCGGATTTTGGTCGGCATTTTCGTTGGGTGGTTGTTTGGTTTGGCATTTTCATATCATTTTCGAATATTACATGCGGATTAGCATTTCCTCATTGGGATTGCAACAAAACGTGCCATCGTTATGCCCAGCAAGAGATGGGGCTATGCGCGATGGGAGGCGGGAGCATGTGGGTGCCGTAAAAAAGGGGGTGGCTTGCATGCGGGTGGTTTGGTGGCCTAATGGGTGGATTTTACCGTCGACTGGAATGGTATATTGTCTCAGCCAAAGAAAAACCTCATAACTCATTGAAGGGTTACGAAATTAACTTGCAAGAGATAGATCAGTGTATAAACGAAGAGTTCAAAGGAATATTTTGAAACTAAAAACTTGTTTGATTAATGTAAATATTATTAACAGGAATTATAATGCCAAAAATTAATAATTGATAGAAGAATATATATTAATATTTAATAATATAATATTTATACACTAATATATTTATTTATATTTAGAATACTTTAATGTTTAATTCATAACCTTTAAAATATCTTAAATAATTTTTAAATCTTTGGAAACTATTTTTTTAATTGCAACAATTTCTTTTACTTCATTCCATCATCATCATCATAATATCTGCTTCTTCATTTTATAAAACTTTCGTTCAATTATATTCCCCCCCCAGCTTCAGCATTTCCAAAAATCATAGCAAATGAAGCTTGTCTTAGCCCAATCGAATACGCTAACAAGTTGCTTCAACTTTTTTAAGAATTCTCAAATCAACAGCCTTTCACAACTCAGCCACGAACAACTTTCCAATTTGCTTTTCACGCTTGCAGTTTTACAAGCTGCTACATGATTGGGGTCGTCCGGCCATAGTTCCTCCCCTACTACTACTACTCCTCTGCAGGGCCTGCCGTCTATCCGTTCCATAACAAGCTGCCAAATTTCACACTTGGCTCTGCTGCGGGAAAATTCAATAGCCGAGCACCTAAACTAAAACTTTCAGCGCGTGGCGCCTGAAATGTGTCAGCGATATGAAAAATTCTTGAACTGCAATCGAACTTCCCTAATCCCTAGCATTGCGACCAAATCGAAACAGCGGCCGTTGTTACCCTTTCGTCGGCCGTAATCTAATTTACTTGGCATTTTATTATTCACTGACAGTTTATTAAAAACTCATCGAAACTGGGAAACTGATTTGGATTCAGATTTGGCTTTCCACTGGGCTTGGGGTTGCCCCCTTATCAAGATCCATGACACATGTCAGGGCTACGTTAGCTGATTACCGACGCTAGATAAATATTAAGCAACTATATAACAACTTCCCTTGCTTCCCCAATCATCTCCCTCTCTTTCTCTCTCTCTCTCTCAATGCTACTGTCTCCATGGCGAGCGACGTCATCGCCTGTTTGTTTGGGAAGCGCCAAAACAGCTTCCTTTCTGTAATTGACTCACCGCCAAGGGGCAAGACCCCGCCTCCTCCAACTCCTACTCCTCTGCCACCGCCCCCCCACATCGTCCTTTGCCATGCAGCGTGGTAATGAAATTTTTTGGCTTCGAGTGCTATAAATGTATGCAGGGCAACTCCTGGATTGTTATTGTTGTTGTTTGGCACGTGGCACGTGCAGTCGGGTGGGGCGAGGAAATGGCATCAAATTGATTTAGATTTTAGTTATGTTGTTATTCAACATGCTGCCCCGCGGCATGTTTGTAATTATTTTTGAACAGGGAATTGTGCAATAATTAAAAATGATTAGCTCATAAAGATTTCCGCATCAGCAGAGGCATGCCTGGGCGTCTCTGACTGGGCTACAAATTTCGAGTTTCAGCTTAAAAAATTGGACATAAAAAATGAAGTTTGGAAACAAAACGGAAAGACTTTAGCTCAACTTAAACTTTTTAAAACTTTGTCTTTTACTTAAATGCCTTCTCTGTTGGGCAACAGCTCAGATTGGAAGTGATAAATTTCAATATATATGTATTTTTTTTATGGCATCAAGAAAAATCAAAACAATTTCGTGTGAAAAATTATGTTTTTTTTTTTGGAAAATTTATCACACTCACACAGACACAGACACATACATGTATAAAGATAGACAGTCAAAATCTTGGGGCTGGCGCATGTCAAAAATTTTGAAGAGCTCCTCAACTGGAGCGAGGCATCGGATGCATCAAGTGGACGTCGGACCAGCATGACGATAATGTGACCATGCTGAAGATGATGCTGCTGATGCTGATGCTGATGCTGTGCGTGCTTGCTGACGATGACGAAGCTGCTCTGGCTCTGCCACTGGCTCTGTATCACAGTCTGTGACTGGGTCTGTGTCTGTGTCTGTGTCTGGGTTTTATGGTAATGCCAAGTACGTGAATGATGCACTGAGCGTGGCTGCTGATTCCCGGTATATAGTTGGCAGCGTGGCAAATTTGTGCGCCAGCCAAGCAAGATTTATAGAAATAAGTCGAAGACACTTGTTTACTGCCCCAGCAACACTGCGCTTTCATCTGCACAAGCAACCAAATGAATCTCTGCCACAGACAAGTAAAGTCGAATATAAAAGTTACTACAAGATTATGCTCATCATATAGATTATGTTGTTTTTGATACTTTTATCGAGAGAGAGGGCGAGAGCGGGAAAGAGAGAGAGAGAGCTTTAGAAATGTAAAATATTTGTTATATAATTTTAATATTACAATTTATTGTAAATAGTGGTAAAAATACAAATAATAAATAAATATTAATTATAATAAAAAGAGTAAAATAAATAAATATTAATAATAATTAAAAGAGTTTTTGTTAGGCTGTTAAATTATAATTTTAGTTTTAGCTTGACTCTCGTTTTGTCAATGTCCTTTAAAATAAAATAAAAAATAAAAATAATTTTAATTTAAAAGATATGTAATTTTTGCTATTATTTAAGTCATATATTAACGAGTCAATTAAAAGTCAATAAATATATATAAAAATTTAGATTTTCTCTTCATAAATTCAATTAAAAAAATTAATATTTCTATGTATTTAATAACTACTCATTTTAAAGTACCCATTGAATTCTCTTTAAATAATATTTTACACACAATTTTCTATTGTTTTGAGTGCTCTTCTCAGATTAAATTTACAAATTTAAGACAATTTGATGAAATGACTTACAAAACCCGGCTGAGTGCAAAAACCCAGCCCCAAATCTAGTTTACAAATTAGAAACCGCAAAGCCAGCAACAACAACAACAACAACAACAACAACAACAACAACAAGAACAAGGAACCGCAGCAACATCAGCAACAACAACAACAGCTGGAAAATCAGTTTTCGCCTCTGCCAAGCCGCAAAGCCACACCCCCTAAAAAAAAAAAAAAAAGAAAAAGAGTATGAAGCGCACAACATCCTATGAGGCATGAGCTACTAAAGCCTTTTGTCTAGTGACCAGCTGGAGCCTGGGTCGGTAGGATCTAAGGCTGGGAATGGGAATGTATGTGTGTGAGTGTGTTGCACTTTTGAATTTCAACTTTGTCTGCTGCGTGTAAAATTTACTTGCTCCAAATTCAATTCAAAAGCGATTATCACCACTTAGCTGTCAACGACACGACGCCAACTACAACAGATCCCAGCCGGACAAAGTCCTAAGAGCTCGCAGACCTCTGCCAATAACCAGCGCAGCCACTTGAAGACTTCACAAAGGGCATGGCCAAATGTACATATGTACATACATACATATGTATGCATCCGTGTGTATGTATATGTATGTAGCTACATCTATAACACTTGGCTGGCTCAAATAAAATTTACACTTACAAGTGGCGCTAAAGTCAAGTGTAATGCTTCAGCCCCCGCCACTCCCCCCCCCCCCCGTGCCCACCTCTCTTTTAGCCAAGCAGCTGCCGTCAGCTGGTTGGACATGGCCAAAAGGCTGGTGGTGTTGGTGGTGATGCGGCTGCTGCGGCAAATGTGGTCAAGAGTTTTATAAAGTTCATCATCCATGGCCTGGTCCTAAGCATTTTTCAAGTGCAGCGCCAAAAGATTTTCAATTTCAAATACACAAGTATATATTATATAAGCAGTTGGCCAGCAGTCGCAGCCCTGTCCACACCTAGCCGCAACGGCTTAAAGCCATTTCATTATGCTCTCCTACACAATGGGCACAATGGCTAGCTCATCAAGCTGGCAGCGCTCCAAGTTTTCAGTTGAATGTGCTTTTCAGCTAATCGTGATAATATTGAATTTATAATATAGTAGTAGTAGGTAAATACGATTATAATTTGGAGTAAAATGTTGAAGAGCTTTCGAAGGAATTATATCAAATTAAATACATAAATTTAAAGAGTAGAGCATCTGAGGCAGGTATGTCTTATAAATGATATTTCTAACTCATTCTCACTCCCTCTCATACTCTCACGCTCACGTCTCACTCTACCTCCCTCTCTCTCTCACTCACTCTTTCTGTCTCTGTCTTCCACTTGTCTTGACTGCACATACATAAAGTACATAATCATGTTCATGACGTGCGTTGAAGTGGGATTGGGTTTTGAGTTTTGGGCTGGACTGCGTTGGCCTGTGTTGGGCGCCTGTTATAAGAGCTTAAACCGTTACAAGTATTTAAAAAGCACTTCAGTTGGAGGACTCACACAAATGTATTAAAAGCATATTGAAATGTATTGCATTGTTTATTTTAATTAAATCAACAGCGTTCGGGATTACATAAGCTTCCTCTCTACAAAAGTTGATGTCTTGAAGCCGACTATGAGCGCCTGCGCATTCCAGCTGCAATGGCAATGGTTCTGCAGCTCAAGTCGTCGCAAGGTTCTGATTTGAAATAATAAAAAAAATCAGTACTTATATAGTCTAGTTCAGTTTCTTTTTGTATTTGGATTAACTTACGTCTGCAGGAAATCCGCTGCAAATCGCATTGAGTTTGATCCCTCCAGATCCTATCACGAATCTGCCTGCGACACCTATTATTTAACTCAGTTGTGTTCATTCGACTTGCTCGGCAGGACACACAGGCATTGTAGATCTTATCACAGTAGCTTCTCTGTGAGTGGGTGCCAGCGAAGCAGATCACCAGGATGAAGAAGAAAATGATTTGTATTTGCATTTTACGCGCTCTATAAACCGATACTGATACTCAACTGAAATTTCAAGTTGACTTATATAGGCAGAACGGACTATAGAGAATCAGGAACAGCTGTTCATTAAAGCACACATCAGAGAATATTGATTGATCATCTTCCCAAAAGATTTTCAATTAATTCAAAAGAAAGTTAATAAAGATATTCTTTTACTTACATAATGAGACGACATCTGTTGCACAGCTGAGTCACACACAATGCCCTAAATTAATTTCCTTATTGTGTAATTCGACTATAAATACCTGGTATTTTAGCCAAGTTTATCTACAGTTCATCCAGAGTTCCAGCACTCAGTAATCATGTCAAAAGCTTTGATATTCCTGAGTAAGTTTCGATGACAATCCGAATTCTTCGATCAGGCCGATTATAAAACAATTTTCTCCCATAGCTTTCTTCTGCTT
The DNA here is from genome assembly GCA_035047405.1 of Drosophila stalkeri. Classification (NCBI taxonomy): domain Eukaryota; kingdom Metazoa; phylum Arthropoda; class Insecta; order Diptera; family Drosophilidae; genus Drosophila; species Drosophila stalkeri. The sequence goes on along the minus strand of JAWNPR010000041.1, from coordinate 573,343 downwards.
GTGCCTGATTCAAATACAAGCTCAGCAAAATGAGAATCAAAGAATCTGTCAACGGCTCGCCCGTACCTGTTCTGCGTGTCAGGAAATAAGAGGTGCCAGCGATGATGTGACAAAAGTGTTCAATGCCAATTGTCGGAGAAACAATCGCCAATGGAAAAATATTTCACGCTGTCAGCTGGACGCTGCCACCTGTGAATGTATGTCTAGAATCGAATTTAGCAAGAAATCAATTAATAACAATTTCAATTATTTTCAGTAACTTTGGTTTCATGCAGACCTGTGACTTGTGCCAATGTGCGACGCGTACTCCGACCATAATTTGGCCACAATACTTTAAAAATTACTACATTACCAAGTTGAGAAATGTATTGCATTGTTCAAGTTCATAAAATGTATACCAGTTTTAAAGAGAATATCAGAAATCACTTATTTAATCTGTTAATCAATAGTATAAAACGTACGACAATTGCTTACAGATTGTTGACTCTAATAATAATATCATATTATGGAATTTTTCTGCGTGTCAATTATATTCTATAGCCTTCACTAATTCGCACATAATATCCAACACTAACGCTTATCAGTCAAGTGCATAGCTTGCAAGATCATTTAAATACTCACCACTGATACCTCTCTCTCTCTCCCTCGCTCACTTTGCCGTGTTCGATGAAGCTGTTTCACACTCAATCTCTTGCGACTTTCTTAGCTGAGCTTAACTCACCACACGCATGCAGCTTAACCTAACACAAACACTTCTTTATATTCACCATAGCTCAGCTGTTTCTGGCGCCTTGTCTGCCACAGAGCAAACAAAGCGTCGCCGATGCTCTCGCATGTAAACAAAACGTAATGAGATGCAGAGAGGAAAAGCAAGCGCCAGAGACACACACACGCACACATACATGCACACAGCTCTATCTGTCTCTCTGTATATTCGTCTGTCGGTTTGTCTGCCGCCGATCTATCTGCTAAAATACACATGGTGATAATAAAGATTGCGAGCCGAAAACAAATTTTTTTGTGCGGCGTTAGTCGCTGTCATCATTGCTGTTACTGTTGTTGTAGTAGTTGTTGTTGTTATTATTGTAGTTGTTGTTATTGTTAATTTTTCACGCACACAAACAAGCCAAACAACGTAGGAGCCAACGTTTCGGTGTAGCCCGTGCTCTTGATATTCGTAATAAGCCAGTTGCACGTCCAGTCGCAGTCGCCCAGTTGACAGTTGACGCGAGTGTCGCGTGAGCCAGAGTGGCAAAAAAATAATAAAAATAAATTAAAATAACTCACATTTCATCATTGCTTCTGTGTGTATGCATTATAAATTGCCATATTGATCGACTGAACTGATTGATTAAGTGTTTCGTGTGTGAGTCGCTGAGTAGAGTGCGCCAGCTGCTGCCAATGCTGATGCCAAAATGTCAAATAACACATATACGCACCTGACCAAACTGCAACCGCTCCTCCATGTGGTGGGCAGCAGTTTCGCGACGCTATCGACTACCGACGACGTTTATTCACCAGACTTGCAAAGTATTCACAGCTCCAACAACAACAGCAGCAACAACAACAACGACAACAGCAACCATAGTAACGACATTTTGGTACTGTACGAGCAGGAGAATTACACTTACCGTTCCACATCGACCATTGTGCTAATGGTCGCCGCCTGGATACTGCTGATATTGGGCTTTGTCTTTTGCTGCTGTGCAGAGTGCTTCGGTGTGAGCGTCTGGCGAGGGAAGAAGCGCGCCAGCATCTCGCTGAGCGGTGCTGAGAGCGGTGCCACCAACACCACCACCAATGGCAACCAGTCAACGAGCCAACTCCATGCAGGTGAGTTTCTTAGCTTGAGAGCTTTGCAACGTCTAAAATACCAAAGCAGCGGCATACTTTTTGGCGCGGCTGAGAAATGTGACAGCAGCAGCAGCAGCAGCAGCAACAAGAGCCACAACAACAATGAAACTTTGCATCCCGTTGGCCAAAGCAACACTCAACTTGCTGTCTCTCCCTTTCTCTCTCTCTCTCTCTCCTTTTCTCTCCACGACATAGTTCAAAAATACAAAATGGCAACAATAACCTAAAAATGACAGCATAAAAGAAAATGAACGAATTACAAATACTCTGGTATTTATTAGGCGATTATGATTGCAGGAATGATTTCAGGCTAATGTAAACTAAGCTTCAATTCAAATTAATTTTTGGTCAGTTATCATTGGAAAATAGTTTATTGCAAATATTTTGTTCTTGTCATTTTCAAATAATGTTTAATATTCATTAATGAATAATTTCAATATTATAAATTATGAAATTGGATAAATATTGAATCTTTTGATAGTATATTATTACTACTACTATAATTATATTGCTTCTTTTAATAGTCTGATGAATTATTTTAATATAATAATAAATACTTTAGAATTGTATTTAACAATATATAATTTTAGTTCAGAATAAACGCTATCTACCGAAAACATTTTTGAATACCATGTAAAGAAACTTTTTCTTTCAACTGGATCTGGCCTCAATTCTATAGTTATCTAACATCTAGTTGCTATTGTATTTATAAAAACCTGCCCGTTTTGTTGCAAAGTTTTTACCTAAGAGTCATCAGTTTGCATTGAAAATGTCGAAAAACTTTGTGTTCCATGGGGATGGCCGCTGCACATGTGCGATTGCTAAACAAAGTGAATTTCTCTGGGGCTTAGGGTATGGCAACGCATTTGTATGGGCTGTCAATGCGCTCAGCTGCCACTGCTGAACTACTTTTGGAAAAAAAAGCAAAAGGCAACGGAGCAGAGCTCCATGCAAATGTATTTTGCGTTTTGAGTGCTGAGAATTGTGCACTGGCTGCAGTTTTTCTGGTGGGGTAGTCCGCCCGACTGTTCATCTACCCGCCCGCTCACCCGCTTGCCCGCTTACCCGCACGCCAGCCTTATCGATATCATAAAATATTTAGCTATTTTTCGTATCTCGTTTCGTTTTGTTATTGGTAAATTTGGCATGCGTTTTGGCTAAAATTGGCTTTTGGCCAAGTAAGCGAGTGGCAGCTACACACGTACGACTCCACACAATCACAAATTGCCCATATTTCTGGCATCATTTTGAGTTTATGCGCCTCTGCCTAGCTTCATCTCCCCCCCCCCCCCCCCCTACGCCCACGCCCATGCCTACATACACCCCTCGAGGCAGTTATCGGTTGAAACTTGTGCATTGCACAATGCCCACTAAATTCTCAAAGATATTGAGTTTCATTAAGCCAATATTCAAGTATGTGTGTGTGTGTGTGTGTGTGTGGGTGTGTGGGCCAGACGAAGCATCAGCAGCAGTCAGTGGGTCATTAGACTCTCGTATCGATAACGCAAAATTTGTTTGCAATTTATTTGGCCTACTAGCTTGCTGGAGATTTGTGAAATGTTAGCTTTAAGTGGCTTTTGTTTGCCGCATTCTTTCTCACAATGCTGCAGCTCCAAATATATGCTTTTATTGGAATGTAAATTTTCAAACATTTTCTCCAACTGAAATATAAAAGAATGGAAGAAATGTGAACATATTCACAAAAATTGCAATTAATACTAGGAGTTGCCTAAGTAATATATAAAATGTTTTAATAAATATTAAGAATATTTCCAAAATAAATTTTGACAATTAATTCATAACTTTTTTTTTTATGCATTCGATAAATATTTCTTCAAACATTTCATCATTGCAAATACTTATATAATATACTTATATACGTAAATAAAAAAGTTTTAATAAACATTTCTTACCAACTACTTATATATACCTTCTCTTAAATTTAATATTCAATTGATCCCCAAAACATATCCACTTATCGAACATCGATTAAACTCATATGGATGAGCAGTAAAGAGCTGCAGTAAAGGCAACATTGATTTGAAATCAGGACACATTGTTTTCCCCAACGACAGAGTCGTGAAATGTTATTTTAATACACCTTCTGCGTTAGCAGAACATGAACCGTAAACCGTAAATACTAAGCTGAAAGCAGGAATACGGCGTACCGAAGAAGCTCGTAAGTAATCGATTTGATGGTCCGTCCCCCCACTCAATATATGCAGTTGAGCGCATTGGCCCATTTCGATAACTACATAAGACCCGTCTTAGTGTGTCAAGCGATAAATTCTTGCACTCGCCGCACTCGTCCCTACGGCTGCAGCAACTTAATGCCGACAAAGCAAAGCGGGTGCAAGGAGATGCGAAAGATAACTTTAAGTTGCAGCCATAAAAAATTGCGAAAGTCACAAATGTTTTATGAAAGTTTCTCATTTTATTTAGCCTTTTATATTATATTATATATATATACATATATATCAGCGCGCCCTGTGCATCGACTCGGCACAGCTCGCATACTGCACAAGTTTTTAATAAAAGTTCTGTGCAGCTATTGCAATACCCACAAACCCAATCCGAGCACCAGCCCCAACCCCTTTATTGCCACTTCCACTGCCATTTCCACTTCCACTTCCACTTCCTCTAGGGGTTGTCAGCGACTCGCACTCCGTTGTTCTGTTCAGGAATTCATAACCGCATTTCTCTCAGCGGCTGCCAAGCCGAGCAGCAGGCACAGTTGTACATACCAATTACTTATATATCGACGATATGGCTGAGACAATAACTGAGAATATTCCCCCTCCCAGCCAGCACGCCCTTCTAGCCAGCTAGCCAGGCACAGCTGTGATGCAGCTTTGGCTTATAATAAGTTTTTGTCTCCTCGCGCAGCGAGAATTGAGCCTCGATGGCTTGCCAAGTTCCATTGAGTTGCTTAACTTAAATCTATAATATATAATTCAGTTTTCCTCTTCGATTTGTAGACACTTTAAAATTGGATTTTCTTTTATTTATGTAGCGAAATATTATTAGCGTTTTATTTGCTGTTTATGCGCCCCATTGCTATTTGTCGCGCCCCCACTCACCAGCCCCACCTGCTGTTTATTCGTGTACATCATTTTTTACAGTCCCTCATCAGCGGCAAAATTGAAGGCTGCAGGAGACAGACAGGAGGCGCTGCTTAGTTAGTCCTTCATGGCACTTTGATTGCTCATTTGGCATTTATTTGACGGCCTTATTCTCCGCCTGCCATCATATCTCCTACTGCTGCTCTTAAATTATTCATTGTGCGTGCCTCCTGCCCCTTTCCTGTCGCCTGCAGCATCTTCAATCTTCTGTTGCTGCTGCTGCTGCTGCTTCTACTTCTGCTGCCCACGTACAGCATTGCGTTGAGAGCAATGCGAATTTTTAAAATATTCATGTCCTGCCGCTGGCATCGTTGGCCAAGAAACTCGCTGAAAACATCATCGGACCAGGCACTAACTAAATGTGCGTAATTTTTACCGACAGCGCATTGAAAATATCGCTCGCAGCTATCAGACAGCAGCTGTACGTGAGTTTGCAACTTGCCCCGCGCCAAACTGTCCCGCGCCGAGCCTCACAGACTCACAGACTCACAGACTTACAGAGTCAGAGGCTCGCATCATATTGGATTTGCTGCCTGTTTAGCTAGACGATGTACACTGAAACCTAATATTCTGCTTTTTCGGTCAGACCAAATTGGCTGTGAAAGCAATGAAATTTGAGCAAAACTTTCCTTAAATAAAATATTCCTTTAAAATATAAGCGCTCAAAATTTAAATTCAAATTTTGCAACAAAACTTCTTGAATAACAATTTGTGCTTTAGGTTTCTCTTTCTTTTTATACTCAGAAAAAATACTAGAAAAATATATTACATTATTTAAATATAATAAAAAACATGTATAAATAATAATGAAACTTACCCAAAAGAATAAGAATACATTAGCACATAGATTAAGAAACAAACAAACATTTTTTACAATAAAAATAAAAATTAACATTAGAAATCAATTAAAATAAATGACATAAATTTTAATTGACTTTTTGCCTTCTAATATCATGTTTACATTTTTTTTCTTTTTTATTTTTATATAATAATAATAAAATAAAATCATTAGATAATATATTAAACATTATATTAGTTAAACATAATAAAGACAATATTTAATTAATATATATATTTTTTGTATAATATTATGATAATAATATAATATAATTAAATTTTAAATAAAATTATTTGATAGATATCAAATAATATATCAATTAAAGATAATCAAAACGATATTTAATTAATAAATTATTTTTTTTATTTATTTATAATCGCCCATTTTCGTCTCATTTTTCATTGCACAATTTTTAATTACTTTTAACTCCAAATTTTCTTTTACAAATATGCCTCAGATATTTTCGCAGCTCTGAATTTTAGGCATATGAAAATAAATTTTAATTCCAATTGACAGTCTTTTACGAGATTTCTTTTCCTTATGCCAAACAATTCACCTTAAGTTTCGCACTCATATTTATATCTTGATATTTTAAATTAGATTTATTTGCTTTGTTGTCAATTTTGGTTCACTCTAATCCATGTGACCGACATCTCAGTGGGAACAGTCGCCTCAACACTGCGTCTAATTTGTATTTATTGTGCAATTTATATTTATTTTTTATTTCTATTTCTGTATATTTCTTCTCCTATTCAAATTGTGCATAAAATTTACATTTTTTATTAGCGCTGACCACTTCAAGGCAGAGAGAGAGAGAGAGAGAGAGAGAGAGAGAGAGAGAGAGAAATGAAGAAGCAGCATGATCCAATGGCAAAAACCTTGCTCGGATTCCCTGACATTTCGCACGTTTCGCCTGCTGATTGTGGGTAATTTTTATTGATTGTTCGCATCTACGAACATGGCAGATACACGCAGTTGGATATATGTTGATAATGTTGTAGTTGTTGTTGTCTGTAGTTATATTTGTATTGGGGTCAATTGGATTTGTGAAAATGGGACTGGAAATGGTTGAGAGTTCTGCTCTGGTCTGGTCGCTGCAGTGGCAGCTGCATTTGGAGTTGACATTATGCAATTTGATTAAGTTGCATTTAATTGCTTTTGTTGCACAATTATAAATAAATGCAAATTGCTTTGGTTTTGTAGTGTCATTTATATTAATTAATAATGTTAAATTTGTGTATTGATGACTCTGTAGCTGTTTGACCGAACTGTGTGTCATTTAAGCCGTAACAATGAATACATTTGCCTCACAACAACTATTTGCAATTGCAATTGCAATTGCCTGCCCAGTAAATACCATAATTATGGGCAGGCTCTCAATTATATATGCACCTATTAAGTGATTAACATTATATTCATATATATATGGCTTAGAATTGCACATCCTGAATTTATGACGACAAATCTCATATGTATATTATATTAGTTCTATTTTATAGTAATTGATTTTCTATAATTTTACATCAAAGCGCAAAGTTGTAAAGCTAATGGAAAGAGTTATTATTTAAGCCTAATAACATTTCTAGCCAAATAAATAACTTTTTTTTTGACAATTCAAAGCTGTTGAGTTTTACCTAATTAGATATTTGAAGAAGAAAAGCCTTAAGGTTAATCATAAACCTTAAGTTCTTTTGTCAATTTCTTATCAATTATCGTTGATAGATTAAAATTGGTTTTTTCTTATATATGAATTAAAGCGAATATTCTGCACTCCGATGTCTTAGCTACAGCTTTATTTATGGTGAACTATTCCTCCGAACAGCAACTCCTTTTACTTAAAATTTTTACCTGATAACTTATCTTATGATATATTTTTCCAAGATGTGATATAGTTAAATTTGTAATTAATTTTCTTATGGCTCTAGACTTGATTGTTATGACTTCAGTCTTAAGTGTAATCTAATTAATATCCTTATTTTAAATACTTTTTACTAAGTATTCATCTCCAGTAGCTATATATATATTTAGGTTTATGTGCATATATGATTAAGAGAGATTTTATATTTTTATTTTATGATAGATTTTTACAAATATTTTATTATATTTTTACTTTTCTTTAAAAACTCAAAATCTAAGCCAAAGCCTTGATATAAAACTTGTATATAAATATATAATTTATTCTTTTTTTTATTCTTTTAAATCCCTCAGACTTCAATAAATTACATATATTTTTATTTTATGATATATTTTTTTAAATACTATATAATATTTTTTTTATATAGTTTTATTTTTATTTAAAAACTAATCCAAAGCCTCGAACAATCATAAAATTATAAAACATAAAGTTTATATGAACTATAAACAGAACAAGCAGCAATTATATCTTATAAATAAAATCTGCACCTATTCATGTATTAAATTTAATACATACTATTTAAGAACTATAAAGCCCCATATACAAACACTAAGAAACTGCTTCTCACACGGTCTATAGCTATAAGTCTATAAACTTTGAGCTATTAAGCTCCTTTGAGCTGCTTTAGCTCTCACATTTTATATGCTTCTTCCCTTTAGTGTTCTTTAAATATATATTAAATAACAAGCCAAAAATAGTATGAAATGTGTGTATATAGCATATGTTAACTATAAAACAGCTCTACAAACAATTTTATTTATGTTTGCTTCATAGACTGTAAAGAACTATCATCGAGTACAATGTGTATGTAAAGTGTGTGTGTGTGTGTGTGTGTGCGTGTGTGTGTAAAGTGATTTTCACGCACGCTGCTCTTACTTATGTATGTGTGCATATATATGTATATATACATATACTTCTTGCTCTGGCCTCACTTGGCAAATCCCTCGCTCACTTGGCAGCCTTTCAACGTAAATTACCATAATTCGCGCTTTCAAAAGGCGCACACTTAACCTTTAATTAAGATACTCGAAACTTTTCAATATTCAACGCTTTTGTATGCAATGGCGCCGCATTGGCGCCCATTTTCTTTTATACCCCTCCAGGCCAGGCTGTCGTTTCAGCATGCACACACTCACACAACACTCACACACACTCACACGTCAAGTCGCTGCATTTTGCCATAACGAAATTAACGCCACGTCTGCTTGCGCTGCAAAGTATGCAACATAAATTTTTGCGCCGTGCCAATAAAAATAATTGAAGCAAAATGTGCTGCACATGAGCTGACGAGCGAGCAAGCGAGTGAACAGGCTGGGGGGGGGGCTGAACAGAGTTCATGTGGGTAGTGCGACTCCAATGAGGCTCCAATAAGACTCCAATTGCAATTTTACTTTTATTGCCAGCCGCTTGACGTAGCAGCCGCCCTTTTAAGTGCTGGCTCCCTTTGTTGTGGGCGCCGTTCATTGGCTCAATTGTTGTTGTTGCTGCTGTTGGTTGTCTGTTGTCTGCCGCTGTTGTTGTTATTGTTGTTGCTGTTGTTGTTTGGCTATTGTCATGCCCATCCATCTAACGTCAACGCTCACTTGTGCTTGTTTTCATTTCCGCTGCGCTTATCACATTATTGCAAGCTCATTGCCGGCTTCTCCTTTGATTCGCATTTTTCCGTGCTATTGCTATCAGTCAAGTTGACTTTAGCATTTCCTTTGTGACGTCACTGCCAAGCAGCTCTGCTTGCATTTGCTATGTACACCGAGCAGCAGCTGTCATATCATTCATAATTTTAAAAAATATACATACATATATAGATATAAATTTAAGAAATGGCACACATCAAAATCCTCATTTCGTTTAGCTTTAAAAGTATATACCACAAAATTACATTTGCTTTGATATTATAAATAGAATAAACCTGAGTAATGCGCCTAATTCCATTATAAGAATTTGCTCTGAAAGCCGTTTATAGCACACAACCAAACGAATTTCTAATCGATTTTTCAATGGTCTGTGACGCTTTTCAACGTCAAAGCCCAGCTAAATATATATCCAAATAACCAAAAAAAAAAAACACGAGAGCTGTCAAAGTGTCGCTCCTCTTAAGGGCTGCTAGCTGCCAGCTTAGCGACACATTTTGCATAGAACATTAATAAATAATTTGGTTTGTGTGAATGATTTTCATATGAATTCCCGTCCAGGCGTCGTTACTGTCTCTCTCTATCTGTGTGTGTGTGTGTGTGTGCTGTCCTGTGTGTAACGTTTGTCTACTTTGCAGCTCATGTAATATTCATGATTATTTGAAATTTGCGCTTCGTTATCCTTTATCCTTTTTATGTGCACACAAATACACACACTCACACACTCACGAGAGACACACGACAATCATATGTTAACGCGTCCGGGCGCCTTCTGTGTTTGCACAGATATACAAGAATACAAACACACTCAAATTCACACACACACACACACACACACACATACGCACACACTCACAGAGAGGGTGTGCAAGTCCTTGCATATCATCAGCCTTTAGTCGCCAGCTAACGTAATCGGTTTTCAGTGTCGCCGAGGAACTCGCCTGGGGAATTCCAACAGCGGCATTGATAGCAACTCCGTCCATCAATATGCCCCTAACAAACTGTTGCGTACCTTCAACAACTCCTGCCATCCGCCTCCTGCTGCCGCTCTCCTCCTGCTCCCACTCACAACTGTCTCTTGGTTGCGTTTTTATTTGTCACACGTTTGACGCCGCCATATTGTCAATACACACCGACAGGCTACTACTACTACACACGTGAGTGTGTATCTGTGTGTGTGTGTGTGAGGCACTTCCGTTTCAGCGCTTATCAGTTGTCGCTGCGCGTTTGTTGTTGTCAGCTCCCATGGCGCGCTTTTTCCAACTAGGTTGATGCAAACGGCAAACGGCAAACGGCAAACGAGCAACGAACGCCACTTGCAACGTGCCACTGCGACTGGTGGCAAAGTCAACGGCTTTTGTTAGGACTTAGGGACAGCGCCTGCTGCGCTTGCAGATGTGGGCGTGGCACGTCGTCTGGTTGCATTGCGATAAAATTGTGTGTATGGCAACTTCAACAAGTGAAGCGCTTCGCGAGCTGCAAGTTTTGTTGACAAACTGAAAAACAATTATGATTGATTGTTTAACACTGGCACAGAGATAACCAGCTCGAAAGGTGTGTGTGTGTGTGTGTGTGTGTGTGTGTGTGCGGGAGTACTTTAGAGATAGTCGGCTAAACAAGTTTGGTGCAACTTCAAATTGTCTGCGTGGATCGTGCGGCGAGCGCTTATGAACTAGTTCCAAAAGTGAGCTAAGAAAACTTTGAAGGTAGTTCGAGAGCAGGTGCTTTACTATAAACTAAAACTAATATTTAGATACAAACTATGCGAATAGGTGCAAATATAATATACTCTTCTTTCAGAGTTTAAATTTATTTTAATCATTCTTGCAATATTTTACCTAATTTGAAAAATGCTAAACAGAAGTGGAAAATAATATCAGATAATAAATAAATATTCTGAAATGGTTTCTGTTTACGAACTGCTTGAGTAAAATTCCTTGACTTTAATGTAATCTAAATATAAAGTAAATATAATTAATTAATTATGCATATATGAATATAGGATATTCCATATTTCGAACAGATGCACTTTGATGAATTTAGGATTTAACACATTTAAATAAAGATTTTTTTTAAATTAATTAATTAATGATTTTAATGATATTTATTTTATAATAATTAATTAAATTATATTAAAATATTAATATAATAATGTTATTAATAAATAAATATTGAGTAAATATAAATAATGAATATTATACAAAAAAAAAAAAAAACAGCTAAAATATATAATGAAAATTATAAAATAAACAAAAAAAAAACAAAAAAAGATTCTTTTTAATTAATCCGCAAAATATTATGAATATATTATTTTATTAAATTATATTACAATTTTAAAATAATTTATTTAATAATTTATTTGTCAATAAAATTCATTTAAAGAGGTAATTCTTTTCTATAATATTTAAATTTTTACAAGGTTGTCTTGTATATTTAAACATATATTAATTCGAAATATAAGTTCAAACATTTTTTTTAATAACAACTCCATAGAATTACTATAGATAGATTATATATAATAATTAATGACTTGGAAGTGATTTCATTGAAGCGATTCCTTAAATAGAAAGATAAATAATAGGTTTACAGATAAACGTACATATAAAACAAGTGGTGTAATATATATAAAAGCATATACCTAATGTTTTCGGAACTAGTTTAGTAAATATTTATTTAAATTTGTTCATATATTTATTCATATTTATAAGCTAATACCAACCATAAAGATTATATATTTGATAATTTTACTTACTTATACTAAACTGAAATAGTAAAAAATAAAAAAAAGGAATTATACTCTATATGCCCTTTTACGCGTATATACTTTAACTTAATCAATCACAAAATCCAATTTCCGTATATCAATTACCTGGTAAGAGAAAAGGTAATGCCAATTAGTTAACCTTAACTTACGGGAACTATTAACCGAACATAAGCCCAATCAGCTGGCATGGCTCAACGAATTGTTTGAACAAGTTGAGCTCTATTCTGTGCCGTCACCTTTGTCTTAGGCGACACGCAACCCGTTTAAGCCCAGGCACACTACTCACTGTAGCTACAATCTTATCAAGACCAACAAGCCGCATCTCCAGCATGTCCTTTGTACCATCACATGTCAGCCAAAAACGAAACAAAAAAGGATACAAATACACCAGAATGCCGTCAGCTGTAGCCGCTGTTGTTGCCGTTGTTGTTTTGCCTCTGCCTCAGCCGGAGATAGCTGTTTAAGCCAATTTGTAAACCATCAAATCGCGTTAAATGCGCTTTTCCGGTCTACGTCGATGCTACACGGGCCCGCTCGCTATCGTTTGAGAAATCTCTCATTGTTATTGTTTTCTTTGCTAAACGGAAACGGTTAGGCACCCCTCGCAAAAGGCACTCAATGCACAGCTCGCTGCGCGCATCCTTTGCGACTCTGTTGTATTCAATTCTTTTTTTTTTCTTTCTCTCTCTCCTGCTTTTGCACCTCGAAGCGAGTGCACAGGTATGCGCGTATTCATTGACATATGTACAGATATATATATGTATATGTATATAAATATAGTATATATATATTGCTATAAAGGCATTGGCTGCAATCGTTGGCGCTACTTTTTCATCTCTCGACTGGGTTATACATATTGATTTGTTTGCCTTTTGGCTATGCTTTGTGCGTGAGAACAGGAAATTGAATAGAGGCCGGGCAAAGAGGACACAGAGGGCCTCAATGGCTCATGCGAGTTATGCAAACGCTATTCAATTATCGATCTTCAATAGCAGATTGTCACCAGCTCTAACTGGCATTATTTGACCTCATTCTTCGACTTCCGCTCATTCCTATCGGTGCATTCAAGCAAGACATGGAATGACCGCTCGGCCGGACCTAAAACCAAACCGTGGCCAATGAGCCTCAAACACAAGGTGAAAAGCCTCTGCCTTTGCCTCTGCTTCTGCCTCTGCCCTCCCTCCATACATTAAATGCCTAAAAAATGAGCGTGTAATTTACGAGCTGTTTGTCAACAATGTCCACAACAGAAACAGGGCACAGAAATCTACTTTATATTCTTATTAAAAAAGGAAACCAAATTGAAACTGGAACTGGAACTGAAACTGAAACTGAGGCGTAATGAGGCGTTTGATCATTTCCGTTCTATATCGAATAAATTTAAATGTGTCAAAGGATTTTAACATACAAATCGTATTTTGTGTCATTAATAGAGACAGCGGCTCATAAATTTAACTGCATTATGTGTTTAGCTCAAGACAACAGGAAAATTAAGGAGGTTTTGGTTGAGAAAGCCTATGTAAGGGCTGCAAATTAAAAGAATTTGAGGCATCATTTATATAGTATGAATAAAGTATTTAATCATTAAAAACTATTTTTAATTTAATATTATGATATTAAATGTCTGGGCTCGTTCATTGAATTGTTTACTATATATATATGTATATTGATATTCGTCTAAACTAACGTTAACTTCGACTGTAAATAAGAAGCTTTTATATAGTTGACCAAATTTAAATATGAAAATATGTATGCTTAAAGCTTATGTATGCACATAAATATATGTAGAAATAATTTTATTTTATTAATTTGGAAAAAATAATTTTTTAAAATGTCTTTAAAAAAACTGTAATAACTGTTTTTAATAGGAAATACAAAAATATATATATATATATAAATATGTTTAATAATAATATATAAATATAAATAGAATCTATTCCATCAATAAATTATTAATAAATAAATAAATATTGGTTTATATTTTAATATAATAACAACAATAATAAAAAATAAATATTGGTTTATATTCTAATATAAACCAATATTTATTTATTTATTAATTTTTCTTTTTATAAAATTTAATGTTTTTAAATTAAGAATAAAGAATGATAATGAATTTCAAATTAATAATGAAATGAGTGAAATTTGTACTATTAATTGTTAATATATCAATATATTTTTTTTAATAAAAAGTAAAAAATATATAAATAAAATTATCTTTAATAAATTTGTTACGATGAAATAGATTCTTCAATAGTGAATTCAAAAATATTTACAAATTACAATTATATTGATAAATTTCCAAAATTTTAATTCTTAAATTTGTTATTAACTTATTACTATTTAAAAAAAATGTAAAATTTTTATTAAAAACTTAAAATAAATTACAAACTAAAAATATTTAATAATTTATGAATTCATTTTTATGAAAAACAGAAAATAATAATTTCTATAATCATAAATTTAATTTATTTAAGGCATGACACGTCTGAAGAAATATGTTTTACCTTTATTTGCATTATAAATATTTTCTACATTCATTATTTATATAAGAAAACAAAAATTTGTTATGACTAAAAATTGTTCACTCTGTACTGTGCTCTTAGCTAGCCCCTTTAATCACATAATTTTTGTTTATTTGCAAATATTGTTTGCATTATTTACTTATTTTCTCCTATATATCATCGCTTAAGTATGTTGTTTGTTAATAAAAAAAATTCCTTGTTTAAATAGTTTACGTTTATTGAGTGCCTGTCGTCGCTCAAAAACCTAAACAGGTGTACGAAAGTCCAAAGAGCTTATTCATATTCTAAAATTAAAGCTAAGGTAATTAAGGAATTTAAAATTGTATTTATATAGAGACTACCGTATACACTAAGTCATATTTTGAAATGACTTGAATTTAATTGAAAATTGTACAAATATTTATATTACTTATAATATATATAAATCTGATTAGCAGCTGGCATAGCGCATAGAACAAACTCACTTCGACCTTAAGCAAGCCAGCAACAACCGATAGACCCTTACTAATGCCTATAAATAGATCCAGCAGCTACTTGTTTTTCATTGTAAATTCAGACTGTGAAACAGTGCAAACAGAGATGACGTTTTATTTAAACGTGTTCAACTCCATGAACTTAAGAACTGTCCAAAGAGCTAATAACACGATGCCAATATCAGCGTGACTCGCAGTCGCATGTACAAAGTACGATGTAATCAACGTTGATATTGTGCAAAATTCCAGAGATAGGCAAATTAAACAGCGATGCGCATAGCTAACTGATAGATTTACAGCCGAGCTTGACGACGTTTTTATCTCTCAGCCAGACTGGCTGGCGCTTGAGTCACTGCTTAAAGGCTCCACTGTAGCTATCATGTGAGCGAGCTGTGTGAATCCCATGACTCAGTGAGTGTGACTCTGTGCCAGTTATTTTCTTTATAGTCATATTATTTCACGCATGCGCAACCAGTTACCAGTTTGCACCTGTTGATTGTGAGCAACAACAATAACAACAGCAATCGAAATAAAAAAAAATAACAAAAGGCGCTCTTAAAAATGTATTAAATATACGTATTTTGGCCCCCTTTTTTTTTTTGTTATATTCATGACTTGCACAACAGTCGCTACCTGGGTTGTTTTCATGTTGTTAATGTTATCAAGTTGATGAATGCATTTAAAGGGAAATTCTAATTGGTGAGGCTTATTGGATCGTGTTTACTTCTAGCAGGGACACAAACCTTTAAATGCATCGCAGTGTATACATATATGCAATTAGAAGAGTTTAAATTGAAAGCATTCAAGACACAAACCTAAGTCGATCTCCTTTTAATGCGTACTTAGTGAAGACACAAACTCTTATAATGCTCGAGACATTCCCAGCTTGATGCTTACTTCATACTTATTAATTCGTTGTCATTTGAGCATTGTAGAAGTTGATTTTTATGTTCTTATACTAAATGTGAGTAATTGCAGCAAATATACAAACCTACAAATACATCTTACCTAAGTAGATCTGAAAAACTATATAGTTATACCTATTTTGTATGGACATTAAACCTTACTAAGCCTTGCTCAGCTTGATGATTGTTATTTAGACACAAACCTCCAGCTGGTAGCCATAAAATGTGCTTATGAATGTTTTTAATGCTTAGTAAGGACACAGAATCTTATAATTATAATTATATAGATCTTTTTAATTATTATCTTCAGTAAATAAATATTATACTTAACGAATACACAAAATCCTCTAACTATAGATATGCTAACTATATTGATTGCTGTCAAGTTCCTTATTGTTGTTCGCCTTCTACTTAATACTTAGAGTGCAAATAAACTCTTATAAACACACAACTATGTAAATTATTCAAATTTGAGCAAATAACATATTTTCTTATATGTATTTTCAAATGTAAAGGAAAACAATTTTTTATTTATCAGCTAATTGCTTTAATTGAAACCAGCTGTAACCGAATTCGACCGATATTTACAGCACTTTTCCGCATAGGTTTAAATATTTAATTCTCACATTTGTCCAGTTCCTTGCACATATTTACACAATTGTAAAAGTCAAATAATAGCAAACAACAAAATGCAATCAATGCCGAGAGATATGGGCAATAAATATTATTTACATGCATTACGAGTGATACTTAACACACATATTTATAATGCTCTGCTCCATTTGATATACGCCAAATGGCAGTGCGGCATTTAAGTTGTCAGAGATAATAAACGACACTTCAGATAAGCATCCATCGCCATAGAATGCAGCCCACTCATAAATCATGCGAATTTCACACAGAATGTCTTATCTACGCACTTAAGACTAGGCACACAAACTGGGTTAAGAGGCCACAGCACAGCACAGCATAACACAGCACACTAGTCATAGCTGAGCAAAGTAAATATAGTTCTAAGCCCTACTTGCATTCATGCGAATCGCAAAGAGAGGCGCTATTTGCCAATTGTCAATGCTGCCTTGAGGAGGGTGTGCAGCTGAGTATTTATGCCACGTGTAAACGATATTCCGATTTAAATACTATAATCAATCGAGCGACAAGCTGATAGCTTAAATCATGTGTAACTAAGCTGTGTGGAATGTTAATTGATTTGAACAATGTGAACAAAACGAATTGGAATGTTGTAGAGCGAGAAAGAGAGAGAGAGAGAATGATTTGCTTATACTCTGTACACATCGAGTGAGCGATAAGCTTAAGTTCTCTGATCGAATCGAAAATTCACTTATACGTCGTCTTGTACTGCCTGCCAAAAGAGTGCCTAATACTCCCTACTTCTTCTCTATAATATATAGAAGTACAGGGTATACTAAGCCCATCATCATAAATTGTTGCAACTGCGGATTAATATGACAAATATTTTATTCAACTCTTTAGCATAAAGTTCATATAATTTGCAAGGATGTCAAATATAAGTGTATTGAGTGTGATTACGAGTATTACGCCATTGTGATTGTGATTGCTATTGTGATTTTGATTATCGCTATGGCCACGCCCCTGTAGGCTTTATGCAATTGCATGCTGCTCGCATGCCACAATTTGCATGCAAAAAGTTCACGCAACTATGCAACGCGCCGCATTATTCGCATTATCAATGTTGCCGCCGCAAATTGCGCAAATAATCAAAGTGGAATTTTTGGTTATAAATTTCCAACAAAATAATTAAATGTAAATTTTAATAAACACGACTATGCGAGGCATGCGTGGCGTACAAATACCATTTACAGAATTCTTTAAAATATATATAAAAAATATAATTAATTTTTAATCAAATATTTTTATAAATAATTAAAAATAATATAATAATTTAATATTATTTAAATTATCACGAGAACCAAAAGAACAAATTGAAGTACATTTCTAAGATTTTTGCTTAATAGGAGATAGGAGATAGGAGATAGCAGTTAGGAGATAGGACATATGAGATAGGACATATGAGATAGGAGATAGGAGATAGAAGATAGGAGATGGGAGATAGAAGATAGGAGATAGGAGATAGGAGATAGGAGATAGGAGAAAGGAGATAGGAGATAGGAGATAGGAGATAGGAGATAGGAGATAGGAGATAAGAGATAGGAGATAGAAGATAGGAGATAGGAGATAGGAGATAGGAGATAGGAGATAGGAGATAGGAGATAGGAGATAGGAGATAGGAGATAGGAGATAGGAGATAGGAGATAGGAGATAGGAGATAGGAGATAGGAGATAGGAGATAGGTCATAGGAGATAAGAGATAGGACATATGAGATAGGAGATAGGAGATAGGAGATAGGAGATAGGAGATAGGAGATAGGAGATAGGAGATAGGAGATAGGAGATAGGAGATAGGAGATAGGAGATAGGAGATAGGAGATAGGAGATAGGAGATAGGAGATAGGAGATAGGAGATAGGAGATAGGAGATAGGAGATAGGAGAAAGGAGATAGGAGATAGGAGATAGGAGATAGGAGATAGGAGATAAGAGATAGGAGATAGGAGATAGGAGATAGGAGATAGGAGATAGGAGATAGGAGATAGGAGATAGGAGATAGGAGATAGGAGATAGGAGATAGGAGATAGGAGATAGGAGATAGGAGATAGGAGATAGGAGATAGGAGATAGGGGATAGGAGATAGGAGATAGGAGATAGGAGATAAGAGATAGGACATATGAGATAGGAGATAGGACATAGGGCATAGGAGATAGGAGATAGGAGATGGGAGATAAGAGATAAGAGATAGGAGATAGGAGATAGGAGATAGGAGATAGGAGATAGGAGATAGGAGATAGGAGATAGGAGATAGGAGATAGGAGATAGGAGATAGGAGATAGGAGATAGGAGATAGGAGATAGGAGATAGGAGATAGGAGATAGGTCATAGGAGATAAGAGATAGGACATATGAGATAGGAGATAGGAGATAGGAGATAGGAGATAGGAGATAGGAGATAGGAGATAGGAGATAGGAGATAGGAGATAGGAGATAGGAGATAGGAGATAGGAGATAGGAGATAGGAGATAGGAGATAGGAGATAGGAGATAGGAGATAGGAGATAGGAGATAGGAGATAGGAGATAGGAGATAGGGGATAAAAAGAATACCCTCTTCACATACTCCATTTCATAGTATTATTTTTACAGGGCATTAATACCAAAAAATGTATTTACGGTCAGTTAAAAGTTCAATTGAATTAGCCTGTGCAAAATTGTCTGTGAAATTTGGTAGTTAATATAAATTAAATATTTTGCAAATAATATGCACAACAACAGAGCTAACCCGAGGGGTTGTCGAATCGCTTTTAATAAACAAACGAAATGTAAGTCTCTCAAGAGTGCCTATGCAGTAAATCTACAAATAAATAAATCAACAACATTTTAAAATTTTTGTAAAGTAAAAATAATTAAGAAAATGTTAAATTTCAATTAAAGCAAATTACAACTATGCGCAAAACAACTGGAAAAAGTTGCGACTTTGCGCTTGTTGCTATCGCCACAATTTGCTCTGTTTTGTAATTGTTATGTTTATATATACCTAAGTAGGGTATAATATTTAGCTAACTAAATATGTAACACCAAAATATATATTTTTTTTAATATTGTCAATTTAATTGTCCCTACTCTAGTCTGAAGACTTGCCTGCTAGAAAAAATGTATGGGTTTTTATACAAATATTATTAATATAAAAATAAATAGAATTAACGCTATTTATCAATATAGCTGATATGGTTTTTAGTTTTTTGTTTTTATTGTTTTTTCTTGGTTTAAGATAAGAAAAAGAAAATAATTTAATTCAACTTTAATCTGCTACAAATATATAAAAATAAAATATAAAATATAGATACAATTGAATTGAAAAATGAATTGTATCACAATATAAAAAATATTGACTTAATAATAAATTAAATTAATATTTTTTCTTAGAAAATAAGCAAAAATAGAAATAAAAAAATAAAATAAACCAATGTCTGCATGCGAAACTTTATTTGATATCATAAACCAAATCAATTGCAAAAATATATATATCAAAGAAAAACAAAAAAATATATATATTTAAAAAACTATATAAATTGAATTATGATATGCAAAAAAAAGAAAAAACGTTCAATTGAAAATTTGACAAGCAATTTGCAAAATATGAAACTCAATTATCAAAAACCAGGTTAACAAGCTGAACTAACAAGCCCTACCTGTACTCAGCCTCTTAGCACTAAAGTGAATCTACACAAATTTGATTACTAATTTTTGTAGCCTTGATTAAGATTGTCTGTGCATACGCATACCCCACATCTGTTAAATAAAGAGCCATAGCAATCTACTGTGTGTAAGTGTATTTAAGCTTCGTCAACTGAATGATAGGAATGTGTGTGTGAGCTTTGTTGTTGTTTCTAATTTATTTCCGATAGTGAAAAACATTGACGTTCTGCCCGATTCGTAGTCGGTGGGGCCTGCGTTGTTTCAGTTTATTTAATTTTTTTGCGGCGTCTTCACGTCACACGGAGGCAGCGAGATACAGATACAGTCAGTGTCGGCAACGCGGGCCGTAGTCAGCAGTCAGCTGTGTGCGGGCTCTTTGCTAGGCGGCGGTGTTTGTTTGTTTGTTTGTTTGTGTCGATGTCGCTGTCCAGATACAGATACTCTCGTACTTAGACCGCAATCGCAGTCGCACAGTAAGAGCAACAACAACAGCAGCAGCAGTAGCAGCAGCAGCAGCAGCAGCGAAGTCAACTACGTCGCTGGCAGCGCAGTCGGCGGCAAGTTAACGTTAACGTTAACGTTAACATAAGCACTTGGCAGCTGCTAACTTGGCTGTAATTGCTGCCCGCAACGAAGCACTTTTTAATTGTTGTAAACAAGCGCGCGCGTTCGGATTCAACTTTAAAATAATACAAAATTCTGAAGAAAAAATAAAATTAAAAAAAAATAAATTAAAATAAAAACGAAATTATAAATCAGCCGCGAGTTGTTTTCCAAATACATTTGTTGATAGAGGTCATGAAATATTCCTGAATTTATTGTGTTGTGTGCCCACTTATGCAAATTAATTAATGCCGGACGAGCAATGGAATCGGCGCCAAAAAATACAACAAAAACAACAACAACAAAATGTCAAATTAAATATTTGTTTATAATTTGTGTCGCGATCAAAATAAACGAAATGTAAGCAAAGGCGTCAACCAAATCTCACAAGAAATTACTCAATGTATATAAATATATATATATATGTATATATGTATATATAGATATAATATATATATATATACATATATATATATATATATATATAGTAATTCCATAGATATTATGAATTGCAATCGCTTCCTACTTTTCCATTTCGCGTGCTGTGCTTTTGTCTTTGCTCTGTATTCTATAGATTTGTTTTGTTTCGCTTTTCTTATTTATAAATAATGCCATAGTGAATTGTTTTTGTGCTTGTACAATGCTGAGAATGCGCTCTTCAATTAAATAAAAAGTATCTGATTGAAATCGGGATTGTTTATTGAACAAAAGTGCAAAGTAAAAATGAAAGAAAAAATAAATAAATAAATAAATGTTTATGAAACGCAAAAATTCATTTCTCATATCTCATTTGATTACAAATTCAATATGAATGAATTCTGTTATCAAATGAAAACTTAATGATGCAATAAATCTAAAGCTAAGAGACTATATATATGTAACAACAAATTTTGTTAGCTGCATAAACAAAATTGCATTTAATTAAAGAAAAACCTATTTATATTACAGGCATTATTAACTGCCTGTCAATTGCATTGATTCCCCTACGGCTTGAGCCCATTCTGATTCAGCTTTAATTTGCTCTTTATGCAAGCGTTGAAAACTTGAAATTTTCCACTTGATTTATTCATTAATTACGTTCTTAGCGCCTGGAATTGTATAAAAATAAAAATGAGAAAATTAAGTGAAATGAAATGAAATGAATTAAACAAAATTACAATGTAAACAGTGCAGCTGTATATTTAGAACTGAGGCCTACACTACTTATAATTGCAAGTCGCTTAATGAGCGACAACTTGACGACTTTTATGAGCTGCAATCATGTGCTAAGCTGTATACAATTGAGTCTAATTGGATCTGCCTGTAGATGTGACTCTGTGCTTAATTCAGATAACAGATTGACGACAAGTTTCCGAGCAACAAAAATAGTTTGCTCAAATCGTTTAATTATCTTTATTAACCAAGCACATATAACTGTGTAAAAATTAATGAATTGCTTTTATTTTTATCAAATTTTCAATTTATTATTTCTTATGAATTTCCTAAAGTATATCTCACAACTTATGAATCTACAATGAATTTATATCTGCCACAAGTCAACTATTAAAGTCTTATATAGCATCTACATAAACTGAGCGCAATATATAATCGAATTGCGCCACCTTTCAGGGATCTTGGCATGTAGCTAACAATTGTTAACTCAAACAGAAGAATACTTTTTTTTTTTTATGGCATTGCATGTAGGAAACCGTAAATGAAACGGAGCAAAGCACGAGCACGCGTAACAACACTTCCATACACTTTTATAGACCGAACAAAATCAACTTGGCACATTCATAAAAAAAAAAAAAAAAGAAAAACATCTTATGGATAGAGATACCGATACCAAGATCGAGACCGAACCTCAAACCGAGTCAGAGCTGCGAATCACAAGTCAGATACATCATTTAGAAACGTTTATTGCCAAGATAAATTCAGCAAGGAGTTTAATAGCCACTATCAATATTTGTACAACAAATAAGCGACAAGAGCGACCGAGCTCAATGCGAGGCGGCGTAAAATGTCGCAGCCATAAGATACAGATGAAATCGTAGCAGCACCAGCATCAGCATCAGCAACAGCAGCAGCAGCAGATGCGTATGGTGAATTAACACAAACACGTTAATACAATTAGTTTAAAAGTGAAAAATCTCATATATATTATATACTTATATATATTAATATGCACATATATATATATGTACGATTCGAAACGAAACGGCGAAAAAAAAACTGTTAACTAAATAATAAAATTGAAAAAAAAAAAAAATACGCAGCGAGGCTGTCGACAAAAAGCGCCACAACAAATTTGCAACTTTACACTCGTCGTCGGTTTTCAGTCGCGAAATGAAGCCACAGCCTCTGAGCTGAGCCACAGAACGCGAGTGCCACCACATTCAAAAAAAAAAAAAAACGTTAAATATTTTAATAACAACAGCTACAACAAGAAGAACAAGTGAAAAAAATAAATTTAGTTTAAACATGGTCGAGTTACTCAAGGCACTCAATTTGACGGGCAATTTGTTGGCGGGCCTTGAAGACAACAGCCTCGAGAATGTCTCGAATCCGATTGCACTGATCGCTGCCGCAGAGCCCAGCATCAATGGCACGGCCTTGAATGTGACCACGACAACGACGACGACCACAACACTGGGCAATGCCACCAGCAGCGCCGAGAAACTGCAATTGGATGGCTTCGATTTGCCGGGCAACTATTCCATATTGATCAATAAGCTAGAGCAATTGGCGCTGGGCTTGGATTCGGCTCTTGGCAATTTCACCATCGATCGCCAGGAGGTGGAGATTAATTTGAGTGGCGCCTCGGCCAATGATGTAGCAGATGTGGCCGACGATTTGATCTTCAACGATGTTCTGCCCGCTGCGCGAGCACCAACGACACATATAGCGCACGGCTCACGGATTTACACTGGCGAAGAGGAGGATTTCGCTCATGTTGTGAGCGATATATGGATTGGAGTCATACTGACGCTGCTCATTGTGTTTGTGATATTCTTCATCTGTGCGTGCTTCTTGTATCACAAGTTTCAGCAATGGAAGAATTCATGTGAGTGCACGCCACACGGCGTATACTTGATAAGTCATTTAGAAAACATTGCGTATACGAAGTGTGGAACTTGATTATTTGATGTGTGTGTGAATATTCTGAAGTAAATTCAATTACGGCCATATTAATTTATTTGAGATCAATTATTTATGCATTGATAATTATTTTGAGCATATAATTTATCTCAAGGCGTTCAGTTTATTCATTAAAAAAACAAAAACAATAATATTCGCACACCTATTCAGCCTATAAACAAATGACCAATATAATGAAACAAAAGAACTTACGCAGTAAATTGAACTAGAAATACAACCAAAGAAACTAAATCGGTAAGTAAATGGACGCTTGCCATGCTTTTAACGTTGATGATATTGATTTTTGTGGTGTGACTCTTAGGGAATGACTACCATTTAGAGCCAGACAAATTTTAGCACCAAGTATTTGCATAGTATGCTCTCATGGAATAATTCGTAGAATGTGAAAATAAACAAATAACTTATTTATCTTGCCAATTGGCAAATAAGTTGTGGGCCTGAAAACAGATACCGAAACCGAAACCGAACCAGAAACATAAGTTCTGTTCTGTTGTTGGGGAAGCGCAGGCATATGCTGCTATCATAATTTCTGTCTGGCATTGTTCAATTATAAATTATAAGGCAATTAGCTAATAAATTCTAAACTGCAATGATTAGGCCACACACACACACACACATACAGACAGATTGAGACTCAGACAGAGAAATGCATTTAGATCTTATCTGTGTGCATCGTCGCTTGGGCCTTTTGCTTGACAGCCAAAAACAAACATAACATTTTCAGTTAATTAAAGCTGTAGTCAAGTGGCCCATCGGCAAGATATAGTACTATGCAATCAATAGCTCTGTTTGCCCAGTTTGGCCAGTACAAGGCTCGATTACACTGCAAATGTGTGTTAATTAATTCAAATTGTTTTCTACTGCTGCTGTACAGTGAACAAAAGAATCGTCTTGGCCAAATACCATGACCAAGTTAGTCACTCACGGTCCACTTTCATTTCATTTTGATTAGCCCAGACAGAGGTGCATCGCTTGACACTGGCAGGGCAGCCATCAAATGCAGGCAATAGCAGCTGAATAGCTCAAGTAGCTGAATGGGGGTGCAAGTCAAGTGCTTTGTGGTGAATGAACGATATCCACTTCAATGGGCCAGATAACGAACTAGGCAATAAGATAGGCAATCAAGACTATACCAATGCGCTCTTCATATTTGTTTGCTAACAAAAGACTTTTAGCATAAACAATGCGTTCTGCAAATAAACAAAGTTTCGCTCAACTCATATCTCTAGCTATATAAATTCTTAAATATATCTAGAATTGTAAATTATGGCATTGTTATGCAAATATTAAAAACAAAAGCATATTTCGCCTATTATTGCATGTTTGGCGTGTGCCCAGCGCATTGTAAATAATTATAAAAAAAAAAAAAAAAAATCAAGTGAAGCAGTCGATTATCAAAATTAAAGCTATTAAAAAATGTAATTAGCGCAGCGAAAGTGTGTATCAACATATTAAATTTGAGTACATGTGCGCACATTTAACAAACAATGCGACGTCACTCATACGCAACGTTGTACGCATTGTCGACGGTGTTACGGTGCGTATGAGTGACGTTTTTTTTCAGTTCACGGCTATTTAATTTACCTTTAATGAGCTGTTTATCTTTGTTTGGGCTGTTGTTGTTGTTTTTGTTGTTGTTGTTGGTGTTGCCTTTGCAGCTGTCACTTTTCGGAGGCGCTGCTTGATTATTATCATAACTGTTTTTGGCAACTTTATCGTTGCCTTTTTTATAGTTTTATTTATTATTTTTGAGTAAAAACTTTCTGACGGCCGAAAGCTGTAAAAAAGTGTACAAAAATTATAAACTTTTGTTTAACAAATTTAATTTGCCTTTACTTTCCTTATATGTGAATGAATACTAATTATTTTCATGTATGATTATTATTTTATATAAAATATGTAAATAACAAAAATTTTAAATTTATTTTAAAAATATAATTTAGTTTTACATATATTTTGTTCAACAAATTTAATTTGCCTTTATATTCTTTATATGTTCATTTTTAGGAAAATAAATATTTTATTTTAATTTATTCTTAATTTAAAAATTTATGCTTTATTTGTAATCTGTTTTTATAGTAAAATTTAATTTCACATATTTTAAATGCCAAGAGCGCTAATTAAAAAAAATATATATATTTTTATTCTTTATTATTATTTTATATAAAATATTTAATATTTCTTTTAATTTCATTTTCTTAACACATTTTAAATGCAAAGAAAACTAATACTAATTTAAACAAAATTTTTAATTATTTATTTATTATTATAATTATTAATATTAGCTTTACTTCGTCAATACAAAAATACCAAAATACAAATACAAAAACAACTAATACCAACACAAACAAAATATTATATTATTTATTTATTTTAATAATTATTATAATTATTTTTACTAATATTCCCCATATTTCCATTCAATATTCCCATTCTATGTAGAACATTTTGCTAAGTGTACTTATTGAAGCTGTTTATTTCGAGCACTCTTTATGATACTTTTGGAAAATTAAAATCCTCGAAAAAAGTCGTTAAACTTTTACATACGTCGCACATGCAGCGCCCGCACTTCAATATAATGTGTCTGAGTGGCTGGCAAATAAAGCTGTGAAATGTTAATTAAATTAGGCATTGATTAAATTTGCAAGTAATTAATAATGCGTAAATTGCAATGGCAATGCAGCAACAGCAGCAGCAGCATCATCATCATCAACAACAACAACAACAACAACAACATCATAAGCAACATCATTATCGCTGTCAGTCGGGAATTAAATGTGACTTTCACTTGCCCAAACCCCGCTTTAGCCTTAAGCAGCTTTGACGTCAATACATTTTCCACTTGACTATGAAATGTTTTTCACAGCGTGCAACAAATTTAAGCCGCTTATTCATAAGTGGATAAATTATATATGTATACGTATATATATATATATATATATATATATATATATATATATATATATATATATATATATATATATATATATATATTATATGCATGCTAATATTATTTGTTATTTTCGATTTATTGAATCGCACGCAAATTTCGCAAAAATATGCTAAATGAATAAAATCCCAACCCCAAAAAGCCAGTGAAAAACCAACAAAAAGGCAACGCGAATTAGCAACAGTAACTAAAATCAAGTTTGTTATTGCATTGCCAATGCTAATACCCGTAACAGGCCAATAACTAAACAGAGAATAACCCACAAAGCAGCCAAAGCCGTTGGGGTAGCGGGCGGAGTTTGGCTAACCAAAGTCGACATGATGCTTCAGTTTATAAGCCACAAAACGTGTTGGATTTGTTTCAATGGCGCTAATTGCTTAATTGAAACTGTTTTTGCATTGCATTTACTGTTAGCTTACTTCCCGCCCCGCCAGCCTTCCGTCGCCTGCGACGTTACCTTCCGCCGCCCTTCCGCTCTTCCATTGCTGCCGGCGCGCCTGTTGTGCCGTTCATAGCAAAATGTCAATTAGTATTTGCCTGCTAAAAGCCAAAAAATCGACAATAGCCCAAATTAGCTGTTCAGCTGACACATACACACTCACAGTCACTCTCACACACACACACACACACACACACTCACACACCCAAAAGCGCCACTCCTCAATATTCCAACATGTGTCACGCTGTTGTCGTATACGTAATATACACTTTGATTAGCATTGCGCATACGCCTCGCTCGGCATTCGATATTTGAAATGCATTGCGAAAAATTGTTCCATTTTAATTACAAATTTGTAAATATATGTACATACATACATACATATATATGGCCAGTTCCCTAGCACATCATCATCATCATCATAATTGGCCAAAGGGCAGCAGCACGCGCTGCTGCAGCAGCATATTTCAATAATTGAAGCATGCTATATTTTTAATTAGTTAAATGCGCGTTTAATTAGCTTTATAAATTATGCACATGCAGCGGTTAGTTGAAAACTCTGCACAATTTTTTCTCTCCTCTTTTTTTTCAATATTATTTACTAGCCTCTGCAGTTGTGTCTTTTTTTACATTTTGATGCTCGCTGACTTTGGAGTTTATTTTTGTATAATTTATGAATATTTGTTTAACCAACAGCAGTGCTGGAATGATGGTCTTTCAGTTATGATTTATTTATACATTTTTAGCATATTTTTTACCACACTCAGTTTGTTTGTTTGTTTGTCTGTTTATTTGTTTGTCTTTTCGCTGTCGACGGAAATGAACTGTGATTTTTATTTATTAATCGGCGCATGATTTATGTATAAATAATTGTAATGCATTTTTTACAACGTGGATGAGCTGTCAGCAGTGGTATTAAATTACGTGCGGCACGACAGCAAGAAGTATAGGCAGATACTAGAAGAAGAAACAAAAGTCAAAATTCTCTATCCATATAAAATTAATAATTAAATATGAAAAATATTTAATCTAATAATTTTTTTAATATGTAAAGTTACCAAATTTAATTCTAAAATAAAATATTTTACATATTTTACTCAATTATTTATTTAACATTAATCATACGCACCGTTTCAATTCAAATAACTAAAATGCGCGCTCAGCATAGTGCTGGAAAACGTCAAACTCGCAATAAGCGCTTACACAGCTGCCCAAGCGGTTCAGCAAGCGGAGCGAGAGCAAGAGAGCGCACACAAAGCGAAGCAACGCAAAGCAAAACAAAACAAAACAAAACAAAATGCGACGCGCAATTAACACTCACACGCGCACGCACACAGAACTAATAACAGACGCCACCAGACAATAACAACAGCAACTACAACAACTAGAAGAAGAGCAGTGAGCAAACATGTTCCACAGTTGGACGGGAGCGCATGTTAACGACCGCGCAAAGAATGCAGCAGGCAGCAAGCAACAAGCGGCAACCAGAACATCGTGCAGAGCGGCGCAGAAGAGAGTCACGGCTTGGCAAGTAGACAGACCAAAGACAGGAGAGCGCACAAAAAAAAGTACAGAGAGTCAAACAGCTGCAGCACAACAAAGAGACTAAGCGAGAGACAGAGAAGAGGAGAGATTTTGAGAGCGAATGTGAGAGCGAGAGCGAACGTAGAAGAACTGGCTGGTAAATTGTATTGGCGACAAAAGCCAAGCGGCGCTGTCGCTGCGTGTGGCTTTTATGGCTAGTTTTAAAATTAACCACAGCTGCAAAAACGAAAAAAAAAAAGAACAGCAACAAAAGCGTAAAAATCAAAAGAAGAGACAGACAAAGTCGCAGACTGAAACGAAATTCAATTAAAAGGCAACAGCACATAAAAGTGTGAAAATGCTGACACAGCCAAAAAGGGCTGCGACTGTGGCTATGGCTGTGGCTGTGGCTGAGGTTGCGGCCGAGACTGCGGCTTTCGGCAGCGATCAGCACAGACACACACACACACACACACACATACGCAAACACTAGCGCATGCTTGGAAAGCAGCGTCGCTGCTGGCGTTGCCTTTGTTGACTGTACAACGGGGCGTATACTCGTTTTTTTCAGCTTGCCTGCTTTCTACAGCCGTCAGCCAAATAATGTGTATACGTTTGTAGATTTTTTTAATCATATTTGTTGGTATTGTTGTTGTGCGCTTTTTTACGCTTTCTACACCAGCAGCAACAAGAACAACAATGACAACAACGATAGCAAAGCTCGCCACACTTAATTTGCATATTTTTGCACAACAAAAATCGTTGACTCTGCCCAAGTGTGTGTGTGTTTGTGTGTGTGTGTATGTATTTGCTTGTGTTCTCTTGTCTGCATGTTAGCTGTCACGTTGACTATCTTTTTGGCTATTGTGCCACGCACACATACATAACCACTTACACACACTGAGACATGTGGTGCACTGGCACCACGACGTATGCGTAATATTGCATTGAAAGCGCATGCAGCAACCAAATTTTTTGTTGTTCCATTTTTTGGTTCTTGTTTTTTTTTCTAGCTTTTTCTGCTTAGCAACGTGTTTTTTTTTTTTTTTTTTTTATTTATATATTATTCTAGTTATTCGCTGATTCTTTATACAAAACGAAAAAAAAAAGTAGATTTCATGCTTTTGTTTGTCGCTCGCTTTTGTTTACAAACGATATGCTGCTATGCCAGAGTGTCAAAAAAAAATACATGCACAAATGTATATACATTTATATATTTATATAAGTAAAAAAAATTGCTATAGCGACGCGCTGCTGTTGATAAGAGTAGAATAATAAATAAAACATTTCGCCATTATAAACAAGACAATAAATATTCAATATGCTCGATTTAAATGAAAGTAAACTGAACTCAAATGAAATAATTTAGTTATTGATTTTTAGTTTCAGCTCAATTTATTGAATTTGTTGAGCATAAAATAGTAACATGCCTTTGAAGCCTCTTTCAAATATGTCAAATATCTTACAGCTGAACTGAGCTGATTCCACTCCCTTTGTACATTCCGAACTAGATCATTTCATTCCATCTCTCTCGTTCTCGCTCTGTTTCGCACTGTTGCCACCCCTTTGAACCACATGCACCCCATTTGTGAATTGACAAACTATCTTGAGTTTTGCTCTCTAACATTTGCTCTCGCAATAAATATATAGTACGTGTAGCACACCCACCCCCTTAGCCGATCCCAAGTCAACGCAAGCATCAGACGCCCTATAAAGTTGACAAAGGGGCTGATAGTAGCAGCAGCTGCTGCTGCTGCTGCTGCTGTTTGGCCATAAACATAAAACTGAAGGCCGTCGAAAGGTACAAGAGACTAAATGCACACTCACACTCACACACACACACACACACGTACACACTCACACACCCCAAATGACATTGAGGTAATTGTACCAGGGGTTGATTGGTTTGCGGGAAGCAACAATTGCATATAGAAATCATAATAAATGTATTTTCATTGGATATCTTGGCTTATATATAATTTATATAAATGCTCGTTGTCTTAAATTACAAAAAATTATGCTTGTCTCTGCAAAAATCGCAGACTTCATGCGTACGCTTTGTCTTTTCGCTTAGCTTAAGATTCGAGAGAAGTATGATGAGAATTAATCTCTTAAAAATGAGTTGCCTAAAACAAACTATGAAATAAATATATATTAAATGTATATGTAATAAGCAGCATTCGCGTGAGTTTTTATGGGTGAATAATATATATGCATATAGAATTATGTTTAACTAGATTCAATTTGGAATTCGATTACGCGTTATGTTAATGAATTTAAACATAGCGTAAATTGCATAATTCATGACTGGCAATTTACTCGCTTCAATGATAATTCATTAAATTACATAATATTTGCATATATCAAATCAGTTTCTGATGAATAAAAAAAAAAACAACTCTGTATATTGACTTGCTGTTGTTGTTTTTGTATACAATTATATAAACTCATTCAAGTTGAAATGTCATGGATTTCAACCCAACAAAATATCTTCGGCAATCCACAACAATCCAAGTTCAATGGAATTTGCTTTGTTCTTTGCTTCGCGATTTTACAATATTTTTAAATTAACAATTCATATTGTGTCTTAAAATTATTTACAATGTATATAGTTTGACTGTTTGTCCATATCAAAAATATGATGTATATATGTATATAAAAACTCTTTGCAGTCTCTTAATTTTTTTTTTCTTTTTATAGTTTTTTTTTATATATAATTAATGCTTTTAAAACATAGTCTTTTCTGTTCGTAAATGTTAATTAAATGCAAAAAAAAATTAGATTATCTTTAGATGGTTTCTTCTTCTTCAAAATGTTTGCTTCATTCATTATGTTAATAAGTCTGTATACATAGAGAATACTTAATCCCTGCAAAATGGAAAATCTTATGAAAAGAAAGAGAGAGAGAGATAGTGTAATCGTCTCCAGGTCTGCGAGGTTTGCACTAAGCTACACAATTTCAAGTACAGTTGCATCTTAACCTAATGAGTAAGAGTTGTGGATTGGAGTCTGATAAGTCTTTAGAGTTCCGCCTGCTGCCCAACTACCGTAAAGTAGCTTGTAATCTTGCGATTAGTCTTTGTCTTGCCATTGCTGGTCACGGCGTCCGTTGCTGAACCACTGGACAGTGCATTTTCCTTCTCCGGCGTTATCTCCTCATCGTCATCCCCCTTGGCCGGTTCCACTTGCATTGAAACTGTGACCGAGACCTGTGCACAGCCACCAGCACCTGTGCCAGCGCCAGCATCAGCTGCCAACTCAGACAAATTGTGTTTGTTCTCTGCCGCTGGGGTGGCAGGTGTCTCCTCGGTAATGTCGTTCAGTGTGTTCAGACTACGCTTCAGCTCATCCAGTAACTTTTCCTGAGCGGCAATCTTCTCCTGCAGCTTCTCACGCCGGGGACGACGCGTTGCTGGCTTCGACTTGTTACTCTCCGGCGATTCCTGTTGTGCTTGGTTATTCGATACGTTTGCGGTTTGTCCGCCGTGCTCGCGCTGCTGGTGACGCTGCAAGTTGACGCGCGAGGAATAGCCACGCTGACAAGCGCTGCAACTAAAAGGTTTTTCACCTAAAAGAGAATTCAAAAAGTCAGATAGAGGCAATCATCAATCAGATGCTGGTTACCAGATCACTTACCTGTGTGCCGACGCATGTGAACGCGCATGTCGATTTTGCGCGAGAAGCGTTTGTCGCACATTTCGCATTGGATGGGCTTGTCGCCCAGGTGTGTGCGCCGATGCACAATGAGATTCTGGCGGGCACGGAACGCCTTTCCGCACAGGTCACAACTGTAGGGCTTCTCGCCGGTGTGCACACGCACATGAATGGCCAGATCGGAGCTGCGCACAAAGCCTTTGCCGCACAGCTCACACTTGTAGCGGCGATCGTTCTTGTGGTGGCGCATGTGCAGGGCCATGTCCTGCTTGGTGGCCAGTGGGAGACCGCATAGCTCGCACTTGAATGCCTTTTCGGTGCGATGTCGCAATTGATGCTCGGCCAGGCGCATCTTCAGACGGAACGCGCGCCCACACTGGCCACAGACGTGCGGCTTCTCGCCTGTGTGCAGACGCAGATGATCCTGAAGCCGTGAGAAACGCTGGAAGGTCTTGCTGCAGAAATTGCAGGTGTGAATGGTGCCATTACGATGCAATTCCTCGGATGATTCACGCTTGATGGAGACTGTTGTAAGGCTCTCATCCGTGGAGCTATTGTGCGGCGTAAAACTCTCTACATCGGAATCAGTGTCTTTGTCTTCCTCCTCCATGTCGTCGTCCTCGTCCTTCACATCGACAACATAGTCCACATAGCTGCGCGATTTGCGTGCACGCCTCGGCTCCAATTCCTCTTTGATCTCTGGCTGTACCTGCTTGTCATCCTTTTCAAGCTCTTTTTCGATCTTCTCAGACTGCTCCTTTGGCTCTTTCTCCTGAGATGCGGTTACCTTATCTAACTTCGCCTGCTGCTGTTCTTTGCTTTGCTTCTGCTGTTCTGTTTCTTTCTTCTCTTGCGCCTTTTCGCTCTCCTTCTTATGATGGTCTTCCTCGACCTGTGCCGTTTTTTGTGCCTTGCGTCCTCGCTTACGGCTGCCATTGTTGAGTTCGGCTTGACTATTTTCTTGTTGTCCCTTTTCCTGCTTTGGTTTCTCCTCTTTCTTGCGCTTACGTCCTGCTCGCTTGGCCACAGGCAGTTTGATGATCATCTTCTTGACCTTGGGATTGCGCTCGGCTGAAATTTCCGCCACCATAGCGCTTATCATAGAGAGATCATCTTTGTCAACCGATTCATTCTCCGGCGGCGGTGTCTCTGGCAGCTCCAAGGCTTGCACCTGCACCTGCAACTGCACCTGCGGCAACACCTGCGCCTGCGCCAGAGCTGATACGGACTCGCTTGGAATACTGACCATGGGCTCGCTGGGCTCCTCCTTGGGCACCAGCAGCTTGAACATGCCATGGCTCTCGCTGAGGTGCAAATGCAGCTGTTTGCTCTGCTCAAATGTTGAATCACAAACGTTGCAAAGCAACTGCTGCTTGAGACCATCTTCCACCTCTGTCAGCAATAGCTGCGCTAAGAACTTAAAATCGCTTAATCGGATCCCATCGCTCAGTTCCAGTGGCGGCTCGACCTTCACTTGCTCATCAGCGGACGCTTTGCTCTTGAAACGTTTGTTCTCCCTCGCCAACAGCGGTTGGGAATGGTGCTCTTTGTGCCAGTGCTGAGAGAGCGCCAATGCATCCCCATAGAGCAAAGAGCAACTGACGCAGCTGTAAATGAAACGGTGTGCCTTCTCATCCGCGTGTATTTTAGCAGCCACAACGGGCAGGAGAGAGCGAGCAGGAGAGGGGGTTGGCACGGGGACGATAGCAGAGGCCGGCATATTTACTGCGACGCCTGCGCTAATGCTGGCGCTGGGGCTCTTTGAGCTTTTGCGTTTGTTTTTATTTTTCTGGTTTTTGTTGTTGTTTTTATTTGTGCTGCCCGGTGGACGCCCACGCGGCTTACGTGAAGCTGCTAGCGACTGCGAATGCGATGGTGTCGGCGACTGTGACTGCTGCTGTTTGTTTTGCTGTTGCTGCTGCGGCGCCTCATCTGTCATTTTACCGTTACTGACCTGCGACTTTGCTGCTGCGGCCGCAGCCTTCAAATCGTCCAAGCGTATGCGCTGCGCCTCCAGCTCGGCCTCGTCCTCACTATCAATTTGCAGCACAACATCATCGGCATCGTCCAACAATATATCCTCCTCTTCAATATCCAAATCCGACTCAGAGTCCTCGTCCGATTCGTCCGTGTCGTCTGTTGCGCAGCGCAGCGACGCAGCTGCGACGGCCGCTACACCATTATGCTGTGTCTTTTTTGTTGTCGCTGCTGCTGCAGCGCTGCCCAGCTTGAGCGTGTTCGGCATCGGCACATTTGTCATTTTTAGCATGTCAGAAAACAGCAAATGAATAGTTTGCGTTTTATATTAATTAATTACACCTCTTTTTTTTAAATAATTATAATTATTGTTACTTTGAGAGCACAGCAACGCGCACCACTGAGGCCACTACAACAAAACTAAATCCACTGACGCCGCTGGCAGACTTTTTTTAATGCTCTTGCGCGCTCTAGCTCTCTCTCTGACTCTTTTGTCGCTCTCACTCACTGCGTCTCTTTTGTTCTTTGAACAGTATTGCCAGATGGTGGTTGAGTGAACTTAGTTCAGTTATTCGTGTTGCCACACAATAACAAAGCAGATCATTATTGCCACCCTGTTGAGATCTTGAATAAAAAAACGATATGGCAAGACTAAACTGATTCTGAATGTTAGTAACATTATAATGTTAATTGCTTTGTTTAGCATGTGAGAGCGTTGAGTTCAGAAAACAAAACCAAAGATCAATCGATATACGTACATCTATTATCGTTAAAGGTAATGTAACGTATATTTGAAAGTAATACAGCAGCTGTTTAAGCCAGCTTATATCGTTTTGATAGATATTTGACTCTTGCCATCCCATATTTGGCAGTAAAGCCAAAACGTTTTGACTATGCGGCTCACGCGCTCAATTGGCACGTTCTAAGTGTGGCCTCCAGTGCATCTTTTGGTGTTATTTTTCTTCGTTTTATGCGGTTTTCTTCAGCTTGGTCTTTTTGTACTATTTCGTGGTGAGCGCGCACACACACGCACACATAAATGGCAGCGCACAAGCCTATTGTGTATATTTTCTTCTCGTTTTTTTTTTTTTTTTATCATGCCCGAAGTGTGTGTACATTGTTTGGCCGCATTTTGTTACGCCGGGCAACATGTGCAAAAGTCAATTTGAAAATTGCGGCACAGCCAGCCGCAGCAATGTCGAGTTCCGCCTTCAGCCCGCCCTACTACTAAACATGCTGCTACTGCTGCTGCTGGTAGTACCAACTGGTACTTTGCGGTCCACTTTTCATTGACGCCGCCGACGCACATAAACAACGTGCTACGACGACTCCGGCCGGAACCCCGCTAAAAACCCTGGCCCGGTCCGACCCGTACCATTGGCAAGTTGTTTATATTGTTTTTAATAACATTTAACGCTGTGGCAACATGTGCGTGGTGCACTGCATAAATTACTCCAAATGCCTATGCGGCATTATAAGTCAAATGCTTTCAACTCAAATTAAAAATAAACAAAAACAGTCACAATATGTGTTAAGCATAGAGAAATCAATTCCTATTTTAAATTAAATTAAATTCTTTATCTTTCAATTAAAATTAAGTAAACTCTAAAAAAAAGTGCCATGACATTTATAAATTTTTACCTTTATATGACTTTAGGAATTTGAAGTCAAACATCCAAAATGTAATGTATATTATATATTTTATATACTTTACCTGAGTTTATATATACAAAAACGTTTGAGATTTATTTAAATGATTAAAACTTAGTCGATTTTATAGCAATCTTAAAGTTATCGATTATTTTAAACTCTTGATCGATGTAAATGAATTAGGTGTAACATGATAGACTCGGAACAAGTTCCGTAATCGAATAGATCACAGCCTGAGAATTTAAGTAATTAGAATTTACAAATGTGCATACTTTAAGAGCTTTCGCTGTTACTTAAATTTTAATTAACTAAATTCCTATTATTTAATAATAAGAATAGAAATAACTTAATTTCATTTAAAATTAATTATCACAAATATATATATAATATAAAGCTATAAATAATTAACTTGTCAGCAAGCAGCTTCATCAACGTTATTAGCTTTTCAGTTTACCTGGCCCAAGTAAGTAGATTATCAGATGTGAAAACATTGTCGTTTAATATCTTGGTCATTCTTATCATAAAGTTAAATTAAGTTTTTGGGGTTTCGTTTTCGTGATTTGCTCATTTTTCTAAGCGACTATAAACGCATTGTGTGCGCGCCGTCTTTGCGCCGGTGAAGTGAAATAAAGGCACGGGAAATGAAATATTTGCGAACAAATAGACACACTTATTACATTTTCGTCCTGGACGCTACAGATGCTGATGATGCTGCTGGGCTTCTCCTTCTCCTCCTCCTACATTGTTAATGTTGTTGTTGAATGCTTTTGGCGCGTGTTCGCTGCTCTGGCAATGTCTTCTTCATGTTGTCTGTTTTGTCCCTTTTTATTGTTGTTGTGCCTCTAACTGACATGCCGCAATTTTTCTTCATTTTTTGTTTTCGCCTGCGCACGGAGGAGCCGGTGGCTGGCGCCCCCTCCAAAGATCTCTGAGATGGATGGGTTACTTTCCTAATAATTTAGCAGTTAATTTTAATGCGCTACACCAACTATAAGGAGTTTGACGAAACTATGATAGTGGAATATTGTTTAGGTTACTTCAACGTTATATATTTGTTACTAAAATAGCTCACAGTGATTTCATATATTTACTCGTACTCACAAATCCCTTGTAGCTCAGCTGAAAGCCTTTGAGATCGAACCACATACACGCACAGCATTCGTGTCCTGTTCCCATGTTCTGTTCAGCCATGCCAACATGTTCATAATCATTTTTCTTGTTTCCACAACGCCGCAGACAAAGTAAAACATTGCAATTTCCTCAGAAGTAGTCTCGAAAAACATGTTGTGAGTGGACGGAAAACAAAAAATATTTGCATGTACCTGGGAACAAGTTTAATTAGTTAAGCGAAATCCCCTTACCTTTAGGCCAGACGCATAAACCCTTCGGCATCTCAAGTGCTTGACAATAATCAGCAGACTCCACTGGGAGGTATTGGTTGCAGTTAACGCCTACCGGATAATTCTCCAGACATTGTCTGACTGCCACAACTTCAAATATAAAGTTGAAGCAGAGCTGCCAAGGGGGCGTCTTTTGGGGGAGGCAGGGCAGCTACTGGTCTGGGTCATCGAGGTATTTTGGAGGCAAGCAACTAACAGTAGTCAAAATAATGTTTCAAGGCCGCCCTGGCCCCACACGCAAAGGGAGAAATTTAAACGGCAATTTGGTGCCGTGTTTACCAACCCCAAGGACAAAGGACAAAGTACAAGCGAACGACAGCAGCAGCATCCAAAACTGTGGCTTCTGCTGTTTTCTTTTTGTGCGCCTTTGCCTTGACGAATGGGGGGGTTGGGGCGGCCACCGCAGGGGCAACAGCAACTGCTTACGTGCCTGGCGAGCATCATCACACAGCGAGACCTTAGCCTCCCGTTCAATGGAGCTGTTGTTATTCTTGGTTATGCCTGCCAGGCGGAGGGCCAGGCTGTTGTCGCCATTCGCCAACCTTCCTACTGGGCACGTCATTTTTGGCTGCTTTGGGCTGAGTCGTTTGTTTTCTTTTTTCCTTCGGTACTGGCGCCCAAATCCGCAAAAAAAGAGAAAAAGAAGATAGAAGCACTAACGCATTGCCCCCCTTAACATAAACTGTGTTTAACTTTTTCGTGAACGCCCAAATATCTTTGGCCTGCCTTAGGTTATGCTTTCTGCTCTTTGCTTTTTTCTTCTTGCCGTAAGCCGACGCTGCTACCAATGCTTTCTAGCTATTTCTGTTCTGGGTTCTTCATGACCTTTAGCATATTGACTAGTGAGGTTTTTGGTGTCCATTTTTGCTTTTGGCTTATAACTTGCGGCGAATACTTTATGCACAACGCACTTACACTTTGTGCCTTCTCTTCTTTATTTATACATATAAATACATACATATATAAATATATATACATATACATATGTATATATATCGTTTCATTCGTTTTACTGCTGCACTTCATTTTATTGTGGTGCTAAGCTGCGCTTGGGGAATTGAAATGCGTATATCCTTGGGGCTTATGGCGACAGACAGTTCATCAAATGAAGCTTTTAAGTGGCCCTCCAGCCACCTCATAATTTAATATTTGATGCAGCTTTAACACTGAAACCTTAAGTCCCGACGTTTTAAGTAGAAAAAATGCTGCCAGACTGATGGAAATGAGTTATGAGCACTCGGTGCTCTATTGCAACTATCGATACTCTCGATCAATGTTAATTAAATCATCGAGTAAGTAGTTCAAAGATTCATTGAAATGAGTGTAAATGCACAATTTTCCACTACTCTATTGCACTAATGACATTAAAGTAGCTCAATTCTAAGTACGTTGGAAGTCGCTAGTCCACACAGTAATCGATTCTTTTAACACGTAAAAACATCGATCTTTACACATGTAGCATCGATATATTAGCAAATGAAATCGCTTTACCGCAATTAAACAAAAGTCAATTGAAAATTACATAAAGTCTTAAGCTTGCTAAGCTGCTTGCCCAACTGAGCAGCTTAACAGAGTCAAAGTGGGTGTTTGCCATATGGTTAAACTACCCTTAAACCCCCTTCCCCACCCGCCCACCACCTACACACAAAAATGACAATGAGTTTCCATTTTGTCTGCTCCATCCTGTGCCCTGTGTGCATCATCAATTTAATTTCGTAAGCTTACAAAGCGTTGCATAAAAAATGAACGTCCGTTCATGTGGGTGTGAAAACGCTCCCGGTTTTTCCGGTACCACCCCCTCCTAGCAAGTAAGCTTCTGAATTTCCACCCACACAAAAGGGTGTGAATCGAAGCGTGCGCCATTTTCGTGTGTTTTTTAAAGCCACGCAGCATGCGGCTAATCTTCAAAATCGTGTAGCACGTCTCTAAACGCTTGCCGCATCAACAGTTTTCTCTGCACTTCCTAGTGGGTGGCATGCTGACTCACCTATAGAAGGGGGCGGGTACTGACATTGGGCATTTGCCCACATTGTACAACAGGGCGATTGCAATAAAAATTTTGTTGCCTACTTTTAAGGGTTGGACGCAGGTTGCACATTTCCGGTGGCAGGAGTTTTTAGTAGCTTTTAACAAAACGTTGCGACATTCAAACATAAAAATTTCATTAATGTACATGCCCCCACTCTCCAGCAACTAAAAGTGGATAAGGATGGAGGGAGCAGTCCATACTCCCAAAGGTACAACGGAATTGATTTGGCAATTTGGATTGCTTTTGTCTTTTTGCTGCAAGTTCCGGTAGCGGACTGAGAGTTAAATAAAACTTTCAGTAGGGGGAACAGCTGCTCTCCCATTGAAAGATATGTATCTACACGATTTTACTTCAGGGTATTAGTAGGTCACCAGGAAAAAAATCCCTTTAACTCTTATCATTAATAATTAATAATATATTTATTTCTTTTGTTTTCAGATCGCGCCAATCATGGCGATGCCACCATTGAAGTCTGCCGCCATTGCCCGCCAGAATATGAAGCCGAATCACTGCCCTCCTACACCATTGTCTCCGGCTTGCCCACCTACGATGATGCACTCGAGGAGTTCCGCAAGGCGGGCATTATACTAACACCCTCCTTTGTGCCCGTTATCAAGATCTTTGAAAACACCAACAATGAAGCCGGCGGAGCCAAGGAGCCAGCCGTTTCCTATAGCCTGGTGGAGACCACCACTGCTACCGATTTGAATGCAGATAACATTTCCATTACCTCGATCACCTGTAATTGTGGCGGCACCTCGCCCACAGGCTCTCTGCCCAGCTACAGTGCCGCCACAGCAGCTGCCATGGTGGCGGCCAGCGCCAGTGGCTCGCAGCTGACCTCGCAGGTAATTGAGCTGTCGCCAGAGCATTTGGCCTCGCTCTCCGAGAAACGCCTCTCGTTGCAGATCTCATTCAACAATTCGCTACGCCGTCGCTCCCGCTCCACGCTACGCAACCATTTGCTGCGCTCTCGCGCTGTGGGGAACACCGCCGGCCTCGGACCCATTGAGACAACGATGCCCAATGTCACGATTGCCACTGGCCCTGATGTGCTGCCGCCCATACATCGATCCTCGTCGTCGGTGTCGCTGTCCAGTGAGCGCCAGCTGCTGGATCAGCGCTTGAGACATTTGCATCATCGTGGCTCCTTGTACTGAGGAGCATTCGCAAATGCCAAACGCTCAAATTTCATTTACTTAATTACTAGTTATAAGCGACAACAACAAACTGATATATAAAATAATAAAGTGTTTATATAAATGTTGATGAAGTTTTTTTTTTTAGAATTGTTTAAATGGGATTTATGATTGGGGGAAGTTAAAATGGCTTAGAATGTGAATTTGAGTTAGAGGCTTTTAACTAACTTAAAGTGAAGAGTTTACTAATAACATATTACTATATATTATAGAGAGAAATAAAGAATGTACTAATAACATATTACTATATAGATAATAGAAAATTTTATACTATTTACTTTGCATGATAAATGCCAGTTCAACATTTGCCTTTGACTACTTCCCATCTATTCAATATTTTTACTAGTTCCCATTTCAATTTTGTCATTTTTTATGCA
Source organism: Drosophila stalkeri (assembly GCA_035047405.1). NCBI lineage: Eukaryota > Metazoa > Arthropoda > Insecta > Diptera > Drosophilidae > Drosophila > Drosophila stalkeri. The sequence continues at coordinate 532,088 of JAWNPR010000041.1, read as the reverse complement.
GATATATAAAGTCTAAACAAGGAATATTAATATTCCCTAATTACAATGCTCTACATTTCAAAGTACCCCAAAAATGAAAGCAAAGTTAATAAAGAGAGCTAATCCTAAGACTGGAGGAGATGTGTTTATCTATAAATAAATATAATTTAGAACGGTTCTCTCACGCTCATTGTCAATCCAATCAAACAAATTCATAACTTCATAGGTAATAAATCGAAAAGTCGAAATGGTAAGAATTACAACCCGAAATTCCAATTTGCTTTTCTCTTTTACAGCTTACCGTGGTTAGCTTTTATATCGAACACATATTGAACTCACACGCCTCTAGGCGTGAAAAAAAAAACATTGTATCCACAACCACATGGGTGGAATAGAACTGCCAGCAATCCATACATATAACAGAACAAAACTCTGGCTTGGCGCATGCCATGGCAACGTTTTCGATTTGTTTACGAAGCGCCGAGGGCTTTGGTGACTTTTCGCAATAGTTTTCCGTGAACGATGAGCGGCACCACACGCAGCGGGCTGGTGCCTACGCCGAAGCGGCATATCAAATATGTGAGAAAGGTAATAGAAAAGTTCAGTTGCAGTTGTTCATCTGTAAAGCAAGCGTTTGCATCCACAGCGGAAAAATCACCATGCCGATGCTTCGCGTATGCCGTTGAAATTTGAGGCACAGCCAATGCCGCTATCGCTACGTCCATTTGGTGGGCTATTCAATCCGTTTGCCAAGGGCTGCTCCGTGCTCTGCAACCATCCAGCGCCGCCGGCTGTGAAGGATGTGATCCACCAGCTGAAAACATCGCTGGCCATTGAGGGCAAGTGTGCGACGCATACAACCAAGGAGAAGCCGCTGGAACAACAACTGCAGCCCCACGAAGCGGACAATATACCCGAGGATTTGTTTCGACGCTACGCTGAAACCGATTCCCGGCCCATGACGCCGACACCAACGGTAACCAGCATCCATACGCGCACTAGTGCCGGCTCTTTCTATCGACGTTGCATTACGCCGGAGTGGGGCAAACATGAGAATATTCAGCGCAAGAAGATTATTTTGGATCTGCGACGCACGCACTCTCAGGAGACGCTCTACTGGAAGCCGAGCTCGGAGCTGACACAGAGCGGCATCGAGGAGGGTAAGAAGCCAAAGAGCGCGGGCGCCAATGAGGACAAGAAGCCACGGCACCAACAGGCCAATGAGCAAAGGCCCAAATCTTCGCTGGGTACGGCGACTCTGTCACCTGGTGCGGATCAGCATGCTGAGCTGGAACCAAAGCCACACAAGATTTGCATCAATGAGCATGACATGAGCGACGAGGACGCGCGCCGGGGCAAGAAACGTAAAAGGCTGAAACCAACGCCGGGTGCGTAAATTAAGCTAGCCAACAGGCAGTAGTCATAGAAAAGCAGACTACTTTCGAATATCTAGAATATACAACTTTCACTTAGCTTTTGGTTTCTTATATTATTGTAAAAACATCTGTAATTACAATTCGACATACCCTTAGCCACTACAACATTTCATCTAAGCGAGGATCCAGAGACTCAGGTGGCTGCATTGGGACCCGATTCCCTGAATGCCAGCACCAGACCCAGTCTGATACCCAACACGGTTGGTCTGCTGCCCAAAGATCGACGTGAATTGGAGCGGGAACCGATTTTGCTTAAAGGTAGCTTCCTCACCGATGAGGCGTTTCAGGCGCTCAAAACAGATCTGACAGTTGATCTAATAGAGAACACCTTTGGCAGATATGTTAGTATAACTCGAATATCCAAAACTTCTTATTAATATCTTTTGCTGCAGCTCAATCGCGCTCTACGCGAGGCCATCAAATATATTCCGAAACCTGTGCATAAGACAGTCGAAGAAATGGACAAGACAACTGTTAATTCGAACTCCAAAATGCCACGCAAATTCTCAAAATCCGCCACTCGTTTCGATGTGCCCATGGATCTGACCATGCTAAAGAGTGTGTACCTTATACATAATTAATATTTTTAAAATAATATTAAATTCTTGTAGACATGACTCCATGGGACTACCTTAGCAAATATGTTTGGGTCTCGCAGCAACGCAAACAACTCTATAAACGCGTTTTTCTCAAGTATTTAAACCGTTGCGAAGAACCGGAAGCGGAAACGGATGATGCTGCTCTCAGTGAGTATAAAGAGCGCACAATGGTTTGGCGTAGTCTGCCGCAGGCTCTGGAAGATGTTTTAGAATTTCATGGAAATGAGCAAAATGTTCAAAATACACTTAATTATTTGGACTACAAGCAGAATGGCAACGGAATTTTGGATTTTCGCGCCTGGTGCGGCATTGTGTCCTTTGCCGAGCGTTTGACACTATCGGATCCTGCTTGTAGTGATGATGATTCATGCGATGAATTGGAAAAGGCTGACTTCAACAGCATGGAGCAGATAATTAACCAGTTTGAGGTGCCCGAGAAGCTACAGAAAATATTTAATATAATTCGTGTAACACACAAAATAAAGCATTAAATTTATAATTTTGAATTTTTCGCATCAATTTAAACGATATATTTCGATTTAAATTTTACGATAATCTTTGACACAATTGTCATTCACCAAATACGACTACACAAACAGCTGTTGCTGCAATTATATCGATACTTTTATAAACCTAGGAGTGAGTGATTGCTTTTGATAAATTTTCTATAATTAAATTAGAAAAACATAAATTAAACTACAATCATGGCCACCTTAGAAGATAAATTATTGGGTGAAAAACTAGAGTACTACTGCAGCAGCAGCGAAGGTGAAGACAATGGAGACGATGGCGACGGCGACGGCGACGACGAAGGTGCTCGCGGTAGCAAAGGAGCTGCTGGCTCCGGACTGACAATCAACACAGATCCTAATGCAGCACCACCGGGCGGTTTTCGCCAGCAAGGCTCGACCAATACAGGACCCAAAGGCGTTGTGCAGGACTGGCAGCGTTTCAAACAACTTGAAACGGAGCGCCGTGAAGAAACCGAAAGGCAGCGTTTGGCTTTGGCCAAAAAACTCAGCATGACGACTGCAACATCTGCAGAAGACGAGGAACGTAAACGCCAAGAGGAACTAGATGCGGAATTCGCAGAATTGATGAGCGAAGACTTTCTGCAGCAATATCAAAAGCAGCGCATGGCCGAAATGCTGCGCCAAACAGGCCACCATCAACAGTTTGGCAAGGTGCTGCAACTCAGCACGCACGAGGAGTTCCTCTCTTGCGTGGAGCAAGAAAATAAGCACACAACTATTATAATACACATTTATGAGCGCACTCAATCGGCCTGCGCTACACTCAACAGCTGCCTAGACACCCTAGCCAGCGAATATCCATCCATTAAGTTTGCCAAGATCTGCAGCTCGGTGGCGGGCATGAGTCGTGACTTTCGCACCAAGGGCCTGCCCGCCCTATTAGTTTACAAGGCACAGGCGCTAATTGGCAACTTTGTGCGACTAACTGACGATTTGAGCGACGACTTCTTCGCCTCCGATGTAGAGAGTTTCCTCATCGAGCATGGCATCATAGTCGATAAGGCCTTGTATAATTAAGTTTCGATTGTGAATTATATAGGATATAAGCTAAAAGAGAGCTGACCAAATAATGTGTTCGAACGTCTTGCATTTAAGCGGATCACACTTAAGTTTTCAGTTAATCTTGGGTCTCAAAGTGTTTCAAATTTAGTTATTTATTTTTTTTTTCCATTCAATAATTGGTTACATTATCTTTGTAGAAGTTTTGTATACAATTTCAATGCAACTTTTTATGTTCGTTATGAAAAAAAAGAAACAAAGAATGTCAATTTATTATTTATTTATATACATATATGTATATATATACAAATGAAGCCAATTTTTAAAAATATATTCGAAATGCATTCGACGCAGAATTATAAAATAGTATGTATTTTTTTTTATCTAAATATGGAAATAGACCCTGCACTCTTTTTATGGTTATTCCATTTTACAATTGTTTTGTTTTGTTTTCTTTTTTTATGAATAATATACAATAAACATAAGATTTATAATATTTAAGGGCTAATGAATGTACTTCACTCGAAATCGTACTATGTAAGATTTATACATATACAATAATATATATTTATTATATATCTATATATATATTCATATATATATATAGCTTATAGCCTAACATAAACGGGCATTATAAAAAACGATGTTGGTAATAAAAGGTTTGCTAATCAACAAATTGGTGTTGTTCGTATTCATATTTCACGTTTTAGTAGGTCTAGCAGATTGGCTTCATACTATGTATGAAATGGCCAAATTCTTAAATTTTGTTTTCAACTTTAACTAAGCCTAATTACATTTATGTAAATATAAATTCAAGTTTTCATCTTTTTTTTTTTTTTGTTAAACAAACACTCTGCAGCACAGCGAGTGAATTTTAACTTAACTTTGTTGGATTTTTCGCTAAACAGCGCGAAATATCAGCAAGTTATTCAGTTAAATAGTCAGGAAATGTTACAAATTTTAGGCATTATGTTTTGGAGGATTCAGCGGGGCAGTGAACGAGTTTGGAGCGTACATTATGCAGAGGATAATGACATACTGTTCAGTTGGGATTGGCTTGGCATGAACTGGGGCTAAAAACTTGTTAAGTCTGTGTTTGTTTCGCATTTACTTGTAGCTTGTTTATCTTTAATTATTTTAGTTTAAACTATTTTCACTTCTGCACCTTTACTGTGGGTTCTGTTGCCTCGACTCGACTTGTTCGAGCTGTGCTAGCACTAGTTTTAGTTCATTTTATATGTAAACATACATAAACATATATAACATATAGTTTGTTTGTTTTTTTTTTTTGGACACAGACATTAGATATAAATATAATTACAACTTTGTTTGAATTTCCTTGGCGCCTAGATATTACGTAATATTATTAATTAAATGCTACATATTTTTATATATACAATGGGCTTTTATAAGTATGTATGTATGTGTTGTAATATAATAGTATGCATATTTTTCAATTTTTTATCATTTCTTTCCAATATTTTGTTTTTATGTTTTTCGACCTTGATTTTTGTACTTTTACGTATATAATAAATATATATATAATATTGAGTTTTTTTGAGTTACGATTCTAACAATATTGAATTCATTTTATTTTGATTGCAGGGCGAGTCTTTGCTTTAAAAACTTGAAAAATCGTGTATATTTTATGTACAATATATTGTAACTGTATTTAGCTTTTCATATTTGTTGTTTGTCGTTGTTTTTTTTTTTATATATATTTCTGTTTATGCTCATCAGGTCAATTGTTTCAAAAAAAGAAATGCAACTAGCCTAAGAGTTTTCTTGTTTGACAATGTTTACGAGTGAATTGAATTTGAATTCTGTTCTCAGATTTCCATTAAAGTTAATTTCAGAGATTCTTTATATTAAAACGAACGAAATAAAATATAAATTAAACATATTCGAATAATAAAAATAATGCATTGAATTTCATTTCGTAGTTTTTTCTTTTTTTTTGTTTCTTCTTTGCTTTCCATTTTGTCTCAAATAAAATTTGGCAATTTGTTGCAATATCCGTTAAATTGTATCGTTATTAACTAAAGAAAATCAGCCTTTTCTTGCTATACACATAAATACAAATACATATATATGTATATATATTTATATTAATATATGTGTTTGTGTGTGTGGGTGTTAAATTTCATTAAAAATTTAATCATACTCTAGTTAAATATTTAATTAATTAAATCGTTTTTAGAAATGTTGCTTGAGCCTGCGTCGCTTGCCTCCAACTTGGACTACTTCTGCTCCTGCTGCTGCTGCTCCTGTTACAGCCGCGGCGGTTTGAAGCTCAGCGTTGTGCTGCACTCCAAGCTCAGCTGATGCTCCATGGTGTCCATTTTGTCGTAGTCATGGCTGCCACAGTCCGCTATGGAATTCCGCACAGACGGCGGCTGCTCAGCACCCGGCAACAGGCCCACCAGCAACAGCGGCTTGTTTAGCGGCGCTCCAACAACAGCAGCCGTTGCAGCGGCAACTGTTGCTGCTGCTGGTGTGGCGCTGCCCGTTAACTGTTCGTTGCTGATGCTGTTGCTTCTGTTGCTCTGGCTGCCGCCGATCTGTTTCTCCTTGTGGCGTCGCAGTGAGGATCGCAACGGATACTGTCGCGGCACATTGATGAGCAGGCGGCGTGTGTTGCTGTTGGGATTGCTGATGCTGATGTTGCTGCTGTTGTTGTTATTGTTGCTGCTGTTGGGATTGCCGATGATGTTGGGTCGACGCGTTGCGTACTGTATGGACTCGGCGCTGTTACTCAAACGGATGTTGCCAACTGATTAAATGCGGATTTATATACACAGGTTACGTATTGATTGCATTTATATGTACAAACATCGGATGGCGAAGGGGGAGAGAAAGAAGAAAAACGAAAAATAAAATTTGTTTATGAATCGAACAGGGCTGCACATAAATTATGGGACGATTTTTTTTTTATAAAATGTATTTTCTTTTTTTATGGTTTTAGTTGGATGGTACAGCTAATTGTTGTTGTTGTTGTTGTAGTTTTTGTTGTGGTTATTGTTGCTGTTACGACTGGGCGTGTTTTGCAAACAGACAAAAACAACTTAAAACATACATGAAAAACACAAAACATAAAACACAAATTTGTTGCTTGTGGGTTTCGTTAGTTACACATAAAATAATAAGAATAATAATAATAGAAACAACAATTACAATAAATGTGTGTAGGTGTGTGTGTTGGTGTGAAGGTGTTTACATCAATTACTAAATGTCATAAATACGAAAAAAAATTTTTTTAAAAAACAAAACAAAAGCTTAACATTTAATAAATAAATGTAAATATTTATTGTATACAAACAAAATACTAAATGTTTACACATAAAAAGCATTCAGAAAACAAATTATAAGAAAATATGTTGAAAACTTCTTAAAGCGCACGCGTTCTACATAAAACAATATTAAATAATTATAAATAATATATATTTAAAATCATAAATAAATATTTAATTAACAAAATGAAATTTTATATTATTTCAATATTTTTATAAAACATATTTGTTGCATGCAAAATGAATGTATATTCGAAGAATTCTAATTATACCTATTTCTTTTTTTTTTTTTTTAATTCTAACTCATAATGAGCTAACTTTGGACACTGAGAATTGCTTAGAAAGGCTACTTAAATAAATATTGTTTAGAAATTTATTTTAAATATCATGACTCTGCAGAGATATATACTGGCCTATCATATCATATCATATCACAACAAATTAATGTCGTTCATTAATTAATGCATGATATACACAAATTACACGTTAATAAATTAATAACATTCATGATGATGGAGACAAAGTTCAGAGTTCGCTGAACCATTTCCTATATAAATATAAATTACAATGTTAGTTCTTGTATGACAACTCAACAGAGTTACACAAATGAGCTCAATGAATGCTTCGGGAATTTACTGGATTTAGCTACAACACAGAGGACATGCCACTTGCAAATTTTTTTTTTTTTTTTTTTTGGTTAAGCGATGATTTTACAAATGAAAACATATTTGAATAAATAATATTAAAACAAGAAATCCAAAACATTAAAAATGACTGTGACAAAGTTGTTGCTGTTGCTGTTATTGTTGCCGCTGCTGCTGCTGGCATGATTGTTGCTGTTGATGTTGCTAATGTTGATGGTACTGTTGTTGTTGCTGCTGTTGCTGTTGCGATAAATGATGCTGCTGCCGGGCTGTGTCTCAAAGGACTGATACAGCGACAAAGCGGACGCATTGCTGTCCAAGCGCTGACGCTGACGCTGGCGCTGCCGTCGCTGCAACATAAGCGGCGTGGAATGGCGCAATTGGCGCAATGTTGGCTGCACATGCTGCTGCAGTTCGTGCGCTTGCAGCGTGTGCAGCACATGGCCATCTAGCGAATCGCAGTCGCTGTCAGAATCAATCTTGTTGCTGGTGCTGGCAACAACAACACCAACACCAACAGCGCCAGCAGCAGTTGCAGCAGCAGCGGCTGGCAGATTTTGTGTCGAGTAGTAACACGAATTGTTGTTGAATGTTGTTTCGTGTAGATGAAAGCTACGAGCATGCGGCAACATGTTGTTGTTATTGTTGTTGCTATTGCTGCTGCTGTTGCCTCTGTTGTTGTTGCTGCAGTTGCTACTGCTGCTGCTGCTGTTGTTAAGCATTTGCTGGGCGGCAGGTGCTTTGTTGTTGGTGAATGTTTGGTGATTGTTGGTTAGTGCTGCTGCCGTTTTATAACTACCCGAATTGGCGTCCAGCAACAGGCGACGCTGTTGCTGCTGCTGCGGCGGTCGCAGCAGACCCTTGGAATGTATATGTTGCTGTTGTTGTTGTTGTTTTTGTTGCTGCTGCTGTTGCTGACGGTTGTAGCTATAGCTGTCCTCGGTATCCATCATATCATCCTGCTGCTCCTGTTCCAGTTCACGTTCACGCTGCTGCCGGCGATAGAAGTGATAGAGCAGCGCGGCCTTGCTGCGCTCCGCCTCGAGATCGGCTGCACCGCCGACGCCGCCAACCGTTTGACGCATGTCACGCGTGCTACCGCCACCCAAGTAGCCAGCGGCAGCGGCGGCGGCCACGGCCAAGCAGCAGTTGCTGCATGTGTCCACCGGCAGCTGCAACGAGACTACAGCATCCCGTGGCCCCAAGAACCATTCGGAGCGGGTGCGCATGCGTGCGGTTTGGCGTTCATGGACCTAACACATTTGTGTGTGATTTATATATATATATATATTTTTTGTGAATATTTTTGCATTGATATTTGTTGTTGTTGTTGTAGTTGTCATGTGTCGTTGTTGTTGTTGTTGTTGTTGTGATGTGTTGTTGTTGTTGGGGAAGACGGGGATTCAAAAATTTCGCATTAGAGTTTTGTCATTTAAAGTATTCGATTTTGTTCATATTAAAAGGTTTTTTTTTTAATTTTTATTTTTATAAGCTGAATTTTAAATTTGTTTTCCTTAATTTGTAGATTTGTAGATTTTTCAAAGAAATTAAATAAATTGAAAAATAAATAAATAAAATTCAAACAAAAATTGTAATAATTAAAAAGAGTTGTTAACAATTTAAAATTAATTAATTCATTATTTACACATATGTATTTAAAAGCAGCACAGCAGAGAAAAGAGTGCGATCAAAAATTATAATTAAAAAAATATTTAATAAAACATAAGGTTATTCACACGGATAAATATAATAAATACAAATAGAAATTAATAAATTTTTGTTAATCACTTGTGAATAACCTCTTTTTTTTTATTATAAACAAAATATAATTTGCAGCTGACATTAAATATATAAAATAAATAATTATAGAACCGCCAACAAGCGTTTGCTTAGCGCACATTATGAAACATATAAAATATATATATAATTTATATTATTTATTGTGAAACAAATGAAAGAAGTTTCATATGCAGTTGCAGAGCTCTCAGAGTTGTATATGTGTATGTGCGTGTGTGTGTATGTGTTTGTTAAGTTGTGTTAATTTTGTTGCTACAACTACAAATTAAAAGACGAATAAAACAAGACAAGGAAACGAGATACAAGAGACAAGATACGAGCACAGGCTACAAACAAAGAGTTGGGTTAATTGAGGCAACGACAAGACGACAACAAAACAAAACTACAAATTAACAATAAACAATTAACAATTAACAATGCAAATTCAACAATTGCGTGGCTTAAAAACATAACTTAAACTATTAACTAGATAACTAAAAACAAATTCGTTGTTTGTGCAGCAGTTTTTGTGTTTTGTATTTTTTGGTTTGGATTCAAAATAAAAAATAATTATAATAATTGATAAGATATACAAACTATGTTTAATTGCGTGAACAAATTCAGAAACAATGATAAGGCATAATTTGTTTGAGTTACTTATAAACTTATAAATAAATATGTACAATGCCTAAATTGTTTTAAAAGTAAAGATTTGCTTTAGAATATTAATTTTTTTTTTTATTTAATGGAAAAAGAATTTTTAATTATTACAACAAAATTTCTGTAAAATTTTGTTTTATTTTTTAACATAAAATATAATTGCTTTTTTTGGTTGACTTTCTTTTTTCGATTTTCACTTTTAAAGTTTATATAAAGAACACATAAAATAAATAAAATGATAAATGATTTAAATATAGTTACAAAAGATGAACAAAATACAGATGTTGTTCGAATTATTTTTATTATCTGCTCTTCTTCATTTTTTGCAAAATTAAATGTGTGTAGTTTTTGTACTTTTACTCGAGTTTTATTCTGAGCTCTTAGTGCCAGATTTGCTTAAAAATACACTTAAATGTAAAAATAAATTGTTGTTTAATATATAATTATATATATATATATATATTATCTGTGTGTGTGTGTGTATTTGTGAGTCTGTAAGTGGTAGTTGTTGTTTTTGTTGTTTGTTGTTGCAGGCGCAGCTTTAGTAAAATATATAAGTATATAGTATATATAGAGGAGCATAGAATAAAATACAAAACTAGTGAGAGAGAAAAGTCGCAAAAAACGTTCAAAATTTAGAGAGAAATTATTTTCAAAACAATATTGTTTTTGTTGTTGTTTTGTGTTGTGTGTTTTAGATTAGTTAAGGAAAAAAAACACAATTTCGTAAGTAAGAAAGGTGAGAGTGGAAGAAGTTCATAGCGTGGCATTGGGGGGGCGGCCGTCCAAAGGTTATTTTTTTTTTATAAAATTAAGAAAATTAAACAAAAAAAGTATATAATTGAACAAATTGGTAATCAATTGGAAAATAAACAAATAAACAGCGTAAATAATAATAATTTTACAGAAAATTAAATAAAAATAAAAATAAAGATAAAGATAGTAAACATAATACAAATCAAAAGTTAAAAAATTCATCAAATCAAGAAAAACTTATCGACTATCAAATAATTCGGAATATCTTTTGCAGTTTGCTTGCTCAAACCTGCAAATAGAATACAGAACTTAAAATTCGAGCAGGTTTGCTAATGGCAAAGGGAAGGTTATGGATTAGGATATATCTTCTTTTTTTTTTTTTTGTGGGAGAGATTTGGTTGCCCTTTCAAACAGATATTCTAGAACCAGGCCAGAACTTGTCCCTCACCTGTGGCAAATACGAGAGACTCTTGGTGCTCTCCGCATAGCGATTGACGGCGCGCAGCTCCTCCATGGTCATGCCGCCAGAGTTGGCACCATTGTTGCCACCAGTGCCACCGATGCCACCAGCGCCACCATTGGAGCCAGCGGCTCCACCAGAATTCGAGCTGCACGAGCTGCTGTGGCGTATGCCACGATTGCAGCGACTGCAGGTCCTCTGCTGCTGCTTCAGTTTGCCGCCATTGCTGTTGCTATTGGCCAGGGCTGCACTGGTGGCTGTTGCTGTGGCCGCATCAATCACTCCTGTTGATGTTGCATTGCTGCCACGACGATCGCTGCTACCGTCGAGGCTCTTGGTGCCGGTGCGCAGACGTCGCTGATGATGGCCGCTGGGCAATGGCTTCTTTTTGTTCTGACGGTAGCGACGCTTCACGGTGGTCAGCTCGTCATCCTCATCATCCTCCTCATCGTCGTCATCGTCCTGTGAGTTGTTCGTTGTGCCCATCGGCTGCTGGTGCCGTTGCTTGAACTGCTGCACGCCACGCAGCTGTTGCTGTTGCTGCAGATGAACTGGCGTGGCAGCAGCAATGCTGCTCAACTCCAGATCGGTGGCAAAGTCATGGGCCAGCTCATCGTTATCCTCATCATCGTCCACATAATCATCGTAGTCATAGTCTGTGCCATTGCCATTGCGCTTGGCCGGCAGCGGGGAGCTGGTCAAGGCAAAGATGCCCGGTCCCTCCAGCGAGACAGAGAGACGGGCACAGCTCTCGATGAATGAGTGCTCCGGCGACACGCCCAGCGATAGCACGCTGTTCTCCAGCGCCGAACTGGAGCTGGTCAGCAGTGCGGGCGTCGAGCGAGATTCCTCCTGGGCCACTGCATGCAACACGTTTCGATTTCAAGAGTAATTTATAGTTAAGAGGATTTGTATGAGCAATGAAATAGGCATTTAATATGTACACAGCGATTGTGAGTCAAAGCAGAGTGCAGAGTTAGAGAAAATAGATATATTAAGCAAAAGAGAGACAGAGAGAAGAGAGAGAGAGAGTGGGAAAAGCGAGTACTAGTGTGTGAAGAATTTGTGTTAAGCCCAAAGCAAAGAAACCAAAAAAAAAAATGTTGCCCAAGCAATGGACTTAAGAACTAAGCACATAGCTAACCCCAAATACAAATAGTACAGTTTATAGATAGGCAGATAGAACTAATCAAGATAGTAGAGGTACTCACGTAAGCCCCAACGCTCGCATTGGCACTGCAACCAAGTCTTTTCGGCCTCCAGAGAATGTTGTACTGTGAGAGGAAAAGAGGAAAATTGATTAGTTCAATTTCGATTATATAGTAGTTGTATGTAGTTATGTATATTTCTATTATATTATATATTTTAAATATATATATTAATGTTTAATTTTTGGAATTTGGAATTTCTTTTGCTTTTGTCACAATAATGTTATTTCTAAATATATATATTATATATACATTTAATTATAATTTTTAATTTATAAAAACCACTACTGACTTGTATTATTATAATTATAAAATGCTTATGTAATGAAAATCTATATGCTTAAATAATATATATATTTTTACTTATTGTGGGTGCTTTTGATACTATATGGATATATTCAATATCGAATTGCGACTCAGAAACAAGTCTAACTGCTTATATGGGACAAACATTCCTTATATTATAATTCATAAATATATAATTATATAATATATATTGCACACACGTATTTATATGACTTTATTTAACACCATCAAATATGGATTATGAGCCCTAACTCGTATGCATGAGTACAATCTTTATTAGTTAAGTTCAGTTTTAAATAAAGTTCTATACATCGAATATAGATTATAGAGCAATAACACATACAGTCAAAACTTGTAAACAAAAACTGGATTATGAGTCCTAAATTGTACATACATTTATATTCGCCTATTCAGTAAAGCTCTAAATTACTTCTTTTAACTAGTAATATGTAATCTCTTTCTTATCTCTTAAGTACCTTACTTCATTCCACTCCACTTACATGCATATTTCTGTTGTGCCAATTTACCGCGTGGCGGCGGCGGATATTGGAAACTGCAGATCCATTCGTCCTGCACCTTTAGAATGCGTCCGGTAACGCGGGCATAGTATTCATAATTCTCACGCCCAAAAATATCGTGTGTGGCAAACTTATCGATTATGTGCTGCATGATCTTTGTGGCCACCTGCAGAGAATGAGAGCTTTAGTATTCAATATCAACAATATATAGTATTTATATATGACTTACTTTAAACTTGAGCACATCCTCCATGCGTGCAGTTTTGCCATCGCTAACGCAGGATTGAAAGAAACTGGGCGCAACAGAGACGCCGAGAGCTTCGCTGGTCATGCCCGTGGATGCGTGGGCCGCATTGCTGGCGATAACGCGGAATGTGCCAAAGAGTAAAACTAATAGATGTTGCGTATATTTGGGCAGTGATGCAAACAGTCTGCAAAGAAGAATGCGGCAAAGAGGAAATGAGTACATTGAATTCGAAATGAAGGCAAACGTAAATGACAAATCAGAAGCCCATGTAAAGATCGTCTTATCTATGTACATATGTATATAAAATTTAGCTAGATGTGGCGGCAATTGTTACTCATGTTTTTATTTTATTTTTTTTTTTTTTTAATTTGATTACACAGTGCACTGACTCATTGTCTAGCCAGGGCCATCGAAGAAAGCCATCCCAGGTGGGTGCAGCAGGCGTACGTATGCGGGCGTCGGAACGGTAGAGGGGGGAACGTTAGACAGAGGTAGAGGAAGACTAAGATTCAGCTGCTTGAATTGTTCACACTTTCATTTTGGCATGCGCGGCTTGGAAAACCTGACAAACAAACTACCAAACTGGTCTGTCTCAGTCTCTCTCTCGAACTCTCTAACTCTCTACCTCTCTCATTCTCTCCTTCAGTTTAACGTGCTCGTTACACAACTAGAGACCAGCGAAGCGAACTAAGCAACTATCACAGCCATCCAATCAATTAATGCTCTTTGCTCTTCGCATCTGCAGCTCCCATAAAAAAGTGAAAACTCGAAGACACAAACACATAGCCAACGTCCATAGCCGACGCGTCGCTTGACAATGAATTATACTATAATACATGGTATATAAGAAGTAAGCTCTAGGGGCCACCGTCTATTAAGCTGCCGGTGTGAATTGGCATACAATGAGCAGCAAAGAAACAGAGTGAAAGAAAAGCAAACGAACGAACGGACGAACGAACAGAAAGACAGCAACAACAAAATATAACACCTAAAGGTGTTAAATGCATTGATAAGGTACAATAATAGGCCGCCAGTAAATGCAGCTCCAATTATAGAAGAAATAAATATATATATATATATATATATATATATATATCGCTTCTGTATAAAAAGAAATCATGACTTTGCAAAACGATTCTCAATAAACGAAAAGTTCATCCGATTATTTATTTAGATTATTAGAAATCAAACACAGGCTTCTGATTTCTATAATATTTGTACACAAATTATGACAGACTAAGCAAATTCCAAACAGTATACGATAAACTCCACAGTAACCCAAATCTCTCGATATATTTATCTACGAACGCGAGCAGGCAGTTGCTTAAATACATTTTTTTTTTCTGTTTGAGCTCAGCAGATTTTACAGATTTTTTTTAAAAACTTTTTTAATCTACGTTTTTACGGGCTGGGCATTAGTGATAAACATTGTTTACCTACAGCGCTCAGTGCTCATATCGTGGGTCAAGGCTTTATAAAGTTACTTCATCTTTAAACTATCAGCGCGTTCACCTGTTTCCTCATAGCACAAAAAAATAAGCAAATAAAGAGAAGCAAACAGTGCAACCCGAGCAATGGCCGCCTAGCCTATGGCTTGAACTTTTTAGCTCTGGCCCCCAACGATATCAACGACCCGATGTGCAGCAAACAAGACCCGAAAAAAAATTATATATAATATTAAAAAATGAAAACGTGCCGCCGCTGTAATAACATAATATATACTATGTAGATATATGGCCCACGGTCCAATCTTATCGAAAAGTGCGTTAAGCTCTATTCTTTTTAAAGTTCTTCATATGGAGGACATCGCACTCCCTGATGCCTCGAACTCGAACTCGAACTCGAATCCATCAAATCAAAGCAATCGAAACTAAATATATGAGAGATAAGTTATCTATTATTGTTAATACGTATCTGACGATATGGCTTGGCTTTTGTTTACTACTTTTATGCTGTGTTCGGCGACACTCATAAATGGAATGCGTACAAATTGTTTACTAATTGCATTAATTACGAGGAATTCCGTTAGGAAAAACAACAACAATAACAATAACAAAAACAATATAATAGTAGAATTGAACGATTGCTTAACAAAACAAGTGTTTACGTTGTCGTTTGATATGGACGCGATAAGGTGGCGGGCGACAATTTTATTTAATTTATTTTTTGAGGTATCGTACGAAAACCCCAAATGAATGATTAATAGCTTCTTTGATTTGATTATTCAAAATTATTCGATTTTAATTTAGCTATTTATATAATTTTATTATATTTTACAATCAGCTTAAATGAATTTACCTAAAAGGCGTTAATGAAATACTTCAAAGCTGTTTCTACATATATCAAAGGATGACGCGAAATTCTTCAAATAGTTCAAATACAATTAAATAGGTTTACTAAAACCACGTTGCAAGCTAGAAAGTATCAAGCGTGATTCTTAGAACAGCTGTTCCAATTATTTAAAGCATTAGCTATTTAAATACAAGTCTTTACTCATATGATAGTTTCGAAAGAAAGGAAGAGACTACTACACATGACACTACATAAACATAGATAGTATTCGATTTATTTATACCGAAAATCAAGTATCTCTATGATATTTACAATTGCATGGAAATGCGACTTTAAACTTGACACCAAACAGACTAAGTGACATTTTCTCGTAAAGTTCTTTCAAATAAGTTCAATATGTATAAATATATCAATTTATTTGTTATTAAATATATTTTATTGGGTATTAAATATGTATATAAAGTGTAAAAATCGATTTATATTATAGTACAATAATAATGATTTAGAAACATAAACAGAGAAATTGACTATATAATGTAAATATGAAAATCGCATAGCAGAGCAACCTCTACAAAGTTCTTCCGATCACAGTTTCGTTTTCTTTAAGGAATTATATAGTCATGTTCTGTTAAAAGCAGTTTGTTGTGTCTTCTATGAAAAACACATAGAAAGGCGATCTCCACTTCATTTCCAATGAAACTTTCGTTTTCTTCAGATAATTTATCAATCAATAGTCTAGTCTTTCAAAGAAGCATACTATAATTATTGTTTATTTCTACACATAAATAAATGCATTTTAAATATGAAAATCGCATAGAAAGGCGCCCTTAACACTTCGAAACGAACTTTCCATACCTCAGGGCATTTTCTAGTCGAGTTCTCTCAAACACATCCAATTCAAGTTTTTATTGTTTCTACACATGATTGTATGCATATTATTAATGGGATACATTAGAGGCCCGCATTTTGGGCGCACGCACGCACACAGCTGCCTCCTTATATAATCATTGATCGAGACGCGTTACGCATGCGCCGTGTTGCCAGACGGCGTTGATATTTACATAATGCTTAAGAAACCGGCTATAGTTAAAAGCATTTCTGTGAATTGGATGCTAAATAGTTTTTCGTATGCTTAACACTCGGATATATATTTATTTATATATATGCGTGTGTAAGTGCTACTGTTAAGGCCAACGCTGCGTCACATTATAGATGAATCATTTATTATTATTATTGTATTTTTTTCATTCATAAAAAATAAATATGTCAGCCGTAGCCACAGCCGAATACAATGTTTTTATTTTTCTCGCACTCGTCTGCCTTTTCAAGTGCCGCATTTGATTTGCCGTTTTTAAATGTTGTTGTAACTGTTATATTTCTTTCTTTCTTTTTCTTTTTTAATTTCTTTTGTATTTATCAGAGATATAAAAAAAAAAAAAACCAATGTATATACATATATATATATATATATGTATATTATATGTGCACTGTTACGTATTTGTGCCCTACAGAGAAACCAGTTTTGATATTCCCACAACTCTTGTGCCACTTGAACGATTTCAGATTCCAGAGCTCTACCGGCTGATAAGGCCCATAAACGAACCAAAGGGCGGGGCGTTGAGAGTAGCTTAAGTGCTGAACTGCTGAACTCGGAAGCAGCCAGGCCTTATCACAACTTCATATTCTGCATATATACATATATCCATATATAATACGCAATCAAACATAATTCTTATTAATGAAATGTTTCTACATTAGATCGCAATTGAGATTAGTCAAATAGTGAGTCAGTAGTCTATATACATGCAATACAAATGAATTACACTTGACTCACTATTAAATCATATCAGAGAGAACAAAGGATAGCGTTTCGTTATTCAAACAACATAGTTTCTTTAACTGCGGAGTTGGTCAGTCACTGTATTTAAAGGGTTCTTTTCTCAAGTATATCTTTTGAGTCTGCATCAGCTGCAGCTGCATCAATATTCATCGTTGCGGCGGCTTCGATTGCGTCTCATCGTCTGCGGCTACGCGGCTCCACGGCTCCACGGCTCCACGCCCAAAAGCCTTTGTGTTAATTTAGCAAAAAAAAACAAAAAAAAAATGAGATTCAAAAAGATGCGAAACGCGAACCGCATCAGCAGCAGATTTTGCTGCCGCTGACGTTGTTGTTGGCGGTACAAAAAATAAAAATAAAATAAATAAAAACCAATGAAAAATACAATACGTCATAATAATGAGCCAAGTAAAACAGCAAACGCAACGCACGATAATAATATTAAAAAAAATAAAAAAAAATATGAAGCAGTTTCAACATATAAATTTACTTATATATGCATATAATATATATAGACATGCACATACATACATCTCTCTATATACATACATATATAAGTGCAGACAACAAGATACTGGCATGGCCCAGGCATAAGACACAGATGAGAATCGAGCACACTTGACAAATGGATACCGTTTACTCTTGACTTGCGCGCTTCTCTGTGATTCTCATTTTGTCAAAGTAATATTACGATGACATTAGCTATAAATTATATATAGACAAATACATTAGACATCGTCTACCAACTTTAACTACTAGCTTAATAGCGTGGCTATTTAACACTAATAGGCAAAATACTTTTGAGACATATATTTATAAATTATATATGACATCAGTTGCAGCTACAATTTTTTGGCTCATATAATATAATGTGAGAGCAACAAAGTTTTTCATACAGTCCAAAGATGAATGTCGTTGTTGTTGCACTATGTTTGTCCGGCACATGGTTTGGCTATGACCGCGCCAAAAGATCAGCGTTCAGGGCAATCACTGGAAAAGTCAAACCAGAGAGGCAGCCCAGCCAAGAGAGACCCAGATAGGGTAAATGGAGACAGAGATACAGAATGTGAATATTAATATGATGAAAATGAAATTGAATAAGCGAAGCAACAGCAACAGCCAACAAACAGGGCCAGACGCGCGACGCACTCGATGAGCTCTACTGACGCACATTTTACTGACTGTATGTACTGTGGAACAGATCGCTGTTTATATGCGTTATATATGAATGTATATTTATATTGTGCACTCGCTTATTTTACTTTTATTGGTTTTGTTTGGGCATTGGTCATTGGGCATTGTGTGTTGTGTTTATACTGGGCGACTGGCTGACTGACTGACTGACTGACTCTAGCGGCAGTTTAAGTTTATTTATGCAGCGTGGCCAAATGGAAACTCTGAGGTAGCAGTTTTTTTTTTATAAAATTATATGCATATGAATATATATATATATATATATTTTTTTTTTTTTTTTTTTTTGTTATTGCGATTGGCAAAGCCCTTTAAGACAACAACTATGACGACTTTAGCACACAGAACAGTAAAGAGAAGAGCAGAAACGAAATCAAACAAAACAAAACAATATTCTGTGCAGTCCGTGACTGACTACATAATGTAATAATCAGGAAGTGAACATCAGTCGATATTGCAATAGACCCAAACAGACGTCCACGTCGCCTCTTGTTAATGCATTGGACAATGCGGCTTTTGTTATAAACTGTTTCCCTGTCGCCGTCTCTGTCTCAGTCGCAGTCCCTTCTGTTTTTTCTCTTCTCTCTCTCTCTATCTCTCTTGTATTCCAGACAGCCGTCTCTGCCCAGTTGCCATTTCGCCTGTCTAGCCCAACAAAAGCGGGCAATTTTTGCATTCTTTTTGCACTTATTGATATTCACCAACAGAAGAAGGTTTGTGCCTAACTATTGTCACAGCCAGGCAACCAGGCAACCCCGGGCAACCGGACAGCCGGATAGCCCGACAGCCAGGCAGTCCAATCGACCGGGTAGCAATTGTGTAAATATCCTATTAGCTTTGGCAGTGTGCATGATATGACAGGCAGCTGGCATATGAAAAGGTCGAAACCAAAAAAAGAAATTTAAAAATAAATCTTTTCAGCGACACAAAGTCTAAATACCCTAGACAATACACAAATTAGATTTGCCTAATAATTAAAGAGATTTTATTGCTCAGCTCAAGCACTCAAATACTTTAAATTATAAAAGAAAATATTACTTTAATAGAATTAAAAAGACATGTATTTTATATGATACTTAAAAATAAATATTTTAAGCGACATATAGTCGAAATACCCTAGACAATAGACACAAATTAGTTTTGCCTAAAAATTAAAAAGATTTTATTGGTCAACTCAAGCAGACAGAAACACTTTTAATGTACTATTTGTAAGCGAATTTTATAAGCTTCACACTTCGTATCAAATCGCTTGATAAAGTTCTTAAGCTCTGCCTTGGGACAGGCGTATGAGCGCAACAGGCGTTCGAAAAAGCTTCAAAACGGAGAGCCGAAAAAGCTTTAGCTGGGCAACAAGTTGAAGCTAACAGGAAACTGAAACAATTGACAGAGCCGCAAGTTGAAAAGAGGGAGAGATAGAGAATGAAAGACAAGCGGGGTTGGGCCATTCATACATACATACATAAACATGTATATATAAACACACATACATACATAAGCACACACCTGACTGCAGTCAAACTTTTTTAGATACAAACGACGTCAGCGTCTTGTTTGTGTTTTCATGTTGTTGCTTTTCCAACAGGTAATTTTACAAATAAAAGTCTACAGAAATAACACACTCACATGGTCTCTTGCATTTAGCACACTATGCAGATATAAACATAGCCATACATATGCATAAGTATTGTTTAGGATTATATTCTAGTATATTGCAAAAACGTGCAACAATGACGTTGTAGCTGCCGTCGGCTGTCTGCTGCAATAATAATAACACTTAGCAGCACCAGCACCAGCAACAACACCAACAACAAACAAACAACAACAGCGGCAACAAAATGATGTGCCAACTGATTGAATTGAGTGCCAATAGTTTTGTGGGGGACCTGTTGGGCTGCTCTTACGTTTTACGTTTACGTTAACGTTAATTGATACAAAGTCTCAAACGCGCGTCTACTGTGTGTATCTATTTATAAAAAGTTTCAGTGGCAGAGTCGCTATTTTCGCGCATTGGTTTGATTCGGCACCGAATCTGATTGCGATTGCTTAATGCGTGCGTGTTTGTTTGTCTATGTGTGTACGTGTACGTGTGCATGTGTGTGTGTACTTGTAGATATCTTTTTGCTGTTGCTCTTGTTGGTTTGGCGGCCTGCGCCTGCCCTAAAATGTAAATAAACAAAAGAAAGGTAACAGCAATAGCAGCAGCGGCTACACATAAACAATTACAACAATAAATGTGTATATAATTGTATGCTGGCCACGAACGCCACGAAAGTTTACAGTAACCAAATTAAAATTTACGTTTGCATCGCGCTGCTAGAGGATGATATGGAAAAATCATTTGGCGGTCGATTTTTACGCATGTACCGATATCCGAATCTCAATTTTAAATTTATGTTTTATTGCTGACGTTATTTGTTTACACGCACATTAGCATTAATGTAACAGCATTGTTGCCGCTGATGTTGCTACTGCTGCTGGTGCTGCTGCTGTTGCTGTTGCTGTTGCTGACGCAGTTGCCGCATCCCAACACCCATTCATCCTCATATATCAAAGTGGCAGAGTGTATTAACAAAAACGAAATCTGAATAGACGCAAATAAAGCGTTTGCAATCAAACAGCTGTCAAATGCCAATTCAACAGCATTAAGTTGGCAAGGCCACTGCAGCTCCGATAAAAACGAAAGATAATATCGATTGCGATTGTTAATGCTTAATTGCCAGTGCCGCTCACTTCACTTCACTTTACTTCACGCACAGCCTACTTTGGCTTCTCCACTCTACATGCTTCACCCACAATGCGAGCTGCGATTGCAATTGCAAAAAATAACAGAAGCAATTGCAAATTACAAAACTGCAATATTTTTTTGTTTTATTTTAATTGAGCATGCGTGGGCCTGTCTGTTTGTCTGTCTGTCTCTTCGTCGGTTGGCCCACGCTTTATGCTCTAATTCAGTTCGGTTAGAAATCGATTGCAACAACAAAGCAAACGTAAAGCAATGCGAATCAACGCAAAGCAAACGAGCAAACAAAACATTTCAATTTACAGCTGCAAACCAAGTACTCAGTACTACTAGCTAGCCTCGAGGATTACTCCCCACTAATTTTTGTCGCCTGCGCTTAGCGCTCAAGTGAAAATTGGTGAAAATCTGGCAAATGTGTCAACAAGTACCAAGTCAAACGGGCGTGAAACGCAGCAAAAGCAAGAAACGCAGCGATAGCAAAACATAGTCAACGCTTTTCACTTAATTTCAACTAAATTCGCAGACGTCTTCACCCGTTGCCGCTTACCCGCTCGCACACCCACCCCACATCTGCCACTATATACAACATACATACATGTGTATGTGTATGCATGCGTGTGTCTGTGTGTATGTATTGAAGATTCTTGAGCTGCAACCAAATCTAGATCCGGTTCAGCAAGTTTACCGCAAGCTAGTTACAATATATACACACACACAGGCACACAAGATGGGTACATCAATACTGATAGAGATGAGCGCGTGCCAGCACGATATATATACATACATATTTAGCAATACTCTCTAAAAGTAATGTGTCATATAAACTATAAAATTTAATATTAAAATGTTGCAAAAAGAAAAAATTCATAAATATTGGCTCAATTGATAAGATACATTCTTTTAAATGCAGCGTATTATGAATAGATTTAGATGAGCAAGCCGTGTCACGTCGTGAACACATAACTATATTCAATATATACATATATATAATTGCAAGTGTGTATGTGTATATGCATATATACATAATTGACAAAGTTGTCAACTCACCTGTGTAAACGGTCCGTTTGCTCGGCTTCGTTTTGCAGCTCGTTAATAGCAAAGAGCTCCATCTCGCCATTGCGTCCAAAGATGCCGTTCGGTATCTTGCGGAGGAACTTTTTCAGTACACTGGCAATGGTGAACACCGAATAATTATCAACGTTGACGAGTCGGCCCGCCTGCAGGAAATGGATGAGCTTCTTCATGGCCCCCTGATGGCCGGGCGCACGGAAAACATCGCGTCGATTGGGCGACTCCTTGTTCAGTTTCAATATCAATACAAGCAGAGGGCCTGGAATGTTGTTGTTGTGCTTGCACACCTCCTCCAGGGGCACACCGAACTTCACCTTCTCTAAGCGGTAGGGATAGGCGGGAGCGGTCGCCGGATGGCCACAGGATGTGACAACGTTGCCCAAATCGGCAGCGCGTCGATGCACGCGTTCAGCCCAGCTGGACATTATGTATGTGTGTGTGTGTGAACGTCGGTTTGTTGGTGTGCCGCTATTTGCCTGCGTACGCGCGTATGTATATTAAATTATGTGTGTGCGTATGTCTGTGAGTGTATATGTGTGTGGGCAACACTTTTCTTTCGGGCGTTCGGTTTTCACAGAAAAATGTGCTCGCTCACAATTTTATGCTGTTTTATGCTGGTTGAAAACATGTTCCTCGATTCCCCTTAACTTTCCCACTGGAATGTAACTGCGTTGTTATTGTAGTAGTTGATTTTGTTGTTTTTGTTACTGTTGCTATTTTGTCTCTGTATGCATTTATCTTTCGTTGTTGTCGTTATTACTCTGCTCCTCGTACTTGTATCTGTTAATTCTGTTTCTTCTTTTTTTTGTTTTTTTTTTTGTTTTGGGCGTTGTTTGAATTTTCTTCGTACGTAGTAATTTTTTTGTTCGTTAAGATTACTCAAATGTTAAATGGAATTTAACAAGAGCTGTGTTTTCTGTATATATGAGTGAGTGTTCGTGTATATGCTTGCTTAGATTTGGCAATTTCAATTTTTATGCTCGCGCACTCACAGCAGCCACTCCTGTATGCACTTTTTTTTTTTTGCTTTGCTACTTCTTTCTTTTTCACTGTTGCCGTCTCTTCAGAGTTGAAGCGTAGATAGCGCGTCGTGTTGCAGCATATTGAGCGAAGGATATATTATCCACATGCTAAGTGATAAGTATAAAAACGCGGCTGGTTTGCTTTGTTTTTTATTAAATTAATTGGTTAGTTTTCGTGGCTCTTAAAATAATTCTCGCGTCCCTACACGCACGACTTGCAGCTTCAGCACTTGTGTATACACTAGCGATGCGCAGTTTTTTTCTACTAGGGCTGTACTGATAATATCGCTGTATTGATCTTAAAATAAAATATCGATGTATCGATGTTACTCTCAACTATCGTTGGCCCGTGAGCTATTGTCTTTACGATGTATCGACATCGAGTTACAAAATGTCACCCTACTTGCTCCCAATAGTATCGAATCTCTAATTATGGCGAATAAGTGTAAAGTGAAATTGTTGCAAAAGAAATAACAATAATACAAATTTATCAATAAGCCGCATATTCAATTTAAGTTAATTGGCCGAAAGAAGTATGTATTGAACACAGTAGGCTGCAAAGAAACTAAAAACTCCACTGGCACATATTCATTTATTTTATTTTTGTTTGTCTGAATTATTTTGTTGTCTGCTTCAAAACAACACCAGCAACAACAACACTTATAATTTTCTTCTCATTCCATCCAAAAAAAGTTAATAAAAAAAGCGACAAAAGCAAGGCAACCAGACGCAACGCATTTGTCCCAATCGTTTATCCAAAATTTTCAAGTTCCACTTGCAAAAACAATTTCAATATGTGTGAGTGCCGCTGCTCACCTTGAATCCGTAGTCGTTTTTGTTTTCCCCTCCCGTATAACGCGTCAACGTATATAAGATATTGACCCTGTACGCTTGATTCACGTACACACATACATATATATTTAAGCACTCACACACACACACGCACAAGCCAAAACATACACAGACAATCACATAAATTGGTACAAACATACAAGAGTCGCTGCATAGAAACACTTTTCAATTGGTAGGTGAACAAATGACCACTGCTGCCTCCACATCGCAAAATGCGTCATCGACGTTGATGGCTGCTGCCGGAGCTGGCGGCGCAAGCTCCACGACGACAACAACGCTGTCAACGACACCCAGCAGCTCAGCGGTACGCGCCCTGGCTATGGAATACAAGTCCCTGCAGGAGGAGCCAGTTGAGGGATTTCGCGTCAAGCTCATGAATGATGATAATCTATTCGAATGGGAGGTGGCCATCTTTGGCCCGCCAGACACGCTATATCAAGGTGGCTATTTCAAGGCGCACATGAAATTCCCACACGATTATCCGTACTCGCCGCCAACCATACGCTTCCTCACTAAGGTGTGGCATCCGAATGTCTACGAGAACGGCGATCTGTGCATATCTATACTGCATCCGCCTGTCGATGATCCGCAAAGTGGCGAGCTGCCCTGCGAGCGCTGGAATCCCACACAGAATGTACGCACCATTCTCCTCTCGGTCATTTCGTTGCTCAATGAGCCCAATACATACTCGCCGGCCAATGTAGATGCCTCGGTGATGTATCGCCGATGGCGGGACTCCCAGGTAAGTGAAGATCAATTTTAGTAATCCATGTTTAAATGGATAACAAATATATTAACTGTATTCTCATACACAATGCAGGGCAAAGACAACGAATATCCGAATATTATACGCAAGCAGGCGTTGGCCGCCAATGCCGAAGCTAAGCGAGAGGGCATTGTGGTGCCCATGACCCTGGAGGATTATTGCCTTAAGCCCACTGTTAAGCCCAGCACAGAGTCTGGCCTGGATGCAAATTTCTATGATGATGATTTCGATTTGGAGACGGAAGATTTGCCAACAGACTCAGATGAGGATGATGATGATGAAGATGAGGACGATGATGAAGATGAAGACGAAGAGGGGAACGAGGATAGTGCAGTAATTAGCAAAAATAATGGCAATACAAAGTGCACGAACAACAATGGTCTCTCCGCGAAATCAGTGAAGGCATCTGCTACAGATGATGCCGAATCCGCTGATGACAGTGGTAAGGGCGAGACAACATAATGCAGATACACCCGCTCCACACTCCATCTCCAACTCAACTCTGCTCCTGCCCTAGGCGTCTGCGTAGCATTTAAATGAAATACTAAGTGTGAAATAGAATCGAGTTAAGCTGCTAGGGGACGCCCCCAGATGCCAATCGAACTGGCGTCTTATCATTTCTCTAAACACAATTATTATTTTTTGTTTGTGTCTAATTTGTGTACAACTGTAAAACTGAAACATGAATCACTTCTTAGCTGGCCTGCTTTTATTTCCTAGCTAGCCTCTGGTTAGGCACGTTTTGAATCCGTTCATAGACTTTCAAGAGCTTGCGATTCCTCCTTTTACAGCAACTAAATAACACTCAAAACTGATAATGATTATACAAGATATATACAATATACATATGTATTAGCTATTAATTATTATTTAAAAATATATATACAATTACACACACATCCATATGTGCTTGTATATGGTACAGATCATTAACGGGGGGCGCTGCTACAGATACAATTTTAACGTGAACTAACCTCCTCCTAACAAAAGCGAGAGACATCCTAACAAAAATCTAAACTAATAAAAGAAAGAACATAAATACAATCAACGGATTTCAACAATATGAAGCAAATATTAAACGTAGCAATTAAGCAATTTGTAAGTTCAAAATGAAAAACAAAACACCAATTGCAATATTAAAACATGAGAAACTGCATTGTGTAATTAATTGCAAAGATAAATAAGCCAAATAAAATTTAAAAAAAAAAAAACACTAATTTAAAGTGCAGATAACAGAAAATGTTTCTCAATTTATATAGCCAGCTCAACTGGATAGAAAGCATAGAATTTTGCGATTTTCAATTAGTTTTAAAAACTTTACAAGTATATTTTTTGTCGAATTGAGATGACACTCAAAAGTAAATTTATAATTACGATTACTGAATTTGATATCCCGATACTTGCTTCTAAATTTATCGCAATTATTCGATCGAAGCAGTAGCCGAGATTATTTTGCTAACAGTTTATTCCTTAAATTTTGCAATATTTTAGATTTGAGTTATGAGTTTGGCTCGCTTGCGCCATGCGAGAAGCGCTGGTGTCAAGTCCTTGTCCGTGATAGCAGACATGCGTATCAGAGAGCTATAGACACCAATATCCGCCACAGACATTTGATTGCCACCAAAATATTGCTGCTGATTTAGTCGCTTGTCCAGCAGTCGAACCATGGCCACTTGGCTTTTGTGTGTGTTGCATCGCAGCAGCTGATAGCAAATATCAAGCACAGCATCGATTTCATTGCAGAGCGGTGAGTTCTCATAGCGATATTCTGCGGGACCCACTCGACCCAAATATCTGATAATATTCACTTCACCATAAATGGGCACATACATAGTGGGTGAGCTAATCATCTCGGTGTGTTCACCTACAAGTTCATAATGTAAGATAAATATTATTACAATTTGGCCCGACTAATTCATGCTTACAGTTCTTCCAGATTAGTGTTACTTTGATCTTGGGCAACGCCTCATTCACGGCCACTTTAGCCAAATTAGCCTCAAATTCACGCGCCGCTGGACCAATATCTGCCATGGTTGAATGTGTAAATGTCTTCACATCAATCGTGTACAAATCCCGCCAAGCGTTCTTCAATGCCAGCAGTGCATATGGTATAAAGTTGGGGTGCCCATTAACGACGACATCATGAAGTGGTACCTATCGATGAACAATTTATGAGATTCCATAATTTAAACCATTTGGAGTACTTACCTCCTTTAGTCCACCGTTATGACAGGCTGTCGTTTGCTGCACGCTCTTGCCACACGCTTTAACACCCAAACTATCCCGTATTTGACTTAATTGTGCTTTCAGCTCCTTCAGCTGTTTCAACACCTTCTCTTGGCGTTGCAATACTGCTGCCGTGTCTTCGTTCTGTAAAAACAAACAAATTGCATCATTGCAAGACAGACAATTTATAAGCTGACATAGCTAAGAAAATTAGAGATGGGCGCGTGAGAAATTGATCATCTATGATTAAAAATAAAACTTTGTATTTACTTAAGAACCGGCACTTATTGTAATGATTATTATGAGTTTTTATTTTAAATCACCACACTCTGGCTCACAATTTAGAGGATTTCAATGGCAACACACATTCAAACACCAACAACACGTAATATCATGCGCCCATTTCTAATATGAACACACAAACTCACAAGCGCGAGGCGTGTTATACATTTTTGTTAGTATTGTTTATAAATAGATTGATAATTTTTATAACCTTTAGCAAATGTTGTATTTGTTTGCCTAAAATGTCCAAATCAAGTGCACAGGTGACCGATTTTGATTTGTTGGTTTCACTCTTCGCTGCGCCATTGCATTGAATTTGACGGACCTTTTTCGAAATCATGCGTTAAATGAAAATGAAATGGTTTTTAAGTTTTCATGTAGCTCTTAACAGAAATTTTTCAGTTCAGTTTTTTAACTTTTGATAATAATTAAGCAAATCACTGGCACTTGAGTCACAGTGAATTTTGTCCACAACAATGCTCATCTCTAATTTTGGCCACGGCAGCTGGGAACACGACACTTACTTCAGAGCATGGCGCAGAGGCAGCGGAGAGGCTGATATTCCTTAATTCGTACATACAGTTGGGCAGTTTAATATCAAATTGTGGCAACAAGGTTTTCAGCTCGTACATTTCACAATCAAATTTTAGTTAAGCTTAAGCAGATATAACACAGAAAAATGTGCTTGGCGGTAGTGTTGAGTCAAGTCTATTATCGAAACGCTGACGATAATTATATTATACAAATGTAATCGATAACGATAGTTCGTGGACAGCTGATTAAGTTATTCATATATTAAAATATTTTTTCAATATAATAATAGTTTAATTTAGTTTGCTTAAATAATCTAATACGATATATAGCATAAATAAGGTCACTCATATTATTAATATTACATATAAAATATCTCAGTTCAGCAAAGCTCGGAGTTGCTAAGCTGCTGCTACATCTTGATATGCAAGGATATAGACACCATATAGCATATGGTTATAGATAATTTCAGCGATTCAATTGTTGATTAAATTACAAACGCTTATAAATCAATAAAGAGACAGCCCTGCTTAGAAATTATTTAAATATAACTGCTAAAGAATATTATCGATATATCGATATTAC
Source organism: Drosophila stalkeri (assembly GCA_035047405.1). NCBI lineage: Eukaryota > Metazoa > Arthropoda > Insecta > Diptera > Drosophilidae > Drosophila > Drosophila stalkeri. The sequence continues at coordinate 503,282 of JAWNPR010000041.1, read as the reverse complement.
ATTTTAATCTAACACAGCGGCGACAAATAATTGAACAAGTTGGCAGTCACATATATTATGGCGTCTGTATTTTAAATTACGAGAACAGTAATATTTATCTAACAAAAACAAAATGAATAATAAGAAAGCAAGAAGTTCGGTGAGTAAAAAATCAAAACATATAAATAGAATTTATATAATATCTATTTCTTTAGCTTAAAAAAGTGTCGAAACTACCAGATGAAGAGGTTGATCCTGTACGTACAAAGCGTCGCATCAGTTTCAGCGGCAAAAAGTTTATACGGTACGTATCATCAATTATATTAACGAATTATTATAATCACGTAGTTCTTCTGCAAATACAGAGAATTTGATACAACAGAGAAAGCGCGAGACTATGACAACTCCTATGAAATATCAGATCACACCAATGGCGAGGATAGCTCCGGCCACTCCCACGGCACAGTGGCAGCGTCTGTATTGCAAAGTACAGCACAGATCTATATGGCCGATGAGATGGATAAGGAAAATGCATCGCCCGAAGGCCTTGTAGCAGCCACCAACACCGCATCATTGTTAGAGCAGAATTCGCGATTCAGCGACTTTACATTCAAATTGCAGACGAGCATCAATGTTACGCTGCTGCCGGATGAAATAAACCGACAACGTCGACGCGTAGAATCGCCAACCCGATTGGAACAAACGGTCAGTGACAGTTTATGTTTGAATGAAGTAGAACGTGCGAAGCTGAGAGAAAATAGTGTATATAAAATGACATCCTTTGAAAAAACTATGGATCTTATGCCAGAAATGTTAGCTTATGCTGGGGTGAGTTGAAACTGGTGTAAGCCAGAGTTTAACTGAAATTAAGCAATGCTAAGTACAACTTTAATATAATGTGAAGAAAATGTACTGTGATTGTAAATATATATTTGGACTAATTGTGATTTATTTCAGCTGGAGTCAAAGCATATCGAAAATGTCAACATGCAAAAAACTACTATGATGTCCACAGATATAAGTGTTTTACCTGAAAAGCAAGCTGAAGTGAAACAAAAGACTATGGTATTTGAGAACAAAGATATAACGTGTGATTTTAGTGATATTGGTAATTACAATTAGTTAGAAATCGAAACAGACTGCAGATAAATATATCTATTATTTTAATTCACAGAGCCGGCAGAATTGGTTGAAGAGCTGCCAAAGTTAACTCAAGAGAAAGACTCAATGGATATGGCAGAAAAAGATTATATGAACTATTTGGCAGATGATTCAACGCTGTCATCGCCTTTAATTCCGTTGGACGTGATTTCAGAGAACGGCATTAGTAAGAAACTGAATTTTCGTCAGTTGAACGATGCATTGAATTCTGGCCGCATTCAGCTATTTCCCAATGGCCCAAGAACTCCAACTACTGATCGCAAAGCGACGCAACGTTTCTGGCATGGCCTAGAACAACATCCCATGGAAGAGGAACTGCCAAATAGAGAAGTGATTAAGCCGCGTGGTACACTCAATTTCAGTGAGAGCATGATGATGTCTCCCGCCGTTCCACAAAAGTCCGAAACAAAAGCAGAAAATGCAGATCAGCCAATTAAATCTAAGAGCTCACTCAATGCGAAACGCAATTATCGTTTCTCTCAGGCAGATGAACTAATGCTGGATAATACCAATTTTCTAGTTAATGCCAAAATGGGTGATGAGACACAATCACGAAATAACTCCAAGTGCTCATCGCGACGTGAAACCACATACGATAACACTGCAATGGAATTGGATGATCTGGAGAAACATGAGGCAGCGGTAGCAGCAGCTCTGGAAGGAGCGAAACACAAGCAAACCATGCTTCATTTTGAGCCAATGGAACAAGATGATTTTGTAAGCCCCTGCAAAATTGAAAAGAACAATTTGACGACGGCTGCTGTGGTTCAAACACATTCGAGTTCTCAGGAAACAATGGCAGCTCCGCACCGCAGCAAGTTAAGGCCAACATTGCTCATGGCTGAACCCATTGAAGAGGATGAGGCAAAGCCAAATTCAGATTTTTCACCTACTAAAACTAAATTCAATCATCGCCGGCAAACATTGCATTTAGCGGAAGCCATGGATGAAGATTTTGAAATGCCGAACGAAGAATTGCAATCAAATGCAATCAATAATCGACCGCAGACATTGCATATGGTTGATTTCATGGAAGAAGATTCGTTCTGTTCAAAGAAAGTAATTGATGCTGCTTCAATAAAACCCAACTATAATAAGCAAAAGCAAACAGTGCACACGACTGAGCCAATCGAAGAAGAGTCACAGGCAATGGGTGTTGTACAAAAGGATTCCAGCAGACGTAGACAATCTATACACGTACCCGAAGCAATTGAAGAGGACTCATTCTGTTTGCCAACTCCTGCTCCAAAGGAACTGCATCAGAACAAGAACAGACACACAATGTACATGTCCGAGCACATTGAAACGGATTACGTACAGTCAGGGACTGCATCTGCTGCAGATACTGTACAGCAGTACACGACACATCGACAAACACTGGTCTTGTCTGAATCCATTGATGAAGTTGCTTTTCATCCGCAAAGAGAACTGCAATCACAGCCTAAATCCAGTCCAGTGGCACCTCAATGCAGCAAGCGTAGACAAACATTACATATGGTTGATCCGATTGATGAGGATTCCTTCTGCTCCACATCCACGTCGGCCGAACAGCATAGAGATAAGTCACAAAAGAATAAGCCAGTTATGATAGATAATGCAAAATCACATGAAGAAATGAGGCCACAAGCAGCTCGAAATCAAACAGACTCTTCAAGCAATAGACGTAGACAAACTTTACATCTGGCTGATCCAATTGAGGACGATTCAATGTGCTCAACATCCAAAGCAACCAAACAGCAAAGCAATGAAAGCAATAGACGTAGACAGACTTTGCATCAGACTGATGACATTGAAGAAGATCCAATCTGTTTAGCATCCACAGCTGCCAAGCAGCATATTGTTGATGAGAGCAATCGACGTAGACAAACATTACTTCAGCATGATCCCATTGAAGAAGACCCCATATGCTCATCATTCACAGCTATGAATCAGCAAAAACAGAAATTGCAAAATGAAAAGTCATTTAATCCACAATCAACAGGCTCCAAATTGGATTTACAAAGCAGTAGACGTAGACAGACATTACATGTGAATGATCCCATAGAAGAAGACTCCTTCAGCCTAACATCCTCAGCTGCCAATCAATATAAGCATAATGTACAGAGAGATGCTGCAATTAAGGAAGATGTGTTAAAACATGAAACATATATGGAAGAACAATCCGCAGTAAAATTGGAGTGCAACCGACGTCGCCAAACATTACATCTGGCTGAACCCATTGAGGAAGATTCAATCTGTTCCACATCCACTGCACCTCAGCAGCAATGGAATGAATGCAATAGACGTAGACAGACTGTACATCAAAATGATCCCATTGAAGAAGACCCATTCCATTCGACAACCACTGCTGCCAAACAGGAAAGACATCAACAACAGGGTGTAGAGACAATTGAGAATGAAATTTCGAAACTAGAAGTAGGAAAAACTGCACCATCAGCTCTTGTTGATAGCCGTAGGAAAACGATTACTCAGGCTGCTCCCATTGAAGAAGATTCCTTCAATTTAACATCGCCCTCTGACAATCGACATAAGCATAATTTACAGAAAGATGCATCAGTTGAGGAAGATGTTTTGGAATCTCAAAGAGAAATTAAACAACAAACTGTTGGCTTGAAAGGCAAAAACCGTAGACAAACAACTCATCAAGCTGATCCCATTGAAGAAGACTCTTTCTGCTCAATATCCAAGCAGCAGCAAAGGACTGCGTCAGTCGAGGAAGATAAAATCATAAAGCAAGCTCAGCGGCCTAGGCAAACATTGCATGTAGTTGATCCCATGGAGGAAGACTCTCTCTGTTCAAAGTCAACTACACTGACCAAAGATAATCGCTTCAGCAAATATAGGGCAACAATGCTGGCCACCGAAACCATCGATGTTGATAAGAATTTATCCCCAACGCAGTCAATTGTTCCAGCTAAAAAAGCGAGCATCAAACAAAGACAAACTTTACTCTTGTCTGAATCCATTCAGGAGGATTTAACAAATTCAGACAAAGAGAGCAACTGCAAACAGTTGCCCAGCCTAACATTAAATCTAAGTGATGCCCTCGACGAAGTCAACAGAACATCAAAGCAAACATCGTCATCTGCAATAAATCGATATGATAATAAGATGCGCCCCACATATATGTTCGATGACACCAATGATATAGACTTCAGTTCAATTCAAACAAAGATAACCGCTGGAAGCCAGCAAGCGGCACGCAAGCCAAGACACACACAATATCAAGAGGAAGCAATGGATGTGGAAATGTCAAATGTGGAGTCCACTGAGCAGCGCTGTAGCAGGCCCAGGCCCAAACTGAGGGAATCTGTGCTGAAGAACGATCTCTTACGCAAAACTCTAGAAAAAGAAAACTTGTTTGTCGGCTCCAGTTTCGAAACGCCTGAAATGAAAAAGAAGCGTCAGATGTTTGCCCTGACGCCAGGTCGATCAATGATTGAGTTTGAAGACTTGGAGGAGGATTGCAAGATCAAAACTCCAGCTGCCAAAACTACTTGTCGTTCCATATACCAGACAATGGACATGGAGCTTGATATGGACAAATCGAACTATGCTACGCCCGAGAAGAAAGCTTCGTTCAATGTGAAACGGTTGCCAATACATTTGACACCCAATTTGCCGGAACCGAAAAAGCGCAGCCTTCAGCTGAATTTTGAAACGGAGGAGGATAATATGTAAGTCTGATCATCATATAGATATGGACAATATCTAAAACCTAATTTTGTATATTTATTAGCTCACAGCCTGAACTGGAAACATCTGAACAAAATATGGAGGAGTTGGCATATCGCACAAATAAGTCACGCATTCCTGTTTTGTGCAAAAGCTTTAATTCGCCTTGGCGTGAAACGGAGCAGCTGGACGGCACCGTGCAGATGGTTCGAGCACAAATAACGCGGCAAACAGGCAGCCAAGGAATGACAATTCCCCACTTATACGAAGATAATCCCATTACTATATCTGATGTGTCGAGCCATTTCAAGTCACAGCGAGAATTTGCCAAGACTTTAGCTGAACAGCGACAGCTGCCTCATGAGGCTTCCATGGGAAGTCGCAGCTCGAATGAGAACAGCAATAAGATCCACGCTACGAAGTACATAAATCTAAGTGGAGATACCATCATCTTCAATAATGCTGATGATCTTAACGATAAGTCTGACAATTGTGAAATTGACAAGACACGACTCAGTTTGGTGTCGACCTTGCTGGACGAGGCGGAAGAGGAAGAAATCAGAGCAGCTAATAGCAACCACATTGACTTGGTGGCCAATGAAACTTGCCTTGGACAGCTCAATCCACCAGCTATGGCTGGAGCTGAGGATGCGTGCAAGAAGTGCAAACATTGTCGGCGCTCAATGGACAGGACGAGTACGCGTCGGAGTGCCGATGAGACATTTGAGTTGCCCGTTTGGCCGGATCTGGGTGTGCAACTTGAGCGCTTACAACGTCTGCGACAAAAGCCACGCATATCAGATGTCCACAAATATTGGGAACTCAAGAAGCTGGAACATAATTCCGACTATGACGAAGATGAGGAAGCGGAATCAGAATGCGATTCACATAACACAGATCGCTTAAGTGTACCACAAATGTTGGAGATGTTTAACCGCAAGTGGGAAAAGTAAGCTAAATAAAAGTAAATCTGATTATAAATTGATATTAATCAAAAATTTTAAAATTCTCTTTTAGATACGTTCAAAGTTTTCCCAAGCCAAAGCCAGCTGAAACGTTTGCAGAGAGCTTAAAAACTTCGTTGCGTGCCGAAATGCCCAATTGGATATTTGATGCTAATTTGCAATTCTATCATACTTATATATTTTCGCATCGTAAAATTACAACATTTAAAATCTATATTGATTATGAGCCATTGGATTTACTGGAAACTAAAATACGCATAGGCAATATTCAACTAGAGTCCAAATCCGTACCGCCACCGCGTAAGTACTGAAATTTAACATTCCAACTTGGTTTTAACTGTGAATATATATATATATATTTTCAGTGCTTACGAATACTTTTGCGCAGCTGTTGGATTTTCAACTAAAACTTAATCTGCCGCTGAATCTGGATCGACTGTTGGATGGCAACGATGTTGCAGATCTTGTACATTTTCTAAGACATATCGATGGAGTTTGTTTGAAAATCAATAACATATGCAGGAAAATGCTATTGACGGTGATCACAGCACATGCGCGGCTACTCAGGTAAACTAAATAATCTTCATATATATTTTAATTAATTACATAATCCATTTAATATTTCAAATTTTAGTGATTCGAATCGTATTATTGTGAGAAAAACTGTGCGCAGATCGGTTAAGAAAGAAGATGAAGCATATGCGCGCACAGAGAAAATTAATTTTAATATTCAAATTGGTAATGTTCAGGAGATCTCATTTGAGGACATTTTGCAGCCGCCGCTGTATCAATTTAATGAGAGAATTCGATTTTTGCCAAAAGGCATAGAGTTTTTGGAAGTCTTCTTGCAAAGCCCCGAACAATATTTAAAGCAAAACGTCGACTACAATAAATAAATATTGCGGATGTTTCGATGAGCCAGCAATATTACCAAACATTATTATATTATATATATATATAATCGCCAAATTTTATATATTCAAGATAAGCATTCTTAGCATGTTTTTTCTTTTTTTGTAATTCAAAAAAAGAAACATCGAATTAAATTGTAAAATTTTATATATTCAAGATAAGCATTCTTAGCATGTTTTTTCTTTTTTTGTAATTCAAAAAAAGAAACATCGAATTAAACATTAACTGTACAAATGTTAATTTAATGTAAAAAAATTCAATACTGTTTTTCTTGTTTCTAATAAATAGTTGAATAAAATCTCTTTTTTTCAATATTAACGGCTTTGAATTTTGTTTATTATAGTTTAGTATATTACAAATACTTCAATATTTGTATAATTTTGCAAGCTGGTCACATTCCTGTTGTGGCAGTCATGAAAACAAAACTCTTGCAATCGCAATAAAATATAAACGCCAAAAATCTTTCAGGCTACTATGTGGTGGCCTTGACCACTCTGTTGTTATGCATTCTTATAGCTCTTTATTTTGCCAACTTTTTGAAGGATGACACCGTGAGTAAACAATTGTCAATAAGTCAATTCAATAGAAATGCCATCATAATTCATATACTCAATGCAGGACCTGGAGGACGAAGGCCTTGGGGCTGACGAGGTACGTTTGGAGGACGATCCCGTATTGAAGGCGCAAATACAAGCGCGCTTGCAAAGCGAGATCGATGATGACGAGGCGTACGAGGAGGAGCAGGAGCCGTTAAGTGAGAGCGACACGGAACCGGGACCAGGAAAAGCGCCCAACTATAGCAACCTGGTGGGCAAATTCAAGGCCAAGCGCTACCAACACAAGCTAGAAAAGAACTTATCGCCCAGCCAAATAGAAGAAGAGCGACGCATCGAACGCGAACAATTGGCGGCCATTTTCGAGCTACTGCGCAAGCAGGAGGATGAACTGAATCTCAAGGATCGCATTAGCGATCGCGAGCTGAAGCAACAAGTTAAATTATATCGTTAGACAGTTCGATAAATGTCTCGGCTTTAATCTTACTAAAATGTGTGATTATATCGCTTATGTGTATAGTATCTGTTTGCCGCTTAACTTACAAAATGTGGCCTGGAGCCTTAATGTAAACTGTTTTGAACCCAAAAGTCCTGGCGCATGAACAATTTACAATTTATAGTCAAAGACACGTAGATTTTATTCCATATATATAAATATATTTATATGATGTATATAAGCTATATAACCAGCATGTTAACTGCAAGTATTAACTAATTACGAAGCAGGTTCAGGCTAACTTAGCCGAAAGGATGTGAAATTTAATTTCAACTAATTTATCCAAGTTATTTCATTTCAAATACAATCTGAATGTACCAAATGTTGATCAAGCAATTGCCTTTTAATATAAATATATAATTCGTAAAACAATGGATAATGTTAAGTATTCATCTTGGATATCCGAAGGATATATAATTATGAAGAATAACTCAACATCCACCACAACTCCAACTGAAACTAGAAATAATAAACAAGCGCAGCAAACCCCTGACAGCTTCTCTCACAAGGAACCTAGCAACCTAATCCACTTCAGTTTCCTTGGCTACCACAAAGTTGTTTATTTAAAATTTTATTCACATTATTTTTACTCGACGCTCTTCTTGAGAATTGAATACTTTTGTAATTCAGTTACATCATTTTAAAAATCCTTAAATATGGTCAACTTTGTGTATCCCGAGGAGCTCTACTTGTTCGTGGAGAGCATTCGCAGCTTTCAGGTGCGAGATGTGGGCAGCAGCAAGTGGTTGGAAGTGCACGAGATGATTATCAAGCTGAGCCAGCAGGCGGCTCTGGAGGTGGCTGAGCAGCGCGAGGAGGAGGTCAAGGAGTTTCTCATTTCCCGTGATAAATTGTCGGTGCTCATTAATGAGGCTTATTGTGTGAATCTCTGGAAATCACGTGTGCTGCCCCATCTGCTCGAAATCGATCCGAATCCACAGGCCACTTTCCTCATTTACACGGTGCTGTACCATGAGGCGGCAGTGGTGGCGCTGCTGGATCTGTGCCTCTACCATCCCAGTGGCTGTGAGTCGCTGCAGGATTCGGTGCTAGATCTGATTGATTATTCGGCTCAGGGTGTGGCCCAGGTCATCGGATTGGTCAGCATGGGTTACCATGAGAACGAGACCAAGGTAGATGTAGACGAAGCCGTGCTCACGGAGCTCGAGCGCCAGAAGCGCGACCTCATCTATAAGATTGGACTACGCTGCGTCTCTCTACTTAGCTACCTGGCTGACAATGTTTCACTGTTCCATTTGGGCGCCGCTCGACGAATGCTGACCACCCATGATATACCCTGGCTGATGGTGGATGTGCTCTGCTTCAGGCCCTGGCAACGCAACACCAGTAAGGGCTTGGAGAAGTATATTGATGAAAAGTGGACTTCCGTAGAGGATGCTACTAAAATCATAAAGCCAGAAGCTCAAGCCTGGTTCTGTGTGCGCCAACTGCTACTCAGTCCTCAGATAGCCGAAAACTATCCCCTAAACGAGGCACGTTGCAAGCAGATATCAAAGGTAAGAAACTATACAAATTTGGAAACCTTAATAAATGCATTTTACTACAGCTTCTGGGCATGCTACACGAGACACTCTTGGATCAGTTGCCTGTGTTGATCGAGCTTAAGCATTTCGTAAGTCGCTTGACAATCAGCGGCAATACGGGCAACAAAAAAACACAAAACTTGATTTTGGAGGACATGCCACAAATACAGGATAATCTCATCAAGGAAGTCGAGCGTGATGGCGGCTTCTATCAAGTCGCTCAAAACCAGGATGGCGTCTTTCTCAACAACAATCGAGAAGAGATCTGTGCACTGGCCACCAAACTGACCAATGCCTATGGCACAGAGCTCTTGTGTGAGTTGGAGCAGCACATGGCGGATTTGGAACTCAAAAAGGAAGAATCGAAATCAGAGGACAGCACAACAGCCACTACTAGTGAGGACTCGGACGAAAAGATTCACAAATGCGGCAATTGCCAGGTGCCGGCCAAAAAGAAATGCGCCAACTGCAAGCTGGTTCACTATTGTTCACGGTGAGTTCCACAGATTACACAGATTTACACGCATATTTTGCACAATTAATTTCTTTAAATTACAGGGAATGCCAGCTAAAAGATTGGCCACAGCACAAGGACACCTGCTTGAGCTGCGTGGATTAACTTTTATCATTTCGTTTGTATTATTAATATTCATTATTAATTAAAGAACATTCCAAAAATTTTGAACGTTTCCATACTTTCATTGTGAATGTTGGTTCTTCGTTAAGTTTTTGTTTTTATTTAGCAATAAAAAATTTGCCAGGTAGTCTCTCATTCAGCAGACGGGGGAACGGCAACGGCAACATGTTTAGCTGTTCTGTCTGAGATGGTCCTTAACTACATCCAATGCGGGTGTCTCCTCACCGTAGTCCTTGATGACGACCACAGAGCAGCCGCAAACCTTGCGGGGTTTGCCCTCCTTGTCGATCTTGCACAGGCCGGACCATTCGCCCAATTTCTTGTGCGAATCGACGCGGATCAGTGGAATCTGATGCTCATTGCACAAGGCAGTGATCAATTTCTTGTAGTTGGGCTCATCAAAGGATTCGGCCAGAATGCAGAGGACAGCTTGACGCCTGGAAAGCAAAATACAAAATGTTAATTCCAATTGTTTACTAAAAAGCATGCATATATTGATTGATTTTAAAGTGTTTTTCAGTAATTGGACGAATTGATAATCAATGTAAAATTCATAAACACGGACCAATTAATTTCATCAGCAAAATAATAAATATTAATAACTTCAGAATATTGTTGCTTACTTGTCCAAAGCCTTACAGGCCTGGTGGATGCCATGGACGAGTCCATCGGCGATCAGCGACTTCTTCAGCACTTCCTGTAGCGCGGTGTTTATGTCCATGGCACCGCCAAGAACGGGCGCTGCGGAGGGCACATCTCTGCCGGAAATAAAAAACAAATTTAAAATTATTAATCAAATCTATCAAATTATCACACATTTTCACGGTTAAAAGTCATTTCAAACAATTTGCTCAGTAATTGGAAGGTCTCTAATCAATGTAAATTCATAAACACGGACCAATTAATTTCATCACAGTCAAACATTCTAAAGTTGAAATTTTACAGAATTTTGCACTTACACATCAACGTCGGCCATATCTGAAAGGTTGAGGCTGCACTGCACTGTAAATGATATTAATAAAAGTGTTATTAGATATGATGCCGCACATAATTGTAAATTAAATTCTTCTTGGCGACTTTAGCACAAAATTAATACGCTTTCGTACCTATTTGACAACCGGAAAGAAAGAGAGCCAAGCCGCGTTGCAACCAACTTCATGTTTTCAGTTTTAGTGATGTTTTGACATATCGATATCAGCTGTTTACCAAAAGTGGCCCTCAAATGCTAGGTGCTACATGACTCACTTTGTTTTTGAATTAAGATTTATTTAATTTTTATTCAAGAGTACATTTTGAATAGGTTAATTTGTACTTATTATTTATACCTTAACTGTAATCTGTGAAAAATATTGTTAGCATGCTAAATTTTTTTAGATCAATATAAACTGATATATGAAAATTTTGAGCGCTATGAATTGGGTATTTTTTAGCATATTTTAAACGGCTGTTTCTTGTGCCATTTTGCGCCCAAAATCTTTGGGGCCAAACAGCTCCCGCATCTCGCTAACAACGCTATAAATAGCTCTTAATAAGTCTAATTAAACTAAGTCATAGGTTATAAAGTGATATCAATTCAATTGTAAGCTACAGCTTCCAAACGCAATAACGTGTTTATGTTTACATAAGCCGACGGGCAACATCACACCACCAACAACAACAATAACAACAAAATGACAAGCAAACTACAGTAAGTTGAGAGTGAATCGGCCCCGGCTGCCCTCAGCCCGCCACACTTCATTGTAGTTTATTAATGTCTACAAATGAGGTCCACGTGTCCGTGCTAGTTCGTACGTCTAATTGCCGAAATTTACAGCAACATGTGAAAATCGTGTGCCACTGACTGACGCTCTAGTTGGTGTCGTTGTTTTTTTGTGTGCTTTATGTTATCTGAATTGTGTTTTGTACTTTTGATCCAATTGGAATGCGATTTCTGTATGAATGAATTTCTCTAATGATTATCAGAGCCACGTTCTGATAAGAAACATTCCTCTAGGCAAATACAACAATGGGGAGCATAAACACTGGCTACCAAAAAAAGTAGCCTAGCTTCTGTTCATATTGTTCGGAAATGCATACATCTTTCGATGCTCTCTCTATAATAATATAATATAGATTTTGACACATTACACAAAATATAGTATTATTCAGCATCAATATCAGTGTGCACATCATTTTAGCCTGCACTGTAGCTACATTTGGGGGGCTATCGCTGCGGTTCATCGGCAACTGATACTGATTATTATTTGAACGGCGGCAAGCGTTGATGTTGGACTCGGTTTCAATTGCTAATTAACGACAAGCCCTCGACTGGACAACATGAGCAACAGAAGCAACGCGAGGTTGCGTATATCTAGGGCCCACCATCCACTGTAGCCTAATCCATTTGAGTATTCTTTCATTTACAGAGAAGGAATCCTGGTAGGATGTGGCAATCCTCTGTTGGATATTTCGGCACCGGTTCCTATGAAATTCCTGCAAGAATATGGCATGAATGAGGATGATGCCATATTGGCAGAAGAGCGACATATGCCCATCTATCGTCAGCTGGTCGAGGGTTATCAGGCGGAGTACCTGGCCGGTGGCTCGGTGCAAAATTCCCTGCGCATAGCACAGTGGATATTGCGTCAGCCAAACGTTGCTGTCTTCTTCGGCTGTGTGGGCAAGGACGATTATGCGGATATATTGAGGCAAAAGGCACGCGCTGCCGGCGTCGATGCCCATTATCAAGTTAGCGCAGATACGCCCACGGGTACCTGCGCAGTTCTGATCACGGGCACACATCGTTCATTGTGCGCCAACCTGGCGGCTGCCAACAAGTTCACCATCGATCACCTGGAGCAGCCGGCCAACAAGGCCTTGATCGACAATGCCCAATACTATTATATCTCGGTGAGTATACAATGCATCTCGAGGAATCTGGTGTCTAATTTAATTGTGTATTCGTTGAATACAGGGCTTCTTCTTGACAGTCAATCCGCCCAGTATAATGCGCGTGGCCGCCACAGCCAATGCTAAGAAGCGACCGTTCCTAATGAACCTCAGCGCACCATTCATATCACAATTCTTCATGGAACCGCTGCTGGATGTTATGCCTTATGTGGATATAATTTTTGGCAACGAAGCAGAGGCCCATGCCTTTGCCACGGCACAAGGCTGGCCCGCCGATGCGGATCTGCGTGAGATTGGCAAACGTTTGGTGGCGCTGCCCAAAATCAATTCAGAGCGACCACGCATTGCCATACTCACGCAGGGCTGTGACCCCGTGCTGCTCATCCAGCACGACAAGGTCCAGGAGTTCCCAGTGACTCGATTGGCGGTCCATGAAATTGTAGATACCAATGGCGCTGGGGATGCATTCGTTGGTGGTTTCCTATCGCAATATGTGCAGGGCAAGTCGCTTGATATTTGCATACGCTGTGGCAACTATGCGGCGGGACACATTATCAAGAATCCGGGCTGCACATATTCCGGAGAGCCGGAGTTCAATGAGTAAACAAAAACCGGAATCACACACAAGTACACACACAGAAACAAAGATACACATACACACACACACACACACACACAGGCAACGAACGCTCGCAGATAAGCCTGTAAGAGGCATTAATTATTGCGCAAATGTATTTGCAAGTAATGCAAATAAGCTCTAAAAGTGACTAAGACAATTTTGTTAACACTATTAATTATTTGTACATATAATCTATACACATTCACACATAAACACACACATTTACATATATACACACTCACACATAATGAGACAAACACAGTTGGCAACGAACATGTGAGTTACGCACGGCCTTGTCGTTTATATACAATGTTAGAGCAATATTCGAATTTAAATTGATAATAAAATAACAAAAGCCCACAAATCTAACAAAACATATTTAACCGTTGATTGGTGAGTTGACCTTTAAATGAATCCAACAAAATTGTAATTGATAGCAATTGCTTAAGCTTGATTTTTATTTATTTTTGGCAAAAGTTCTCTTCGTCTTTCGTTTGCATGCTGTTTGTGTTTTGTTACATTCGTTGCGTATTGTGCGTTTAATGACTGGCTTTATTTAACAATTGAATCCAGTGGCAGATTAGATAATACACGATTACTGCTACGAGTCGTAGAATGTGCTCAAATGTCAGTGTTTTATATTATTTCGTTCATGTAATATATCACATCATAGCAAGTTAATTTATGTCGCTTAACCAGCTCGTCTGTACAACCTGTTGATAAGTCTCTTTGTCGCTTATCATTGGCGTATTGAGACAATGAAACAGATTATTATCAGGCTATAAAAAAACTGCAAGCTACTGAAGAAGAGACTTGAAATACAGATAGCTCAATGCAATCATTACCTTATTCACACTTCTAAATTTATTTCGTTGTTGCAAAATACAAAAGATAATAAACAATAACGCTTAAATACATTCTTATACTTTTACACTTTGAAACACAATACAAATAGACTCGATAATAATTGAAAAAGGTTCGTCAGTATATCTATTCTTGCTCTGTGCCCAAATTTCAAAAGGGAGAAATACTAAAATTACAATTTGTATTTTTGCTTTGCATTTGCATTTACATTTGCATACGTATTTGCATTTGTGTGGATGACATTTGATCCCGTGGATATGCTTCTTAGTCAATCAGATAGCCTTTGATGAAGGGCAGCCCCGTTGGCACTTGCTTCTGATACCGTACGTAGTCAGACTGAAAGAAGTAGAGCAGTGAATACTCCTCAACGAATATGCGATCGTGAAAGAAGAGCCAGCTGACTATTGTATAAATGCAGATGCATATCGGATTCATCAAGATTATTTGTGTGCCAATTGACCAATAGAACCAGCCCACATAGGACGGATGCCGGCTGTATGCGTATAAGCCGTGGGTTATCAGCTTGTGATCCGAATGCTTCTCATCCTGAACCTATTTGAGTATATATTAGTTTATAAATATATAGATCTCAACAGGTGATAAGCATATACTAACTAAATGCGTAAAGCTGCGGCCTGCTGTGATGATGGCCGACTTTCGTACAATCTCGCCGAAAGTGCACAGCGCCACGCCCACCAACCAAATGTAGGCGTATCGCTTGAATTCGGGCAGAAAGTGAAGCTCTAGTCCGAACTCTATCCAACTGGCTGCTGCGGCCAAACCATAATGCAACGAATGATTCAGCATAAAGGAATCCAGTGAGAGCGTTCGTGGATTTGCTATCGCAATAACCAGAAACTCCGAATAGTGGAAGAAAGCCATAAAGCAGCCATAGACGCCAAATTGCTGCCATGGTGTGGGCGCGAAACAGACGACTAGTACGCTCGCCGCCATGACGAAGCCCAGAAAAGAGGCGCGAATGGCAACCTAGTTGATAAAATAATCAGATAGATACGTACATATGTATGCTTGTGCAGTGGAAGAGTCAGTCATGCCAAATACCTGATATTCAATATTCCGAAGCACAAATCGTATAATTAAGTTGATGAGCGCGTAGTATAGCACCGGACCCCACAGTATGGCACCCCAAACATTTGGCACAATTTCATAGTAGATCTGAGGTACTGAGGGCAACAGGACCAGACCTGCCGTAGCCAGAAAACAATACAAACTGATTCGGCCTTCGGAACAGAGGTGCAAACAGGATCCTGTTGAGGACCGTGAATTCATTGCGCACATTATAACGCAGTTTAATGTGCTTTTGTGTATATTTCTGTATAAATCACATTGAAATTTTGATTTTTTGTAGCATTTGCAGAAGCGCAAACAAATACTATTCTAAAACCGGCAGCAGCTGTTTATGTTAATAGCAAGTGCTATTAAAATTAGAAGGTTGCTCTGCATTGTTCTGCGTAGCTACGTCATGATTTCTTGAGGATATATTCAGAACTAAAATATATTCAAAGTGAATTTACTATGCAAGTCTACTAGTTTTATTTGTATTATGAAAGCATATTTTACATTAAACGTTTTTTATTTGAATAGTGTACCTAAAAGAAATCAAGGCTATTTCTGACATTGCTATCTACGTATTAAAAAATAAATCTGGTGTAACCTTCTTTGAGTTATTAATCGCCTACCTTGATAATTGTAATCGATAGTTATAAATACGACATATAAATTATCGGCCGTCAGCTGCGTGTGAACAACATCAATTTCGATAGACTATTATGTGCAGGTTATGTAAATTTATAAAATTATAAATTGAAATAGAAACGAATGCTGCACTTATTGTTAATAAAATTCTGACATGGTATTCTTGAATCTTCCTATGATGGTACGGGCTCGCGGACCCGATGAATTCTGGCGTAAAAGACGCATTTTCAAACTAGCTGCGGTAAAAATAAAAATACTATTTAATTACATTATTTTAACTGGATATCAATCCTATTGTTAATTAGCATTATCGTAGTCGGACCCGCAATGTTTACACCTTTGCCATACGCAGCGTACACCGTGCCCTCGCCTACGCAACCAAGGGCCGTAAACTTAAGAAACTGGATATGGCACAGCTATGGTCAACGCGAATTGAAGCCGGTTGCCAACAGTATGGAGTTCCTTTGGAAACCTTCAAGGAGGGCCTCGCACGCTCTGATATCTTGCTGAACAAGTTAGTTGCCGCTTAGTACAATACTGGGCTGATTAATAGTTTTCATTCCTAATTTCATAGAAAGGTGCTGTCGGATTTGGCTATTTGGGAGCCACGCTCTTTTGAGGCCTTGGTCAACATTTCTCGAGAACGTGCTGCTGTTGAAGGCTTCCCCGACATGAAGCGAAGATCGGCCTTTAACCAAGTTTATGGATTAAATAATCTGAAACTGGATTAGCTTTTAAGTTTCTAGATACAAATATAGTTTTTTATATGTAAACACTGAAGTTTTTCAAGCTTTATTTTTGTAAGTAATGCAAACATAAACATTGCATAGAACTTTTATTGTAGGTGATTACGTACTAATAGAAAACATAATTCATAGAATTGTTATGATCCATCTATTCCAACTTAGCCAAAATATCCGACTCGCGGAAAAGGAACAGTTCCTTCTTGTCGTCGCTATCCAATTGGACCTTGGTACCGCCAAATTCCGGCAGCAAGACGCGGTCGCCTTCCTTCACGCCAATTGGAATATGATTGCCAGTGGTCTATAACAAAATATATAAAAGTTGATAATCAATTATGGAACTCTTGTAATCAGTGCACCGAACAATGAAATACTTACAGAATTGCGATTGCCGGGACCAACGGCAATGACAGTGCCCTCTAGAACTTTGCCCACAGATTTTTCTGGCAAGACAATACCACCTTTCGTTTTGGTCAGAGCTTCGGCGCGTTGAATCAAAATACGATCCAGCATGGGGATGATTCTCTTGATTGCTGCTGCCTAAAAACATTTGTAAGTACTTTCATTTATTAAGCAATCTTTGGTAATTGATGTCAGACATATTTGCCCCCCTGCCGCCCAAAAGCTGTGCCAGAGCAGAGTTACACAACAACCCGGCAAGGCGAGTTATCAGCATATGCAGAAACTTCGAGAAGCTCATTTGGAATGTTTTATTCTCTACAGGTGCTAGGAGGTATTAAATCTAATTTAGCAATGTACTCACCATTTTGTACGTTATTAAATGCAAAACTGGACTGATTTAAATAGCTAAAACTTAATTGATAATTGTAAGTGAAGATTCACTACACGTGTGGACCGGTTGCGGTTGTTCGTAATAGTGATACACAACCGTCCCATTTTGTGTATCGATGCTTGTTGGCTGTGCGATGTATCGTTCTATCAGCGAATCAATTTACTCGTTCGATTTAAATTTAGCCGTTGCAGTATTTTAGTAAACGAAATCTATTAATATCGAGAAATTTATTACATAAAAGTGAATGAATTACATTATTTTGAACATGTTTTATATCTTATATATTAAGAATTAATATACTTACAAATTTAATTACATTAACTCCTGTGAAGTAACTTAAGTATCATATTTAAATAACATATTTCAAGAGTAAATAATAAAATATATTAGAGTTTATTATGTGTTATCAGTGTGAACAGGATATGCCATTGAAAATAGGAAATCAGAGTAAATTGATTTTAAAATGTATGTAGTCCAAATTTCTATTTAGCGTCTTGTGTATTTTATATAATTTTATTTTTTGTTATACTTTTCAAAATTAAAAAAAAAATTAATTAGTGTTTTGAATAATAGGTAAATAACTTTGAATTTTTTCCTTAATTTAAAAATTTGTATATAATGGTAGATACTGAAGTATACTGTGCGTATCTTAAAAAACGTAGACTGTACAGGGGTTGGACATCTCCTAGTCGAGCTCCTGATTAGGGCATTCATTCTTATTTTACGAGATTAATGACACAATTGTTTGATTTTTGCTAAATGTATCGAATGTTCTTCGCATGCATGTGTCAGATTCAATTGAATGTGAATACTATGGAATTGCACCTACTCTATCGATGTAGATATTTTGTAGTAAGGATTTATATTATCAAAGCCAGCTATGCTACTTGGATGCATATTCATCGCCACCTCATCGGATTTCTTTTGCCTATTGAATTCACGGCTGAATTTCCCTGACATTTCTAACAGATCGCTGCAAATATTTCCATAGATCAGCGCGTCGTGTAGTCTGTGTTGCAATATGGCGAGTTTTGCCAGATATCGGATTTGACCGCCGGAAAGCGGACGCGCTGTAAAATTCCTTACAGATTCACGGGCCTGAAATAAAAAAAATATATACTTAGTATAAGGAATCACAAAAACTTTTCTTACGCAAAAACTTTTCTTACGCTATTGATCTCATCACAGGTTAGCTCAGTTGGCGATATTTCCAAAATTATCGTAATGGCGTCCTGCAAGGTGCAATGACTTCGATCCTGTCGAGCCACGCAGAAGGCAACGAACGTGTCACAAATTCCGTTTATTGTTACCTTGTGCTGATGCAACAGGAGATCACATATTCGATGGCTATAGTGTAATATCTTTCTGGGATATTCTGCCTCCAGCAGAACACACAGTTCAGGATAAATGGCACCGAGTGCTTTTAGATCAAATACATAACTATTATTCGCGGTGGCAATTACAATCACAGATGTTTTACAATGTCGGCCATAGAAGCTGGGCTCCACTAATATCGAAACTATGGCCTGGTCGCGTATGTCATTAAGCGCCTGATGATAGGACTGATCCGTTTGCTGAATAACTATAATGCGTTTTAGTTTTTGCTCCAGAGATAATAATTCGTGCGGTTGCAGAGATTTTGTCTTAACAGACTTTGGTTCCCATCCATCAACTGTAAGGAACGAGTCCGAGCTGTTATTGTCCTCATGATTGCTGTTATTATTACACATTCTGTTTTTAGATGTCATCTAATAAATGAAATTGGATTTATTTACAATAAACTAGTACACAGCGACACGCTATTAAATTCGAACAGGGTGGCAACGCTTTAATCAATCAGCAGTTTAATTGAAAACAGAGGCAATAATTTGCATACCAAGTACTTGCATTTTCTAATATGAGATTTATATTTACTCTTAATCTTCGATCATATTGTAACGCAAAGTATAAAACACTAAATATGTAAACTCGAATATGATATAACAAATTCTTAAACGGCATACCTCTGACTCACTTTCTATAACTGGCAAAACCAAAAACAAGATTAAAAACATATGTAACAATAAACGGGATCTTCGCGAATAAAGAATTAGTGATGGCCAATTGATTTTACCATCACTGTTACTGCGACTTTCGATAGATTTCATTAACTAACTAAAAGAGTTGGAGACAGAAAATATTTGTTTTTCTACAGTAATTCTAGAAGCCATTAGAATTTAACATCATTATTGCAAATTATGTTTAATTTAAAATAAAAACTAAATTTCAAAATTGCTAACTAAACGAAATCTTAAAACTAATAAACTTTTATGATACCATGCTCTATGAACTCGTGAACCAAAAAACAAATATCAATTTCAAAGTGAAGTCCTCTAAATAGATAAAATGAATACATGTATTTCATATTATTTTACTCGCATTCACACAAATGCACTTCGAACTGCCAAAAATGCTGTGACAAAATTGTAGTTCAATTTATTAAATGGCTTCTCGGTGTTGGTGCACAGAAACTTTCGCAATCGGGCCAAGTGCTTCTGGCAATGCAATAAGCTCAATTCCTGATCTCCTTGAGTGGCGCACAAAACGGATAAAGATTTTGCGAAATGTCTTAATATTCGAATTTACTAATTGCAATTGAATTGAGCTGAGTTGAGTTCGCCGAAACACAGACGTGCCATCACCCAAATTAATATTTAAAGCTAGCATCTAGGCCAATTCTGACAACTTTACTGCCATGGCAGCCCGACAATAATCGGACGTTAACCGCGCTTTGAGCGAATGTGTTGCTAGGTTCCTCATGCGGATTTAATGATATAGCCCGATTAGCTCTCAATTTGGGCTTGCCAACAGGCCTTTGCTAACATTTTCTTTGTGCTACTCCTTCTCATGCAAAGAATGTGGAAACTCGCAAAAAAATTAAATAAATAAATACATAAAAAAAATACTAATACCATTACCATAATACAATAAATTTACATTTATTTGATTGTACAGCCACGCAGGCACAAATATGTATGTAAATGTAAATATACATATATGTACAGACATACATATATGTTGGAATACTGTACACATATGATATGTACATAGTTATGTGTGTGTATATATTCATATATACAGTTATGCTATGTGACAATAGTAAGGTGACCGTGTTGGAACAACATAATTTAGTGATAAACAAAAATTTAAAACTAATATTAAGATAATAATAACAAAATTTAACAAAATATTAATAAAACTAAATAAAGAATAGAACAATATATAATTTAATATCAATTAAATAAATTTAAAAATGTAATAACATTAAAAAAAAATCCCCTTTCATAAAATTATTACTGTCTACTACAAAGGAGAGTAAAAACTTTTTAACATTAATATTGTAGTTGAACCTACTTTATTTTTGCTCAATACTAGTTAGTTGTATTACTCCTACGTTCTATTACTACTTCTTCAGAGGAATTTGCCTTTACGCCTTCAAAACTAATTGCACAGTTCTGCTTTAGTCAATGGCTTTGCCACAGCATTTTTAATATTGTCCCAATAGGTTTCCATTCGAATTTAGATCCAAAGACTCCGCTGGCTAAGACATGACTAAATGCAGAAGACCGTTGGCCATTGCTCGACGTCTGCAAATAAGTGTTTTTCCTCAATCTCTGAGAAAAGACTCAGTGTGCAACCGATGGGCATCGGTTCTTCACGACTTTGTTCACGATCGGCTCACAGTCGTTTTCCATTGGTTATGATTCGCTCTAGTTCTTGAGTTTGGTTGAGTTAAATTAAGCAAGTCTTTTGTGTATGTATTGGTGTGTATGCGAGGATTGTGTTCGCTAAGCCCAACAATTGCGTACTTGAATTGTGTGTGTATATACATATGAATGTGAAAAAATTATTGTGTCTCATTGTTCGAACGGTAGTCGCATCGTTCCCTAAACTATGTTCGTCAAAAAGAGCGTCACACGAATAGTTCAACTCAAGGCGCTCAACCGACAATAACAACAAAAATTCGAAAACGAGAGAGAGAGAGGGCAAGAAAGTGCAATTTGTTTTCGGTTGATCTCGTGTACTGAGCGTAAATTATGAAACGGTAAATTATAAACTGTAAAGCTTGCAGCTATGTATGCAAATATGATAAAGTACTTACACATACATATATGGAAATTTTAAATATATAAATTAACTATGTTTAAATATTACAAAATTAAATACATGCTAAACAACAATTTTATTTACAATTTTTTAAACACGCTTCAAAGTTATTTTCCCTTGTAAAATTATATTTTCGTGTCGCATTAAAATCAATCGGAGTTTATTTTTCTTGTCATAACCTTTTTTTGCTCATTGCTCATTAGTTAGTCACTATAAAGAGTGATGAGCATAATGTAACAGATAGCATGAGCATCTTGCTTTTAATCAACCGAAGCGAAACTAAAAATAAGTCAATAATAATTCCAACTAATAATTAATTGAAAAAGCAAACTAACATCGATACTGCAGTGGTTTTTACTTGATTCTTTTTCTTTTCCCTGGCACATCGAAATGTGTTTTCGTCTTTCTATTCGATGCTCATTGTGGCTTAAGTTGAACTGCGTTTTATACTTGAAATCCACACTAATTAAGCGACTTACGAACGGTAAGCGACTGCGTGGCGAAAAGGTTAATTGCATTGTAAGCGGCTTGATGAAAAAATGTGCAGCTAACTACGCGGCCATCCAGCGTGGTCGCTGACTCAACTTAATTGGTGCATGAGGCGCATACTTAATGCGCTTAGATGCGGGCCAGGCTCATCTCATCTCAACTCATCGCCTCGCCTCACCACGCCTCACCTCGCATCGCATCGCTTCATTGCCATTACAGAAGCTGCTTTTGTGCTTCTAATTAGATCCACAGTGCAGCAGTTGGTCCTTTTGGTTCGACCTGCACCTGGAGCAACAAAAATTGAGACGTTTCTAAAGACTAAAGAATTTGGTTTAATGCGTTTGTTAAGTAAATTAGGTGTGAAAATAAGTAGAACTTACCTGTCTGTTTGTATTCGTGTGCAATGGCCATGAAATGATTTTAATTGATACTGCAAAGGTTGCAATTCGATATCAATCTGCCAACTTAAGCGTTAAGTCTGTGATTTATTTAGCTGGAATTAAGGTAAATAAAGCTTGATTAAAGCTGCCACTTAGCCTATCAAATAAGAAGTTGAACATAAATTTAATGACAGCATTTGGTTCACTCTGTACTGAATGTTAATCTTTGTGTATCTATTAATTGCTTTTGGTGTCACATAGATTGAATGCGAGCAGATATTTCCCATGGGCAGGTGAATGCAAATCAACTGTCTGATCGAAATTCCACAAATAAATGAACTAATTAAATATTCTGATTGTGCGACAAGCGACATATTTGATTATTGCAAATTTAATGCATAACAGCATCCAAAAACCTTAGCTAGGGTCAAATGCGGGCCAAGCTCTGATTCGATGTCACAAGTTAAATCAACAAAAACAAGCGAGCAGGAGCAACAGCAACAACTACAGCAGAGGCAACAGCAACAATGAATGATGTTGATAAACACGCGACGACAACAAAAATAAATAAAACAAATTATGCTGTGACAGGGAGGACAGGACTAAGAGATACCCTGCAGACTGGGTGATTATACTACTTAATGCTTTGATAAGGGTATATGAGTTAAGTTAATCTTCTGTCCTTCTGTTTAAAACTAGATGCTACAGACTGTAGTAAGAGACTTGATATTTTAAATTAAATGTGTTCGGATTTGTTGCATATACTCGATTAAGGGAGCAGAAACTTTTAATATCTAGTTAAATAACACAACTGATGTCATTATTAAGTTCCTTTATTAGTTAACTTAATACTATGTATCCAAGTGATGGTAGATTAGTAGCTCGTAAGAAATGGTATTTATTATTATCATAAGAAATGGTATTTTTTCTATATTACGGTATATATTGCCTACTTAGTATATTAATTGATTTAACTGTTTGCGGATTTTAGTTATACAACTAATTGTTTTTGTTTTTAAATTTAAATATTTTTTTTAGTAATTTTCTTCAAAGTCTTGGTATGTATTACAGATAAAATAATTTTTGAAATAAATTTAATTATTTTTGGATAATAATCTTTCAAATCCAGTTTGAATGTATTTTTTTGATTCAATTTTAATTGGAGTCCTGATAGATATTATTAAAAAACTATTAAAAGAAAAAAAAAAAAATAAATGGATTTCTTTTTTTCAAATCTTGGCAAATATTAATATTTTAATATAATTAATTATATTTTAAAGTCTTGGTAGATATTACTACAAAAAAATCATTTAAAAATATTGAATCCTTTTTGAACAATTTTCTTTTAAATCTGGATGGACATCACGTTACATTAGCTAATCTTAAAGCTTATTATTTAATTTAAAATACATATATCAATTATGCATATTCCCTTTTAATTTCCCTTGCAATCGACCCATTTCTACAAATATTACAAATACAGGGTATACTAAAATAAATGAACGACTGATTGTGTTGGCGGTTTAATACTTGTGCATGGGAAACATGAAAATGGCTTTGCATGTTATGTGTGCTGAGTGCAACAACAAAGGCAACCACTGCTACAACAACACCAGCAACAACAACAACAACAACGACAATAGTAGTAGCAGCAGAGGCAGCCGCAACAACAAGAACGTTCCACTAATTACTCTAATTGTGCACGGGAGGTGTGGAAACACTTCGAGCAACGATGACGACAAAACTCCAATTTGGACTTTGACTTTTATCTGCCAAAGTTTTCTAACAATGTTTGAGCTGGTCACGTGACAGCATCATGAACTATCCAGGTAGCAAGGTAGCAAGCCAAGGAGCCAAAAGGTTTCTAGAGCTCGCCATATCAATTTACTTTATACTACAAATTGTAACGGAAAGGTGCAAAGTTGTAAGAGTAAGTATAAAATTCGGGTTGATTTTCGAAATAGTTTGATTACCTATATAAAAAGTTTTGCTAAAAGTAGCAGCAAAGTAGATTAAGCTAAAAAATGAAAACAAAAATAGAATTTTATAAAATTAAGTTGTGTTGAAAAATAAATAATTTAAAAAATGTTTAAATATTATTTTGCTGTTATTTACTAATATACTTTAAATAATTATTTTAATGTTATAAAAACTAATATTCATAAAATGTTTAAAATTATATATATTTAATTCACGCATCTGGATACTGAGTTGCATATATTCGCTGGAATTAAAAAAAAATTCAAATATATTTATACAGAAATATATTCTAATTAATATTCAAACTTTAATAATAAAAAATGAAAAACTTATTTGAAAACATTTTACTTTTGGCTACTTTTCCATTCAGAGTGAATTGTTAAACTGAAAGAGTGCAACACGATTCTAAATCACGTGCGCAGCTCTATTTAGTACAACTTGTTTGGGCGCTAGTGTTGCCGTTAACGTCATCAGGTTAGAAGGCCGCAGCACGTTGGCATCGCGTGCTCGACATGTGCCGACTGTTATTACGTATACGCCAGCGCGGCCAACTGTGTAGAAATAAAACATTAAATTACGTAGGTCGCCAGTTGCCCATTGTTTCTGTCTCTGACTCGAGCTGTATGTGTGTGTGTACAATTGCGATTCGGGCAGGTGTGGCACACACGTAGACCGCGCACGTAGCTGAAATTTTAAGCAATCAGCCAGGTAGCAGGGCAGCATTGCAGACAGACAGACAGACAGACAGACAGACAGATAGTGCGACGGCAAGACAGGCTGACAGACAACCGGGAAGGGCTTGTTGGCAGGGTGGAGAATTTGGACCGCCTGCGGTTTCGTTCCGAAGTGGCCTTTAATAGTTTGCTGTCTGCAACTGCAGCAGAATGTGGCATACACACACACACACACACACACACACACACACATACATACATACATCGTACACATATATCTAGCCATGCCGCATGTTGAGTTGTGCGATTGTGGCGTGTGCGCTCGCCAAACCAAAGACCAGCTTAATGAAATAGCAAAGAAAATTGTGGCTGCTGCCACGGTAACATAAATGCCACTGCTGCAACACGAACTGAAATTGTAATTATGCAGCAATTGCACTGACTGCCAAGAGCCGTGAGCCGTGAGCCCAGAGCCGAGAACCGCGAGCCGCACTTCAAATGACCACAAGCGGCTTTATAGCCGCCGCGTATCCATAAAACTGAAAGTCCTTTTTGGTCAAGTGAGTTATTATATTTCTCAATAATGATTAGACATTCCTGAATGAGTCGAAATGATTTTGCTTCGATGGCCAAACTGAAAAGTCTATTGCAAATAATTTTATTTAAGTCTCTCTTCGATAAGCTACTTAAAAAGCTAATGGGAATGGTGTTTGAATCTAAACTTCATTGGAAATACAAATTTCAACATGTTTTCGCAGAATCAAGTTCGCAATTTCAATTTTGACGTTGATTGCAGATATTGATGTGTTCAACGTTTTTAATTTTACATATTTGTGTGTGTTTTTTTTTACATATATAAATGTGCGTCAAATAAACGGATGCACGTTTCTCATATTAAAATGTGTTCTATTTTCAACTTTTTTTTTCTTGCAAGAAAAAAAAAAAAAAGAAAAGAAAACATTCAAATATACACGCGCACTCCCCAACGAGGCATTGATTTGTATTGGAAAGCGCCCCACCTAAGAGGGTGGAAATTTCGTGTAAGCAACAATTGGCAATATTTCAATTGAAGCCAAGACTTTTATATAGCCATGGGAAAATTCGGAAGCTTAAATAAAATCCAAAGCAGCTGGCACGCAAAAGTAGCCACAAAAACATGGCTTAAAGACTATTGGGCCACAACTTTAAGGCACCAAAAAAAAAAAAAAAAAACCCGTCGCAATAAAACTAAATGTGTGTGCCAGTGTGCGTGTGTGTGTGTGTGTGTGTGGCGGGGGGCATAGGACAAGCAACATTTGCATTGTACATTGCGTATGTCTGTGTGTGTGGGTGTAATAACAGAGCAAACAAACAATGGCAAGAAAACAAATATTAACAATGCCAATAAACATAAGTAAAGCACATACTGCGAAAAGTACCAAGAAATAATCCTCAAAATAATCATTATGGCCATAAGGAGGCGATGCCAGAGAAACAGAGCCACAGCCATTGGCATTGGCATTGCCATAGCCATGGCCATGGCAAGCTATGCTATGTATGTAAAAATTGCAATGGGCTATCAAAAAACAAGCAAAACACCATGAAAATGGACAAAACTGAAATATGTCCACATCCTTGGCCAAGCACTTTGGGTGTATTAGAGAGCCCCGAGTCACAGTGTTTATCTTAACATCTATGTACTCGCATTAGGCAACCACATTCCAGATATTTTAGCATACACACACGAGCACACACACGAGCACACACACACACATAAGCTCACCCACACACTTGTTCAGCCAGACAGCGAGACATGGCTAAGCCCAAAAGGATAATCGGCAAAGATTTAATGGTATTTTTATGTTAGCAAAAGGATTTTTAATTGCTTATACGGGGATTCCGACCCCGTCTACCTCGACGACTTGGGTCTCCTTGGGCTACTTATATATGTATGTATGTGTGACAGGTGTATCGCAAATTAGACAAGAATTAGCAGGAGCCACAGACGCACAAGGCAAGCAGCACTCGCTCCAAAAATTGATGATAGCCCTGGGCATTCAAATGCTGTGTTAATTAGTTTTGTGTCCTTTTAAGCTTAAGGATATATATTTAATAGCCGAATCCAGCCTGATTGATAGGACATGCTGCAAAAATCTTCATTAATGCGACGGCAATTCGCAGCGCTAAGGTGAGCTGCAATCTAGATTTTCCTCTTCATAAACAAGTTTATTTAATTTACGCAAAATTTTAACATATACCAATATATGTGCTATAAAAACAAACATATATGTCAAATTTATTGCAAAATAAATTGGTTTTCGAATATATATGTATGTGAATATGCATATACATATATACGTACTCAAATTCTAAATGCTCTTAAGACATGGGAAATTTTAGAATAAATATTATTTGCTTTTATTTGGCGACTATTGGCATGTTAAATTCTTATTCTATTAGAAATATAAATGAATTCTTTTTATTATTCTCTTATTAATTTCTGTTTAATTATTTATTCATTTCTATTACTAAAATAAAAAATTAAATCAATTTAATTCACATATTTATTTATGTATGTAAAAATATATATTTAGATAAATATGGAAAAAGAATAAATATGATTCGATTTTATGTATATTTATATATTATATTTATACATAATTATATATGTATACCCACGTATAAACACATTAAACATATGCACAAATATTCACATATTTACTTACATAAATTTATATAAACACACATTCATTATATTCGGATGAGCCTGCAACTTGTGGCTTTCTTTCTCTGGAATAGGGATTCATAAATATCATACCCACGTCCATCCGCCTCGGGTTTCAGTTTAACAATGGCTTTATTCCTCATTGGCTCAGCTTAAGTGAGTTACCGAATACATATACGAAGGGGAGAGTTACCTTAGGGGAAGCAGAATTTGCGCTCTTACTACTCGAACTTCAACTTCAAGTGCTGCTCTTACAAAAATGATTTAATCTAATGATACAAATGATTTAACACATGCTCGCATGCAAAAATACATACATGCAAGCATACATTCATATAGTTACATATATTTAACATAAAAAACTACATACATACATGTATAGATACGTATACATATATCTTTAGATACATGCATACATCATTTTAAACGTACATACATAAGGAAATGCTCACATGCAAACATACATATATGCATACATGTTTCAAACATGCAAGCATGCAAGTATACAGTAATTTAATAATATATTTTTATGTACCTCTGTGCAATATATTAGAGGTATTAAAATTATTGGTAATATTTTTTTTATATTCTTAACGATTTAAGCCAATTCATTCTTAGCTTTTTATTTTTTCACTTTCTTTGTCAAGTTACGTTCAATTTATTTCACGTTAAATAAATTAAACAATAAAAAAATAAAAAATAAGAAAAAAATAAAAAATAATAATTATTATATTATTAATGTAATAATTATTATATTACTTCCTAAGGATATAAAATATTTCATAAATAATAAATTATTTAAAACTAATTTAATACTAAGTACTAAATGTACTTGGCTTTAATCGTTTGATTTAAGAAAATATTATATATTATATATACATTATATAGATTATATATTATTATATACTATATATACATATATACACATGAGTCTAAAACATATTTTATATTAAAACTCAACGAATCTCAATAAATAATACACCAATAAAATGCAAGCTAAAGTTTATTTAGTTTTCAACTTTAAGTTGCTTAACAAATACTGTCATTCGTCAGTCAATCAAACAATCCATCAATCAGTCCCCATCAGTCATGACAAACAACTTCTTATATTAAGAGGATAAACTAACAGCGATAATTCGAGCAGCAATAAATTATTTAGAGAGCGTAAATTATATTTGGTTTCAATTGATTTTTCTTTGACTTTTCACTCCACATTCTTGTCTTGAGTCTGTTGTCAACAAAGTTTTGATAAATGTCTTGTCAGTTGCATTAATGATTTTGCGCTAGCCAAAATGCGAAGCAAAACAAATGTTAGTTGAGAATCTAGCTAGGCAAAAAAAGAAAAAGAAAGTCAAATCATAAATCAAGAAGATACTCATTAATTCACATCTTGACAATTGGTCAATGTTCACGATTTAAAATGCATTAAATAGCGTGGCCGGGAGAATTATGTCAAACTGAGAATGAAAAAAAAAATAATGAAAAAGCAACTCGCAGCGCGGCGAATTTCAGTGTCCCGGTCCTGGTCATGTCCTGGCCGCGAAAATGATTAATGATAAATTATTTAAGGAACGTTGACAGCAAATAAAATAACAACGCGCCACAGCAAGGCAGGTGGAATATTTACGGGCATTTAATGTATTTAAAATGTTATTACAGTGCGCTGCGCATGGGTCGCGCCACAAGCACTCGATGGCCCCAGAACAGAGCAATATAAAGCATAAAAGGAAATAAATTATGAATATTAAGTTGCTCGACAAAGAACAAAAGTCAATTGCTCAACTTCATTGATGGGCTCCAAAACTGACTTTGCCGCATGGCACTTGGGGGCTTAACGGCTTAGAAAATGCCAACCACCAGACAACAACCATCACCCATCACCCACCGCCCACCGCCCACCGCCCACCGCCCATTAGCTCAAGCACAAGCTCAGGCACATCAGCCACCGCTTACGGACAGCAAATGCCATAAGTTTGATAAGATTGTCCGTCCAGCTATGATTCGAAATGGACCCCAGGGTACCAAATGCTTATGCAATTGGATTCAATTTTGCTATCTTCCGATTTAAGCATTTCTACCATTCAACAGCATAGAATACTCTGGCTCCACTGGCCGTATGTATGAGTGTGTGTGTGTGTGTATGTATGTGTGTGTGTATTTATGCATTTTGTGCTTTTGCTGTTTTAGCATGCAGTCTACTTTGCTAGCATTTATGGTTTCGTTTATCAAATTCCGGCCGCAAGATTTTTGAAGCTTCAACCAAATGCCAGTCAGTCCCCTCTCACGTTCATTCTCTCCTGCACAAAATGTTTACGAAATTTGAAACAAATCTGTTAGGCTATGCATTTTTAAAGCTTCCATTTACGGAAATTTTGCTATTTTTGCAACTGGACCCCAGATGGCACTTTACTGGCCTAAAAGGTCAGGCATTTTTAAAAAGGGTATATCAATAGGACAATTGTATTAAAGAGCTATTTACTTTTGTTTTATTTATTTATATATGTATATATTCACTTACATATATATGATACTAATATAATGTTTATATATGTTAAAATCATTTTACTCTTTTTTTTTATTAATTTTCTGATAAATATTATATATGAAATAACATATGTATGCATATCCCTTCTCAATTCACATATTTGTTATTTAGAGTATTTTAAAATTTACTAAACATTTAATCAAGATTTAAAATCATATAAACATATTTTTATGCAAAGATAATCTTTTCTTCAGATTAATCTCATATAATATACTTAATATTATTTAATTAAAATACTCAAGCATTTCTTATTTAATGTGAATAAAATAAAATATTCAGGCAATGTTTATTTAATATTAATATTTATTAAATTACTCAAACATATCTCAAAAGCTTAAGGCAATTTCATTGAGTTCTCGTTGATATATGAAACATATTATATATGAAAAATATTATTATAATACTTCACTTTAGATTAAATTTATTTTACGGTATCTTCAAGTCGAGTCCGCACTGCCAAAACACTTTTGCTTGTTTAAATATGCAGTCAGCTATTCCAATCAAATTTTATTGCATGTTAGCTCGATTTCCGGCTCAGTTGATATTGCTGTGCTATTATTTGTATACCCTGAACCTATTGATTTGTGATTGAAGTACGTAATTATACACTTGCGCGGGCCATTATAAGATTGTGATGAATGTACAATAATTGCGATACTCACATATGAACATATGTATGCATGTATGTGTGTCTGCTGATAAGCTTGACAAAATCTTAAAGCTCAGCAGCTCAATTGCCTGTAAAGCAACGATTTAATTGAGCTTACCTTTTCCACACATCTAAATGCTATGAAAATCTTATGGTAACCATAAAATGCACAATTGTTGAACCGTCAATGGGGCACGCAAAATTCAGAGCACATAAAAATAACACAGACAACGCAGCCAATGAGACAGACAGTGGCAAAGAGGCAAAGAGGCAAGAGGCGAAGGCGAGGGCGAGAGCAAAGGCAAAGCAAGCGAAGCTAATTTCATCTAAGTGGGTAAAAGAAATGCTGAGACTTTCTGCAGCAATGCCAGCCCAATTCCAGTAGTAATCCCCCCAGCAACCAGAGCGCAATGCTCAGCTTTTCTTCTTACACATTCTTTTTTTTTTTTTTGTCATATTTGTTTTGCCTGAATTTTACTGCTAGCTGGGGAGCAGCACAAGTCGGTTGTAACTTCAAAAGAAACCAACGGCAAAAACAACCCAAACAAATGACAAACAATAAAAATCGAGTATACGCATTGGTTACTTAAAGGATCAGCGCGTGTGTCCTGAATTGTGTGGCATTGGCGGGCGTGGCAACATTTTAAGTGCTTGGCTGGCCCGTTAAAGTGATTGCAGCATAATTTCCCACAAAAACCTAAACATTTCCGCTGCACATAATTACGCGCATAACGAGGCAGCGCATAAAATCTCAAGTGAAAATAAAACTGAGCCTAGCAAATTCTAAAAATTAAAGTCTTTGTATATATATATATATTAATATATATTGTGGCTGCCGCATGTGGCGCGCGCGATAAAAAACTGCCTGTTAATGTTTGCGGCGCGTTGCCTGGTACAATTGTCCTGCGGGACGCCGTGTGTGCAGAGCAGAGCGCCGTCTGCCGCGGCCATTTTGCTGGGGCTTATGGCCGGCCCATTATGGACAACTGCAATGGCGACAATAACGTCCCGTTGATGTTTCACACCTGAGACACATTTTCGTACCATCCTGGCAGCCGAACAGGTGGTTGGCGCAGCGCCCAAAAGTATGCCATTAAAATTGACTGCGCTATAGCCAAATACATATGTATATACATATATACGTCTATATACATGTGTGTGTATATATGTACATTGTATTCGGAGCTAAGCCCGTTCGGCTGAAGTGTTGCCAAACTGGCAAATGCAGCACAAATTTTGTGGTTTTGTGGTTATCCTTTTAAGATGCCAACAACGCCAACAACAACAACAACAATAACAAGGATTCGCTGCTTGCTAAGCTTGTTAGGCGTAAAATATGTTTATTTTGCACATTTTATTTGCAAAGGGTATTTAATAAATAAATTTACATGTGATTCAGCGCTTTGTGTGCCGCAACAGCTGCCAAATTGACACGCATTGAATTAATGTTAATTTCTTGGTTGGATTTGCGGAATTTGGCCATCTGAATAGGGCCGGGTGATTAAATTCAAATTACTTCTATGAGGTGTACAAATTGTTAACGGCTTTTGGAAATGTCATCGTTTATGGAAATTTCTAAGAAAAATATGAGTAAGCATATTTTTACACGGTTTATTAATATTTAATATTAAAGGCTAATTCAGTGTACTTTTGGAAGCCTTAAAATTCTGGCAGCAACCGCAACTTTTCTCTTAGAATTTTTATCTAAATCTAGACGAGAGAGCGATAGAAGTTAGTAAATATGCATATATGACATAAATATATATAAACATTTCTTAATTATCTGAAAAGCGTAAAAAATCTTCTTTAAAGCCATTAAATATTAAATCGCTGCTAAAAAGCATGTCTGGGATGCCCTTTAGGAATTGTCTTCCGTCATGGTTATTTCTAAGAAAAAGTAAGAGTTAACATATTTGAGCTCGGTTTATTTATGGTAAATCTTTAAGGTTAACCGACTGTACTTTGGGAAGCATTAAAAATAGAGCAAGCTCTGTCCGGAATAAAGCTCTCAAGCTGCTTTAAATTTGTAAAGCTTCAAGTGAATTTCAGGCATCAGAATATTTAATAGTGTTAACGCTCAAGATTTAAAAATAGTAATAAGAAATAAATCAAATATTTTTATGTCGAAGTAAAATAAGTTTAAGCCTTTAAGTTTATTTCTAATCAAATTATTGCTGCATTTTTTGGATTTCATTAGACTTTGGATATATATATATATATATAATGTTTTATTTGTATAAATATATATATTATATATATTTATACAAACATTTTATTATAAATATTTGTCAATGTCTAGTATATACATATATATATATAGTATATACATACATACAATATAATTTCATTGAGCATTTGGAGAGGGCATTTTAAATATTTATCTTTATATTTATACACAATAAAAAGTCTTAAAGTAAAGTCTATCAATTGCTTTAAATATGTCCTGTTTAAAATTAAATAACGATAATTTTATTGAAATCATTGATCTTGAAGCTGTTTATATCTGATAAAAATATATCTTTAAAATTGCTTAAAAATCTTTGCTTAATACATGCTTTTAAGTCTTAAAGCTAAATTAAAATTATTCCAATTTAAATAAAATGAATAAAATAAATACAATAATTATAAATTTAAAAATACGTTTCAAATTTAAATTTATTTAAACATTTCTTTAAAACTTAATAAAAAATTTTGTCTGTTTTATTATATTTATATAAATTTGAAAACTAAATGTTTTAAAAGTATTAAAGCCAAGTTTTTTCGGCTATATTAAATTTAGTCAGCTTTAAGTTAAGTCTAAGTCTAAATAAATTTTGTGATTACTTAACTTAGATTTGAGGCGAGCAATTTATGCGCATTATGCAAGTGGTAAGATTTTTCATGAAGAGGTTTTTCGTGCCTCAGCGTAATTAGCCTAAGCACACAAAATGATTTCGTGTATGCCGCTGGCATTTCGCCAATCAAATTGAGCATAAATCTAAACAAAATTCTAGGCTCACTTAGCTGGCTGGCAGTTTGGGCTACTTGAGCCGGGGGGGCGGGTTGGGTTGAGTTTAATTAAACCTGAGCCGCGCGAAATTTAAGCGTTTAATTGAAAAACTTTAAACGGCATTCGTCCCCGAGAGAATATAAACGACACTTTTTAGTTGAGAACCGGCTGGTAGGTGGCAGGTGGTAGGTGTTCGGTATTGGATGGTGGGTGGTGGTTGGTGGTTGGTGGTTGGTGGGTGCTAGCGGTTGGTAAAAGGCATTCCACTGGCATCTAATAATGCCACAAGCGGCAACTTTGACGCAAAGTCAAACGAGAATTTTTGAGCGACAGTTTTTGGTCGCTGGCTGGAAAATAAATTTGCGACACTGAGCAAAGTTATCAAGAGCCAACAATATGGCTCCCAGGCAGGCAGGCAGGCAAGCAGGCGAGTTGATGGACGAAGAGACGGGCTGGCAGGCAGCGAAAATTATGGCACTTGATAGTTGGCAGACAGTGGAGGTGCTGCATTAAAATCACTCATACGCACCGTGAGCTGGGAAAAGCGACTAACATCAGTTCTTGTTGCCAGTTGCTCTGGGAGCAGCATTAATTGACACGTGATAATTTAATTAACGTGGCTCCAAACGTGGCCAGAGCCAGTGCTAAGCGTCATCATCGCCATCGCCAACACCATCGATGGCAGCAGCATCAGCAACAGCACCAGCAACAGCATCAGTAGCGCCAGTGGCAGTGGCAATGCTTGTGACAGTGCCAGTGCCCGTGCCAAAGCAAAAGCTAAAGAAACATCGCAGGCATTTTGTTTTTTTTTTTTTTTTTTTTTTTCCAAGCGAGTCTGCTAATTGGGTCAGCTTTGTGGGCTGGGACCGGGCATGGCCAGCATTGTTTGCGCCATGCCATTGGCTACAGGCGCTACCCATTGGCACGGCTCTGCCATGCTACGCAGTTCTGTTGAGTGTCTTTTAATTACAGTGTGCGGCGCTTGTTGGCAAAAGGGATTTTCTTGTTGTTTGCCGATGACGCACCGTCACAGTTTTCCACTTCGGTACGTTTCAGGGCGGCAATGTATGCAGAGATAATTGACATCAGCTCAACGCTGAACAGCGCGTTTTGAGACCTTCAGCCTCAGTTGCCCCCACACTCAACGCATTTATCATAAACTACATGTGCCTTGAATCAACTTCAAGTTGCCCTCAAACTTAAGGCCGTTGTTGTTGCCAAACAGTTTAGCAGCTGTGCCCCAAAGCACCGCTTGTTTCATTCTGTAAACTAACTGACGATAGTTACGTTGCCAATACAGCATAACTATTGTATATTACTTAAACATGATTTCAAATTATGTACATTACATTAGACGATAGCAACACACAATTATATTATGCAGATTCCTTGAGGAAATTAGAAATTCAAGAGAAGTTGAAGAAAACTTAAATCTAAATTATATTTGAATAATAAGTTATCTTAGCATGTGCGGATGAATTTCCTAATAGACGTGATTATTTGTTAATTAAATAGTCAAATTAAATGAATACAAATATTATATTCTTAAGAAAATACAAATTACTGAGTATAGAGTTTTGAGAGAGAACAGAGTTCAATTATTTTCACGTATTTAGTTAGTAGATAAGCACAGAGATAGATAAATAAACTTTATTATAGAATAAAACATAAATAAAAAACATTTTTAAGAAACAGCTAAGGTATTTTATTCTCTAATCCTGTTGGGGTCTCATTGGTAAAGGCAAAATTTGAAACCGTTCTGGCAAGCGAAGGCATTTAACAGAAAACACTTGACTGTAACTAAAGCATTTATAAAGCTTTAGCCTTTAGAGCTATCATTTCAGTCTAATTCAATGTTTACGATACGCCTGTTTCTTGTATGCTTCGAACTTCAATAAGTATACAAAAAAGAAGCTGTTTTGCCTTTGACCTCAAATTCCAGCGCAATATCTACAGAAAATCTCTTTAAGAATTATTTCAAATTACTTGAAGAGCACAAAAAAGGGTCAAGAGCATTAATCAAAGTGTGCAAGTTTTTGAGCCTCACTTAAATCAGTGAAAATTTTATAACTAGGACGATACTTAAAATGCCACTCTTTTTCTTTAATTTTTTTTGCTTCTGCCTCTGTCTCTAGCCTGAGCCCAGAGTCAGATTTTGGAATTGCTTCTGCCTCTGACCTGAGCTCATACACAATTCAGATTTTGCATCTGTTTCTGGCTGTGTCTCTTAGTTTGGCTGCCATTGGCTCTGGCTTGTGCTTAGACTCTGATTTTGCTTCTGTTTCTAGCCTGAGCTTCGATTTTGATTTTGCCTCTGCTTCTGCCTCTGCTTCGAGCTTGACAGTCATTGGCTCGAGCCTGAGCTCAGACTCAGATTTTATATCTGCTTCTACCTCTGCTCAGCCTGACTTCAGACTCTGCTTCTGCCTCTGCTTCGAACTCGGCAGTCATTGGCTATAGCCTGAGCTCAGACTCTGATTCTACTTCAGCCTCAAGATTCAGCTCAAACTCTGATTTTGCCTCTGCCTCTAGCTTGGAGTCATTGGCCCTACCCTGAGCTCAGACTCTGATTTTGTTTCTGCTTCTGCCTGTGCCTGTGCCTCTGCCTCTGCCTCTGCCTCTGCCTCTGCCTCTAGCTTGGCAGTCATTGGCCCTACCCTAAGCTCAGACTCAGATTTTGCTCTGCTTCTGCCTCTGCTCAGCCTGACTTCAGACTCTGCTCCTGCCTCTGCTTCTACCTCTGCTCCTGCCTCTGCTTCTGCCTATGGTTCTGCCTCTGCTTCGAGTTTGGCAGTCATTGGCTCTAGCCTGAACTCAGACTCTAATATTGCCTTTGCTTCTTCTTCAGCCTTTAGCTTGAGCCCAGATTCAGATTTTTTCTCTGCTTCTGCCTCTGCCTCTGTCTCTGGCTATTTTGCCATTCCAGTGGTCACACATTATTTTATAGGGAATTGAAATTGGATATATAAATTTATATACATAGATTTAGTAAATATATAGAAATAATAGAAATTTGAAAATATGTAAATTTCTATATGTAAATTAAAATAATTAAAAACTAGCTCTTTATTTCAACTATGTTTATTTAATTAAATTCAATGAAAGCCTGAGAGTTTTTATCAACGGTACAGCTGTCATAACATTAATTAATTTTATTTGTGCTTAAAAATAAACGAGCAAATGTAAATTTGCTCTGGCTCCAGGGCTCGGCATTTGTCGTTGTTGTTATGCACTTTTGATGGCTCTATTTAGTTAGAATTTCAGTTGAAGGGATTTTCTAGTTTATATTTTGTTGATGCCGCGTTGAACTTTGAAGCTTTAAATAGTGGCAACAAGTTGAATTTTAAATATTTTGAGGCTTATTCAGGCTTTAAAGCCTTTAATACTTGGGTTATCTTAAATTTGGTATAATAAACATATACTAGTGTATATCGATATAGAAGATTAGTATCTTAATGAATGGCAACAATTTTCTATGGAGTAATAACGCCTTGAGTAACGCCTTGATTAGAAGGAGTCAGCTCTGCAAATGCACTCGTTATATGTTCTATGTTGCACTTTAATAATGCCTCATTTTTAATAACCTTAAGCTATATTTATGCGATTAAGCGTATAAACTTTGTCAACCAACAGCGCCTCGCTAAAGTATACTATGAATATTGACCTACTTTAACAATGGGGCAAAGTAGAGAAAATTTTTGTAAAAATAATTAATAGGTTTTTATTATAATAATTATTAGCTAAGTAAAAGAATATGTATATATATATTCATATATAAAGATTAAATTTATTTGTTTTTAAATAATACTTTATTTATATTATTCATATTTATATAATTAAATTTTATATTATATATTTGAGCTTACTATTAGAAATATAAATTGGCTTTTATATTCTATTGAATTTGTTCAAATGAAAAGAGTATATATTCTTATTCAAATTCTAAAGCTGAGTTGAGCTAGTGCCATCGGTCTGCCATTCATAAATATTCATGTGCGGAGCAGAGCTCGCAAATATCGGTCAACCTTTTTATAATTTACGTTCTGTTAGCGAGATCATCCGAGTCATGTTCACTCGCTCTTGTGTGACCCTTCGATTGTCGTCGTTTCTTTTTTCGGTTGTAGTGTAAGTGTAAGGAAGTCAATAGGAGAGTATATATGTATATAACTCGTTTAGCAGTCGAAACGATTAAAGCTCTTTTAATGAGACGATCAAGTGTAAGGAAGTCAATAGGAGAGTACATATATTGATGTGTTTAGCGAAGATAATTCTCGCATAAGAGTTTTTGCTCTGTAAAACTCAATAGAAACGGTCAGGGGAAAAACCAGAGCAAGAAAAACAAACAAGTTTTCTGTCCGATTGTAAGCGAAATCGTTGAAAATATTGACGCAATCGATTGCTCTCTGAGTTTTTTCTTCTCAAAGTCTGAGTGAAAGACATTTATTTGCAGACATCAGCAGATATTTGCGCACTATTTTATATTGCATGTTAGTATATCAAACTTAAAATAGTTTTACTAAATCTTATAATCCTCTAGAAAAAATAATTTTAAAAAAATCGTATAAGCCTCAAGAATAAATATCCAAAACATAAAAAATAAGATAAAAGGTTTACTTTCCCTCAAACTTATACTTAATATATATTTACTTATGTAAATACATATTTCTATACATTTTAAATTTGATTGTATTTTTCGGGCTTCCAACTGTAGCATCTTTAGTTGTTCTATTATTGCTCTACCAACTAAACTATTTTGAAGATTTTTTTACTGAGGCAATTTAGATCGACTTGCCCACTGTGCTATAGTTGGCCAAATGGGCTGAGGCGAAGTTAAGTGCCGCTTGAGCCATTTTAAATATAGACACTCAGTGACGCTCACATAAAAATTCTCATACGCATCATTGCCAACAAGCTCAGCTGCTCATGTTTCGCTCGTTCTTCGTCCTCATCTTCTGGCCCTCGTTGGCATTGTCAACCGACAATGCGGCCAGCGAGTGACGCCTCGGTACAGAAGTAGGAGGAGTAGGAATGAGCGAACGACCGTAGCTGTTGCAATGCAAATATTAATAGCGCAAATTTTCTGTTGCACAACAGAAATATAACGGATACATGGCATGCATGCATGCATGTGTATGTGTGTGTGTGTGTGTGTGTGTGTGTCTGTATGCATGTTTGGCAGTGTCCGTGTATGTATGCCCATTCATAGCATATAAGCAAATAAGAGCGTGTGTCATTCGTAGCTGATAGAGATGAGAAGAGCTTGACACGTCCAGATTATATATGATATAAAGTCGCAAGAGAATATATTCAAACAAATACGAGTATATATATGCATATGAATATACATATGCATATCGAAAACAAAGATAGCTTGATTAAAATAAATTTACTTTTATTTTTCACTTTAAGTTGAAATTTAAGCTATTTTTTAAAGGGAGTTTATGGCGAATTTTAACTTAGCTTGTTGTTTGTTTTCAACATTTATTTAATATATTTTATAATAAAATATTTTCTACAAATTATATAACAAGCTATATATGTATTAAATTAATTGTAGATTTCAGCAGAAACAATTTTCTTTTTCACTAGAAACACGTAAACAGACTTGAAAAGAATTCTATTTGTTTTGAAATTATATTTACCTTTAATATGCTAACCAAATTAAATTGACAGATAAATTTTGCTAAAG
Source organism: Drosophila stalkeri (assembly GCA_035047405.1). Classification (NCBI taxonomy): domain Eukaryota; kingdom Metazoa; phylum Arthropoda; class Insecta; order Diptera; family Drosophilidae; genus Drosophila; species Drosophila stalkeri. The sequence goes on along the minus strand of JAWNPR010000041.1, from coordinate 463,490 downwards.
CACTTATATAAAATAATTCCAAAATGTTTGCCTCAAATTAAATTTAGTGTTCACTTCATAGCAATATTTGGAAATATTATTGATATATATGACAAGGTAAAGCTTCAATTCAGGATGCATGCATGTGTATAATGTGACTCACAAAAATAATGTAGAATTTCTGAAAATGATAATAAAGTCTCTAACAATAATAAATTATTATTTTAGATGCATTTATATAACATTATTACATTTTACCAGTAAGGAAAAACTTCAGTTGTCCATAATTAAATTTTTAGACTGCATATTACATTCTAATCATAGTTGACTGCATATTGATATTCTCTGTACCTATTCAAATTGCTTTGCAAAAATAAACAATTTAAATGTGCAAACTGATTTAATTTGAAACTGTGAGCATATGGCTATAACATTCATAGAACATTTCCATGCAACTCGACACGCGTTCATTTCTATCGCTTCTCTATGTGTGTGTAAAACACAAACACATCAACTTGCAAGTGAAAATGGTTGATTTTGTTTTTGTATGTGAATTAATTTAATATAGTTATACAGCTTGTTTACATTTGCAACATTCTGTTTGTGTTCTTAATTTGAGTACAATAATTTATTCCCCATTTATTTCTTTCTTTTTAATAAGCATATTTGTATTTAAGGCTTGCTAATATTTACAACCATTATTTTTGTTTTTTGTTTTTTACTTAACAGATAATTAATTAACAAGTTTGAATAGTCCATTAGCAGTTTTCAGATACAGAAAGAGCAGAAAGGTAAGGTAAATAAAAGCAATTCTTCAGAGAATGAAAGAGAGAGAGATAGAGAGAGATATGTCTTGAAGATAAAAAATATGAATAGAGAGGTGTACTGGGAAAGAAAGAAAGAGAAAGAAAGAGGAATGAGAGAGAGTGTGAGAGAGAGTGAGAGGTGCAAAAGGGTAGACGCAGTGAAAGCCACAGTTGAGAATGAGATAGAGAAAGAAGTCTTTATATCGGAGAATGCGTGAACATGATATCAAAGCAATGCAAGTATTACTTTAACAAATTAAAACCGCACAGAAAATATATAATCTAATCTTATTCACTGAATTTTAAAATGCTTGAGTGCATTTGGCTCACATGCTCACAGTAGTAGAAACAAGTTTATCGCTTTTACTTAATTAACTTATGCCGAAAGTCTGAAAATGAGCCATGGCATGCAGGATGCAAAGCATGCAACCGACCTATAATATAAATCCAGCAATATGCCAGGAGGCAGCAGGAGGTCAGCTAATGGCGGCATAAGGTTTAATTAATGCCAGCATATGGTAATGAAGTGCCACAGTCTAGAAAAATGACTGGCTCTATTAAAATTTAATTAAAAACCCTTTGCAACTTGGGCGCATATGCAGCGAATGCCAAAGACATGTGTTGCAGCTCTTCGCAGTTGGATGAAAAATTGTAAAATAAACATGTATACAATTTAAAATTGGTATTTCTATAAAGTTACGACTTTAGCAATTGGAAACAATTAAAGCGCATACTAATATAATCAATGATACCATAATGCGACTCACGGCAGTCTAGTGGAAAATGCTGATTAATTACTAATGCCCAGTTGAGTTTGAGCCAGAGCTGCGGCTGCTTGATTAAATTTTAGCTGCATGTGGTAATTATGACACCTCAACACACTCGACATACACACCCACACACACACACATACACACACACACACACACAGACTTATACGCGTGGCCACACTAAGAGCAATAAGCCAATGCAATTGGATGAGTTGTCATTAAGCAGACGAGTTGAAGGCAACGTTTGAAATATTGCACAATCAGCGCATTAAATAATTAAGTGCTTAATTAAATGGTGACCAGGAGAATGGCCAACAACAGAAGCTGCCCGTGGAAGGCAATATAATATCCTGATTGTATTTCAGTCCTTCTCATTCACCCTCTCTCTCTCTCTCTCTCTCTCTCTCTCCATTTCTCTCTGTCTGCCTGGCTGAGCTTCGACTAATTTTTGTATTGTATTTCGTGTGCTAATGGCGCATACAAATGCGAATCGTTAGTGGCATGAGATGAGCTGGAGCAGGACATTATCTGTTGGTCATCTCGTGGAAATGGAAATACCATGCGCATAACATGGCACGGCATGCACATCACGTGCGGCCTCAAATTTGTAATGAAAATTAAATAAGAGTCGAATAAATGGACTAAATGTCGGCATTAGTTGCGCTAGTTTGTTGTCAGCCAGCCCAGCCTGGTCTCGCCTGTTGCATGTCTCATGGATACGCCCATTAACTTGTATGGCAACTGGCCCCCAAGCGATTATTGATGTTCAATGGGGAATATCCGAGATATGGAGATACCACCGCCCGCAAAGTCGGCTAATGACTGTAATTAATTATAAGCGCCACAGTGAGAGGCTCAATAGATGCAGGTAATAATGAGACAGCTTCCATAGCAATAATTGTCTGAAAATTTGAATTGAAATATTGAAACTGTGGTGAATGGGAGACTCTGGCACATTTATTCAAATACTTTTTGTGGAACATTCTTTTTTTTTTTTTTTAGAATTTAGTCAGTAGAAGATAGATTAATAGATAGCATAGATTAAATTTACTCGATACCATTTTGCAGCAGTTGAAATTTATAATTGAAATATTGAACTGAGATTAATGGGACACTCTGATATTGAACTGATTGATTTAGGGCGTGATTTTTTGCCACGTGTTTTTTTGGGTTTCGCTTGGGTAGTGCGATTCATAGATCCTCTTAAGCGAGGTACGCTGTCCATGATGTAGACGTCTTGAGCCTGTTTAAGTGCCGCGTGTAGCTCCTTCTGACTACTATGCCGCATTGGGGGATTATTTGGGTCTTCGTAGATGATGAGCTCAATCGGAATGCCAAACTTGAGCTGCAGAGATGAATCCGTCTTGCTCATGCTCAAAAAGTTCTTAACCTCCGTTTCACGCAGCAACAGGTAATTGTCCTCATTCGGCAGAAATTCGCTGGGATTCTGAGTTTGAGTATAATCGCGCACCACACGAATAACACTGCGTGAATTCAAATAGTAACGATCATAGATAGTTAGTGTATAGTAGAGTTTGCGTGTTGTTTTTGGTGCCGCCAGCCAAAAAACGTAGATGCCGGCCTTGCGAGCATTCAAGGATACCAGCTGCGTCTCTAGATGCTTGTCCTTGAGCTGGGCATACCAGGTGGTGCGGCAGACCATCAGCATTATCGGCAGAAAGTTATCGAAACGATGATGATCGTTTATCAGCGCTGAATTCGGATTGCTCAGATAGCTATGGCCTGGTCGCGTAGACAATCGCCCCTTCACTCCTCCATACATCAGCGTAGCAAAACACTTATTAATACCAAACTCTGAAAACTTATTCGGATCGAAGCACATGATTAGAGGCTTGTGCTCATAGATCTCGGAGTTGGTGGCGCCAACCGCATGTGTATGCTTGTGCAGCATGTGCATCATCAAATTCGATGGGAATATAATCTCACGGCATCTGCTCACTGGACATCCGCCTGGCACTCGGGATAGGTGGCGCACGGCTTCTCGATATTGTTGATTTTTGTTCTCAATTTCTTTGGTTTGCTGTAATTTCTCTTCCATTATTTTCTCATTCTCCTGCTGCATCTGCCTTAGTGAAGTTTTGACTTTATCCATGTTGACGGCTTCAATTTAATTTAATTAGCATATCCTAAAAATAAATCTTTGCACTGAGATATTTTTGAAGAACTAATGTGAGTTCTCTCAAAACTAAAACTGAAGCCCCAGACACATGATTACGTTGACGGAACTAGAAAAGATTGCTTTTAGATGAATACTTTTTTGCTCAAAGCTTTTTCTCTAGAATAATTATTTTTGGAATAAAGTCTGAAAATGGTAGTTCATGGCCGTACAAATCGTTTGCCAACAGTTGACCTCGAGCCAGACTGAAGGCCTCTGTTTTAGTGATTCAGTTTTGGGTGCTTTATCATTGTGTTGTTGCGGCTTGTTTATTCTTCTCACTTGGAGTTTTCTTTTGAACAGTCAGCGTCAAGTTTGGGAAAGAATGAAATGAAAATTGGATTGGACTGCGAGTACAAAGAGCAAAAATGGTTGGCATTCAAAACCATTTAGAGAGGTGCGCGGGTAATTTAAAAACTTTGTGCATTGCCGCCAAACGGACAGCAAACAGAGCAGAGCAGAGCAGAGCAGAGCAGAGCACTTCAATTTAAACTTTTGGCTGTTTGCAAGTTGCTTTTCTGGCCCAGAGACTGGAAAGATGTTGCGTAAAATTAGACGAGTATGACAGCAGGATGTTGCTGTTGTTTTTAGGCCTTGGGTTAGAGCATCTAATTTTGTCTGGGTTTGGCTCTCTCTCAAAAAAAAAAAAAAGGGTTGCGTCCGACTTTAATTAATGAAAGTAAATTAATTGCTTCACTAATCGCCTTTGATTAGCCAACTATACTGAAAAAGAGAAAAGAGAAATTTACGTAATTATTTATATAAAAATGTGTGTCTGAGTAAAACTACATAATATTGGCTTTCGTTACGGTAATCGCATTACTTCCTGGCCGAGCAATGTGCATGATCCGTGTCCCATTTGGCCCTGAAACATGTCCAATTTTGATGTGGGTGCGTGGCACCTATATCTCAATTTTGACCACAAAAGCTAGCACTCTAATGCCATGAGCTGCAAAAAGGTCGACTCGGTCGGCTCTTCCCTTTTCAAATTAGGTTCAATTCGCTTAGCTCCAAACTTTGCAACAGAATTCAATTCACAAAAATTTTCACACACACACACACACACACACACACACAAATTACGCCAGTGTCAATAGTTCTAAGTTCTTTTTTTCTTTCTTCTTCTTCTTTTTCCTATTTAGCTTTTGCAGCGTCTCTAACTTTATCGAGACTTTGAAGTGAGTTGAATAGGTGCGTGTCTAATTTGGGACTGCTCTCTCTACCTTTGACAGCTTCGAAGCGCCGGCCGTAAAATTGAGAATCGCCCACTTTTGGTTTGGAAAAAACTTAAATGCGAATGCAAAGGGAAACACGAGCATGCATGGCCAAAGAAAAAATAAAATGCCATTGCCGAAAGGGCAATTCAAGACAAGTCAAGTATGCTCGAATAGCAGGTGAAGTATGCGAGGAATTTTATTCTGCTGACAATTTTGCATATTGATGGCAAATAGTACTTGAGGCAAATATAAAATGCACGAAGAGTATATCTATTTATTTATTTATTTTTTATTTAAATATGCAAAATATTTTTTATTGTTAAACATGAGAAAATTAAATGAATTTTTTTTTTTGAGATATGTAAGCTGTTGGAATATTATGATGTGTTAATATTAAATTCAATTTCGTTAATCATCAAACGATTATGGCATCAATCAAAATGATGAGAAATATTTATTTTTATAACCAATCATTTAAGCATCGATTCACCCGATCAGATACGTTCATAATTATTCCATATATTCATGCACTCGATACACGCCTGACACGAACATTAATCAAAAATGTTCTGAATGACATTGAAGCTTTTACATGTGACATCCGGACAATGGGTTCAATCAGCAAAAATATTGATTGACATATCAAATTTTTGGAAACTAATAATGTGTGACACTCAATGACGGCGAACAGAGCGAGTGCACATTTAGTGTAGTGTACTTTGCCATAGTTAAGAGTGTAATGCGAACTCAATGCACAATTACCCAAACAAGAATCATCGAGTTATGCGCTAAATTTCGTGGACATTATGTGAACTGCAGTTTCGCATTTGCATGCGAACACAAACACAAGCACAAGCACAAACACGAACACAAATACAAACACAAATTGAAGCACAACTGCTAATGCAAATACAAATACACAGACACGGCCTGTGCAAGGGCAAACACACACACACACACACACACACACACACACACACACACACACACACACACACACTCACACAGTCAGACTCCACTTAATTTGTTAATAGATGTGGCTATACGAACTAAAGTTGTTTGGCATACAAACCGGGCGCATGTCGGTTGCCAATTTGAAGTTGATTTTGAAAACCCACTTAGGGGCACAACATCGTGCAATGGTTTGTAAAATTCGTTGAATGGATGCAAATGAGCTGCGATACGAGAGCGAGAGCTCGCTCAAACGGCAAAGGGCTCATAAAATGTAACAAAAACCCAATAGCGGACGATTCGATAATGATGTTCTATAGTCCTGTTCAGTTTGCGTTTCGGCGTGCCACAAAATGCAAAACATGATGGTTATCTGCACTGGGCCAATGCGAGCACATAAATTTACTAATTCTATAGAAAGTGAGTTTGTATAGCTTCTATTTGATGTGAGCTTTTATAATTAAGAAATTGTAATATTGTCAGAATAACAAATAAATAATTCAATAAAGTGCAGATATAGTGCAAAAAACTATCAAAATGGATTCGAATATTGGCCAAAAAATTATTAAATAATAAATCTGAAATTGTGCATTTATTGTAGCTTCTCCTAGGTATGAGAAATATGCCAATATAAATAAATACATATACATATATTTTTTTCTTCTATATCTGCTCTGCACATTTCCTATGACATAATCAATAAAAACAATCAGTTGTTCTTAAAGAATTATGTGTATATATATTTAATTGCCATGCGAGAGCAAGATGAATCGACATTGTTGCATGCGCCACAGCTTCATCGTGTGGCTATATACTTTATCGTTAAGTACAGACACGTATCTGTGAAATGCTATGGCCCAAATCCACTTGAAGGCCAACGTATGCACGCAAACGATGATAAATGATGACAGAGATGCTGTTAATGCAAAAGAGAATAAAAAAAAAAGAAAATCGACTGACCCATAAATACGCCTTCGCTTAATATGTTATGTCTATATCTATATATGTTGTCGCCAGAGCCACGTGATGACCTCCAGCAACAGCCAAAATAAATTCGACGCAGACGTCAGGCCGCCCCTGAGCATCATTAATATTCTTGTATGCATTACGAAATTTATTTATTGATTTTATGACGCAAAAATGTGCGTGCCCTTTGATTTGGTTGCCTTTGATAAAATGGGGCGCGCCGCTATGCGGCGTATACGTAATATGCATAAAAAGCGTTAACAAACGTTGTTAATATTTGCACACACAACACATACATATATACATACATACATACATATATAAATGCGCTTAATTGGCTAAATTATGTGCAGCCAAAAAATGTGCATGCAGCAGAATGAAAGCCAAAAAGAGTTTGAAAAATTACAAAATGCAAACACAACGAATTGTGAATACCCTAAAGAAAAATAGTGAAGAGATGAGTATGTATTAAATGCAATTTTAAAGAAATAATTTAAAATAAATATATAAAAATAATAAATGGAAAAATTTTAATATTTAGTAAACAATTCAGTTGATATACCCTTTAGTTGTGGCATATCAGAGGATGCTCTGTGGAGAACTGAGTAAACCTTGTGGCTAAAAGTGCTGCCAATTGCAGTTGAGCTGTGGTGTTGGTGGTGTTGGTGGTGCTGTGGCTATGCATCAATGCGGGGTATTTTTTGTTTTTTTGGTTTTTGTGTTGAACTGGAACAGCGTTTAATTTAAAATGAAATACATCATGGTGGCCAATTATTTCAGCAATTTTACAAATTAGTGGCCGGGACTATTGCTCTGGCCCAAAAAGCCAAAAAGCGACCAATTATCAAGCAAGCGACTGTCTCTATCCATCAAGTTTTTCACTCTCTATCTCTGTGTATGTGTGTGTGTGTGGGTGTGAGCGAATTTCCGTAGCATACTTTTTAGCAGCTGGCGCTAATTACGAATGGGGAAAAGTAATTGCAAAAGTTAAAACGGGCAAAGAAAGTCGGACGGGCCACAATGCAAGCCTAACAAGTGGCCATTGTCTATGTCTCAAGGGTCCTGGCAAACAATATGACAAGGGCCAAACGCATTAGCACAAAAACAATTGTTTAACTGACGAAGGAGTTAAATCAGAATGTGAATGAAAACACAAAAAAAACAAAAAAAAAAAACAAAAACAAAAATGATAAAAAAATGAGAAAAGCAGTAAAAGGTGAACCACATACAATGAAATTTTAATTAAGTCTGAGTCGGTTCGCTTTTGTGCTGATGCAGCCAAATGAAAATGCCACTGATTATATATGGGTGTATCTCGCTCGCACTCTCTCAGTCTCTCTCTCTCTCTCTCTCTCTTGGTCTCTCTCTGTCTCTCTTATTCTATGTGTGTGCGACCGAGTGTATCTAAAATGTTGGCATACATGTATGTGTGCGCATACATATTTTGTTTACACTTTGCTTTATGTACTTTTACTTTTGTGAGTGTGTGTGTGTGTTTGTGTTTTGTTGTGTTTTGTTCTGTTCTGAATGGCTGCACAAATACAAAACGTCTGCAACTTTGTATGCGTGTGTGTGTGTGTGTGTGTGTGAATGTGTTTCGGTCTCTGTGCAACATAAATGCATTTGTGTAATTACACAACAAATACAATTGTATCTATATCATGTACTTTGTAGCATTTTAGCCTTGTTGCCGTTTAAAGCCTTTTTCCCTAATTGAAGTAAATGTGCTATAAAGACTCTAAAACTTATGGCAATAAGAAAATATCTTAAACATTGTTTCTAATTTTGGCTCATTAGCCAATTTTGTACACTGGCATTGGCTTGAATCCATTTCTACAAAACAATCCCAAATATTATAAGCGTTTGCAACAATTCGGACTACTCAAAAGATTTTCAGCGCTCCACAAAGCAGAAATGAAATGAAATTCTACTGGAATTTTTGCATAAAACCGAACGAACTGTAATGTTGATTATAGGGAATGCGATGCTTTCCGAGAAAATCTTTGGGTTGCCAACGGCAAAGTTCGAAAATGTTCAATGTTATAAGCATTTGTAGTCAGTTTAAATATTGAAGGAGAATTTATCTAAATGGTTTTAGTTTCATCTCCATATACAAATGAAATTTATACGAGCTGGTGTTCAGTGAGTCGAATATACATATATATATATATATATATATATATATATAGAGTTTTCTATAAAATTTCGGTGAATGATGTAAAACTGAAACGCAATTGGCTCTTAAAATGCTTCAGCCTCAATTGAAAATGCTGTCGGCCTTCAAAAGGGCTACCCGTGGCCGAGTTCGTCTGTTTTACTTCAATTAATTAAAAATGCAACTCAATGCATGTTGAATGCTCTGAGAATTACCAAGCCCAGAGCTGTGCTGACCCTGGCTGAGAAACTGTGTCGAGAAAGGCAAAAAGTAAAACGCGTTATTAATTTGACCTTTGTGCCAAGGGTGGAAAGGACACGCCGACGGATGAAGTTGTTGCTCTCTTATTGCTCTTGTTGTGCTGAGTGAAGTGAATAAGGCCCGAACAGCCGGTGGCACTTGAGCGGTAAGCCGGCGCGTTAAATGGCTCCAATTAATCAGCGCAGAGATTGCCACAGCAAAAGAAGATAAAATTGCAGCTTAAAGACAGTTAAATCGCCTTCCAACGGCCTGACACTTATGTGCCATGAAGGTCAAGGATCAAACTAAAAGGAAAAGAAACAAAGCAAAGAGCAAAGAGCAATAGCAAAGGAATCTCAATGACTCCTGCTGTTGTTTATATTAATTTGGCAATTTGTTTGCTTAAAGTTAACAAATTTGCATAGGTCGCAGCATTTTTATATATACACATATATTTAGTTGCTTTTTTTTACTTTGCTCTTTCAGTTTTGTGATAAAACACAAATATTTTGTGATAAATGCACAAAAATGTCAATTGGCTCGCCTGCGAAAGAGCAGCTGAATTTCATAAATAAATAAAAAGCAGGTCATGCCAAATGTGACCGAATTGCACACACACACACACACACACACACTTACATGAAGGACAGGAAGCATAAACAGAAGCACTCACACGCAAACAAGCTCAGAGACGATTTATTTCAATCAGGCTGGAAAATTGCGCATACGCCCCGTCAACCAGGGCCAACAGCATCTGACAACTGAAATCATTATAGTAAAGGCAGCAAAATAGACGCTAAAGAATATATCGACATGCAGTTTGACAGTTTGACTATTTGACTTGAACGAACTCGGATGCCAGCAGACATCAGACATCAGACGGCAGACGACAGACAGTACACAGTGGCTAGCTGCTAGTAGAAGAAGCTTGGTATTCCGTAAATTCCGTATAACTTCCATACGAAATGACGTTGCAAACGGGCTGCCAAACGAACAGTGTGCGAACCCGTTGAGCCAGTGGGCGAGGGGGGGGGGTGTGGGGGGTTGGCATTAAATAAACTCGTACAAGATGAAAATCGCAAACATGCTGCTGTTGCTCTATTCCTTAGCTCCCAATGGCGGCCATAGCCGCTGGCAATGGCAAAACTTTTCCTCAATGTGTGAGCAAATAAAATATGTTTAGTGCACAGGCGCAAAACTGCAACTGCCAGCCTTGTTGACGTGTTGCATTGTCGTTTGTTTACACAGCCACACAGCGTCAAGAGCAGGCAGCAAAACTTTTCGACATGCTCCAAAAAATGCACCACACTCGCACTCGCAGTTGAAGTTGCATTTAAATGGGCTTTGCTTTAAAGTCGAGCAAAATTTGCAAACAAATCTTAAATAATTTCCATTTATTTGCTTGCTTTTTACTTATTCATTGTTCTTGCGAAATTTGATATAAATAGGATTGTTCTTATAAACTAATTCACGTATTCTCTATGCATTCATTTTCTCTGCCTGACTCATCAATCCACTTTATGGTGGCTTCTTGCATACCATGCATAATAAACAAAAAAAACAAGTGGAAAACGTTTCTGGCGCGACTCACGCGTTTCAAATAAAATGCTGCCAATAAAATGTCATAACGCGGCAACGTGTATGTGCACAATTGTGAGACACTGTACGTGTATATCACTATGTGTGTGTGTGTTGTTTTTGTTTATGGTTGTTGCGATCACGTGCTGGAAAGTTTGTCGGGCCGACAGTACCCAATCCCTTTATGCGGCTCACGCAGTTCGCTCTAACTGTAAAAATGTCTAAACAAAGCAAATAGAATCAGAGCAAAGTAACAACAATGGAAATGCCAATAAATGTACAAGCCATATGTGTATATTTCTTTATAAATATATATATATATATATATATTTTATATAAATGTCAGCACAGAAAACAATAAAAGTAACCACGATTGCGAGTGCTTTAAGAATACCTATAAAAAAAAAAACATTACGTATAGAGCTGATGGCATATAAATGTAATTTATATGTGTAATTTCTTAAATGGGGCAAACAAGTGCATATCCTAACTATATACATGAGTGCAATATCAATAGATTGGCAGTAGATATAGAGGTAGTTAAGTAAAGAATTTGACGTCACGTTTTCAACTGTTACGACACCTGTTTATCAATCAGCTTTCAATTGAAATGTGTCAGTTGTGTCCTTATCACAGCTTAACAAAGAAAAAGAGACTTGCCTTTGCCTAACCAAAGCTTGGGAAATAAATATTCAAAATACTTTTGCACAATATACGAAATTAGTAATGTCTCTAAAATTAATATTAAATTAATAATACAATTTTAATTTTACAAATAAAAAATAAATTAATATTATAATATATTATATTTACAAAAAATATTTAATTTACTTATTATTATTTATTGTTATTATTATTTATTTTAAAGAAATTTAAAAGTACTTTTTATTGATTTTATCATATCTACCAAAAGAATCGATGCAAAATGTTTTTTTACAAATATTTTTTTATGTAGATTTAATTTGCTTTTCATTTCTTCATTTCAAAAATTTGTTCTGCATAAAATAATAATAAAATGTTTATTTTACAAATATTTCTTTGTATATCTATTTTATTTTAATCCTTTATTTTATTAATTTTTGTGCACAAAATAATAATAAAATATTTATTTTACAAAAATTCTGTTTAATGTAGATTTATTTTGTTTTTAATTTTTTTATTTGTCTGCAGAAGATGTAAATTTTTTAATACAAATATTTTTATATAATTTATAATAGTATATTATATCATATAGATCGAGAATAGTATTTTACTTAATTAACTAATATAATTATTATTAATTAAATTTGAGTTAATAAATAACTCAATTAATTACATATTTGTTTACAAAACAAAGATACTCTTTTGGAAGAGTAGAAAATCCCTCAGCTTTCATTGCGTATCTATTTACAATTGTTTTTTGTGCTATTCTTTTATTATTATATTCATGTTGTATTATTTAGTTTCAGTTAGCTGACAAGGCTTATGCAACTCATCGATATAGACAAATAATAATTTGTTAAATAAAATGGCTTAAAAACTCTGTAAATTATTTCATTTATGCAATACAAACTATTTTTGTGTAGTTTATTTGATTGCATTAAAATAACTGGAAATATATGAAAATTGATTGCATTACATTTATTAAATAATCTTTTCTAATGAATCACAATTAAATGTTGCCCAACAATTTGCAAAATTCCTGTACTGCACGCTGCACTGGCCTTGGTCCTGGTGGTCCTCGTCGTGGTCCTCGTCCTGGTCCTGGACCTGGGACCAGTTAAATTTACAAAACACCACACACAAATATAATTAAGCGACCAGCAAATAAGCAAACATTGGCAAACAATAGACAAATCGAGTGTTGGAACGTGGGCTGGGTGTGGGTGTGGGTGTGGGTGGAATTTCGAGTTGGCTGTGCAAATGTGCTAGGTGGACGTTGTTTGCCTCGCATTGCGTATACGCCGTGTATTGCGTCAGAAAATAAAGCAGCGCTTGCAAATTGCAATGTTAAGTGCGTCAACATGGGCCACGAACATTATCCAATCCTCTCTACCCACTCACCCCAATCAGCTTTGGTTCACACCCTGCCACCGCCACGGCGCGCCGTGGCATAATGACACCAACAAATCGACGACAAATGTGCTGGCAGTTACACAACTGCTGCTGTCTTCAGCCCGCCCCGGGGCCAACGAGCGGTCTGCAATAACAAATATTGGTCGCTGGCAAAGTGCTAGCGCATTTTCAATTGCAACTGCGATATGGGGTTTTTGTTGATATCTATCAGATACTCGCAGCGGTTCTCGTATTATTTGTAGTTGAGCTATTTGTCATGTGACTTTCCTGCTGTTTATTTTGCCAGCACGAGTGAAATGCATACCAAAAGTGCTTGGCACATTACTTAACAAAGTAATTGAAAATGATTTGTCTGCTCTTATTGTGCGAAATATGATCGATATTAACTAAATTATCTCTGACTTTATCGTAGCTGCACAGCAAGTAGCCAGTGTAGCTTACTCAGCCTTATTTGTCGCTTTAAATCTAGTGGCAATCAATGGGCGGAAGGATTCCTGACAAAACTCGTTAGGCTGCCAGTCATGAGGCGCAGCCAATGATTACAATCAACATGGACGCGGGCGAAATGCAATTGCTGTTAATACCAGAAACTCGCTGCAGCGAGTCATTGTCCCAAATGGATGGCACGGAAATCGATTTGCGCTTTGATTGACTCCTCAATGCAATCCATTGCATGTGCCCTGTGCGTGCGTGTCTCTCTGTGTGTGTGTGTGTGTGTGTGTGTGTGTGGGTATGGCAACAAAATGGCGGCAGTGGCAAACACATGACTCGGACCATAACGCAGCGAAATTAACAAAAGTCAACGCATAGTCAATTACTGGCAGCCGATGTTGACCATGTCGAGGACATGGTGTCTCATCAGCCAAATGGCTGACTACGCCTAGCCAGAGCCTCAGCTGGTCAGCCCACTTATCGTAAAGTACGTACCCACGCACAATGCACACACACACACACACACACACAAACACACGTACATATACTTGCACACACACACACACAGAGAGAGAGAGAAGCACACACGCACTCGTGCAATCGTAACCAATTTGTGGGCAGGATTTTCCGGCTGTCCTCGACTAAGTTCTGGTTCGTAGTTTGCGGCTTGCATGCTCAATGCTCATTGATCGCTGCACAAAAGTTTAGAAATAATTAGTAAACTTTTAATTGGAAACTAGTACGCAATGCTAAATCGATTTGTTCGCCTTTTGCTCCAGCACTCCAGCTTCAGCTACTGCTGCTGTTACTGCTGCTGCTGCATTCCCAGTTTTCATGTTCCATTCATTCAATGGATGCCTCCAGTCTATTGAGAGCCCCTTCGTTTTTGGTATTTGCCGCTGATTTTTCGAGTGCTTTCTACTTCGATTGCATTTTCGGTGTTCTTTTGATGTTGTTTTCTTGTTCCTGAAATTGTTGTTTATTTGTTGTTGTTGTTGTATATGTTAGTGTATCTGTGTGTGTGTGTGTGTTTGTGGAAGTTTATTTCGTTGCAATTTTATTCCCATGAAATTTGTGGCTCCGCACAAATTTTCAAGTCTTTTGTGGCTTACAAGGATTTCCTAACGAAATATGCACTGCGTGCTGTCGGGTTTAGCAGTTGCTGCAAAACTTTATGGCCCATACTTTTAAGAGGGATTGCCACTGGAATGACGCAAGTTGGTATTGAGGGGGGGCGGGTCGGCGTCGACGCGGCTATGCGGGGTGCGTGCGTTACGAAATTAGCAGCAAAAATAGCAACATTTGCCCTTGCACTTTGTACGACACTGTGCGTATACGTAATTTCTATTTCGTTACGCCCTTTCGACTAGTAGTTCGGCAATTTGGGTCAGTGCAGAGTCAAATGTGAATTGCGGTCGATAATAATTATTAAAGCGAGCATATTTTTTTAGCTGTATGTAAATTCTATGTTTTATATAAAATTTGTTTGCATTCGTAATTTGTTTTAGCCAAGTTAAGAATTCTTTTTCACGTTTTTTTTTTCAGCCTATTGGCACTTCCTTAAGAAACTTGGTGCACTTCCTTCCGCCTGCTAATAAATTTGATTACAATTTATTATATTAAGTAGCACAGGGTAAATAGAATTTGTGCAGTGCACTTTAAATCTTAAGCGTAATTTAATTTCCAATGCAAAGCAACAGTCGGGCGTACAACGCACCTGGGGCACTCGCCAAAGCGTACAAATCCACTGGAGAGGGACAAATGGAAGGTATGAGGTTTCCGGAAAGAGAGCGCAGAGGCAAACAGAGGGTTGCATATTAGCAGTTGGGACAGCTTCTTTCTATCCATTCCGATGCGCAACACTTGCCAAGAGTTATTTATATATATATGTATAAACAAGCAGCAATGCTGCAGCAGATGCTGATAGACTATAAAATACCCTGTGCACAAGCTTCCATTATAAGTTATATATTTAATTCTTGTTGAAAATTAAATTATATTAAATAAATTGTAGATATAAAAACGTATTGGTAGAAGCCAAGAAAAAGAAATGTTTTTATTCCTAATATTATAATATTAAATATTATTTTTTAAATAGAATTTATTTCAATATACACATTTGCAATTGGCATTTACAAGGTATATTAAATGCTCAAGCATTCAGAACGCATTAGCATGAATGTTCATAACTGTCGTCCTGTGCAAGAATGTATGAGCTTGTGTGTGTGTGTGTGTGTGATTGTGGGTAGGTGAATTCATCTGGCAGCCACTACGCCGACGACGACGACGACGACGACAACGACGATGCCAACGGCTCGGACGCTGCCTCCGACTCTGACTCCGGTTTGGACGCCGGCTCTAAACTGTGCCTGTCTCTAATGCGTACCTCAAGGCTTCGTTGGCGATGCTCGCTAACGGTAACGGCCGCCATTTTAAACTCGTTTCGCATGCAGCAGTTTTTGCATTCTTATTTCATGCCCAACGTGAAAATGCCGCATGCTATAATGAAATGAAATGTAATTTGCATTTAAACACACACCCACATGCCCACATCCACCCACATTCCCTCCCACACACACACATAAATATATATATAAAAGCCAGAAAAAAATGTTGAAAGGCATGCAGGGCTCGTTGGGATGGACGGAGGACTGTTGGACGTGCGTGTCAGGCGGCGCATTTACATTTACACCGCTGAGCCTGAGCTTGAGCCCGAGCCTGAGCCTGAGCCGGAGCCCGAGCCCGAGCCCACATGCATTTCATTTCATTAAAATTGCAAAAATACATTTAAACTGAAGTTGGTTACATTTTTTGCTTTACATTTTTTACCCTGCACCCATTGAAAAGTCAAAAGGGGTATAAACAAGCTGTGCATGTGCATGTGCACCGCTAAAGCCTTGACTTCTGATATACAAATATATCGCTCACTCTGCGCACGGTAAATGGCCAATCCTTTGAATAATGAAGGGAGAAGTTAATTAAAATTGCAAAATTAATTAAGTGGGGGTATCTCTTAGCCGTACATAGCCAGCCAGAACATTTTTGGTTTAGTTTTTATTTTTAATTTTTTATTCACCGTTGCTGCTATGATCTTTACATCTTTTTCATATTGACAGTTACAGCATTTGCTCTTTCATATTTACTTTTTTCTTGTTTTAATACGTTACTTTCATTTAATTAATTTTTTATACAGAATATTTGTGTGAACATTTTTATAGCTATGCGCTTAATAAAAATGCATACAAATATAAAGAATTTCAAATGGACAGCACATATGGAATTTTCACTTAATATTATTATCCATGCTGCAAGTCGACCGTAATATTCATTAATTAATAATAATTAAAACATTAAGTATTTGAAATGTATTTTTATTTTCATTTTAAGAAACTCGTTTTCATTTAAGTATCTATACATTTAAAATATAAATAAATATTTTTATATATTTAATATTTTTAATAATATAATGGGTATTTTTGAAGTCGAGTTTCGCGTTGTCTAACATACTCTTATTTGTATTTATTTGCATATCATGTGTAGCCATAAAAAAGTTATTTTTAGCTAGCGTTTTGTTATTCCTTTAGCAATAGTCGTGACAATTTAGAATTTCATATTTTGTTTTTTATTCTTTTGGTTGAAGTACGGTTGGTAGCTTTTAAAATGTGTATTGATTGGAACAATATAGTTATATTTATTTTAGACGGAATGTGTTCTCTGCACTCTACAATATGTTGCACCATTTCGGAGATTCCAAAAACGTTTACAACAATATTATACTCTATATTAAAATTTGTGTAGATAAATATACATGTATTTTTTTATATATAATAATTTATTTAAATTCATGTAATATAGTTAAGCTATGTTTATATATATGTATATCTTCCTATATGTATTTATAGCTCACTTATTTTGTAGAGAAATATTTGAGTGTGTCAACTTAAACTTGTTTTCCTTTGCCATTGAACTGAAAACTATTATTTTTTAACGAACTAACGAACTCGGATGATTGAACACCAGCAAAGCGTAAAACTGGCCGATGACATGGACAACAAGTAAAAATATATATATACATATATATATTTGTGTTTACTATATAAATGGATTACGAGACGACGCTTCGTGAATACTGCGGATAGCTCTGAAAATATTTTTCTTTTATTTCCACAAAAATGAAAAGCGAAACTACAGTAATTCGATTTGATGCCAAACAGAACGCAAATAGTTGTTAGTTTTTTTTTTTTAGCCATCTATAGGTCATAAATTCAGTTTGTGTAAATATTTGATTGTTTTTAATATTGAGTTTGATTGATTTGGGAGCTGCTGTTACAGGTAGACTCTAACCAATTAGGCACATTTGTGAGAGAGTAATTCAATCATGTTTTCAGTCGGATCTGAATTTGAACAACTTTTAAATTGGGATAGTAGCCATTCCAGCCTTGACAGAAAAGGCCTTCCATTGCATCAGAGTTGTGCACGCCAATTAAATTACTGCAAATTACAAATGCTAAATGTAATTATGCTTCATGTCCAATGTAAATCGATAACTCATCTCTAGCCAGCAACAACAGCTACTGTACCACCAGCCACCCACACGCACGTTCATATGCACAATTTTGACAATTATCACTGACATATGTAGGTACACAATTAATGACCTTCGTTCCGACGCATTGAGTTACCGGCATTTCCCTAGCCACCTTAGTATGTAATCTTCGTTCTGGCTGCCTAATTGTAAATTAACGTTGTGAGCATATCGAATGTTACCCTCAAAGTCCTTCAGTTGTATATGAAGCTGATGAAATTGCTGTTTCGTTAGTAGAGTAGTTGAAGCCCAATGAAAAAGTCTCCTTCTAAATCACCAAATACATTTTTATAAGCTCTAAAATAACGATTAGAGTCCATGTTGTCATTTTAGCGCATACAAAACTCGAATTGTGTTTATAGCACAATATTGTGAAATTACAGCACAATATTGTAAATTGAAAATTTTTCGTTTGATTCACATGAGTTGGGATATCGCTTGCTCAACGCCTGGAATTCTATAAATTATGTTTTGTCAGAAAATACCTTATTATTTATAAAAATTTATGATTTTCCTTATGGAGGTTGTTGAGCTTAGCTTGTTGAGTGCTTACTTCGATTTCTTTTTATGATTTGTTTCCTCTTAAAGTCAAAATTGTATTTTTTAACTGACCCACGGTAGCTTCCTTTAGACTCTGATTTGAATAAAGTATTATTTAGTTGACTTAAACTCGTCTCGAGAATATTTACCTCAGATAATTTGCTTAACAACTCGTTTTCTTATGTCTTATAATTGAATTCTCTAAAATCTGAATTATTTAAATGTCTCTTAACATCGTCGCATCTGATCGTAAGAGCTTGTAGCTCAGAGCTTAAGGTACTAATTAAATTATATTTTTCAATCAACTTTAAATGTGAACAATTAATTTCGAAGTTTAAAAATGCATTTAAAAGATCATCTTTTTATATGATCTCAGACTTTAAACTTCGAATTTGGTCAGATTTGTCATTGATTTGAATTATTTGCCCCTCAATTTGCTCTTCTATTATGACTGTAGCTCCTCCAAGAGGTTTCATCTACAAAAATTCATATACCACGCATTTTTCATGCATTTCAGGTGTTGTATTTACGTTGCACTGTAAAATAAATGTGATTGAGGAAGAATAATTAAGCTTACCCAAACATTCACTGGTATTTGCGTGTGTGTCGGCTATAATAAAAATAAGGTTTTGTGTGTTCCTTAAATAGCAATAGACTAATCTATGATTACTTACTTAATAAAATAATGTGAGGCAATGTGGAATTAGCTATAAAATTATTCATATAAGAGCTGAGCGTAGCCTAATTAATTTTTCATTCTTATTATGAAACATTATGCTACAATAATAATTTTACAATAATAATCTTACTACTGCCGTGTCGAATATATGCCGCTGTTTATATTAATTATTTGTCTGAATATTTTAAAGTTTATCCAATATTGAGGGATTCGGAAATCTAATGAAAAACAATCTAGTTATAGTCAGTGAAAGTTAAAAGAAAGAGTAAGTTTTCATTTGTCAACTTTTTTATATGTTCTTAACATATGAATTTTATTTCTAGTATTTGACTTTGAGATATAATTTCGACTTATGTTAATTATTAGCTTTTTATGATTTTAATTAATTTTCATTCATTTGCGCCATAATTTGAGGGTTAAATGGTATAAATTAGTTTTTATATCATTTTTACAGAGTATTTATGTAGAGGAATGAATAGTTATATTTATGGAATCAGACATACATATAAAGAGGTAAGCCTAAGCTAAAATTTTAATTATTTAAAATAATGCCAAAAAGTCTGCCACAATTTAAAAGCAAGACGTCTAAGCTGCCTTATCCCAAACACAAACCAGTTTGCTAATTTATCTGATACACTTTAAGCTAAGCTCATAGTAGCAACAGATTTTGAGTTTAATGTATTGCATACTTTGTTGATTTACTATAAATAACAGTTAATCAGATAACTATTATTTCAATTACATTTAAAATAACTCTAAAGTGCCCACATTATATACATATATGAGAGAGTGAATTATTAAGTTTTACAAGAAAGAAAGAATGAAAGAAAGAAGAGTTAAGTTTTTAACGGAAGTCAAAAATAAAAAAATATTTATTGTATGATTATTGAGATGTTAAAGTGAATTATAATAAAATTATAAATCATATCAAAAGTGGAAATGCATTGCTAGACACACAATGTTTCAGATTTTGCACAGTACTGTAGTGCTAGCAATTTATGCAGATAAATTACAATCAAACATCGGTACAGAATAAAAATTGAAAAAAAAAAGTTTTTATTTTACATATGGCATTGATGCCATATGCAGAAGCAGCCCACGTTACTTGTGTGTGTTGTAGATGAATAAAATATTTATAATGCATCGATACAATTATGTGAACTGAATAGAAAGCAAATTATTTTCAATTATCTCCAAACGCTCTATGATAATTGTAGAAATTATATGATATTCTATATATCATATATTATTATATATAATATATAATTATACATTTTTTTTTATACTTTTAAACATCTTAGATTCCCAAATCTACTTTGATGTACAATTTTATAGTACTCGATTTTATAATTTAATTTCTACAATTATAATAGAACATTTTCTATTATAATTGTAGAAATTAAATTATAAAATCGAGTACTATAAAATTGTACATCAAAGTAGATTTGGGAATCTAAGATGTTTAAAAGTTTTCAGCGAAAATAAATAAAGGCATGTTAATTTTTTTAATAACTTCACTTATATATTGTTGAAATGTTTACTTTACAAAACAAAATTCACAACTTAAATTAGCATCCATATCATTATTATCGAAGATGTTTTTCTTTCAGTTTCTTTTTTTTTTTCTTTTCATCCATCAAATGTACAAACTAAATTTGTTTAGACCACTAACTAGCAAGTGTTGCGCATTCTAGTTATGATGATACTTTAATAGTGTGCCGCATAGGGACTAGTGTAATGTCCATAGTGTCCTGCATCGTATTGTGGCACATATTCATATTGGGCCTGGTTGTAATAGCTGCCATCGTCGTAGTCGTAGTGGATGGGCGCTGCAGCGGGCGCATATTGCTTGGTAACTGTGAATAAGAAAAGATAACATGAAGCAAAATTGGGTTCAGTGAATTAAAGATTGTATACCTAGGCAAAATTTGCAAAATGATTCAACAGAAAATGTAAAATAAAGTAAAGTAAAGTAAAGCAGCTGCTGCTGCTGCGTCTTTATATTTTTTGTTGGTGTTGATAAAATTTGTATTTTTCAAACTAGTTCAGTTCAGCTGACGAAATAATTTCTCGGTTTGTCACGAATTCGTAAGCAGCAAAGTCAATTGGTCACAGGTGTTGTTGTTGCTAGTTGAATTTCCTTTCAGGTATTTTGCATCTAACTGCAGAGGTTCGTTGCCTAAGTCTTTTGTTTTGCCAAAGTCTTTTGGTTTTGTGTGTGAGTGCGCCTCTTATGATTCTTAAATATGAAAATGGCAGCCACAATCAAAATAATTTTCACATGCAGTCACAACAATAAAAACAACAACAACAACAACAGCAACAACCACAACAACAACAACAATTCCCACGAAAATTCGCATTACGACATTGAGAAAAGATGTAGGCTTTTGGCTTGCAAATGAAAATGAAATGTTCAACATAATTTCCCGTACAACTCTTACGCCTGTGGCAAAAGTTGATGCGACTGCTACTGTTGCTGCTGCTGCTGTTGCTGCTGCTGCTGCATGTGACATAATTAGTGTGGGAATATTATGGAAAATATGAGAGCAAAGCTGCTGCTAATCTCTTGATCAAAGTTGAGGAAAACGTACTCATGACATAATTAACATGAGGTGCATGGGCGTGGCAGCTGTTACTGCATTAGTCAACAAAATGCAGGCTTTGTAAATTAACATACATTTCACGATGCGATGATTCAGTTTACATGCCCCAACGCACACGCTCTCGAAACTAATTGCAAATGCGAAGTGAACTAAAGCGCTTTTAATAATAAATTTAGAAAAAAAAAATATGGTTAGATATTTATGTATGTGTAGATATGATGGGAAACTGATTCAGTAGGCTGCATAATAATCGGCATCGGTAGTAGCCTCCGCATCAGCGATGTCATCATAGACGTCTGGGCGTAATTTGCGATATTGATTGTTAATATAGTTGGCGTGACGCCTGAACAGCTTGAGCATGCGATACGTGTTCATGCCTAGAAGAGCAAGAGTAGCAAATCAGTGTGCAGAATGCTTCGACTGATATATTGAGAGTGCTACCACAACAACAACAACAACAACTAACTGGATGTGCGTCTCAGAGATTATTCATAAATGTGTATACCCGATACGACTACGATATATGTATATAAGGATGCGATAGATATAAGAATAGTTCTATGTCTGCTTCCCACTTACCAAAAGGCGCTGGCGAGGCGGCAACGACAACTGGAGCTGCCACCTGAGCCACATGTGGTTGATAGTGGCTCAGAATGGGCTTGTGTGCCACAATTGGCTTGGTGACTAGCGATTGGGCATGCACAGTGGGTCCAGATTTGGTGACAACGGCATTGAAGCCATGAATGGGATCAGCTGTGTAGTCCACGGTGCGTATGGAACCATCGGGCTCAACCAGAGAGTATTGGCCTAAACGAAAGTGTGATAAACAATAAAGAATTGATAATGTGATAATGTGTGCTTGTGTGGTATGTATGTGAGTATGTGTGAGTGTTCATGTAGTGAAACTTACCCTTGACCACATCGCCATCACGAGTTTCATGCTGTGACTTGACATCACCTGTGCTATGATCAGCAACGCCATAGTTAAAGGAATATTTGGGATGATCCTATGAAATGTATAAAAATATATAGGAGATTATAATAAATTATAAAAAACAAAAATGTATAAAAATAAGTATAAAATAAATTCGAATAAAAAAAAAAATATAAAATAATCAGAGTTTGGAAAATTTCAAAAGTTTCTTCATTCAGTATTCCAAATATACAGATTTTTAGATGCAGATACAATGCGAAAAAATAAAGAAGACATTAAAATGAAAATGAAAAAAATAATAGAAAATACCTAATTTGATATATATTCTTAACATAAAAAAGGCAATACGAATTTTTTATATATTTTTAAAAATATAAATAATATTTCTTGAATGATATGCATATTTATAGTTCAATAATATTTTCCATCGTACTATATAGTAGTTCATACTTTCACTACTAGTGCTAAGATATATCACACATCTGCTTAGTCTCTCAAACTCTGTTTCTATCAGTCACTGGTTCACTCTTAATTCTCGAACTCACATAGTAATCCACAGCATATCCAGGACGCGCCACGGCTACGCTGGCGAAGAGAGCCAGAGAGAGGATAACAAAGCACATGATATTTGCCATTTTATGGAGATTTTTTGATATCTTTTATGATATTTGCGATTACAGACTTATTTCGATAATTTGCTAAAAGTAAACAAACACAAAAGTTAAATTTATTGAGAGCACTGCACTTCAATCCTTAGTTTTGAGGATTTACTTTTAGTACTGCAACGGCAACAGATACAAACAACGCCAAGTTCACCGGAATACTGTGGCTATTCTAGAGTCAAGTTGCCATTTAAATAAGCGCAAAGGCAGCGACGCAGCTGCGCAGCCAACTCTTCAAGACACTGGGCCTTTTCTCAGTCAGTCAACTGTAGCGATGTCGACGTCGCGCCGCTGCCGCTGCCGCTGCCACAGTCAACGTCTCTACTGGCGTGGTGAGTACGACGATTGCTTGGCGGGGGCCATGTGAATGAAGTTGCAGCATGAATCGGGATGTTGCTACACAAGCGTCGCTGAATGGGGTCGGGTTGTACTATATGTAGGTTTGTCTATGTGTAAGTAGTGCAAATTGGCGACAGACTCGACTATAGATCTCGAGAGTGAATATCTATGTAACACAATGTAACTATCCGCTGGCTGTCTAGTGACAGAATTGTGTTATTAATCATAGATTTTGTCATTAATTCCGCACGGCACAAAACAAATGACTTAGGCAACAAGCTAGCGAGCTCCAATAATTATGGCCCAAGACCAAAACAAATAGTGGCCCATAAACAGCAATTTATTTAACAACTTAATTCAATAAAAAATATCTCGGCTATCCAAACCAAGTTCGGGTCAAGTTGCCAGCCAATGCAAAAACACAATTGCAAATTATTGTTGCACCGGCAAAGAGCAGCCTATATGTGAAATTCTGACTGAATATCAACAAGAAGCCATCTGATGTTGTTACTACTACTACTCTCCTCTCCCTTTCAGTTGACTCTTGCTACTTTTTTGTCTTAGCCATCAGTGCTGAAGGTCAAGCGCGCAGCACAGTTCAAATCTGACTACCATTCTAGGCAAGAAATGAAAGCAAAAGTTGCTAGCGGCATACGAAAAAACGAAAAGCAAAAAATATAAAGATATGACACCAGAGCAATTTAAACTAATTTATATCTTTATCTATAATAATGCTGACTGACTAGTGACTAGTGCTGACTCAATCAATGATTAATTGACTACTCCCCGGTTTCATATACCCAATTATGTTAGACAAGACGCATTAGAGGCAAGTTATATTGGAGTTTGTTCTAATTGTTGACGACGCACAAGCAAAGGATCTGAAATTGTAGCTTGGGTGTTCTATCAACTCACTGTTCCCACGGGTTCAGTGAATAATATATTGAATTAATTACGAATAAAAAAAAAGGTGTAGATTGTGAGCATGTAGACGAATGAATACTCTGCTGCATAACTTAAAGGCAAAGCTCTTTAATTATTAATTTTTTTTTATACATATTTTAAATATAAATACTTTGCTTATATGTCAGAATATTAAAGTTTAATGAAAGTATTTGTAAAAAATATATATTAACATAGCATAACAATTTATAATTTTCAAGAGTGAGTCTCGATAGATATAATACTTATAATATTTCTGGATAGTATTTTGAAAACATTATTTTATGAAAGTCTCGACTTTCCTTGAGCTGCCTTACGAAACACATTATCTTTTAAAGCTACCCACTGCAAGTGTATATTGTCTGACTAATAAAAAGTAGGAAAGGTAGTTAGGAAAAAAAAATTGTTTTGTAGCACTTAAAGTCTGTATATTTAATGCAAAATTGTTAATTGAGTAATTTGTCGTTATGAAGTGCATGAGAACTGAACAGACAGTTTATATCAGAGTAAACCGATCAGGAATACATATGCTTTTATCTAGTGATTTATTAGCTTGCGGCCAATTTACGCTTTAAGATAGCTGAGACACATTTCAGCTTAGTTGGCTGAAGTTAAGTTCATCCTTGAACCACGCTGAGAACGTGCCAATTGAGGTTGGCGGCTAACAAATTTATCAGAAATATTGACAAACCGCAAGACTCCCAGTCGCAATTGCAGCAGTTGAAAAGAAATACAGCAAAAAAAAAAAAACAAAAAACAAATATAACAAAAGCACTAGTCAAAACAATTTGTGTGGCCCACTATACAAGATGATAATGTGTGGTAGTTTATGTCTGGGTCAGCGTTACGGACTGCCCTTTTTCACACAATTATATACGACGGGGCGTACTAAAGACTTTAATTAGAGCAAGCTCCAAGTGCAGAGAATTACGCGAAAACTTACCAAAAAAAAAGGCAAAAAACGAAAAAAAAAAAAAAATGAAAAATGAAAAAAAAAAATTAACCTTGAGCACTTGCATACAATTGTCTCAATGCGCTACGCCTCCGTTTTTTCCTCACTCCGAGGCTTGAATTTCCAATTCGACTTCGGCCTGCGGTTTGTCGGCAGCTAAACAAAAAAAAACTAAAACTAAATACTAGATTAAGACAATTTGCATGTTTGCGAGCGCCGCCAAAGCATTTGCTACGCAGACATGATAACTCGACTCTGGCCAAGACTCGACTCGACTCGACTCTACTGCTCTCAAGGGGCTGGGAAAATCTCAAGCGATTGTCGGCATTTTCCGAAGGTTTTTCATATGTAGCTTGACAGATTTTTAGCCACATATGCGTGGCTTCCTCCAATACCATTGGCCAGCAGTAAATAGCTATATTACCTAAACTACCCAGAATGTAAACTGACATAGAGTCTAAACAGCAGAATAATACAAATATATGTATATATATATATATATATGTTCATGTTAAATGTAGCGTGCAGCTCAACTTCAGTTTAATGACAAATCGTGGCAGCTGGGAATGGAATTTAATATATGTGTAAACATTTTATTTTTGTGCGAAAATAGAGGTATAACATAAACTTTACTCAGTTTTAATTATTATTATAATTAAGTGAATCGTAAAAATATGAAATGTGATTTGTTCGTTTTGTGAATCGAGCATAAAAGATATATAATACGACATTAATAATAAAACTGAAAGTGAATGAATGTGAAAAATTCTAAAATAAGAACTTTGATGTTGAAAACTGAAAAGAATAGAGTAGTATATTAAATACATAGTTATCATAGTTCTATAATATATGTATATATACATAAGTTTATATATAATAAATGTAAATTTTAAATTTCGTTTGACTAAATGATATATGTATATCTATTGTATATATATGAGTTGCTGAAGCTTCAATTCCAACAGATCGCAACTATCATCAAGCTTGACTATTTGGGAGTAACTGCGACGATGATGGCGACTTTGACTTGGTTTATTTTGGTCACCTAATTTCAGTTTGTTTGCACAGACTAATTTGACAATGGGCAATGAGCATTGCTGAGGGTACGTTGTCGCTTGCAACACGCGACAACTTCAAGGTGCAAATGTTGCAAGTCAGGCCAAGAAATGAAAGAGAAAGAGTAGAGGTTGATACAGAGTATGTGTGGATGTGGGCGGGCATCATTGTTGTCGCTTAGTTGGGCATGCTTCAGTGCTTTAGAGACTACCGCATCTGCAGTCCGAGCCAATTGACTGGCCATTGTTAACAAGAGATGTTTCTCTGTAACGCGCCATGAAAATGACCCGTGGCAAATGCGGCCGCTGTAATAAAATGCAAATTAATGTGCTTCCAGACCCCGAGGAGGTGCTATAAATTTTCAGTTGTTTAGCCGGAGCTCCAGAAAGAGATGGAAATGGATTCTCGCACCTTTTTGGCCAATTTGTTGCAGACTGCTGAGCTGCTGCTGCTGCTGCTGCTGCTGTTACTACTACTACCTGTCATGCATCAAATTAACCCTCAAATAATCCAGTTAACTCTCGTTATATAATTGCTGCTGACAGGCGGCATGCATAACTACAAAGATACACATCTCTCAGCCAGCCTCCAGTGAATCCGCACGGCGAACTGTTGAAATGTTTATTTATGCGCGGCAAAGCACAAATCTCTTATACTTGTAATTATGTCTGCCCACTTGCTTAGTTGCTCGACTATTCAGTCTAAACTCAATTGCTAAGTTGCTCATCTACTAGGCAATAGTTAATTATTAATGCTATTTTTCAATTACGCAGACAGGCGGCGACATTTACATGGCACAGTGGCTCGAATTTGGTAATGTGAATGTGAAGAGTATTAATAATAGTAATACTAATGTTTCTAATAAGGGTAATATTAATATGAATAATGCTAATGCTAATACTTATGACAATACATATGACACTGTTACTAATAGCAATACTAATATTAATGCTAATACCAACCCTAATACCTACACCAATACGAATATTACAATATATGATTAAACCACGGTGAATTCTCGATTCTCAAACGATGCATCTCCAAATGGTGGTCAGAACTCTAAGAGCTTCGGTAGCCAGTCGCTGTTTGTGATTATCTATAAATTGTATCAACGACTTTGACTGTCGATGCATATCTGCGACTTGTATCTTAATGGTACGCGACATACGACTAACAAAACAAATCCAGTCCAATCCAAGCACGTGTTGAGGGGGCAGGACGTGGAGCTGTAATGCAGCTACTTGAATGTCAACTGCTCGCATCAATTGGCCAAGCGCAGTAAAAAGTAGTTAGCAACTGTCGTTTCAATGATGAAGAAGACTTCAGCAATGTCGCATAGCTGATATTTCGCTCACATCTTTATTTCGTATGCTGCAAATGAAATGTGGTTATGAAAAGGTTATTGGAGCAGCAGCGACCAGTTTTTTTTTTGTTTTTTTCTTACATTTTCATATTATTTTTGCTAGTCACTGAGTTAGACATTTAAGCTGACTTACTTAAGCTTTCGGGTATTCGGGTATGCATAAGTAAATACTGGGGCGTTAGGTTAGTCAGCTACCGGCACTTCCTTCCGGCATTTCCTAGCAACGTGAAAAACCCAATTGAGATGACCTTAACTGTTAAAGAACCCAGCCAGAGGGCAGATGCCAACAACAACAACAGTCCGATCTCTCGGACGAGTCGCTGTCTAATTAATGGAGTGCACGTATAACTTATTTTGGTATTTTTTTTGCTTCACTTTTTCCATGTATTCTTTTTGTGTTTTTAGCGCACATTTAAACGCTTCGTTGGTTTTTGATTTTCAGTCTATGATAAATACGTATTTTTGCGCCAGTTTTCAAGCGACTTGTGAGCTCTTTATTTTGTTTTTGTTTTTTGGTTTTATTTTTATTTATTTTTTTTTCTTATTGTGTCCAAATATCTGCGTTCATTAAGAGATCAATATGTCGCTTTCTTGTTGCTGTGGGCTGTTCAGACATAAAAGTGACGGAAATGCGAAGATTTGTGGATGGCGGAAGCAACTAACTCGGCTGACTTTTTGTTTTAAATGTTCATAACTTCTGTTATTTACATGAAGTGTCGCCCACTCGGGGAAATGAAATAAATTTGTCATTAAATATGAGCTGCTAAGCGGTAGCTGTTTATATATGAAGTGCAAATCTAAAGGTAAGACATGTAGTTTAATTTATAATAATACAAATA
Organism: Drosophila stalkeri; assembly: GCA_035047405.1. Classification (NCBI taxonomy): domain Eukaryota; kingdom Metazoa; phylum Arthropoda; class Insecta; order Diptera; family Drosophilidae; genus Drosophila; species Drosophila stalkeri. The sequence continues at coordinate 434,668 of JAWNPR010000041.1, read as the reverse complement.
GTTGAGAAAATGAAAAAGATCTTTTTAATAAAGCATATACATAAGTATCATTTATAACTATAAAATAATAATAGAATTCGGAAAGTTGTGAATACATTTAAAATAGTTAAGAAAATAAACATAGACTTGTATTCTCTAAACAATGCTAAGCAATTGAGAATCACATACATAATACATCTAGATTATCTTTTATTATAGCTGAATATGTTATTTAAACAATTGAAGTTTGACAAAAGTGAAAAAATAGTTATTAAAGAATACTATTTTTTCTTAATAATAGAAATAATAGAAGACGTAGTCCACAAAGAGGTTATTAGTTCCGTATTACTTAATAAATAAACAGAAAAATTTAAAAATAAAAAATTATTTAATAAAATAATTTAACAATTTTTGGTTGTAAATTAAATTTTGTGAAATGTGGAAGATAAAAAAATATATCAAATAAAATCCACATTTTAGCCTAAGAGTAGGCTTTAACTAAATTTAAAAAAACTCAGCTTAAAAGTAGGCTTAATATATTTATAAATATAAATATGAATTTTTTTAATAACTTAATGTTTTCTTATTAAACATTCGGGACTAATCCCCTTTGTGGACTACGTCTTCTATTATTTCTGCTCTTTTGGCGCACTATGTAGTTTCTTCACACTTAATTATTGATTTTTTGCCAATGTGAGCGAGACTATTATATTTGATGAAAGATAAAGATACTTTGCAGATATTTAGGCAGAAAACCAAGTCCACAAAGGGTCATTGTAGTCCCGTATGACTTAATAAATAAACAGAAAAAAATATAAAAAAATAAAAGATATTTAACTTCTAACATCAAAAGCATCTATTCATTTATTTATTTATGTATTAAGTTAAGGTTCAATCAATTCAATCATAAATAAACTATTGATTCTTGAAAGTGTTTATCAATACTTATAGCTCGATGGGTTTTAGCTAACCTATAATTGTCAATCATATGATCATGATTATGATCATGAGCTGTGCAATTATCATATTTTAGCTAGATATACAAGTAAATGCAAACACTTGTATAGATGATGAACAATTAAATGGCAATTGCTTTCGCATAAATTAAATGCTGAGAACTATCTGAAACTATAATTATGTACAATATACATTTGTATATGTATGTATTCGTATCTGATGGTAAAGTAAAAGTTGTTATTGTTTTGGATTGTTGTAAATCATTACATTTTATATTTATAGCATTTTTTTTTTTGCAGTTTCATATAAAACTTAGAAATTATGAGACACGTTACAAAATATAAATTCCCAATCTATATTTGTGTATGTACATTCCATGCGGAGTTCTTCTGTTCATCATCATCTTCTACTTCATAATTATCTTTCGTTTATGCAATTACGTGGTTTGTGGTTATGTGGTTTTGTGGGCGTGGTTTTGTTGATGTGCGTCGTGTGTTTGCAGTATGTACAATAAGAGAAGTTTAATGTTGTATGCGTGTGTATATGGATGTGTAGGTGAGACAGAGACGGCATATGTAAGTATGAGCAAGATGAATGCCATTCGATGGTTCCGTATTCGTGAACTTGAGTGACTTGAGCATTGAGCAGGCGATGCAGGAAGCCAAGGCGCATTGGTTAGGTCGTCAACGGGTGTTTAATAAATATGAAAGAATTGGCGTGACAAATGGGGTGCGGGAAGGTGGGTGGTATATTGTTGTTCCAAGTAGATTCCTTAGTAGTGGGCGACATGCGCATGAGCATTGTGGGTGGCATAGCCGTAAGAGGGCACAGCAGCGGCATGATGCGCCAGAGAGCCGCCATAAGTCACAGCTGGAGCGGCAGACACATGGTGAGCGATGGCAGGAGCGTGGGCAACCAAAGGAGCAGCATGGGCAACCAATGGAGCAGCGTGAACGGCAGGCGCAGCATGGACAGTGGGCGCACTTTTGTGAACGACAGCGTTGAAGCCATTGTGATCATCGGCGGTGTACTCCACGGTGCGCACTGAACCATCAGGCTCCACCAGAGAGTAAGAGCCCTTGACAACATCGCCATCGCGCACCTCATGCTGGGATTTCACATCGCCGGTGTGGGAGTCAGAGACACCATAGTTGTAGTGATACTTCGGATAGGCCTGTCAAGCGATGAGAATAAAAGTGAAGATTTTATGTCAGCTAAGCACGAATGCAAGATGCACGCGATGCCAATTGGCCAATAATATGCTAATTTGCCAATGGACAATCGTGAGAAAACGCGCACTAAATGTCAGCATGACATCTGACCCTGGCACACAGCTTTAATTACAGCAGCTGCAATTCACTCACATGATAGTCCAGACCCTCATCAGGGTGTCCATGAGCAGCATAGCCCAAAGCAGGTGCGGCGCCATAGAGAGCAGGACTGCCATGCAGGACACCGGCGGAGGCAACGCTTACGATAGCCAAGCAGATCAAAGACTGTCACCAAAATAGAGCACAATTATTAAAATATAGACACTAGACACAGTACTGCTGGCTGGCACTGTAAGTATTCGCACTCACTTTGAAGAAAGCCATTTTAAGGATTTAGAGCTGGTCTTTTGTATTTGTTTTATTTGCTTGGTAGCGGCGCGTGTTTACGATACGTTGAGCTTAATTCAACTGATAACTAGAACCAAGAAGGCAGTCGCTTTTATATACAAAGACACCGCCCGAACGATCGAGCCAAAAGCCACACGATTACCTCCGAGCTAAAAGAGCGAACTCAACGAACGAGTGGTCGACGCCAGCAGCGGTGGCAGCGTTGGCAACAATAATTGCCATTTGCAAGTAAAGCTTAAGAAGTTGCAACAGCAACAACAACAAAAACAACAACAATGATGATAGCGACAGCAGCACAGAGCGACCTCAACGCCGACGCTGACTGTGAAAACGAGAGTGAAGTTTAGTCAGACGTAAGTAACTGGCGTTTGCTTTGTTGTTGTTGCTGTGTGGTTGTTGTTGTTGCTGTTGGTATAGTGGTTTGTATCTTGGCTTGATTGCTCTGCATTGTATATTTGTCAGCTATTGTACAATATTATTAATTATTTGAAGTAATTGGAATTAAAATATAATTCTTTTTATACAAGAATTTAATTAGATATCTGACGTTTATATTTTATTTATTTCATATTTCAGTTTTGATTTTTAAGATGTCTTTAGGACTATATAAATAAATGAATGCCGAATATATTATTGTATGTTAAGTATTTGTAGTTAATATTATACTATTCAAAGTAATTGGAATTAATATATAATTCTTTTTATACAAGAATTTAATAATATTTTTTATTAATTTTATTTAAATTTATATCATTAAAGATGTCTTTAGGGATACGTATATGAATGTTTTTGTATAGTTTGTAGTTAATGTTACCTAAATAAGTAAGCAATAATTTTACATTTAATTTTTGTATATTTTGTAATATGTATTATTATTAAATCATTATTATATTAGAATATCATATAATATTATAATAATAATATAGAGTGCATATACATAACATAAAAAATACATATTGATTATTTTGGAGACAAGTGACCTTTTATATATTTTTTCTATAAATTGCTTAACAAATATATTAAATAAATAACTTAATTCTATTGTAATTGTCAGACTATTAATTGAGTAAACTAATTGAATTTCAAACAATAAACTTGAAGCTCAAATCAAGTTAAATCTAATAAAAAATCATGCATAATTCAGATATAAATATTTAATCTTAAAAATCAAAATTTTTCATATTGTAAATCAGGCAACACGAAATAATTTGTATTGGCCTCTCCCTAGCAAAAATTTTAAATAAAGAATCACGATATAAGCTGGCAAAAAAAAAAATATTTTATACATATATATTTGTAAGTGTATATAATAAAACATTGTTTGGTGGGCGGAGGTGTTGCCTCTCTCATAATGTAACGTAGATTGCATGCGCTTATTGTTGTTGTTGCTCATGTTGTAGTTTCTGTTGTTGCTGTCTATGTTGTCTAGTATTACAAACTGTCTGTTCTTGTGCTTCATCTACTGACACGCCCCTCGCCTCCTACCAGTTCCTCTACCCCTTCGACCTTCTCTACAGCAGCAGCTCACATGATTCATTTAAGTTTGTAGCATACTCCGCGTACTTTTGATTACCATGTAGGTCGTTCGGCTTATTAAACATAAAAATGCTTGCGCAAAAGAGTTGAACAAAATGCAGGTGGCACGGAATGGAGTGGTAATGGGAGGGGGAGGGGGAGGGGGAGAAGATTGTGCGCCCTCGTAGTACATATATGACCGGTGGTCAGTTTACCGTATTCCATTGTTTATGACACTTTTTTTTTATTATTATTGTTGTTGCTCTGCTTTGCTCATTTAATTAATTGTCTCGAATTGGTAGCTCCAGCTGTGACTCTGACTTTGGCTCACATCCAAGAGGCTGTAGAACCGAGGGGATAGGTATATGGCATGATCTGCATGGCTGGCCAGCGTGAACTTACAAAATTGTAGCAATCATCTCAAGGTTAGCACGACGGCAACGTGCAACGGATCACTAACTGTCGCGACAACAATTACTTACAACTAAAGTTGTAGGTCTCATTGGATTTTTAGAGCTAAAACAATACCAACGAAAAACTGCTTATAGCCTGAATGAGAGCACGATTTGATTACAAATTTTTCACAATTTATTTGCAATGCCTATTTGTTTTCTTTATTTGACTTTGCTGTGCCATAGAAAATATACTATGAAAATGTATGATGAATGCAGGCATGCAAATATTGTTTGGGTCAGGGAAAATTAATAGAAGTTCCAATGGAATCATATAATTAAGTACTAATATATACATAGATTGATATTGTAGTAGTATATGTGCCCATATAATTAAGAACTAACATTGCAGAAAAATATGTTCATATTAAATAGTATATATATAAAATAATAAGCTCTTCTTTTTATTCCATGGGTTTCACTCTAATTGGGCTTCATTAACCTTACGCTACAATGTAAATCATAAAAAGCAATTTAAATACATATTTAATTTACTTTTAATATTTAACTTTTTTTATTTTTTCTTGAGTTGAACATAATTTTGAAAATTTTTTATTAAAAAAACGGCTTCAAACATTAAGTGGATGTGCGATTAAATTGAAATTCATTAGGCATTTGCTCTATTTGAAAAGACTTTAACTGTGTACAAGTTTAGCTAGATTTTCATTGAGTAAGCCACATAATGCAGATCATCTCGACTATTTGTTTACATAACTAAAACATGCATAAATAGTGATTTTACAACCACTGTGCCTCTAGCTGGACAGTGTGCTGTGCCTGGGTTAGACAGCGACGAGACCACGATGACAATTACAAACAAACGTGTTTATTGTTGTTGCCGTTGCTCTTATTGAGAGCTATTAGAGTTTTGCTATATTTTACGCCTCATTTTCATATAATTATGCTGGCCAGGCAGCAATTGCTTACGTCTTGCTTTGCTTTAGATCCGGTCTACGAAATGCACAAAGCTAGAAGTCCAGAAGCAACGAAGCAACAGATTTGCAATCGGATTCGTGGAAACGACCAAGCTGAAAGCTTGAACAGAATCGCAAATCGACTCTCTCGTGATGCCTAAGACGTAGTTGGATGCTGTTTACGATTGGGCGTGGAGTGTTGAGAATTGCAGTTAGCATTGCAGTAAAACACTTCAAACTTGAGCATATTTCTATTTGCGGGTGCTTGACTCTAACAATTGCTGACTTATCTTGCGGCTGGTCGGCTACCTGGTGGATCGTAATCTCCATAAACTTAACATCAGACTTCAAGTTGATGTCGACTGCTCGTAAAATTTGTTGCAATTAAAAACAATTTGTGTGCGTTGCCAGTTGTTGTAGTTGTTGTGGTCTGTACAGTTGATTGAGCGGAAAATTTGTTGCTTGTTGTTTTGTAATATATGCAAAGACCAAAACAAGCCCGTGGCCTGTGCCTCGCTCTGTTCACGAGAAAGAAATAGTATTTGGCTTTGAGCAATTGTATCAGATCAGTCAGGTAGTCTCACATTAACCAAGTTATGAATTAAAATAATTGCATCTAAATTATAATAAGCATTTTATTGGGTCAAAGAAGTATCCACAATTCCAATTCCAATTTACCAATTGCTCAGCGTATTATTTGAAATATATTAAGTTGTGTATTACGCTGCGACCTTGAACTGTGGTTACGAATGGAAATGAGCAAGTCGATGAATTGAAATACCACAAAGATTGACCAAAAGAGCATGGAAAAATCATTCATAAAAGCGCCGACAAGATAATAATTAAGCAGCATTAAAGGTGTTTCACGAAAATGCAGGTCATTATCACAAGGTATTGAGTGTGCATGAGTTATGCTGGCATTTATAAGATCTGATTGATTTGATATCAAATTTCACAATCTACTTAATATGATAATCTGGTTGCTTTTACATATTTTAGAAAGGTCTTCTGTCAGTCGAAAGCCCTTACAATTTTAGTATATACTATATAGTTTGAGTATAGCTATAATTTAAAGTAAATTATGAGAGTTATTGTGGCGTATGTAAATTTATAAATGAAAAGTTTTCCACTATAAGGTAAACAATATTAATGCTGCACAATATTACCTTGTTATTGACAGCTTTTCATCTCGAACAATGCTCAATATCAAATTGAATTTTCGTTTGTTTCCCTGACAGCTTAATGTCAAAGTCAGCTGAGCTGTGGGCGTGGCTGATCGCCTGTTCAATTACATAGGGCGCGCAGACAAAGCTCAAATAGCATAATGTAATCTATGCAATTATGTCCCATAGTCGATCACGATGCCTGTTATGAGGGAGACCCGCAATGGCCTTGGCGGGTGCCCAGAATGCGCTACAGCCAAGCAAATGGACTGGGATTAGAGGTGAAGGGAGAGAAGGCTTTGTGCCAAGGTAGCTGGAGCAAACGCTCAGACTACGCTATGACCAGAGAGCCAAAGCGAGCTATGAAAGTAAAACCGGCCCATTGCCTTACTTACAACTGGGGATACATACAATTTGTGTTTTTAGCTTTGGATTTCTGTTGCTTTTCGCAATGCTGCACACCCATCGACCTGGGCAGTGGGCGTGGCAGCTGAGCCAGCCTTACAACATTTCCGCTTTAAGTTTGGCGTATCGAATTCGTTTCTAATAATTGTTGGGCATTACCATTGTCTGTACTCATTGTTCTGGTTTTGAAAATGTTGCTTGGCCTGCTGATTTATTGGCTGCAGTTATTGTCCAGACCATTGTTAGGTCCGCATGTCGATCTGCTGATTGTTGATCGTATTGTTAGCAACTTTTAAAAGCCGCAGCAGTCGAATAACAATTTTTCATTACATTTAGTTTAGTCTAGAAAAGTTTATTACAAATTGTTTGCATATATAAATGTTGTAAAATATAAAATGCTTTTGGAGTTGGTGACAAAAATTAATAAAAATATTTAAGTATAATAAATACTGGACTTGAGTAGAGAATAAAATTATGATGCCTTTGCCAAAAGAGCCTCAACAACTGTTGGCTGGTATTACATTGCTGTTTTTACATTGCTTGACCGTTTACCATTTCCATTTGCAAGTTTTTCCATGCAATTTAGTTCTTTCGCCTGGCCAAGAGCAGTTGGCTGCGTGTTTGCATAGTTTACCTTAAGTAGCGATCTACCCAAGCAGTTGGGCACGCCCACACGCCCATGCGCCCATGCGCCCATGCGCCCCTGTTGCCTGTAGCATTTTATTTTCACATTTTCAGGCGTCTCGTTTTGGGTTATTTATGCAGCAACCCTTCGGCCAGGCCCCGACCACACTTTTAATGCTATTTGCTTGCCATTTGGGCCAATAAATCATTTTGGGCGCAGATAAGTAATTTTTTACAGCGTTACGTCTACATTTTCTAACCAGTGCGCAGCTTGTGCACTCAGCTTTTGCTTCTTTTTCAATTTTTTCATTTTTTTTTCTTGTCTTTTTGTTTTCATTTTGCTTCCGTTCGGCTGCCTTCTGCTTTTGCTTTCACATCTTACGATGTTTTTCTTAGTGGCAATGCGATTTTTGGGTCTGTTGTGCCGTTGTCTTCAAATTCCTTTCCACAGCGGGAAGCAGGACTCTTGATTCATGACGCTGCTGTTTGGTCCAAACACAGCTCGATAACTGAATGGTAGGTACATGGCCGTCGAGGTGGGACTGTGCTACAGAGGAGTCGACTGCTTATTGTGCTTTTGTGCGTAAAATTATTTGTGCTGCCTTACCCAAAAGTAGGCAAACGTCGAGTACACTTTGCTTTTAAATGACCTTTATCGAAACTGCGCAGCTATTTCAAATTTATCATAAAATTGCAATAAGTTCTTTCCGTCCCTCTCTCTCTCTCTTTTAGTTTTCTATTCATAAATTGTCTTGAGTAACAAAGTAACAAAGCTGCTTGCAAATAAAAGTGAACTATATATACTTTCATTATGAATTCATAATTCAAGTCGAAAACAAATACGATTCATGAATGTAAAAGGGAATAGACAAGATGCTTGCTTTAATGCGAACTGAATCCTTTAAAGAAACCAAATAGTGCCACTTAACTCAGCTCCTCTTATCTTTAAACTTATACAGCAGGAGGGCGAACTGACATACTTTATAAACTACCCACTCGGCGCAGCAATATTTGATTAGCTCTGGGAACTAGTTTGTGTTTGTCATTTGCTGCCGCTGGCAAAATATTAATATTAATGTAATTTTAGCATCTGCGCTTAGAAGTGCCTAAATATGCCCAATCAAGCGGCTTGTAGTTAGCAACACCTGCGGATATACACAGGCAGACACACTGTGCATGTGTGCCTGTGTGTGTGTGTGTGTGTGTGTGTGTGTGTGATTGTGTGCTTGTGTGGATGAGCATGGTTAGGTGGCTGGATGCTTAGGTAGCCTGAATGTGTATCTCACGAAATTTCACAGACAATTTGTTTGTGGGCGTTGTACCGGTAAAGTGGCACGCATTAAGCGGTCTGATTGAAATTTACGCCTGAAAGTTTTTGGGATTCTGTGGTCGTGTCTTTGTTAGGGGCGTGTCAATGAATGCGTAAGCATGGGCGTCCTCACATTAAAGCATTTTAGAACATATACGTGTGGACAGGCTGCGTACAAGACAGCTTAAGAGAGCTTCGCTGTGAGCTGTTTAAAAATAGGTTAAATGGTAAATATATCTAACATGCTTATATATATTATATACTTAATACATAACATACTTATACAATACGATTCGATCTCTACAGGAATATTTCAGGTTGAAAATAGAATTTCTTATCAAGCAAGGAAGGAAGGAAGTCTATTTAAATTTATTTGAAATTTTCATTTTTTTTTTGCTTTCAAGGATTCGGAATAGTCTCTTCGACAGGATTGCCAAGCAAAATGCAATCAAGGCGCAAGCTGCATAAGAAATAAGATTGCGGGTAGCGCAAAATGTTAATATTCTACCCAAAACTTACCACAATTCTGTTTGTTTGTTTGTTTGTTTGTGTAATGCATGTTGCCTGTTTGTTTACCTTGCCGAAAGTATACGTTTATTATTCGTAGCTGTCAGAAACGCTCGTCGCACATTTGCCAAGTTATTTTCTAAACTGACTTGATGCAAACCACATTTTCAGTTTGTGTTTTCTTTTCTTTAGAAAACGAACTCAACTTGACATCAGCCTCAACCATTTGGTAACAGCAGCTGCAGCAACAGCAGCCAAGGCATATATAGGAAAAGTTTTCATGTTTTATGTAACAAAAGTTTATAGAAGCTTGTTATTTTTTGTTCCATTATATAGGATATATATATTTTTTAATATTATATATAAGACACTAATTGAAGCCATGGTTAAATGTATTTATCTCAGTATGACATCTGAGTGGACTAACTTTTTTGCTGGCTAACAGAGTTGAAACATGATCTATGACAGCCAATGCATGCCAAGTTCATTACACGCTTTTTACCTTGACTTTTATTACATTTATTTGCATATGCCATAGGCAAAAACTTTTGCTTACAACATTTTGTGTAGGAAACAAAAAAAAAAAAAAGTTGGACTCAAACTTCTGGATGTATGTAAGTTATTTCATGCTTAATTGTTGGCCATTTATATTGCGGCTATCCACTCAAAGTTGTTTTATGGTCTACGCCCATTATATATCATTGCATCTAAAATATGCAAAGCAAATGTTAACCGTATTGTACATACAAAAAAAAAAAAGCTCTGCCGGCACAACCAGTTCCGGCTCAGATCAGAATTCATAATAATTAGCAAATTGGAGCCAAACTGACCGCAACTCGTAAGCATGACCCACAGAGATGTTGCTAATTTCTGCAACATATTAAACGTGATTAATATTTTCTTGGACTTCTTTTTTTTTTCTGCCCTTGGCTCTTCTGTTCAGCTTGTTGCTGTCGTTGTCGTTGTTGTCGTTGTTGTAAATGTGGTTGTGGTTGTGGCACTCGCATCCTGCTGTGCCCAACATTTTCGTTAGGGCTCTTTATTAATGAGCACTGTTGTGTCTGGGCTGGACTTGGCTATTTGTTGTTGTGTTGTTGTTATTTATTATACGAGTGCCATGTTGATTGCGTTGAGGTTAAATGCGTTTACTTTTTGTATCGCCCCTTTCAGCTGACTTGCTTTACGGTCTAGCCGCCCCCGCCTAAATTTTGGCCCATAAAGGCCAAACTGCCCCAAGCGTTAAGTGTGTTCTCATTTGCGTGATGTGGAATGGGCCTTAATTAATATGAATTAATTTAAGTGTTAATTGCGAGTGGATGGGTGTTCCATACACTCTCGATGTGCTGATGCCGTCTGCTCAACTAGACATACACTGAGCGAAAACTTGCATACAATTTTGTATATGTCAAATACAAAAAGTTTTCTTAAGAATATGTAATTTATATTCATGTAGTTTTCTTTAGGCATTTGAGATCTGTTCCTAGTCGAGCCTTATGCATGTTGCTTTAATGGCTGTCTTTCCTGTGTAGCCAGTACGTGGCCCATCAATCACTGCGAGTTCGCCTCATTTTCCCCATATTGTAATGTATTGTTGCAGCAAAAGGCGATAAGAGCATTACTCAACCGAGTTCGGTTAAAGTAATTTAGCTAACGACTTAATAATATAATTAACTCGACCAACTTCAGTGTGTTCACATAGGCCTATTGAACACAATGCAGTAGCTAATTCTTTCAGTGTAGCAGGACTGCTTTGAAGATGTTTATCATTTAAGCATAGAAGCAGCAGCTTTCAGTTATTTTGTTTTCAAATGTTTGTTGGATTTTGTGTGATTTTTAGTGTGACAGTCAAAGATTAGTAACAGACGAAGGCATAGTTCGTTTGCAGTGCTTTGCTTTGTGCTGGCTATCTAATTAATATTAAGTATACGCCGTGCTTGACAGCTTTTCATTCGAGCACGATGGTAGAACGGCACGTACCGTAGCAGGACACCAAAGATCCTCGGCTGCCAGCAATGTCAAGTCAATTTTTTTGGTCAACAAGGTGAGCCCTAGGACGATCACTGGAGTAAATAATAAATAAATATTTACGAAAACGTTTCGGCTGCAGGACACGTACTGGGGATTAGCTGAAGCAACAGCACCAAACGCTGCTGCCAAGACGTGCGGGCTATCTGCCCAAATCTCTGACCAAAACTCAGCACAGAAAACTTTTCTAGCTATTAAACTTTAAAGATGAAAGTGACAGCTGCCGCAACTGCTGTTACTATTCCGGCACCGCCTCCTGCTCCTTCTCATGGTCCTCCTCGTGGTTGCTGCTGGTAAGGCAACCGAGACCGCAAGCGCTGACCCCCAGCGGCAATAACCGCAGGGAAACGGCCTAGGGATTGGTTGCCCGCATAGATTTACAATCAGCTGCTGCCGGTGCTGCTGCTGCTGCTGCTCGCTGCTGCTGCTCGCTGCTCGTTGCTTGCCTGGCATTATGCCACAAATCATAAAAGCGCATCTAGTATACATGCCAGTTACGCGTGTTCTTGTTCTTGTGTGCGGCTTCGTCCTTCTGCTTTCTCTGCTGTGCGTATACGTGATATTTTATGGGTCACTCGTTTCGCAAACGTCTCATAATTTTATGACCACGCCCCAAGCGTCCACAATTCGATTCTCTGGGCAACAATAGCGGCCGTAAAGCTCTGCTTGTAACTGTTACTGTATCTCATTACAGTTGATTTACAGATTGGGTAAGCGCGAAGCTATTGAAATATTATCAACACCTTTGTCTGAAGCGTTTGCTTTCTCTTCTTGCTAATGGTACTTAAGTGACGGGTAAGTCTTCCACGTCTGCCTATTATGGGACGTAATGGCGGACTCAAGAGAGCTTTTAAAAGAAACTCTGTAATTACTTATGAATGACTAAAGCAAGTTAAGTATATCATTTTTAAATAGTCTATAACACATGTGAATATTTATTCAATTTATATTTAATATAAAAATTAAATATATGCAAATATATTAAATGAATTCAACTATAGATGCTAGATCTAGTTGCTTAAATAAAAGTAGCTTATATATAAAAATATATATTGCCTGAAATCGTTTAAGTAGAAAAATTGTTTGAATTTGAAACTGAACTCTAAAATGGCCCAGGGATGTGGAAGCATAAATCTATTGACATAAATCTTTTTCGTTTATAAGAGAGAACGATGCCGGTATGTATTGATATTTTCGTTAGCGTAAAGAAAATAAATATTCAAAAATAGCAAACAAAATTGTCGTATGCAGCAATTCAATTAGTGAAATGAATTCATTTTCACACTTTGTTAAATGCCAAAATGCCGTCGACTGCTCACACTGAAGTGAAACATGCTTTGGCAATCATTTTGTAGAAAGAGTAAAGTATCTATTATGATCGACTATTAAATACTTATTTAATGCAAAGCACTTGTACAATAAGTATGATGAAAAGAACTACTTAGTTGTAAAATTTTAGTAATAGTAGCGGAAACTATACTTAAAAATATTATTATTAATATTTGTATTATAATTATTATTATTAGTATAATTAGTATCTGTACGTTCACCTATTAAAATTATTTACATTATTCAAGGCTTTTAAGTCTCTTTGCCTTTCCGCCTCAATATTCACAGTTATTCACATCATTGCGCGCTTGAAACACAAAAAAACTCTTCATATACAATTGAATGTCTAAAAAATATTGTGTGAAAAATTCCAACGTATGCATGTAAATGCATACAAGTGATTTTCATTTTGTATGCATGTCGTAAAGAAAAAAGAATAAAAAAAAATCTTTTATTTATTAAATATACAAACTTATGGAATATGCTGTTTGATGTGTGAGTGGCTACAAATCTTTATTGCTATAAAATTTACTGAACTGTTTACAGAGTATTGACGAGTCTGACACTCTGAGCATGAGTTGTTTTACTTGCGCACTTTAAAATTCATGTGCAAGTTTCACAACTGACGAATAATTTATTGAGAGATGTTCAGCTCGACTTGCCCTGAGCACGAGACATTTCCGAGAGTGCTTATATTAGTTGTTATAATTTGAATATACTATTATATTTTATTGATGTTCTTCCATCCCAATGAAAATCACACTCGACACTTAATTTTACTATTAAAGTGTTAAAATTAAACTCTTCTACTTAATAATACAAAATTACACTTGAAGATGCGCTCAATAAATGAAAATCATATTGCTAGTGGAGTGCACTGTGTAAATGTTTATGGGATTTGAAGCAGCTATATTTGAAAAGTAAAATTGAAAAGAGCACCAATGGAAGCCACACACTTCAATAGATTGCACAGAAATTGTGTGCGAAATTAAAAAGAGCTTGATGTTGAAATAAATTGAGCAAAATAGTGGCAGCTACTTAAGTGAAAATATTTTTTTTGGCGCTTGTAATAACTTGACTGCTGCTCTAGCATTATGTCCTCCACCGTTGAAGGGAGGATACGAGTCGAAAAAGAGCAATATGAAAGGGACTTAAGTGCAGTGAGTGTTGCGGCTTTGGCTGTAGATGCCGGTTGCCGGCTGCCTCCTGCCAGCTGTCTCCTGCCTCCTCCCTCCTGCCACCTGCTTCTTGCCGGTTGCCGCGTTACTCTATAAGTATTTTGGAATGGGCCATGTCCTATGCCTGTGCTACATTCATACGTTTTCGATTAAGCGGCTCTGGACTGGTTCGACGCTGGCAGCCAACAAACACTTTCCAAAGGGAAGCGGAAATTTACACAAAGACAGGATGTAGCAAAACTTGCAGTTGTAAGTGGCCAAGCTGCAGCCGAAATGAGGCAAAATTGCAGCGTGCCAGAACTGGCGCCGAAAGGCCAAACACGTGGCTGTTGCCTGTGCCGTGGCGGCTCTGACTGACAGGCCATTAATTTTGGATTACCCAAGCACTACAAGCACCGCCACCAAATCCGTCGACTGGCGGGCCCCAGTCCAACCTAGAAATTCACAAGCTTGCGGCTTGCCACTTAGCCGGGCTGTTAAGCATTTCATAATGCCCTCAACATGCCTAGCTTTCTTCCTTTATTCCATTTTATTTTTTATTTTTTATTTTTGGGTTTTTCGTTGCTTCTTGGCCAGGTCGTTAACGTTAATGACAACTTAAGTGGTCATATATAATTTCTGAAAATTATTTCTACCTGTGCAACAAAGTGGCACAAAGCAGCAGACTGCGCTATTATTGCAAGGATAATAAGCTGCAATTGCTGTAAATGTGCAAAATGCCAGAGTATGCACTAAAATATAGCTCGTTTTTAATTACAGCTTCTTCACATTGAATGACCAAAAACAATATTCAAATGCCTTTAAAACTTTTATTTGCACACATCCACAAAAGTCAACACGCAGCTGGAATCAAAGGTGAAATCATTTCGAATAAATATCATTTGCATTGCAAGTCGCCTTCAATGCCCGAGTAAACACTTGTCCAGACTTCAAAAGTTTCAGCTAGTTTAGTTGGAAAAAGTATTTACTTTCCTTTTTCTGCTGTTTGGCATAATGCGAAGAATGTGTAAATATTAAAAATATTTGACGACTAAATACGTATTGGTTTTCAGCAAGAAAGTTAAGAGCTGAGCATACAAACAGTTTTGAGCAAAATTTAATGAAATAAATTGACATAGTAATAATATAAATAAACCCAAAAATGCTGAGCCCCAACGACTCCAAAATACTCTATTGCTTTAATATACAAAAATAGTTGAAGGTATTAAAAAATCGATATGGTCTACCATGGAGGAGGTCGAAAGCTCTTGAATATATAGTATTTAATAATATGGCTCGCCCACATTAGATATTGATATATAATTTTAAGTAGGGGCTTAGAACAACACGACATTTCTTTTGAAGCTTTGTTTCTAAAGGGAAGTAAACACTTGGAGGTCATTGACTATAAATATTCCATGTTTCAGTGGTACCATTTATGTCATTTTTCAATTTGGCACGCCCCAAATTTCAAGTCTACAGCTTCAATATAGGCTAAATGGACAGATGGTCGGACAGCATAACTAACATACTTTAAGAACTTCGTGACGATAATAAAATTTGAAATAAATGAATTCAGGTAGAAGCTGCTATATACATTTCAGAAAATGCCAGAAAAGAAAATTGGTTAAAGTGCGTTTTGGGCATCTTAAAAATATAACGTATACTTTTTGGAGCCAAGTAACGCATTCGCCCAGTTGTCCAAACTACTTTCGCCTAATTTATCTTGTTGTCAGCCTGGCAGCAACAAATGCAGCCGCAATAGTTGAATTACTTCACATATAGCCGAACACCCACACACACACACACACACACACACACACATGCACATAGAGACACAGAGAGCCGCACGGTCAGGTGGCGTAAAGTGCTAGAAAGTGTAACTGGGTCGTTGGTAAGTAACTAAGTAGGCGAACTAAAAGCAAAAGCAAAAACAGCCGAGAAAAGTTTTTCACTCGATGTTACAGCTTTTTGGGGCCAACGAGATAAAATGGACACACCTTATGTGTTTTCTGTTCGGGGCCAAGTGTGAAATAAAGTGAAGAAAATTGCAGGTAGCTAGGTGCCTACCAACTGCTGCCTACTTATAAGCAGCCAACTCAGCCCGAGCGAAATGCCATAGCAATTTGTTAGCGGGTCGGTGGAGCGTCGTGCAAATGTAATTTACTGGTTGCTCTTGCCTCATGCCGCCAAAAGAATGTAGCCGGAATTTATTTGCGGCTATTTGGTAAAGTGAAAGCAAATTAAAGTCTGCGCATACAAAGAAAATGCCAAGGCATGCTTTAAGAAAAAAAAAAGAAGGAAAATGTCCAGAAAATCGTTAAATAGCTAATTGAACATTTGATTTAAAGCATTTTTCAGACAGCAATTCGAAAAGAATATTCCCACATGTGTCAAACTTATATAGCCAAACAGAGCTGTGATAAATAAATATATTAAACCCAAGTCTCAGAGTCCCCTAGTCGCTTATACAAATGTGTTTTAGATCGCAGTGCCAAACATTCCTCTTGGCATCGTCTGAATGTCGTGACGGCTCTTGTCCTGTTAGCAACAAGCAAGAATTTGTTGAGCTACGACTAAGGGAAGTACACTGAAAAAAATTGGGCTTTAAGCAGAAATAGAACAGAAATAAAGTTTTATAAAATGAATAAATATTTAATAAAATATTAAAATAATATATCAGTAATGTTATTTCATAGATATGAATATTTAAATATAATATTTTTATATTCCCTTTTCAATTTATTTTTGACAGTTCATAATTTTGGTATTTTTAATTTACGTTTTTCCTCATAATTTGCATCATCAATAATATTTGAAGTGAAACTTTTAGTTTTGTGGCAGTGTTCGCGGTTTGCTTTCTTTGGTGTCCTTGCCACATCCCTTGTACTGTCGCCATTACACCCATTTGAATTCAGGGCCCATGGTGTTTAGGAAGCAAAGCCCGATGCTTTTGCTTCATCATCAACTTTAGAAGTGCCGCAAATCTTTGCGGTTTCGTCTTAATGGCTAAGAAATTGTGATTTATGCCTTCACTTGTATATGTGTATATATTCCATCCTTGGCGTATGTTTATCTGTGTGTAAGCCTGTTTGTGAGTGTGCTGTTGCGTGATTTACATGCTCGTTAGATTTCACTAAAAGGGTATATAAGCAATGGGCGCATTTCTTTTGATCTGCATACAAATTGTATTAACAACAGAGTGATGCGAATTCGCGGACCGGCAGCTTTAAGGCGTTTCGTTATCTAATTAGCCTGAATTAATTTCCATCTAAAGGTATTCAACTTAGTTTCAAAGTAAGCTCCTCCTTTCTTTGATTTAGCTTCATGGCTTTTACTTTTCGCAGTCTCAATTGTTGTTTGTCGTTGTCGTTTTGACAGCGAAATAAGTTTAATTAAATTACAAAAATTGAGATTGGGAGAAATCTTTTCGTTGAGTGCCAAACTGGAATGTTTCACTAATAAACTTAGCAAATTAAAATTGGTTATTAAGTAATTAGATTCTGATGAGCTTCAAGATGCATTATGGAATAGTTTTTGCAAAGTTCAGAAAGTTGAATGGATAAGTAGCAGTTTCACTTTGCCAAAATAATAATTATATTGGAAGACGGAGCTAAATATGTTTGATATTTGTTTGAGCCTGTCATTAATTTAAAAGTCGCAAATCTCAAAAAACATTATGCAACCATTCGTAGTTAACAAAGAATTAAATATCAATGTCAATCAATATTTATGATGTTTTCGATGTTTTCGATGTTTTCGATCATTCAGTTGCTTTGCATTTGATTCAAGCGTGTTGAGTGTTATATTGACTTAAGCGTATTTTTATATAATTATTTGGAATTATGAATGTTAAAATACTATTTTAGAATACATGTAAACTTAACGAACTAAAAGAGAGTCTGAAAATATATGGGCTAAGCCCGAACGCACTGCGAGAGCGAAATTCGGTAACTCTAGAAAAGAAAGACAGCTTATTAGAGAGAGCGAGACAGATCACGTAAGCTTCGAAGTTGTGTAGAAACAATTTGAAAAAAGAAACTCCTATGATAGAAGAGAAATGAACAGACGAAGAATAGAAGATGAATTAAGCGATTAATATTTTGTTATTGCTTACATTTTCTTTGAGAGAAACAAACACGCGGATTTAGAGACTGAAATCCTATCTATAATTTTAAAATTATAATATTATAATATTCTTCTTTAATAAAAATTATTAAAATACATAATTTACATTTGTATACAATAATATAATTTTTTATAGTTCATTCTCAAATTTAGTTATTTTTAAGTATGGTTCTGGCTTTAAAGCAATCTGCAAGAAAATTAAGAAAATATATAAACACTATTTACAGTTTGAGGTCCACTATGTACTTACTTGTTCCGGCGTTAAGCCTGCAAAGTATGGAACACGGAATCCAATCGGAGCTTGTTCTTTTGGGTTCCTGACTGCTTTAAGGATCTTTAAGGCTTCACTAACAAACTCAAGACTTATAAATCGTGTTCCATAATGGAAATCAATACTTATTAATTTACAGCACTCTTTGAACATCCGTAAAAGGCTTTGGCAAATATCATTATGGTTATGATACGAAATGATTTCGAGCACTTCAAGATCTACCAAGTGTGACAAGTATTGGAAGTCTTCCTCTTTAACTAAACCACACTTTAGTTTTCGAAGAGAATATATTTTACTTATTTCCAGAATCTCTCCTGTGCAGACGTCATTTTCTGTAATGCTCAGGCTCTGTAATACTTGCACCGATCTTAACGACATCTTTTTGAAGAGACCCGTCAGAGATCCGACTACTGGTGATTCTATTTTTAGTTCCGTTAGGTTATTTAACTGTGCCAGGCAATTAATGCTTTCATCATCAGACTGGTGATTAATTAATTGTAAATCAAGCTGGCGAAGGTCTGGTAACTCAGCAGCTAAGAGCTCGAAGCTTCTGTTGTCCATGAATGCACAATGCAAACTACGTAATGTTCGAATTCCTACAAGAGCCTTGACGTCGTTATAGTCTATAGGCGTATATATTATATTCAAGAGATGAAGATTTTCTGGGCCCTCTGAAGCCAATAATTCAATTAATTTCGACAATACATCTTTTTCTAGTGATGTTATGGTGAGTTCTTCCAATTGATTCATCTGAGCAAGTAGTTCAATATTTTCTCCAGCAAATCCGCATAGCAATTTTTTTAATGTTTGGACCTTTGCAATTTCAGCAGTTTCTTCAGCAGTAAGTTGACATTCTTCTATGGCCAAACTTTGAAGATTTGATGATTGCCTTAAAGCCAGAGCTTTGAAGAACGGTGTAAGGGATCCCTGTTTATAGGTTGTTATCACAAATTCTTCAAGTCCTGTGAGCAGCGCCAACTCCTCAATATCATTCGCATCTGAGAATCCACATTTTAGTTTTCGGAGAGATAATAGTTTTGCAATTTCCTTAGTTTCATCTAAGTTGATGATGGGAAACGTAAAAGTAATGTTGCTTTGCATTAAACGAAGTTCCTGTAGACCTGAATGATTGGCTGCAGCTAGTGCCTCAAATAAATCCTTGAGTGATCCAAGCATGTGCTCTCCTTGTATATGTAGAACATGCAAATCAGGTAGTACAGCCAGCTGGGCATACTCCCGTGCGTCATAGACTCCGTCCTCATACGAAGTGTTTGAAATCAGAAGTTTATGAAGATTTTTGTTATAAGTTATCTCTCGGAAATCTCGAATAACGCATACTTGATTTCCGCATCCCAATAGAACATTCAAAACGCCATCCATAAGTGAATGTAAATTTTGCACCGATTTGATGCGTAATTCTTCCAGAATTGGCAGGCTTGCCAGGAGCTTGATACTTCGTGGATCCATGAATTCACACGCTATATATCTTAATGTTTTTATTTTACACATTTGGACAACATCGTAATTGCAAATGGAATCCATTTCAATGCATATTTCTTGAAGAACCGTCGATTGGTTGGCAGCAAATGCCTTAATTAGTGCGGTCAGAGCGCCAATGGCATGTCGTCCGTGTATTAATAGATAAGGTAAATTCGGAATAGTTGTCAAGGGTTCGAGGTCTTCAGAATGTAGAATATCATTCATTTGTATTGAAAGCGTTCGCATATTCTTAATTATACTAATGCAATCTGGATAATTAATACTTAAATTTCCATTATATGACTTATATAATTGCAATATACATTCAGAAATATCCTTAATCGGATGCTGAGAGTTTAACTCAAATAATTCTAGATTTGTTAGTTGGCTGACCAAATCTATGTATTTCAGGTCGGCAAATCCACATTTTAATTCAGTTAAAGTCAATAGCGTTGTAATTACAGAAATCTCTTCGAAATTGAGTGGATGATTCCTTATGTTTAAAGAAGTAAGTTTTGAATCTTCCTGCAATGATAATGCACGCAAAAGATTTACCAAAGATCCGCCTCTGTAAGTTCTTATGGATAAATCTTCGAGTTGAGGCAATTCGGTAGGAAATTGTATTGCTCGTGGATCATAGATTTGACAATCTATACATTCCAGTGATTTGATCTTTAGAAGCTCTATCATTTCTTCATTATTAAAGTTGGTAATGTTGCCAACCGGCATAAGCGTATGAATATTATTGTCGCCATCATTGTTGCTGCGTTCAAAATACACAGTTGACTTTGTGATTACTCGTTTCAGTCTCGGTGACTTTTGTAATGATATCGCTTTGAAGACTGGTTTTAATGTTCCGATTTTGTGATTTCCAATAAGTAAAAGGGAACAGAAGTTTATCACATTAGTCAGAGCAGCCAAGTCTGAGGCATCGATATGTTTCTGAAAGTATAATATCACATCTGCTGACTTTTGATCGAAACTTATTGATTTAAGGATTAGTGAAACTCCGGTGGCACCATTGATTTGAAGGTAATGTAAAGGTTGTATTTTAAGCAGTTCGGAAATCTCTTCAATATTAATGCTTGGTTGATCGACAATTAATTTATTAATCGCTTTGGTTTCTGTTCGTTTTAGTGCCATAATAAGTGCGTTTATTCTGTGTTCTCCCTGAATTGACAACTCACTCAATTTTTGTAATTTTGCTATTGATGCATACTCCGAGTCAGTTAAATCCCTCTTCAGTTTAACTCTGAGTGTTTCCAGCTGATTGCAATAAGATAGAAAGTCACTTAACTTTCCATAAATCTCACTATTTATCTCTAAGTAGATTAATTTGGGATTTGTATTGCAGTAATCACCTAACTCTGCAGCATTAACTTTTGCCTTTAAAATGAGATGCTCAACCTTGGGAAAGTTTCGAATACAATTCAAACTAGATCCTGTGAATGCAAGAGTAAGATATTAATTAACACTTGAGTATGAACTTAAAATAATAAAAACTCACCTCTTATAGAAATATGTAATGATTTCAGTATTGGTTTACTGTGAATGGCTTGTATGAGCCTACTGAATATATTGTTATAGTCGTCGTAAGATGTATTGTATTGATATATTATACTGATTTGTTCTAGCAGGTTGTTCGCTTTGATTGCTTCGATTAACATTTTCCAAAATTGGTGTTTTTCATCTGGCGTTGAATTTTGAATTCGCTCAAAGAGCTTGTCAAAATTAACGGTGACTTCAGAAGACTTTGTTAAATATTTTTGATCAATTTCAAGTCTGTCATAGAAGCTTGAATCCCATTTCCAAAAAACATCGCGAAACCACTCACAGGCAAGTGTAAAATTAATGAGATCAGTGTAATTAGATGTGTCAAATCTTTTTTGATCTTCACATGTTTCACAATTTCTTTTAATTTGCTTTATTATTTCAAGAATACAAAATTCATTCAGTTGCCTTATTGGTTTTGATTTATACATATTGAATTAACTAGAATAGAGTCTCAATTGATTGTTTTATTTTATTATATAACATACGAAATTAAATTGGAAAATTAATACACAATGATTTCATTACATGACTCATACCATGATAGTTGTTAGTATTGATAGGCCTTTTGTTTATATATGTAATTAGAAGCTAAATTTATTTGTATATCAAGCGCGTGGCGTGTCAACTCGCTGACGATTTGCCGAAAACTAAATGGACAGCCGGCACACAAATGAGTGGAACTCAAGCGAACTCAAAGAATATGGGAAAAAGATAACCGAGCTAAGAGATAGAGAGAGAGAGAGAGAGGAAGAACGAGAGCCAACGGTGAGTCAGATCACATGCGCTCTTCAATAATATTTGTAATCGAGCAAGAATGAGTAGAAGACAGCAAGAGAACAAGTGTGAGAGTATTAAATTTTGTTATGGTTGACGCTCCATTCTAGAAGCATGAAATTCTTTTTGTGCCGAGAGAGAAATAATAAATTCTTGATATATTAATTCTTTCCGCTTGGCGTGTGCAGAAGAGCGTTGTTATCGGCAATTGGATGTCTTCATAATAAAATGATGTGAATATAGTTGTTTGTCGTCAGATTAACTCAGGTCTAAGAGAGTGGAGTGTTTGTTAGGAATAAAGAGTAATAAAAAGTAAATTTGTATTAGCCATGTGATACGAAAATAGGCAAACTGCAAAGCTTGCATTTGAACAGATTGCCATGTCGTAATAATAAATCCAATAAAAACAAATAAATTCTTTCTTCTTAAATAATGGATAAATTAATCTTAATTTACAAATTTTTTCGGACAGCAGTCAGCTCTGTTTTTCACACTATTTTTGCAGAATAGTTGGAAAGTTGAATGTAGAGGCAGCTGCGCTGCTCGCAAACTGGAAAATCCGTTTAATTTTCATGGGCGATGCACATAAATTTCGCCGCCTGGGCATCATTGGCGAAAGAGTGAAGGTGATGTATGAGAGAGGAAATGGATAGCGGGGGGGTCTATGAAATCTTGTAAACAACACGAACAAAAGTTGCCGCTTGAAATTTAGTTTCGATTGAATTTATAGCTGCTGACCAAGGTCTGAAATGGGTCATTCGCTTGCTGTCGGCCCAACCAAATCCAAGCCCAATGTAAGTGCTTTGGTAATTTATTTAAGCTGCGGCCAAAAACAAGCGCGTAATTTTCAGAAATCTCCTCTAAATTAGTAGCATGTGTTGGCTGCTCCTGGCCCTGGATGAGAACAAGTGTTGCTCCAAGCCTAATTAGTTTAAAAGGCTGCCCTCCTCCAACCGATCGATAAATCCAACAGTTGGACGCACTTCTTTACAGTTGTCAGTGGCCAAGATGGATGCCAGTACCATTGCCATTGGCTGCCAAGTATTCAAAGTGACTACCAGGCAAGTGGCATTTGGCTGGACTCCGTCCATAAATTCCAGGCGGACACGCTGCCAGCCAAAACTATTACTCACACTCACGCCGCCGCCCCCCCCCCTCCACCTTCGATAGCCGTTATGCCGACCGCCTTCACTTGGTTATAATTTAGATTGTCTATTTCGCGCAGCTGCCGCTCGAGTTGAGCTTCAGCTGAGTCCTGGCAATTGACGTTGTGTACGTGCCGCACTCGAGATCTATCTATGGGGCAAGTCTATTTGGCCAGAACAACATTGTTGCCGTTGCCAAATTTTCGGCATTCAGTTTGTCTTGGCCGTGCACGCGCCGAGCACAAATTGCGTTCAAAGTAGCTAAAAGCATCAGTTCGCTTTTACATAATGCGAAAAACTGCAACTGCCCAATTGGATCAATAAATATATATATATATATATATATATATATATATATATAAAACATTTATACATAAAGTGCACAGGTAGAGATGGCACACATACTTTAAAGAGTTAACTTTCTGTTCTGTTCCATATTAAATAACTATTTTGGCACTTGTTAGTTCAATTAGAGTTTCGATTTGACAGCAACAAAAATGTTTTCGATAGGAGAAATGCCAAAAGAATTTCCACTGGAATTGTCCATCAAGCTGAACTCGATAGAAGCAAGCAGTGTTCTGGTAAAATTGACGCTAACTCTGTCAATCAATAAAAACAATTTAAAAGCAATCAAAGTTTAATTACCACAACAATCGACCGGCAAGAGGTGACGCGCAGAAAACGAAAAAAAAAAAAGAAAAACAATAAACACTAACGAATTCACAAGGATAAAGAAACACAATGACTGAAGCATAAAGCGAAAGGGCCAAGCCAAGGCAAACTCATAGACATAGACACTCCCCTCAGACTTACCATATGAGGCGCGACCGTACAAAACCACATAAATATAAAAGCGACAATCAGAAAGCTGCGGTGGGACGATGCAGAAAGAAGAAAGAAAGAGAAAAAAAAGAAACAAGAAAAGGAGGCAGCCATAAAAACAAGAATGGCCATAAACAAAGAAATAAACAAGGCATCAAGCGGTAAGTACGAAACATATACGAGTGCACGCCGAATCTGACTGTTTGCCACAAAGCTTCCGGCGGAAACGGAGTGTGCACACACACACACACACACACACACATACATACATGCGAAAGGAATAGACGCACAATAATGCCAGCCAGCCAGCGCTGCTGGCAACAGCGACAGCAGCGGGCTAAATATAAAAGACTGATAGCCGGCTTAAAGGCATCACATTATGAGGTTGACACAAATATAAAAGAAATAAACAAACGACTGTCTTCGTTATTTGCTTGTCAGAAGCTTCTTGATGTAGACAGTGCCTCAAAACGACAACGCACAAACACATAAAAACATATTTACAACCATAAATGCCGGCACGCAAACACACCTGATCACTTTAATAGAAACTGTGAAAATTATATCTTAAAGTTTTCACATTGCTCAGCAACGAGCATCCAAGTTTGAGGAATAAAGAATTGTTTTAGCCAAAGGGGGCACAGTTGTCCAATGTATTTAAGCCGAGTCGAATATTTTGCAAATCAACTGAGCTTCATAAATTATAAAAGTTTTTATTTTCAAATGCAATTTGCAGAAGCTCCACTTCAACTTCCTCTCTGATTGTGTTTGGCACTTAATCCAGGCCAAGTGCAAGCTCATCTTTGGAATTCACACCTCCATTTCATATCCTGCTGTGCAAGCCAACTGATGGCGGCCAGTTACATTTCTATTATGGAGAATATCTGACTTTAGCCATGGCAATGGCAACGGCAGAGGCAACAACGGTGATAAATCTGCACAGTGCTCTCAGAACTTTTGCAATTTTTCAGCAGAGACGAAACTTGAACACTTACCGAACGGCAAATAGAAATATTAAATATTTAAAAGTACTTTGGTTCGCCTTTTTATATTAATATTTAAAGTGCTTGCAGCCTTGGCTAAAAGTTCATGCAAATGGGACAAGTTGCGAGCACCTAAATGGTTTTTTTTTTTGAGAATTGATGTGAAGCAAAGGCAGCCGTGGCTGTTGGCTGTAAATCCAATCGATCAGATGCATTTTCCCAGGAGCTCATTAAGTAGTGCTCTTTTTATTATTACGTGGATATCTAAGCAAATTGCTCAATATCAAAGCAGAGAAAATTGCTTAATAAGTACTTTGATTAGGCGCAAAATGCCGCCGCCCCAAATTCGAAGCTATAAAAACTGGCGCCAACTGGGTTGGCTGTCTATAACAGTTTGACTCGTGCAACATGCAGCTTCATTATTTCATGCATTATCCGAGCATTGGCTGCCGACTGGCTATGATGCGGCGCTACGAGTGGAATGGCAGCGAATTGCCTCGTGTTCATCAGACGTTGCTACAGCGTCTGTGGTTTCAATTTGGCGCATTGAATTTGATCTATCAGAACGTGGGCATGGTCGTCTATCTGTTGCTGGCAGAGGCACCGGACGAGCAGCTGGGCGCTTATGTTGCACAAATTTCAGAAACATGCAGCGTGATGGGCCTAACGCTGGTCGGTGCCTGCAATATGTGGATGCTGATGCACCATCGCACCGATATAGAGTCCATACTCGCTCAGTTGCAACAGCTGTATCCCGCGCAAGGTAATCAGAGCCGAATCTATCGCATTGCCCATTACTACGAAAAGTCCACGCGCCTAATGAGATACATAACCGTCTTCTTCATCTCCGCCTACGGCTACTATAATGCATTGCCCGTGGTGGAACTGCTGTACGAGTTGCTCTCCGAATCGCAGCATGTCAGATATAAATACCAGAGCAATACCTGGTATCCCTGGCTGCTAATATCCGATCCACACTCATCAGTTAGCTTTATGGCGTCGTATCTCTGCCAGGCCCTCTCCTCGCTGGTGGGCGTCGCATTCATAATGGCGAGTCAGTTTTTGCTCTGCATTTTCATTACACAAATGCAGCTGCATTTCGATGCTCTGGCCAATGGCTTGCGTCTGCTAGATGCTGGCCAACCTGGTGCTAATGAAGAACTCAAGGCGTTGGTTTCGTATCACAGTCGCTTGCTGTGCATTGCGAACAATATCAATGACATCTTCAATTTTACATTCCTAATCAATTTTACAACATCGACAATTGCCATCTGCCTGATGGGCTTTGCCATGGTCATGATCAGCCTGGCCTCAGCCTTTAAGTACTCTGTCGGACTGCTCGCATTTCTGGTATTCACACTTTTCATCTGTTACAATGGCACCGAGTTCACTTCTGCGGTAAGTTTATGCCTTGAAAGCATCAAGATATTCAGGAATTTTTCTCACAGAGCGACAAACTGTTGCCGGCTGCCTTCTACAACAATTGGTATGAAGGCGATTTGGTCTACAGAAAGATGCTGCTCTTCTTTATGATGAACTCCTGCGAATCCCGAGTATTGCGCACCTACAAATTCACGCCCGTTTCCATGGCTACCTACATGGCCGTAAGTCAATGAATCTATGTAATTTAATATATAACAAACTTTTGTTTGTACCTTCCTGGCAGATCTTAAAGTTTTCGTATCAACTGTTTACCTTTGTGCGTGCTATGATTTAGTCAAGTGGAGATTGTAATATTATTATTATTATTATCATTAATTTATTTATTTACTGCTTCAATTAAGAGCAACTGTAGTTGTGTATTTATAATCTAAAGCTCATTGAAATAAATTAGATGAGAATATCTATAAATGACTTTCAAATGACTATTCGCAATGAAAATCAATATTCATATAAACTCAAGAAAATCTCAAAGTCAGTAATCGAATTAAATTTTGTATTTTTAAACTTGAAATTGAAATTGCGTAAAGGTATTTGCTTTAATGCGCTGAGTGGGTGCCAAGGCAGCAGGCAAACTTATTAAAATTGGATCAGGTCCAAAGGTTGTTCGTCTGGCTTTCATTTAAGCAAGTGAATTTCTTCAATGCCATTTGCCAGCGCCAGTATTAGAGTCGTTCGTGTGCTCAGTCCCTTGGTTATTTACGTTAACATAGAATGCAAAAGCGTAAAATTAAGTTCGGCACAAAGGAGGAGAAAAAAGTAAAAATTGAGAATTATGTACAAGTCACCTGCCTGTTATTATGTCTATCTGACTGTCTGTCTGTCTGTCATGCAGTAGCCGTGTTGACTGTACAGGTTGTGCTGGCGTGTGATTATCGCGTCGTTATCCGGGATCAGTGGCTGGCCTCGGCGGCAGCCACTTGGCACCCCGACACTACCCGCCCACGGCTCGTGTCCCGAGCCCCGTTCTTTTATTTTATATAATAACATTTTAATTCCCTTAATACACGCTACGCTGCCTGTAAAGCTAAACAAACTGAAAGCCGCAGCCCCACAGCCCTTGGCTGTTGACGTTGGACGTTGCCTGCTCTTAGGCGCACAAGCTGCTCGCACAGTTTTAGGCGTTTTTGTTTTCTCCTTTCTCCTTTCTCTTTTGTATTTATTTTTTATTTATTTTTTTTTTTGCTCCTGTTATTTTTTTTTTTTCGCTTGTTGGCGTAAATCATTAATCATAAGCTGCGCATATTTATTGTATTTTGCCCCTGTTGACAGCTTTTAGTTGCGCCTGGGCATGACCACGGATAGTCCCGTGTTCGCCATTTACCACGTGCACTCACAGCACTCAGCTTGAATTTATGGTTTTGCTCAAAGTCGCTAGGCGCTCGCATCGGTAATTCAGCATTAAAAATCTGAAAGCATTCGCCTTTGACATAAGCATCTGATTTACTAAACTAAAAATTCGAAAAGCTCCGATTAGAGCTAAATATTAAGGTGAACTGCTTAATGTCTGAAACACGAAACGAATAAAAATGAATTTGCTGTCAATCTATAAGCAAATGCAGCCATCTAACATTGGCATATGCATGGGATACTTTGAGAGCTCGTTGCTAAACATAAAAAAAGAGTTGAGCACCAAATGGGACATACATATGTGCAGATAATTGTAGTATTTATTAGAAATCAAGAGCTAGCATTTTAGTGCAATTTCTGCTCAATAGTCCCAATCCCTGGTGTTTGGGTAAAACCATTTACTTAAACTAAAGCCGATTTGCTGTACACTTTAATAAGTGTTTTTCAGCATCGCTTTTCTGATTTCTTATGGGTATTGTGTGGGCCACATTGAAAACCCAAACACAAAATGCGATGTGTGCCAGTTAATTTACCCATCAGCTTTTGAGGGAGCTTAGACAATACCCAGTTGCAAATTGCCCAATCAAGTGAACTAACCAGCAAACCCTCCTAGAGAACACACACACACACACACACACACACACACATTACTATACATACAAACAGAGTGCATTTAGCTCTGATGGCCATGTGCAGAGGGTACACGATATCGACAGTGGCTATAAAAGTTGACTATGCACTGAAATGGGCCAGATCAATGCAGCTTCAAGCATTTTGCTGCCTGTTTGCAGTGGTCCGCTGCTCTTAGCTATCCACTTGCTATGGCCTTGATAAGTTTTAAGCAAACAAAGTCGGCTCGTTACAGTACATGAATTTTTGGACAGGGACTGTTACGTAGAGCATTTCCTCCCTTCTCCTCTCCAAAATTGTGCCCCTTAAGCAAACCGCAAAATGTAGTTAAGGAACATGTCTCAATTTCCCACTGCAAGTCTAAACGAGCCCAAAAACCTCAGGTGCAGTTTGCACTAACTATAGGTACTTATCCGTGGTGGAGAAGTCAGTTCTTAAATGCATTGCTTAATGCTGTGAGCATAAGCTTGCATGCATGAGCAAAGAGCTCTTAATTGCATTAGTATATACTCGTTGATTTGGCAAAACAATTTATGAATGAATACATATATATATATATATGTGTTCGTAGCTGTAATTTACAACAAGCAAAATAATAAGTGGAGAAGTATCTGAAAGCTGGGATAATTACCTATCAGATCACTGAGAAAACAAGAAGCTGTGCGCTGATTAATGAAAGGGAGAATAATTAAATCTGAAAAAGAGAGAAAGAATGAAGAAAAAATATCATAAGAGTATAATAGTGAATAATGAACGCTAAGGAGCATTAACCACTTATATATTACTTCATAAACGATATTAACGCGAATTCTCTTAGTTTGAAGCGCGGAAGGATGAAGTGATGTAGTTCAAGTTAATGCAAATATGTCTTTATTTATGTACACCAAGTTAATGCATATGTTTATTTATGTGCTGTAATATGGAAAAGCATTTTGGTCTGCATTTGACTTTCGCAGTGTCCATCAATTACTTAGTCTTATCTGCGGGGGCCATATGGTGTCGCAGCGCGCGAAGAGAGAATAAAACAAATAACGAGAAACCAAAATTTTTACACACAATTTAGAGACATTTCCGCACGTAGCCAACTACGGACTCCCCTAAGCTCCAACTGCGCCATGATGTCGCGTTAGAAAATAGCGAGAAAAAAATGTATATAAAAATATATCCCCACTGCGGAGAAAGCCATGAGATGTGAGCTAAAACAAAAAAAGCGAAAGCCATGAAAAAATCTAAACTTGCAATTATGTGAACGAAGTGAATATACACTGCAAAAAAAAAGTGATGAAAACATTCATGTTAATTCCTATAATTTTTTGTAATGTTAAAATGCATTATATATTCTTATAAAATGTGTTTTTTTTTTTATATTTATTGGATATCATATATTTATATAAACTTTTTTGTATTGTTAAGTTGAAATATATATTTTAAAAAATATATATTTTTATTATATATTTATTTTTATTTTTTAACCCCGTCATTACTATAGGCAGGGCATAAAGAAGTCGTGGAATAGAGAAAAAAAAATAGAATTATTTCAGTATGCACGAATATACCATATTTGGCCGCCTGCTGTTGCTGTTGCTGCTGTTGGTGTTGCTGTTGCTGTTGCTGTTGCTGGTGCGTGGTGTTGTGTTGCAGGGTAGTTGCCGGTTCTGGAACGATGGATTCAAAACAATGTGGTGCTCGTGGCATGGCAGCATTTATGTCTATTAAACAAGTAATAAACTTCATAAATTTTACAAATTAGAATTATTAAATTTCGTGTTTGTGGCGTTTTAGCGACAGGCGCGTTTGCATTAACGTTAATGGAATTCCTCAATGGCTCACTCAAGCAAGCCGAATAATTGATGGCTCGTAATTTGCTAAAGCTGTGACAGCATTGCCTAAAGCCAGCCTATTTCAAACTTAATCTCTGGCAACAGGTACCCACCCACAGAGCCAGAGAGAGAGAGAGAGACTCACCTCACTTATGTATATTTGTCAAAGTGCATTTGCAGTGGCAAAAGTAAATTGTAATTATGTCACGTTCAACCATGGTCGCTCAAGCGTTAGTTATTCATTGATCGAATGCTCATTATTTGAATGCTGCTCATCACGCCACGTGGCACGCTAATAAAGTCATCAACATGACTGAGAGCTCGACACATCGCGTCATGTGATACTCTTTGAGTTGCAACCGCAATACAGTGGTGGCGGCACGAGTTGACGATCTGACCACGCCGTCAGAACGCCACCTATTTCCAATTACCGCTGACGCTGCAGCTCCGTGTGGAATGGTGTGTCAGTGCCCTGGATCTGCCACCGACACTGGCCATGATTGATTGCAACAAAACCAGATTTTGGTTGCTGTCATTTAAGCGCCGGCTAACTTTCGACATCGTCCGAATACATTATTGACATGAGCGACCTTTTGCTTGCTAGCACGCTGCGGCTCATTGCGTCCATAAGGCGGATCACAATTTAAATTACGGCACGGCTGCATTTTTTAATTAAGCTCAAATTAAAAATTGATTGCTTTTTGTCGCCGTAACTCGCAGGCGATAATGTGATGTGGGCCAGCCAGACAACCAGCCAGCCAGCCAGCCAGCCAGCCAGCCGGTGAGTTCGATAATTCTGGCATACTTTCAGGCGCGAATATATCCACATATTTTTCTGATTTCATATTCTTCTTCTTACTCGTTGATTACACGTTTTAACACAATACAGCGAAAGTTGAACGTTAAATCGCCTATGCGTGTCACATGCGATGCGAAAAGTTTGAGTATTTTCTGCTTGCAGATTTTGTTGTTCTTTTGTTGTTGTACACATTTTAGCTGCATTGCAAACCGGAAGTGAAAGGTTTTAAGCGGAAGTGCGCAGAGTTGTAACGTCATTTGTGTGTGCGTGTGAGGTATTGTATGCATATACATATATTAATATACACATACAAGTGTGTATTGGTAATTACATGGCTTGACTGCTAAATGTTGCCCTCACATGCAAACTGGCAAACGGTTTGTTTTTCGAACACCAAAAATAGTGCCGGCACTTAAAATACTCGTTATAGTGCAGTAAATATGTAAAAATAATGAAATGTGTAAAAAAAAATTAAGATTAAATGCTGCAATAAATGAACAAAAAAGTTGATAACCTTTGCTAAATGTGCTTGCTTTGTAATCAACTACTGCCAGTCGACCTTATTCTCTTCTTATTTTATTCAAACTATATTCGTGGCTATTTAAAAAAAAAAAAAAAAAAAAGAAAAAAGTAGAGGTGATTACAATTCAATTGGAAAATAGGTATTTAAATCACACAAAAGATTGCAATCTCTAATACATAATGCATACATTTTAATATAGATATATATATATTATATACATGTATATATTTTTATTTCGTTTTTCAATCAGTCGCTCTTAATTGCATTTATTGTCTGGAGCCAAATGCATAATGGCACAATTAATTATTTACATTTAAATGTGCATTCATTTTGCCATTTTGGCATACAATTAACGTAAATTTTGTTATGGAAATTAATTATAACGAACGGACGGATGTATTTAAATTTAGTTGGGAGTAAAATATATAAATGGCGACACTGTCAATATGCCGGACTGGACGTACTTGATTAATGAAAAAATGTTAATGAATTACTTGCCAATAAATAAATATGCTCAGCGTTCTTATTGAAATAATGCTGCATTATCGGAATTTGCAAACAGCATATTTAATTAAAAAATCAACAAGTCGCAAATTAATTAAATTTCAATTGTAGTCACCACTTATCCTATAGAACTGATAACCGATGGAAATTGATGTAATGAAGCTGAACTATATCATGATTTATTTCTATTTATTTACTTGTTTTTAATAGAAGGAAAATACTTGACTTCTTTGGTAAAAGTTCCCAAGGTTCCTTTTCTTTTTTCTTATTTTTTCAATTTAACATGCTCTTAATGTTGCATGGCGTGAGACTGGTTAAATACCCCTTACAGAAATTGAATTCCCCCAACGAATTTGGTGTGACTTTCGACCCTCGATCCCATCGCATCTCGTCTCATCTCTCTCCTCTAGTATAGT
Source organism: Drosophila stalkeri (assembly GCA_035047405.1). Lineage (NCBI taxonomy): Eukaryota > Metazoa > Arthropoda > Insecta > Diptera > Drosophilidae > Drosophila > Drosophila stalkeri. Next base: position 402,075 of record JAWNPR010000041.1, on the reverse strand, counting down.
CTAGTCTAGAGAGTGCAGTTGCCAGCTGCCTGCTCCTGTAGCCCGTTGGAACGAGCTTGGCTGCCATGCAAAGGCGGAAGCACTTAAATTGGGCGTAACAAAATGTCTGACACGCCAATTATTTTGCTTTTTATATAACAGACAGACAGACAGTCAGACAGACCGACAGACAGACAGACAGACAGACAGAGTGAGACGGGCAGGCGTGTTTGTTGTTGTTGCCCTGTTCTGCTGTTCTGCTATACTGCGTGTTAGTTTTTATACTCACGACTATGTGGGTGACTCGCAGTTTGGAGCTCGTCTTGTCTGCTGGTTGCTTTTTAAGTGGTTTTATCGTTTACTTGTTTGTATTTTATGTTAACCTACTCCACGTTTCGGTTTAACCCATATAAACTGTTGCCCGTTATTGGCCACTTTGTTGGCGGAGTGGAGTGCGTGAAAGTATGAAAACTGCATTATTTTCTTCAATAATAAACCTGCGTTATTAGCATGGTATTTGGGACTGAAGGCAAATAGCAATTGGATCTGCATGAAGGGCATATTCAAATATTTACTATAATCAATTTTCAATTAATTTTCGACAAGTCTCAAATGTGATTACAGATAGTGTATTCTATTTATATTCATTTACAATTTCATTTGCTCTCAACTAAGTAATTTAAATACGTATCATTATTATTTTTTAATTAAAAACTACAGAGTTTATCATGACATTTCGCATGCGTAATAAATTTGTACTCTAATAGACTGCTCCAAGGACTTCTAAATAATGCTCACAGTTAGCTATTTAACCTGTGCAACACACAGCAGAGTTTTACTCTGGTATAGGGCTAACCAGCACACAATCGTGTTTTAGTTATTCAGTTTGGTTTGTTGGCTTTCTGAAAAGTTGTTATAACCGTTTTGTTGTTGTTTGTAAACAAAGGAATAAATGAAAAACAAAATCACAAAACAAATAAATGAGCAACAACAGCATATTGGAGTTTTTTTTGTCTTTGTTGTTTTTCATTTGTTGAAAAGTTTTCATTTGAATTAGGTTTAGGTTCTTTTTTTTTTCTAACTGCAATAATTGGTTGAACATTTTTTTGGCTTTAATTGTGTACTTAACATAGTTATTCTGTTAATTGGTAATCAAAAAAAAAAAAGCTATTAACTATTAGTTACAAAACAACTTTAGCTAGCAGCTTTTCATGTTTTCAGAACTTACTTTATATATCACAGACAAATATCGATCTTAAATATAGAAAATTTAATCGACTTACAACATACAAATATGAAAAGCATAGCAAAGGGCTTGTCGAACATCAAAGTCTATGCACATGCATTGTAAGTAGTTGAGGAGGCAGTTACTCAAGTAATGAAACAGACGACGCGCCGGGCGGAGCTTTGGCACTTACGCCTTGTGCGAGGCAGACATACATATATGTATATATCAGGTATATTGAAGCCTGTTTTATGATTATGTGTGCTCTGCAAAGATATTCATGAGGTGTATGTTGGAATGGTCTTTTAAGTGTGCCTCCTGGCATATTAATTTGTGATTGCTTTGCTCACAAACACCTGCAGAACTTTTACAGCCGAATGCTTCCATAATAAGTAGTACACAGAGTCCTGACATTATGCGAGTTAGCTGTTCAGAATACGAGCTGGTACACAGAGTATGTTTACCTTCCTTGGCTCTGGCCTCGTTGATTAAATGTGTGTGTGTGTGTGTGAGTGTGAGTGCCTGCTGCACACATGATGTGCCAGAACATTTGCTTACACTTACTGTCAGTTTCCATGCATCTGTTCGAACTTTGTCTGTCAATCGGAGCAGTGCGGCAGCTTGTTTAGACAGTTCATTTGATTTCATGCTGGATCTAATTCGATATCGCTCCATGTTGTTCAGGCAATTAGAAAATGAGCAGATTAAATGTCATGAGCTCACAGAGAAGCAAGACCTTTCAAATAAATTTCAATCAATAAATTCTTGCTCCTACTTTTATTTACAGATCAAGAGACTCTTCGAACTTTCTAGCTAACAATTTAAGGTTTCAGTCCATTAGTGTTCGTTGCATTCAAGCTAAAAGTTTTCTGCGCTCAGAGCTATTCAGCTGAGTCCACCTCAACAAGAACTGTTACAAATTAGCGCACTGCTGTTTAGAATTAAAAGCTAAAACCCGAAATGGGCAACTGCGATGCAGTTAATCACAGCGCCAATCGGCGTATTGTTGTCGTCATTGTCCTCATCGATGTGGTTGCTCTTGGCTCTGACAATTGCAATGGGACCGTAGAAGTGGCATTCGCCATAGCCATGGCCATTACAAATGGATGTCAACCGTGCCGCGCTTTCATTATGCCAAAGCAAGAACTGCGAACACAGTTGCAAACGCGGCTCTTGCGGCCGCATTCGGCTCGGTCCTATGAATGAGAAATTTTCAGAGAATTCGTACGCATGGCATAATTGTTGCAGCGATGGCATCGCTGTTGCTGGCCAGGCACAGATTAAATCGACGCTCCACAAGCGGACAAAACGGAAATGCAAAAATGGCACTAAGCTGCCAAATGAACCCGGCTCTTGACCATTGCCCAATGCATCAATGATTGCAAATATGTGAATCCACACTACCGTAAATTTACAATTCGCTTGAATTTACAATAAAAGACGAATATGTATTGAAAAAAAAAAGGATTTTTACAGCACGTTCAATTGGCAATAAATTAAATTTGCACACTTGCCACAAGTTTTCGATTAAGCTCATACAGATGGCCCGCATTTGTAATGATTTTTGCAATATAATTTCACAGTTTGTATCGATGAAAATGTTAATCCAATTATATATATCATTTTAATTAGAAATTTTATAATCACAATTAATATTTTTTTTATAAATAAAAATTCCCTTTGAAACTATTATTTCTTTCCTACCAAACATTTCTGGTTATCTTAGTTGTTGGCTCTAAAATAAATTGTTCTCTTGCTAGAACATAGTCAGAGCTTAATAATTTGAGTGTATTCAAATGGTATTCATTACGCAGTCAAAGCTGTGCACCATTTCCGCTGATATAACAATAATCCAGCATAATGAACACATGCATATTCATAACACACAGAGACAGTGTACACCTGCACTCACACACTCACACACACACACACACACACACACACACACATGGGTGTATTGGTGTGTGCGTGCTACTCGTGCCTGCATGTGACATAAATCTTTGGCATATAAATCCGGCAAGAGGAAAAAATGTATGTGGGGAAAAACTCCAGCATACGCAGAAGACAGCAAATGAAAACTCACGCGCAGCTGTAAATAACCCGAAAGAGGGCGTGGCAGCTGCTTGGCATAGCAATCATGAACACCTAGCCGCCTATAAACGCAACTGTCGACGGTTTTTGCATTTAAATGTGCGCAATTTGCTCTGAGCGTGCAAAAAAAAAAAAAAAAAAAAAAAAACGGAATAGAAAGGGAAGAACTGACTGTTGCCTACTTGGCCGGGCAAGTTAAGAAAATGGTGTTAACGGATGTGAAACATGTGCGATCCTCACACTCAAATTTGTATAGCAACAGAAGCAGGAAGCAAAAAAAAAAAAAAAAAAGAAGACCCTCAAAAGGAGAAATGGAAAACGAAATCCGTGCTGGCAGCGGAAGCACAAAATGAAAATGATAATAACAATGCTGCGGCGGGAGTTCAATTATTCGATATGCCACGATTTGCATGGTAAGCATTTCATTTGACAGCGGAAGTTCATTAGCGTCGGGCGAGAAGCAGACATGCTCCCGCACAACAATCGACAAAGCCTCAGCTCGACAATGTGTGTGAGTCGGCAAAAAAAAAAAAAAAGAAGATATATAAGGCAAAAAAAATCCCTAAACACTTAATTTGAAACCAGCAATGCGAGGGACAAAAAGAAAAAGCACAATGTAACCGCTGAGATTCACTTATTTCATTTTTTTATTTTTATTTTTGTCAAGTGTCTGCTCTATGAACGAGCATCATGAAATAAGTTTGCCAAATGACAGCCATTAGGGAACATTATGGAGATTTATTTAATAATTTAGCTTGAGCAGTATTTATTATAATATTATTTATTAAGTGTGCTCCAAGTAACTATATCATTAATTTCAGCATATATTTCAAAAGTAATTCGATTAGAAGAGCATGTGTGCAGTGAGCATTATTCAATTTCACTGGAAACTTGTTAGCCACCATCACAGATTCGACATTCTCGCTTTGCCCTTTGCAATTGCTTTGGCAGCTGATAAGAGGATGCAGTGCAACTTTATTCAACATTAATTACGCTCGCGGTTGAAATTCAATTGGATATATATGTATATATATATATATATATATCATCTATTTTTTTGTGATTTCTTTTTATTTCGCTGCGCATTTAAATCACTGCCACAAGCTCTTGGCCCGTACAGCTTGATATGTACGTCCATCATAGACGTCACTTTGGCGCTCGTCGACCACATCAGGCTGCAGAAAAAAAGGGCTGTGGCTACGTAATCCACTTGGCTGCCAAATGCAGTCTTCGCTTCAATTGAATTGAATAATTTGTTGTGGCCGATGTATGTGAATGTGATGTGTATGAGTGTATGTGTGTGTGTGTGTGAGTGTGTGTGTATGTGTGTGTGTGGGTGTGCGTTTTATATGCTCTTAACTTTTGATTGCCCTTTTTTATTGCAGTTAGTGCTTTGTCGTTTGGCCATTTTGAATAAAAATTATATTTTTCTATTAGCTGAACATTATTACCTGCGTTTTATTTTATGGCTGAAACTTTACGGTTTAATTGCAGTTTGTAAGTTGTTTTTAATATCCACTTTTGTATTTCCGGCTTGACAAATAAAAATCTAGATAACAAGGTGTATAAAAAAGAGAATGTCACATCGGAGCCATAGAAACAATAAATATTAATTAAAATGAATGATATATCATTAAAAAAAACACTTTGATATTCAAACAATTTCTTTTATATATGCCCACCTATCTTAAATAAGAACGGATATATTAGTTCTTATTTTGAAATATGTCTGGAATCACAGACTTTGCTTTCAATAGTCTAGCTTTCTGTAAATTTCACAACACATCGTATTGTCGTACGATAACATTGAATTATGGGGGATACAGATCTGAACAATATAAGTGTGGATGCGCTTTGCGAGGTGTGGGAACAGAAGCAGCAAAAGTTCGAAATGGATATTCGGATGATACTCGACAAGGCAAAAGAGTTGGCAGTGCAACTTAGTAAGGCTGTAGAGTCATCAGCAGAGCCAATGGATAGGATACGTTCGCAGCAGCAATATAAGCTAAATTACTTGATGATCCACTTGACAGAGGAGCTGCAGCGACAGAGCGACAAAGCAGGTGCCAAAAGACGACTCCAGGAGTGGAACAAGTCCTTGGACAAGATGCGACACAAGATCGCCGTGCTGTCGGAGAGCTTGGCAAAACTGAATCTGATCGATGTATTGGCCATGAAAAAACTGTGTGAACTGCCAGATAATTCGCAGCAAAACTTTGAGAAGCTCAGCCAGACGGTGCAACGTTGCGAAGCGCTACGTACTGAGAATCTGGCAGCGCTCATCGACCACGTGCACGCGGAGATTAACGAATGGTGTGACCTCACCCTGCAATACCCAAATGCTCGAAATTATCAAAAGGATTGCTGCACAGAGGAACTTTTGGGGTTACTAGAGCAGCAGCTGAAGGACATTAAATACTATTACAATTCCAACAAGGCCATTTTCGAGATGTACGCCAAACGCATGACGCTGTGGATGCGCATGGAGGCACTTGACGAGAAGGCTAAGAAACCCAATCGCTATCACAATCGAGGTGGCGCCCTGCTACGCGAGGAACGAGAGCGCAAAGCTATAAGTATTAAACTACCTAGGATCGAGCAGCAGCTTGGGCAACTAGCTCAGGCTTATGAGCAACGCAATGGACGGCCGTTTCTGGTGCAAGGCGAAGATATTATGGAACGCATTGCGAACGAATGGGAAGATTATCGAACGGCCAAAGAGCAGGAGTCTGTTGCACGGAAAAAGGCAGCATCCGACAACGTGCTGGAGCCTCTGAGCTCGGCCCGTTCAAGTTTTCTATCGCTACGCAAGACGACATCGGTCCCATATTTCAATCCAACAATAGTTGGCGCAGCCTCTGCATGGATTGCGAAGCGGAAGCCAGAAAAGAGGCAGCGAGAGCGTTCGAAATAGTTTCAATTTGTTAGGCACAAACTTGCATTAAGCAAGTGTTGAATTAGGTCGGTTTTTCAATCTTTTAAATGAGTCTATTTGTAAATTGGTTGTATAGGGTTATGTCAATACAACTTATAATATAAATATTATTTAGTAAGGTAAAAGCCGACACAACACAAATAAATTAATAAAAAAAAAAAAAATTGAATTTGGGTTTGATTTGCATTTCAATGATGCTATATCTGCATTCAATTTATTTGACTGTGTTTTTAGATATTCGCTAGATGTTCGATTTTAGCTAGAAATATGATAGCTAGTCTTTAATAATACTTTGTCTTAGTTAATCTATGCCCGAAATACACTTTGTTACCTTCAAAATTGATGTCTCAGTCCTTGCGCTAAGCTGTCACTCAGCCATTTTGACAGGCATTTGGCAATTTCAGTGTTCGCCACTAATCCAGGCAAACTCGGCTTAATTACTTGCAAGTAAATTGAACCCATAAATAAAATACGCCAAACGAACCGCTGAAACGAGAACTTCAGCGGCCGATCAATGTGAAATTCTGGGAGTGGTAACAGAGTCGAAGTTAATGCTCATATTGATAACTTAAGCTGCAAGATATACTGAATATATATATATATACATATACATGTGTACATACATGTGTATTTATATTTCACGCAGTTGTATGGGATATTGAGCAGCTCTCACTCAATCAACAGTCGAATTGTGGCTCCGACTTGTGCGACGGATAAGTCGTATCGATTCGACTTTTGATTGATACATAAGTTGGTTTTCATACTGAACTGGCCAAAAGCGCACACGCGTTGTCAGGCTGTTTATTTGATTAGGGCAACACATAAATCCCCGTAAATGAAGTTGGTAAGCTCGCGCGTCTGGCTCAGCGTATCAATTTTAATAAATTTACACATGGTCCGCCATTAATTTGAGTTAATTTGCAATTTTTCATGCCTACCGCATGACATTTAGCACGGCTACGGCTACCCCCAATCGCCCACGCCTGGCCGTGCATCTGGCCAACACGGTTATCTTTTGCATACGCCAGCCGTACATCAATGACACACAGGTGAGCAGACAGTGCCGTAAATATCCACGAAGGCAGGCAATATGTTTACACGCACACAATTTCAGCGCCTGAGCGGTTTTAGGCTTCCGCATTTGGTCTTAGCTCTTGTGATTTTCCGGCGCAGTCGCCCCAGCCCCAGCCTCAGCCCCAGCCCCAGCCCATTCAATGGATCATAAATTCTCCGATGTGTCGTAATTCTTCAACCGAGCTCTCCATAAAGCGAGTCGCAAGGAGCGACAGCAGTGCCGGGAGCCACAAGTTATTCGGCTTATTGGCGCTTAGCAGAAGCGATTTGGCTAATAGTTGGCAAAACTTTTGCAGTCTGCAGTAAAAGACATTCAACTTCTACTGGGCTAAATATTGAAATTGTCAGAACTTTGCCAGCAGCTTCAACTTGCTACTGCTTACTCAACTCAACACAAAAAAAAAATATCGAAAACTTTAAAGCTCCAGCAATTATTACAGGTTCATCCAAGCGGATACTTAGGAACTCCTTTCGGACCATGAAAAGTACAAGCTTTTATTTGATTTTTTTTTTCCTTTTTAGGACTCTATTATGATGGCTTGACTGAATTATATGATTTATATAATATTGTTTTGGGTCACTTCCTTGAAAAAAAAGGAGTGAAAAATGAAAAGTAAACCGAAATTTATGCGTTCGTCCCAACTTTTGCGATTAGTTTTTAGTTGGTTGCGTGTTGGCAAGCTTAATGTGCGGCTGTGTGTTAATAAATATGCCGCGGGAGGAATCCATAACCGAAGAGAGCTCGAGAATAGTTAAAATTTTCGTCGTAGGCGGTTAACTAATTTGAAATTAATTAAAAACCTGTCAGGAACAGATGGAGGGTGATGAGTGCCGGAGGCGTGGCAAGGCACATTCAGCGTGAAGCCCTAGCGAATTTACACGCGCGACGTTCATGTGTTAAGAATACGCAGCGTACGCCATTGACGATGGAAAGAATTTCATCTGCCGGAAATTACCAGGTGAGTCAACAGTTCTGTTTTTTTTCATATTTTTTTTTTCACCTTCGTATTCTGCGGCTCCATTATCAAGAAAACCTTTTAAAACGCATAACAATAACGAAAATTTGAAAGAGATAAAAGACGTACGTGGGCCGGCAACGGAAATGATTATATCTCCTTGCGAACTGGTGGGCCAGGTGGAGGGCCACCATTGTTGGCAGCAACGCTGTTGTCATTGCGTTCCATTGTTCCATTGCCATGCCATTGCAATTTTCATTTGGTCGTGTCTGGCCGTCGTCCTCCACTTGCGCCGTTATCAGTGACAAACGGCCAGGTCGTAAACTGTGAGAACGAACCGGAGAAATCAAGCAACACGAGCACAATTTACACATTTAAAATTCAAATAAAGTCATTTGCATGCAGACACAATGAGTAGAGCAGTGGACCAGCCGACAAGTCGACAGTCGACAGGACGACAGGACGACTGGGCGACAGGCCGACAAGCTGGACACTGTCGCACCATACATATGCGACTATTTTGACCGTCTGACCTTTGGAGCGCGGCCCAGGCATCCACCGAAATGGCCGTCTGCTATTTTTGCTTTATATACATTTGTCATCATTAGTCCCCCGGCCTAACAAGACTGTCAAAAAAGGTGGGCAGGATAATGAAATGGCAGCTGTATGGTGACTAGACCAGAATCCGCTATCAGACTGGACCAAAACAGCTAGAGCAACAGGGAGCTATCCTTGTTTTGGGTCAATGCTCAACAAGGGTGGCGAAAACTGTACAATGCTCGAAAAAAAAAAAAAACCAAAACAAAAACAAAATGTTTATCAAAACAAAAAGCTGCAAATTACAGAAAACTCACTGAACTATAAATCACTAAAAACGTTGACCTTTAATTCAAATTAACTTAGCAAAGCGATTTCACATAGGGTATAATGAATCGGTGCGAATATAACAAGTATATACAAATATTTAAAATTAAAGCAAGTCAGCAAATAGATAGAGATTCTGAATGAATATTAAATTATTTGAAACGTAAAATGAGTGCCGGACAAATATTTGGTTTGTTGCGTAAAAATGCATTTAAGCAAATATCAACTATTTGTGATGACTTTGCTGACTGCTGACACATTACTGTCCGTAAAGGCCATTGGCAATGATTTATTAACTGACTCCATTGAGACTTTCAACTATTTTGACCATTTTTCATTTCGGTTTGGCTTTCAGACCGCATGGCTCTCTGACAATTTTGGCTAGAAAGTAAATATTATTTTTCTACTTCTCTCCATGTGGCACGCACAAAATATGGAAAATTCAGTTAGACTGGCCCAGTGTCTGAGGCCATGTCAAAAAAGTTTTCACTGAGCAGACGTATATGTGTTTAACACACACACACACACAAACATACTCACACCATACACACAATACACCAAAAACTCGTACACCCACACACATTTACAGTTTGTGTCTGTTTATTCAATCAACAAACAGCAACTTGATAAGAGTGGAACAGGAACTCAGACGCAATGCTAAAAGCACATGACAAACGTTAGATGACAGTTGCCATGTTGGAAAATGTCCCAACTACCCATACGAGCATGCCTCTGTTTGTGTGTGTGTGTGTGTGTGTGAGTCTGCGGGTAAGAGAGTTTTTTTTTACATTTGTGCCAGGTGTCTTGTCAAGGCTCCAAAAAGTTTTTCTGCCATTTAAATCATGTCAGTTTATCTAAGCAACACCTAACAATCCACCCTAGGCAACAGTTGCCACGCCTACACGTTACGCCCCACATAGGCCCTTTTTATATTGCGGCCACAACATTTTCCGCTGTTTTTGGCATCTTGTCAAGTTTACCATCAGTGGGCAACATTTTCTCTCTGTATATGTGCGTGTGTGTGTGTGTGTGTGTGTGTCCTTGTTCGCTTTGCCTGACTTGCAATTTCCATTGCGTGCAGAGCGGACATAAAACATTTTATCCTCCAACTTTTATTTCTATACAAACTGTGCTTAGTAGTTGCTTCTCATACAATTGCAGTTGGTCATTTCGATTTTGTTGGCTGCCGCACATATAGTGGATTTTTTTTTTTTTTTTAGAGTCTGCTGTTCACAGTTTACAGTGCCTGGCAGAGTAAGCTATCAAAGGCCTTTTATGATTTGGCAACCTAGAAAAAGGGTTCACTTTTTTTTTTTAATTTAAATAAATTCGAATGCAAAAAGAAAAACAACTAAATAATGATTGTTTCCATTGTCCGCGCAAATAATAAACTGCATAGTCAATTATTTTAATTGGAAATTGCATGGCAAAAGGATATTAAATAATTGACAATATTTTCGCAACTGGCGAACTGGGAAGCTGGCAAGCGCAATGCATTGATCAACAATTGCTAATTAAACAGAAACAGTTAATTACTCAGCTTACAATGTGTGCATTTGTGCTGCTGATGTTTGTTAAATTAATTTCAAAGTTAGCACTGTAATTAAACAATAAATATGACCATGTTAAATGTTGTAAATAAAAATGGAAACTCACAAAACTGTCGACGCTCAGAGAGAACGCTGGCTAACTGCAGAACAGAACAGAACAGAACAGATGAGACAGGACAGTAATCAACGGAATGTGTGACAAATGTATGTGTGTGGCTCTGTGGCTCTGTCTCTGTGTGTCTGTCTGTGAAGAGACACTCACTTGCATTTAAAATTAATTATACGGCGAGTGTGGCAGCCAACAGCTATGCGTCATTCAGTTAAGCGCCTCATTTGCTGACCCTGCCCTGCGCTGTCCGCTCTGTCGAAAGAGCTGCAGCTAAGAAACACAGACAGCAAGCTGCAAAAATGTATGAGCACATTTTAAATTCACTTTAGTATCTAATTAATGAGAGCTGAGACTTCATTTGCCTTGTTTTATGGTCACTTGCGTGCCTCTTGATTCTTGCTCTCTAGCTTTATAGCTGCGTTTAAGCAGCTCATAACTTGCTCCACCATTATTTATACAAAACCAACTCTGATTCTACATTGGAAAAACTAATTATGACTCATGTTAATAAGCATAACTAAAGACTTTGCTTGTCTTTAATTGTTTCCACTTATCTTCATCTTTGAGCGAAAGTTGTCTTCAAGCAAATTTAAAAAAATACTTTGTCAAACCTTTAGGCAGTTGCTGAGATGAATAATTAAGTGTAATTCATTGAAATACAAATACCAACTGCCAGCATAAAGTTGAACAGATTCATACAACTAGACTTGATGTGCGCACATCTACTGCACTGAGCCAATGACAGACATACTTACATACATATCTCATAAGAGTTACTCCTACACAGTTGAGCTGTGGGCTGCCATGGGTTGAAGCAAGCTGAACCAGTTCACACACAGACAGTTAATGATGCTGCAGCTCAATCCATTTAAACATTGTGTATGCTTGAAGAAACTTTAGTCTACTTATTTATTTCTATTTTTTTGCTAAAGATGGAAAACATATGTACGAATAATATAAAAAAGCCAGGATCATTTGAGAAGAATATATCCTGTTTAGAATGTCATGTTCTACTATTTTGTGTCTATGAGTTCATAATTCTTTATTCTCAATATTATTCTCATTATTTAGTTCGATATTAATTATGTTTATGAGCATCTTATGCAAGATCATATTTATTATTTTTTAAAATATTTTTTTAATTTTAAATAGTATATATAACAATATATAATTTAATTTTATAATTATTCAATATTAACATTTAAATATTTGCTCAAATAATATAATGTAATGTTTTGATTGATTGACAATAAGCACCGCACCAGGCTTGACCTTTTACATCTTTTATAATTGCGCACATAATAAAACTCCTGAATATTTACAATCACTTTAAGTACCCAAACTGAATACGTTAGAAATTGGTAGACAAGCGTACATAGAGTAACGTATGAGTAAATGCAATTTTAATATTCGATTTTATATATTTGACATTTCCATATTGATTGAAAAATGCATTATACCCCTTTTTGTCATTTCAACTGATTGCAGGATATGAATATCCTACATATAAATATGTAACACATTGGCTATGGCATTTGTGATTTGACCCCGCAAGGAAATTGAAAGCATATCGAAAACTCAGCCACGCGGTCAATGTGGCAAAACAGCGCAAACAAAAGTTTTTTTTTGGCTTCTCTTTTTTTTTGTGGATTTGTGTGTGTGGGGCCATAAAATAGAAATTAGTTGCAATTGGAGTTTGCGTTTTGCTTTTGGTTTTACGGTTTTGTTGCGGTCGATTTTTCACTGACCATCGTCATGTAGTTGCAGCTGCTGCCCCAAACAAACCGTTTCCCTTGCCCCAGTGCCCAGTTTTTAGACCGGCTGTCCTGTCTGCCCAGCTTGCATTTCCGCTTTGGATTGCCAGAGGGCAAACTATTGGGCTGCCTTGAAACTACAATTTCACATACTAATTTACAATTTTTCTATGCCATGGCAGCAGACAACAGAGCTGGGCATCCAGTTGTTGTCCAAAAAGTTGAACTGCTCAATATATACATATATTTATATATGTATATGTATGTATGTATATAAATGTATATATTTCAGATGATTTCTGGTTTGCTGGCTCCGTTCAATTTTATAGCTTTAACATGCATGCCGGAAATGCGTGTTAATCGAACAGGAAGAGGAAATGCCATCTAATGTTTGTTGGCAATTTCATTTGTATTCTAGTTTATTGATATAGTTGTAATTAAAGATGGAGCTGAAAGTTCATCTAGTCTTGTTTTTGATACTAACTACTTCACAAAATGGGGCACGCATTTGTAATTTGTTGACAAATTGATTTAGCTTTAAGTTGAAACGCATTTCCGACTAAATTGATGTTATTATCGATAATTGATGATTGGCATCCATTGATGCGGACATTTCCATTCAAGCTAATTATCAAAATTAAAAGCAATTTTAATCGCTGCGCCCAAAATCCATTTAAGCAAATTGCTGACTAATTCAACAGTTATGGTCGCTTGTTACATTATGTTACTTAACGCATATTGCGTATGCGCTATTAGCGCTGAACTGTAGTTATTGTGCTTTCAGGAAAATCATTTTTAAATTTGTATTCATCATCATACGCTTGCATTACACTATTGTTAACTTTTTTAATTTATTTTCCCATTTAATATTGTCGAATAAGTCGTACAATAAATCAATAAATTTCCCAGGATTGTTTTGATGACTTTTTGTCGGCTAAAAACGATAATAAAAAAGTTTTGTTGACCACATTATAAATATGTCCTCACATGACAATCAATAAAATCAAACATATATTTTTTTCGCCATTCCGAATTGACAGAAACAACAAATCAAAAAGCGCGCCCATCAATACAACGTTTACCGCACACAAATATATAAACTTTGCCCAAAAGCCAAATACAAGTGCCACACGAGACACTTGACTGCTTCCAAAAATATGCAATTGTTTTGCTTTTTTCGTTTTAGCAATTTTGCCTGGCACAGTTCGTCGCCATGTTTTTTTGTGTTTTTTTTTTATTTATATTTATTTATTTATTTTTTGGATCAGCAAAATGGAATGAAAAATTGTTTGGGCATATGTGCGATAAATATAATATTTTTTTGGTATTTTCATTTTGCGTTTATCTGCTGCTATTTTCATTGGTAATATGCACCTGTGTTAACGTTTTTTGTCGGCTCCATGACCTGACAACTGACAGGTGGATGGTGCGCTTGGTTATTTCAATTAGCCTTATCACTTTTCATGGCCTTACATGGCAACGCATTGTACCGCGTAAATTTTAAATATGTATTTAAAACTCATTAATTGACAACTTTATAAGCCATTTATTGCATATTCGTTTTACGCTCGCTTGACAATGCGAGCTTTTGTCGTATTGATTGCACAGATATTGAATGCTTCAACTTATTTTTATTGATTGAAATTCAATTTATCTCTGCGCGCTCCAGGGTATTACACAGTGAATCACATGACAATTTCCTTTCCTTTTTTTTTGTGCATTTTTGCAATATTTCAATGATTTTCAAACGCGACAAATTGATTTATGTATGTATTAATTGGCCCAATTTATTTATAGGTACAGAAATATCTACCTACAGATATTTTGTTTTCCATTTTAAAAGATATTAAAAAATATATACATTTTATATGTTAAATCTCGATATAATATGTCGCTCAATTAAATATTTAAAGCCCAGCCAATCACTTTAGAAACACTCTGTGGCCAATGGATAAATCGCAGAAATGTTTTGACTGAATGTAAAAAATAAAGTAACTATTTTCCTAATTTTTGTTTGACAACATAAATAAAAGTGAAAAAGTGATTTGGGAAGGGGTAAAAAAACGAATGCTTTTATCTTGTTGTGATATCATTCATTTCCACGCGGAAATCAGCTTAAAATATTTGCAAAAATACGTGGATTTATGTATTTATATAAACGATTGCATGGTTAGACTTAAATATGGTTTTTCCATTGCAAGCGCAATAAATAAAATATTACAAATAAAAAACTCTTCTGTATATACTAAAAATGCGCTTAAAAGCTTAGAGCAAACTCAGCCAACGCTTTTTGTACACTTTGTGTGTGGATGCTTTTTTTTATATAGTTTGCCAGCCAGCATATTGACGACACGTATTTCAATGACTAAAGTACACTATAACGAGGTGAGGTTTTATTTTATTTTTTTTAGAAAATCTGAGCTTAAGCGCATTTAATATGACAATAGTACAATGTATGGACATATAACGATAGTAAAATTTAGCCATGAGTCGAACTGTTGTTCTAGCTTAAAAAAAAGTCAAGTGAGAATAACAACTTTGAAGTCAATAGCGTTTAACATCTTGTTTGCTAATAACCGAATTCAAACAAGATAAAATCAATATTTTACGTATTAGTACAGCGGCAATGGCTCATGTAATTGAATTCAAATGTTTAAGTTTAAATTCTGCCCATTAGCTCATTATATAAACAGTTTCAATAGAAAATTGTTTATTCTATTTTCCACAATTGCCTCCGGCAAGTGGAAATTATGCTTGTAAATGGACTGTGAGGAAAAACAAAAGGCGGAAAGGAAAGTAGGCAAACACAATGAGCAGCATTGCGAATGGTGTATGTACATGCTTCCTTCTTAAAGCAGAAAGTTAATTTGTTATTTGATTCAAATTTTATTTGATGAGATTTCACATCTTCAAAGGCAATAATTGTGCTTAAATTATGTAAAATATATTAACATGCTGCAGCTTGTTATAGTCCCTACTGTACCGTACATTTAAGATGAGAGAACCGTTTGATGCTACTAATTTAATATTGCCACACACACACACATACACCCAGCCACACATACATAAATTCCCTTCGTTTATGTTGTTTATTTAACTCATTTACCATGTTGACTTTCATGCGCGTAATTTGTATGTCAACAAGCCGTATGTGGGGGGCTTCCCACTTCAGTTCTCCTCGTTTTTTAGTGCGCCAACTAAGCACTTTTTAATGAATAAGCCAGCGAATTACCTGGGTGTGGTTAACAGCAAAAACACACTCATCTGGCTAGTGGCTGAGGTCAAGTGCGCAGCGATCAACATGCGACCATAACTGTATAAATTGTGATATATACCATCTCTACTGTAGACTTTAAGGTGAATTGTTTTGATGTTGACTTATCTGCTCTGTCTGTATGTGTGTGTGTGTGTGTGTGTGTGTGTGGGTGTGTGTTTGTGTGTGTAGGCGCAGCTGTTGCTAGCATGTTGTTAGTACTTTATATACTTCCTTCTGCCATATGTGTCGCATAATAATTAGAAATTTAATTGGATTTGAAAGAAAATGAAATTTTAATGTGTTGGCTATGCAATTACATTAAAAACGAGCAACACACACACACATACACAGATACACTCACACCTACGCAACCACACACATATGGCATGGCATGGCAAATACATACATGAATAATAAGGTAGACACCAAGCTCAGGTGCTCAGAAAAGAAAAGATAAATGGAAAAAAATGAGTATGCCAAACAAGTACAACTTACACTAATTAACTAGGAACTAATTTTAATATATTGCGTATACGACACGGCTGTCAGTGGCATGTGAAACAGTTAACGGGGGAACTGTCTAAACTTTGACAACTGAAAGTTGTACTCAAAATATCGCCTATTGAATTACATGTGGGAGTGAAAAAGTATGCAAATGTGCAAATTTTATAAAACTCAACTGATCAGCGGTAGTTGACAGAGCGCCACCCTGTATCAAGTATCCATATCTATTTTACTTCTAATGCACGACCAGTAATTAAAGTCACTCGAAGCAACAATTATGCTCGTGAATTGTTGCTCTGGGTGATAATACAGTGAAGCACACGCTACATCACTGTGGATACATTTTTATGTGGGGCAACAACCGAACCAACAACAATTAGGCGCAGCGCCATTTTGTGTGCCAACAGGAAACTCAACGGAAAATGTGAAGAGGAGCAAAATCAAAGCACGCACAAAATTATAATTATTTCATGTGTGGAATATGTGTGGCATACATAAATAGAAAACCACGCAACCAAAGCCGAGGGGCAAACGTACAGTTTGCGACAATCGCAACACATTTAAATAAACAGAGCGTTTCAATAGGTTTTGAAAATACGAAAAAAATCTAACACTGATTAAATTAAAAATTAATTTACTTTCTTAAATTTTTCTTGTGAAATTGTTTCGCAAACTTTTGAAGTAAATTCTATGAGCGACCCCTTATAAAAGTTTTGAATTTAATTTCATGAAAATTAACAGAGTGTGTCGCATTTGTGTTTAACATAATGCAGGTTAAACATGAACAAACGGGAAGGGACTCGCATCGGCGTAGATGTGCGAATACAGTTTCACAGCAATCGCCCAAGCTTACAAATATGTATCTATACATCTATGTGCACTTACGTATATATATGTATATGTATATGTATATGTATATATGGTAATCATCTATCAAATATTACGTTGTGGTAGTCGTACGAAGCCCCGTTCCGTATTCACATGGATTCATATGCACGCTTATTTTAATTGTTGCTTTTGATATGCAAAATTGTGCACAGTTTATTATCTACGGTACGCAGGTTCTTTTATCCTTGGTCCGGTTTTTGTGTTTTGCGTGGCTCGTTGACAAAATTGAAATATAATTTTCCGCAGTTTAGACAGCACATAATAAAAATGCATTTGGCGAGCCATTAAAACGGTTCTAAATTTTAATTAAAATTGCGCATACGCCATGTGAGCTATTATCCAGTGTGCGCTAAAGCATTTCGCGTGACAAGAATATTCATGAATATAAAACACGCAATAAACAGCCCCAAACTGTCTCTGGCTATGTAAAGCACAAAAATGGCCCAATTCAAAATACTAAAATATTTCTTATGCCTAATTTTAAGTAAAGAGCACCAAGGTAAACGAAACAACTTTAAAAGCCAACCAGAAAATGAAAGCACAAATAATAATATATATTTCATTGCATTGTATTACAAGCCTGTGCAAACTGCGAAAGGCAGCGGGATGATAAGTCCCGAAGCGAGATTCACTCAGCAAAATATGACCACAAGCAACAAAGAGTGGAAAAGCCATGACCCCGACCACTGATTGCGCTGCATTCAAACAACTTTTTCAATCAAAATTTAACAAATAATGAATAATTAACTTTAGTAATAAATCTTTGCTTAAAGCAGCTGCAAATATTTTCATAATTATATGCCCGATTAATTTATGGCAGTCGATTGTTTACTAAAAAAAATTACATGACAAATATTTGCATGATTCAATAAGCGTGAATTATGTTAATTATTCTATGAAAGTCACTGAATTATTAAAATCACAAAAATAAACTTTTTACATGAAGAGCAGCTGGAGCATTTGACATTTTCCCGTCGTCATTTGACCACTTTGTGCTGATGCTATGACTGCTGAAAATTTAGCTAAAAATTAATAACTGACAGCGGGAAACTCGGAGCCACATTAACGGACTACGTAATACTGCCAAAATAGAAATAGAAATAGAAATAGAAAAAAAAAAAACAATGGTAGCTTTGGGTTTCATTGTTGAACTCGCAGCTGCGTTGACTTTTCTATGCACAGAATTACAGAAATTGTTGTTTGAGCTGGCTGCTGTATAGCTGTGCTGTATAGCTGCATCTATCTAGGATTTTCCAGCTGCACAGGACAATTGTGGCTGGCTGTATTATCTAGCGCTTTTGCCGCCCAGGCATGCTTACTGCTGCTGCTGATGCTGCTGCAATTGTGTCCTTGTATTCGTCGCTATAGAGACGTATTTGATATCTGTGTAGCTGTATCTGTTGCTAAATATGCATCTAGAGTTGCTCAATTGTTTGCCTTTTGAATGGTCGGCTGGGTGTTGTCTCTGCTCTTGGCCTGCTTGGTTAGCTCTCGTTCTGTGAATTTGCGCATCACGTGGCACTAACAAAACAAATGGCAACTGTCTGCGCCTGGACGACCATCATCGTTGTCTTCATTATCACCGTCATCATCATCATCATCATCAGCGGATGACGGGCTGAAAGGCGACGAATTTGGTTGCTGTTGTTGCTGCTGTTGCTGTTGCTGTTGCTGTTGCTATTACTGTTGGCCTGTTTTGTTGTCTTTTCGTTGCTTAATTAAAAAGTCATCATAACTCTTGTTGCAGCTGCCTTCGACTTGCGACTTTGTTATAATTTTCTAAAGCTAATAAAATTGCTTTGTAGCTAAAAATGGGAATAAAGCATTTTAAGTGCTCCGCGCTTATCGCAGACGCAGTATTCAAAAATTTGTGCTCAATGCAACGGGCCTCAATTTTACCACGCCTCTCTCTCTCTCTTTCACACTGACTCTTCCCCGCTTTCTCCAACAAGTTAAAGTACTTGTTGAAAATTTTATGACATTTTAAAACTTGAAGAAGGACCTCCAATGGCAACGCAGCAGCCAGTTCGGAGGCCATTAAAATGTTATAAAGCTACATTTAAGCACTTAACTTGATATCTTTCAATCTCTTCAACTTAGTCTATACATAAAATGCTGAACAAGTCTAAGCCAGGCCAAAAAAGTTATTATTACAATGCGGGCTAAACAACAAAGATAAATATCAAGCATAGAATCGCTTGTTTGCATTTTTTGGGCATAAAAGTTAACAATTAACTGGCATCAGCCTCCTCAAGTAGCTAAATAAACGGGAACCCTGACCCTTCCCAGAAGCAAAAAAAAAAAAAAAGAACACCCGAAATGAAATTGCTCAATTGGTTGCATGCGAAAGAATATCATAAATTTGAACAGGATAATGTTTATTTAGTCTGCAGCACAACATTCGCACAACAAAGAACGTTTGCAGGATTTATTTAAGACTTGAAAAATAATTGAAAATTATTCTTAAAATTTGGTTTCGCTATTTAGAATTAGCCATAGGTCAAGATTTGAAGAAGAAAGTTTATTCACTTTTTTTTCTTTTTTTTTTAAATATAATTAATGCTTAAGTAATATAAAAAAAAAAAAAAATAAATAAATATAAAAACTCTGTTCAGAGCGGAAGTTACATGCCTTAATTGTAGAGATTATAAGAGCTTAGTCTTATGTTAAATATTGTTGAACCCAAGGATATTTATAATCTGTCAAAACAATTTTTAAAAATCAGTAAGGTAAGTCAGCATGAGAATAACAAAATAGCAAGTGAGAAATGTTTTTCTAACTTCAAAATATTTTCTTTTTAAAGTGATTTTCATGTACTCTACGATGTGTTGACGAGTTTATCAATTTTGTTTTTTTGTTGTGTCATGTGTAGCTCAAATGCAAGTTGAAATTGAGTTTTAAGTATGAGTGAAAAGTTTTGGGCACCTCGCTCGTTTTTATTCTCCCTGATATTAATATGAAAAATTTGTGCAGAAATTGAATGTAAGTTGCAGCGCCACAGTCAGCCCGCATTGTTGCATTGCATTCAAAGTTTTTGAGTCATGTGGCGCCCGCAGGTATGCAACACGCAACGTGCAACATGCGCACACTGCGCCCACATGGCGTTTGCGTAATAATATTTCAAACAGAGTACTGCGAATTTTGCATAATTTCAACTTATAAACTTTTGCATGTGAGGGAGAAAGCGAAGAGCCAAGGGCGTGAGGAAAACTCGCGAGTGCCACAAACAGAAAATTAAATTTTATCAACTAATTTTAATAAAAAACAACTTCAAATTGCAACAAATTAGAAACATGAGGTTAGGGCGGTGGAGAGTGTGGCTTGAGGGATGAAATTCCTTAAAAACTGAGCAGCGCTTCATCGAAAAACATTTGGCACTTGAGCAGCTTTCGACATTGCCTTTGTTCAGCTCAGCTCAACTTGACTTTTGCTTTTGCTTTTACTTCTGCCTCTGCTCCTGCTGCCACTGCCACATGTTGAGTGGCGCAAAATTGTGTCACAGCTTAGCCAGCGGGTGGGCGTTGGAGGTGTTGGTGCTGCTGTACTGGCTGTTAGAATGTCACGCGTAGCATAAAATTTGCATAAATTAAAGAGCGCAAGCTCAGCAATGGCGGCTCAGAAAAATACTTATAAGCAAAAAGGCAATAAGTTGTTTAATTTTGCGTAACAATTTTATGGCTCCTCTTAGCTACTTGTTGCACTCGCTACATCTTAGTCTCCTTCTCTCACCGGATTCAAATGTGTGGTAAGAGTTGAAGTAGCATGCGACAACTGCCTGACGCCAGAGCATTAAATAAGCACAAAACAAATCACTGCCAAGTAAGTATTCTTCTCCGTTTTGCCGCTCGATTAAAGTCAGTTATGGATATTTCCAATTATATTGTGTTTTTATTGAAATGGAACGAATGAGAAATGCAAATATTTCAATTGTTTAACTATATGACTAATACAATTAAATTAACAAAGTTCAATCTGTCGAGAGTAATTGAAATGTATTTCGATTTCTCTAAAAACTCAACTCAATATACATAGTTTTAAAATTGAACATAGTTTATTTTCCCTACTACAAGCTCTCTATTCATGCTCACATTACAAAACAAACACTCAACTTTTATTGTATAGACACACACACACACACAAACACAGAACCACACACATACACCCTCGCCTCTAGGAGAAGAACTTTATCTGCATTTTCACTTGCGTGGCAGAAAAAATGAAACAAGTAAAAACCGAAAACCGCACAGAATATTTTTCCTTATATATATATATTTTTTTACTATTTCTTTCTTTTTTGCACATTAAGCGTTTTTTCCCCACAGCATAATATAATATTTAAAAAGCAACAGCCAAAATCAAATGAGCATGAGAGCGTCCAAAAAAAAGGGCAAAAGCTAGCAAAAAGTAAGCGCAGTGCATAAAAGAATTGGAGAAATAAGATTTTTGCTGAGATTTGACTGCTTCATTAAATGCTCGAGCACATGGCACAGAAATGGAAACACGCTGCGTTCGCACAAGCGGAAGGAGTTGAGAGAGTTAGGTTTGAGTCATGAATATGCACAGATATCCTGTATGCGTAACGATTAAATCAATCCGTCCTGTAGTAACAGCGCAACAAAATGTTAAACTAACGTTTTAATTTTGTTTTTTTGTTAAATTTTTTTTTTCGCATCCACTAACTGCTAAATAAGCCCCAGGCTACTGCCAACTGCCAACTGACGCAAAGTTGTACAACTTGCTCCTGCGCCCAACGCCGTCCAACTCCCGCCTCACGCCCGCCTCCTGCTGTGACTACGCCAGTGCCTGTGCCTGTGCCCGAAAGCGCTGCGAAGCGGAAATGTCAATGCAGCGGCACTTGCACTTCCGTTGCCTACTTTTGTGCGTCGGCAACGCCGTCACCAAACTTTGCCTGCGCCTCAACTTTTTGTTCTAGCGCGCTCAGCCTGCTGACGTTAACACAAAATGGAAACAAATGGCAGCCGTCGTCATCGTCGTCGCTGCAGCACTCCCTCGGGAGGGCTTCCACACAAAACTTCGATTATGATAAATGTGAGTATGTGAGCGTATGTGCGTGTGTGTGTGTATGTGGCACACACAACTAAAATAAAAAAATGTAGGCAGCCCATCAGGAGAAATGCACGCCGAGAAGGTTCCCTGCGAAAAAGCCACGAGTGATATATTAGTTTTACTTGAAAAGGATATAAGCCATTGTCGCTTGGGTGTTGCCAGGAGATATACTCGATGCTCTTGCATGTATGCGAGTTTTAATTTCAGCAAAAAGTAAATAATATCGTGAATTGACATTAAGTGAATGTGACACTCTAAGCAGCTTAACTTGAGTTGCCATCGCAAATAAATTTATTGAAAATATCATCGTAAATAGTGCGCTTCAGTCAAATTTCTTTCATAAACACCCCATAACTCTGATCTGTTACAGAGCATACAAATTACACGAGAGTGCTGCTGTATTGGAATACAAGTTTTTAAAATTGTCAACGTCGCTTTTTACGCGTCATCAATTTCCGTTTATTTAGTAGCCATTGGGGCGTTGTCGCATGTGTTTCGTATGGCGGGTATGAAGTAGTTTTCTTAGATATTGACCGGCAGCTGTCTTTTGTTTGTAGGCCATAAATTTGCTCTTGGTGACAACATTGTGGAGTCGACAGTCCTGGCAGCTATGCAAGACGCGCATAAATTACAAGGGCAAGGGTGCGCAGTGGCCTGGGCGTGCCACTTTATTGTATCAGACTCAGAAATGGCATCAGAAAGCTCGTTGTGCAATTGCCGCATACTTAAGGTAATCTCGTAGAGCGTTGTGCTTACTTCTAATGGCCATTCATCAGCTCGTTGAATGCAAACGGCAAATAAATGGCAGCCCTGACCATAGCAAAAGAACAGAGCATAACAGGGCAGACCAACAACAATGGGGCTGACCAGCCAGCCAGCAATTGTCATACAAAACTGTCGACTCGAGTCCACTTGCTGAAGCATGGTAACAGACAGACAAACACAGAGCGAGAGCGAGAGAGAGAGGTAAAGAAAAAAAAAAAGATAAATGTACAGAGAGAGAGAGAGAGAGAGAGAGGGAGAGAATCAGAAGAGCTGAGATCGAAGGCCAGGGGCACAGCGGGTCGCGGTCTGTAATTGCAACTATAGCTGCACACTTAGCGCTATTTTACTTTAATGCGACTTTCTTTGCAATTTTCAAATGCCATTGTGCCTTTGTGCTGGATAAATGTTTTGAAAACTATTTCCATTTGCAACAAAATGCGTGTCAATAGAAAGCAGCTATGCCAGCTTAAAGGATTTGCCAGAAGTACACTGACAAATACTTATTACAAGTCTGTTAAATGTAGTTGTGCAACTTTTTGGATTGCAACAACTTCAACAGAACTTAGCCATGCTTTGATAATTAAAGAGTAAATATATATTATTAAGAACCTCGGCACTTATCTAGTAAGCAGCTCATTTCACTTGACAGCCGACAGCAGTAATGAAGTAATTATAGTCAGTGTACTCCGTACTTGCGACACATAAAGTTTGTTGTTGACCAAAGACCTATTAGGTATAACTGCTGACTAACCTGGCGAGAATTAAGTATACGTTGTAAGTAATATATTTGTTAATGACTGAATTCGGGCTAAAATACTTATATGGGATTTCAAATACTTAACTCAAATAAAATATTTATTTACGCTTATTTCCGCCTAGCGCATAGCTTAAGCTTATTATTGCCAAGTTATGGAATCTAATGGGATTCTTTCGAACAATATTTAACTAATCTGTAGTTGCAAGTTACGAGCAAATGATATTGCGGGAAAAAGTCCTAATCCCCGCATATCAAAAGCGTATGCGGCTGCCAAGAAATGGCCACATGCCGCTGGCTTAGCGCCAGTTGCTCTAACAAGTTTAGCCACTTTTTGATGGCCATAATTCAAATTAGGATGCCAGCAGTCCGTCGTTGGGGTGAACGCGACGGTCATCTGACAAATAGGCCGGACAGAAGTCGCCTTTAAGCGCACTTTAAGTTGGCCGAAATTGGGTCGCAGATTGCCTGAGACAATGGACAACGCATCCTCGCAGCGGTTACGACTGCGGCCGAAACGGCGGAAACGGAAGCGAGCAATGGCGAGCGCGGCCTAATGTTCGGTGGGCGTTAGTTGATGGGCAGCTATGCGGATAGGCAGATAGGCGGATGGGTGGATGGGTGGATGGGTGGACGAGCGGTTGGATAAATGGCTGGCACTGGGCGGCGGTAACGGAAGCTTTCAATTTCAAGCTGCAATGCAAAAGGAGCCACGACAGCCTCGGACTGCAGCTCAAAGCAGAAAAAGTAATTTATTTCGTATTGCGGTTTTTAACCACATTTTCCACTTTGTACAGCAGCAACGACAGTCAAAAAAGGCAGCACCAGCACCAGCACCAGCAGTAGCAGTAGAAGCAGTAGAAGCAGTAGCAGTAGCTTCAGCTCCAGTTCCAGCAGTAGCCAAGACTATATTCTCTCTATGCCAGCGCCAAGCGCTACTTCCACGGCTCCATGACTATAATATAAATTTGCTTTGCTCTGCACTGCCGCCCTGTCTGTATAGCTCGATAAAAAAGGCTCAAATGCGGTTCCGCTATTTCTTTTGCCCTCTTTTCAGCACATTTTCTTGGCATTTTTTGCCGCTCACGAAAAATTTCATCGTTTAAATTGCATTTGACCCAAAAAGTGTACCAAGTGCGAAGTGTTTTCTATTTCGTTTTGTTTTCATCTCCTTTTCACCTGAACAAAGCGCCAACTAACTCGAAGTTGAAGTTATGAGCGACAAGTGTGCGAATGCGACTTCCGGAAGAACTGGCCGTACTAGCGTTTGCCGTGTGGCTTTCCGGTCCGGGCAAGATATACTTCTTGATGTCTACTATTTGGTATGCAAGGCGCAGACGAGAAGAGTTATTCATTGGGAAACTCGAGCTGAACAGTTGGCCAGCATTAATAGACACGCATAGAGGCGCAAAGGCTGCATGATGAATGAAGAGATAACTGCATAGTTGTCAAAGAGAGAACATTGCATTAGTCAAAGGCGTAGCCGAAAAGTTCTGAAGCATGGACGGATGAAATTAACATTCGGGTAATCACTTGGCCCCAGAGGACTGTACATTCAAGGAAACTAATTTGAATATAAAATTAATTTACTCAACCAAAGTGCAGTCTCAGTCCTTAATTTGCCTATTCACCAAGGATATATTGCCGAGCATATTGAATATAGAATAAAAGCTCCACTGTTGATAATCAAATTTCCAGGCACATCTAACACTTTGCTTCTTTGTATTCTCTTCGCAGTCGGCCGTATTTACTTGTAATTTACAATATACAAAGTCCATTCCAATCAATTGTACGAAAGAGTAAAGCAAACAAACAAAGAGGCTGACCATGTTATTTCTTTTGTATAATTTCATTTGCTCTTTTCAAGCGACTGTGACAACAAAGAACCGCCAAAGAGAAACGTACATGGAGTGTACAAAAACCTAACCACACTCAACCAAAAGCCAAATAAACCCTATTGAAAGGCAACTAAAAAGAATTGATTCGGGGCAACAAACAGTATGCTGAAGGAAACTCACTTGATTGGGGACTCTGGTGCAATCAAACTGCTTAATGTGCAGTTAACGCCAAGAGGAGCCCCAACACAGCAACGACAACAATAACAAGAACAACGACAGCGACAAAAACAATAACAACAACAACAGCAACAACGACATCAACAGCTACAAAAACTAAGTGAAATCAAATCGCAGCGTCGACGAAGGGAGAAGCACTGCTGAGCTAATTCAATTGGCAATGTCAATGTAGGTGAAGAAACAAGCAAACAGGCGCAAGTAGTCGAGAATAAGTAGCCAACAGCCAATAGCTAGGAGTTGGAAGCTTCGACCAACCCATTTGGCTGATCGATTTCACATCGCCTCACAGACTGCCAGTTGTGGTTGGATGTTCTTCTGCCACTTGCTGTTGCTGTTGCAGTTGCAGTTGCTGTTGCCTCAATTGAAGCTGATGACTTGACTTTCAGCATAGCTTAAGCCTGACCGAAGGGCAAACACAGCTGCCGAACAGCATTAAGTTGCATGCAATGTACTCTGTGCTCTGTGCTCTGTGCTCTGTATTCTGTACTCTGTGTTACACAGATATTTGTTCCAGCCGAGCTGTTCCTGTTGCTGGGACAGCTTAAGTACTATATACAGATGTTTCGAGTGAATTGCGCATACGTCACGTGGTCTGTGTGTGATGTTGTAATAATAAATGACAAGTGTCAGATTCAAATGTTTCAATATTTAATTTAATTTATATTTAAGTAAGTTAAACTGAAATGCTGTCTTCAAGAGTGCTACATAGACTACAGGTGTAATTGCATACATATATTCAATAATGTCTTTTTATTTCTTTCTTTTATGTTTTCTTTTATGTTTTCAAGCTCGAAACGCTAGACACACATCGCTTTAAACGTTACGAGCCGGTCCGTCATGCAATGTGGCTTGCATGCCATAAATGTGCTCTCAAATATTTGCATATTAATGCAACAAATGTGAATCGTGCGTGTGTGGGTGCCTGTGTGGATGGCTGTGGATGTGGATGTGGATGTGGGTATGCGTGTCCTCCTATGTGTCCACGTATGTGACATATTTGTGCAAACTCCTGACCCCTTTGTCATTGCTGCTGTTCAACTTTGTTCTGCCACTCGTGCAGACAGCTCAAACATTTACATACAAAAAAACACAACACAAAAATCCAAAAAAAAAAATAACTGAGATAGACATGCAAAACCAGCTAAGCTCACTTTGCGGAACTGTGGAATACGTGATTTTCAAACTTCACTATTGCATTCGAATTGTGTGCACCTTTTTGACATTTTAAGTTTATTAATGACTATGGATCTTAAATCGTTTAAAAAAATACAAAATGAATGCACAAATATTTTGACATAAATCATGCAAATGTTCTTGGCTAAGATTCGACTCTCTGCTCTTCCATCATATATTACCTTGAAATCTGTGACATTTGTGTGTCAAAATGCTGCTCACCTCTAAGTTGAAATTTATGTATGCTTGCATATGCGTCCCTTCGTGTGCTCCAGTGGGTTTTCGTTTATTTTTTGTTTTTCTTCTCGGCTTAACCCTTTTGTAAATTGTTACATTTTCGCACGTTCGTATGAGCCTTGTATTTTTCTGACTGCATGTGCCTCAATGTGTGTGTGTGTGTGTGTGTCTAAGTATAAATTGAGGTGTTTTTGGTTGCGCACCTTTGCTTTTTAGGCCATTTGAAGTGCGCATGCATCTGCCTCATGTGTATAGGTGTATTCTCTGTGTCTGTGTGTGTGTGTGTGTGAGTGTGTGTGGACACGTTTCCCATTAGGCTACAGACCGAAAATGTATTTTCGTATGCTTTAATGGACTTTTCTGGTTAAGTTTGTAATAATTTTGTTCTTTTGCATTGCTTTAATCTTTATCCGTTTAATTGGGTGATCAGCTAAGCACTGATAGGAAAATGTAGTTAAACACAATTCACATTTTATGCATTTAGTCAACAAATTCTCAACGTGGGTTTGCACTCAAAACAAAGGTGTGCAACACAGTGTAAAGATCTCTAAATAAGATGCAATGCGGATTAATATTTGATTTAAGAGAAACAAAATGTTGCTAAAGCAAAGCGTTAGACATATTAAAAACTATATTGACGATTTTTAAATTCTGCTGCATTCAGTCAGCTCTTTAATATTTTAATAAAAGTAACATAAAAGTGGAAACATAAGTTGAAAATACACCTGAGCTGAAAACAACATAGGCACGTCTAAAACGTTTTTCATTTTTTTTTTTAAATCCCTTACAAACATTTTTGTTTCTGATTTTCCATAGACTAACAGGGGGCTGAATACGCCTATAGATATATATATATATGTATGTATGTATGTATGTATGTATGTATGAGCCTACCGTAGCCAAGCTCTTCAATATTCTGTTGTAAGCCGCTTTATTGCCAGCCTGGGGCAATATGCAAACTCTGTTGCAATCCCCAGACAGAAAAACGCTTGCCTATGCAAATTTTGAAAGCATCAAAACAGCCAAACAAGCGAACACACTCAAATCAAACGCGAGCAACATTTCCAAATGGGAGTAACGGCCAGAAGCAAACCCTTTTTGCTTTTTGCTATGCGTGAAAAACAGCAAACAGAGAACAGTAGTTCGATGAGCAAACAATTGAAGCAGTTTGAACAATTGGAAGCATAGTTTATTTTATTATTGTTTGTATTGGTTTTTGTTTTTGTTTTTGTTTTTGTTTTTGTTTTTGTTTTTGTTATGCTCTCTCCCAGAGGTGCACGTGCTTGAAAAGCAAACAATGCGGTCGGACAATAGCTCCATCAGAAGAGCAAACTAATTAAAATTAAAGCCACACTTTAACACCATCTGGGCAATAACTCATCTTTAATGCAGCACGGCAAATTCACTTGCATTGGCTTTTGCTAAATTTATGACCGTAATAAAAGCCAGGACAATAATTCTAATTTCCCGTTCAAGTGATAAGGCAAACCGGAACCATAAACCTGCACACCATAACACCAATAATATACAATTGCAGAGCATTAAAGAATACTTCATTCTGTTTCGGCGCCCCCAGTTTAACATTTTGAAATTCGAATGGCATTATAAATTCCAACAACATTTCTAAATAACTGAACTTTTTTCATTTCTGGTAAGTTTGTTGTGCGAATGTGTGTGACATATCTCATGGATATATCGTTTGAGCATTTAAGCCAATTGTTGTCATAAATTTGAAATGATTTACACTGAAAAGACATAAATATCAACTTCACTTACTTGGACGATCTGCACGATTTACTAAATAAATTGAAATTAAAATTAATTAAATACGTATCAAGCCTCAACTTTGTCTTCGACTGTTGCCTAGCAGCCTTAAACGTTATTATTTGCAACAGCTTTAATGGAAGCAACCAATCATCGGCCTCAACCAAGTCGGTTGTAAACAGAAACCGCAGCCAAGAAAACGCATGTAACAAGCTTCAAACAAGTTAGTTGGCAAGCCAGCTTGACTTGCAAAGCAAACTTTCCATTCCTTTAGGGACCCTTGTTGAACACTTAGCTCTATTAATAATGTTATATTGTAGCTGTCGTTATTGTTGTTGGCCTGACTGCTCTCGCCCTGCTAGTGAAGCTTCTTGCACTTTAAGCTTCCACTTCTTGAGCTATTTATCATTAGTAGCAAAGTGTTAATATTCATGTACGGCAAACATAAACAAAGTGAGGCAGGTCTGTTTGCTCTATGCTGTTTTGCAACACAACCAATCTGTGCACTTCCATTTCCTCAGTTTCATGCTTATACATACTTATTTATATATATATATATTTCATACGTCATGTGAATTGGGAACTCAATGAGCTCTGAATTGAATATGCAAACGTAGTCATAATTATTGGCTTTATAGTGCTTGTTTCAGATATTTCTATCATTGCGTTTGACATGATTATTATTATTAGCAATTATTTTTGTGGTATGGGCAGCCACAGCATTTCATGATTATTATCTTAGGCAGAAGCATTTAAGTAGCTGACATTGAGGAGACAAATTTAATTTAGCACTGGCTAAAATTTGTCTCTCGTTCAGAGCTTTAGATAAAATTAAAAATTTCATCATATATAACATACTTATTTATATGTTCATTATGTACATAGTACTATTATATATGTAGATATGCATGAACTGACATGTTAATGACTTTTTGGGACAGGCATGTCAAATTGAAATTGTTATTGCTGGCAGCAAAATGGCCACATCAGTCTTACGACGTTGCAACATTTTGTGTGCACTTCTTCCACTTGCCACTAACATCATTCTGTGCCACACATCTTTCGAACATTCGGCTAATCCCCGACCGATCCAACTGAGCTGGTATTTTCCCATACCGGAGACTTCAAGTGCTGCAGTTGCAGCTGCAGCCTCTTGGCAGCATTTTCTTCTTTTTTTTTCTTTCTTTTTATCCTATGCTGCTCACATTGTCACTGCCGGCAGCCCAAAGATGACAGTTTGGATGGCAAAACGTATATCACAAAAGCACATGGACAGATTCTGCGTGAAGGTTGCGGGAACAAAAACTGCAAGCAGGCAGTAAACAATATATCTTTGCATGTAAGTATGTATGTACAGGGCGAAGCCAGCTGCCGAGAATGTGATAAAGCGCATGGGTAGGTGGAACGAGCGAATGGTCGTGGGCGTTTTTTACATTGCCCTGAATTTGTCGAGCAGTCGAGCACTTGAATCGTTTTCCTGGCATTCACATTCGTTATACGGAACCGTTTTTACTGTTACTCACAAAAAAAAAAAAAACCATCAGCTTTTGACATTTGTGGAGTGGAAGAAAAAATATATATAAATTGCAATATATTAACCCAAACAATATAGTCGCCTTGTTGTTCTTGTTGTTGTCAACACATTTCAGGTGAGCATTCGAATAAGCATCATTCTTTGTGCCAATTCCTACTATTAAGGACACTCTCATATAGATATGGATTATATCGATAGAACTAATGTACTGTAAGTATTGATAATAGATATAATATAATTTATCTTTTTTGAGTTCAGACTTTATCTTTCACAATTTCGCTCTCCCACTTTCTCTCTCTCACTCTATATATATTTATCTATCTATCTTGCTCTATTTATTTTTATTTATATGGTATAATGTAATCATATATAAATCCATATAAATCTATATATTTATTCTCTTATCTTATCTCAATTTAGCCTGTATCTCTCGCAATTTCCTTCTCTCTCTCTCTCTCTCTCTCTCTCTCTCTCTCTCTCTCTCTCTCTCTCTCTCTCTCTCTCGCTCTCTATTTATTTATCTATCTTGCTCTCTTTATTTTTATTTATATGACACATTCTAATCATATATGCATACATGCAAATCTATATATTGATATTATATATACACATTACTTATTATCAATTTCCTTGCTAATGGGAAATAGAGGTAAGATTAGATGTGATCGATCTCCACTCAGCTACAAATTTTAGTTTCTAGTTTATGTTTGTATTTCAATATAAATTATAATGCTATAATATTCATAGCTGGCAAATTACAGTTTTCGATCTCTGCAAATAAGTGTCTTTCACTCACACTTTGAGTAAAACTCAGAGAGCAAACGATGTACTTTGGTTTTGTAACGAGTTCATTCGCGATCGGCGACATTATCAGATTTGATGTGTCGATTCAAAATCGAAATTTGTTCTCAAATAAATATAAGTGAATAAAAGATAATAAGAACTATTTTATATTTAAAGTTCACGATCTAAATATATCTATATATAATTAATTAATTATATATATCAAAATTTAATTATATATATGTATATATATATATATATATATATATATCAAAATATATAAAAAAAAAACGACTTCTATGTATGTAGTGATATGTTCTCATTGTGTGAGTTTAAAACAGTGTTACACGAATAGCACTCAAACGAAAGCCGCAATGAAAATAACCGAAGAGTCTAGCTCAGAGAGAGAATGAGGTGAATAGGTTTTGTTTCAGTTGACGTCGCGTAAATAACTAAAGTCTTGGCTGATATTTGCAAGCAGGAATATCACATTTATAAAATGATTTTCCCTGACGTACCTCGAGCGCACAATGAATTTGTAACATATTATTAAATCAACTAGTTTTAATTGCATTTGAAAAGAATTTCGTTTTGTATACCACAATTTTCGGAGTGAATTAATGTATTTTGGATTACAGTTTGGTCTGCCCACAGCCCAACGGATTAGTGGTATACGTTCAGATGGAGTACACAAGCACAAACGCAGTTACCAGTTGCAGTTGCAGTCGAATTACAGCAGGCTTGTGGCATGGGCCGCTTTGCCAGCATTCTTATCCAACCACCGATAACAGTGAATAACTACTGTGAAAGGCATAATTTAAGTGGGTGCGGGCTGTTTACCGCATTTACGGCACTTACCCAAACCATTCAATGGGCACGCTCCATCATCGTGGCTGCAGCGCACAGTACATATTTCTCATGATTAAAATTGCATGTGTGGCAAGTGGTTGGCTGCACTTGTTGTTGGGTGGCGCTGGTAGCGAGTGCCTTGTCCCCCGAGCTAGCTCAGCTCAAATGCGCAACAATTGCTCAGCCCCTGGCGCAACTGTATACTCCATATAATATCCGAGCTAAGCGGTTTGTGATTTGCCATTGCCCGCTTTTAGGCATTCAAGCAAATTGTAATACAATTAGCGTCATTTACATGGAATGCTGAATTGTTGCATGCGTATTCAAGTGTGTGTGTCTGTGTCTGTGTCTGTGTGCGTGTGCGTGGGCGTGAGGGTGCATGCACAAAAGCGGCTTAGTGCACACACCTTGCGGCTAGTGGGAAGGCTGCGTCCTTTGGCAATTTATGCGCACTTGGTTTTCAATCAGCTGTCTGCTTATTATATAATAATGTGCTGAGCACTCAGATTGAATCAATTCTGCAGGTTTACTAGCAACAGTCTCAACATAGACTGTGCCCTATATTATTCTATTGTAATAGAAACACTCAAGGTCATATTTAATTTATTTAGATTCAACATAAAATTTAACAGCAGACGTTCTTGTTGCAGAGATTCTAGATAGAAACATTTAAATTAAAGTGTGAGCTAAACCAGCTTTTGTCGTTGATAGCGGCTTTCTGGTAAGCGAAAGCTTGCCGGAAACTTCCCGTTTAACAGTCCCTTTGGTACGTGGCATTATGTAATTGGAATATATATTCTGAGCCTCTTCCAGTGCCACCTGTAGCTCGGCTTGACTATTGAGTACGCTGTTGGGTCTCAGTGGGACTTGATAGATAATCAGCTCCATTGGTATACCGCGTGGCAGTGGCTTTCCAGTGTTGTCCAAAACCGATTTGCTGATGCTCATTAGCTCGAGAACCTCAGAGTCACGTAGTAGTATATAGTTCTCGTCGGTGGGCAAAAAATCGCTAGGTTTCTGAAAGCTTGTGAAGTCGCGCACCGTACGAATCAAACTACGTGAACTAATATAGTGACGATCGAAGATGGTTAGTGTATAATATATCTTGCGGGTGGTAATGGGAGACACCAGCCACAATACATAGATGCCAGCGTTGCCTTCATTTTTTGCGAGCATTTCGGCTTCCAGCTCCTTATCCTTCAATTGAGCAAACCAGGTGCTTCGGCAGACCATCATCATTATAGGCAAATGTCTCTCGTACTTCTGAAACTCGTTTAACAGGCCCGAATTCGGCAAGCTCACATTGTCAAGACCAGGTCGCGTATGTGGTTTTCCCTTTATGCCTCCATACATGAGAGCGGCCAGGCAGCAGTTATCTCCATATTCCAAGCCAGTCGGATCAAAGGACATCAGCAATGGCCGATGCTCAAATATCTCAACGGCAATGCATTTCGGATGATTAGCGTGCTTGTGCAGCATATGCATCATTACATTGGAAGGAAATACGATGTCAGAACAGATGCCCACTGGACAATGGCCAGGCATTCGCGATAAGCTCTGCACTTTAATTTGAAATTTCTTTTTTTTTACATCTTTTTGTTTTGTTTCACGTCGTCCCCTTGGTGATTCCATGTTTCTCTTCATATCCGTTTCCATAAATGTTTTTAAAAATTATTCATATTTATTAAAAATAAAGAAAATTAGTAATTCAGTCAATGCTACTCTCAAATGCAAATTAAAAATTATTTTTCAATCTTGATGACATGAAATATAAAGCTTGACCTACATAATATCAAAAATAATATAAAAATCTTCCATATATCTCACTAAAATATAAAACAAAGTTTCAGAGTCTTATCTTAAGCATATAAATAGTATAAAATTCTACACTTTGGCATTGCAATTAAGCCAGGAAGTAGAGTAAAGTTTCTTCTACCCCCTTGCAACTAAATATCCGCACTCTCTGGTCTTGTGGCACGTTAAGCCTCTGCAGCATACATACATATATGCAGACATATGCACTAAGAGACACAGCTGCTGTACGGCATCTCTAAAGCTAGTAAATTGCCGTATTTTCTTTTTTTTTTCTCATATGCGAATGCTGCAGAGTATAAAAACTGCCAAGTCTGTGAATGCGTGTGTGTGTGTGTGTGTGTGTGTGTGTGTGTAAGTCTGTGTGTGGGGAAATAAACAAAAAACGGAATTAGTCGACAAAAGGCTAAAGCAAAGTGCCAAAATATTCGGTTTTACTTTTCTTTTTTTTTTTTTTTGTCTTCCTTTGAGTGCCTCAAAAACCACAAAACTTGAAATGCCTAAAGCTTTGAGCCAGCTGTTGCTAAGTTAACCGTTGTTGACGTTAAAAGCCTTTCGACCAACACAACGAAAGAGTCAAAAAAGCCACAGCTGAAAGTATTAAGACAGTGTGCAAAGCCTCCGGCTCAGACCTTCATACAAGTACATATCAATATTTACTGCTTAGATTATGACTATTACTCTCAGAATAGCAGAATTAGTCTAAGCGAAGCAACTTTAAATAATACTTAGTTCGTTGGCAGCAGTTGTTAAGATGAAGAGGAAAAATTTCATGTGATGCGCTCTCACAATGGCAGCGAGCAGTCAAAGTTTGAGCCAGCTTCTATGTTGGTTTATGCAAATCGGCATAAACTAATTTTAGATTGTATGACAGTCGCAAATTAATTCAAATTGAGTGATCACCGCAAGGCAAACAATGGCAACAATGTGGCCGAGCAGCGGATAGTGAGAGGACCGAGCCAATTGCAGTCCATATACTTAAGCGTCCGGCGCCGGGCCTAGTGTGAGAGAAATGCTGTTAGCAAAGCCTCTAATATATGGCACAATATATATGCCATAATATATGCAGCCTTATTACACACACACACACACACACACACACACACATTGCAGCGGTTACAGGCACTCGAATGGAATCGCATGCACATGCATTGTATATCAGTGTGATGTGGGGTGTGGAGTGTAGGCCATCGCCTGGGTCAGCTGGTGCCAGTTCAGCAGGTCAGGCGAGGTCAAACGCCATTGTTCAGCAATCTTAAATTTCCATTGCATGTTGCTAACAAAATTAATGTGCGCTCGGACAAACGGTGCTTAAAATGAATTTTAGCCAACTTTCATGCATAGCGACCTAACATACTTGGCCGTTAGGGCTTGAGCTGAATGTAGGTTAATGTTGGCAGCTTATCGTTAATATTGATATAATTATTGAATTTAAATTCCAACAGCTTGCGAACTTTAATGCCAGACTCTGCTTGCTGGCCAAATGGTTGTTTGATTTGTCAACAGCAGTTAACTGGCATTATTGCTCAACTGTTGGCCGAGTCATGTCATCGACGGACATTGATCTGAGACAAAGGACTCAGACATCTAACAGGCCGCCCATTTGTCATTGGAACAGCTCGACATGCCCAACCTGGGATGCTGTTTGCTGTCTGGTAACTGGTCTGCAATTTGCGTCACGCACATCTTGGAGCCAGCTTCCGCTATTCCTTGGCTATGTGTCATAAGCAGCCGACCGATAATCAGTCAAACTGTGCGGGCGTGCCTTATTCAAGGGACGCTGAATCCATGCCTGCGGATTTCGCTGGTCACGTAGCCAAAGTAGCCATTTTTGTTTGATTTATTTACCTGGCACGCTGCTAACTGTTAACTGTCATCTGTGGCGACATTAGCCACTCGCCGCCTGACCAAGATGATGCTCTGCGCTCTCTCTCTGTGTGTGTATGTGGGTGTGTGTGTATGTGTGTTGGTTTGTTGGGATTTGGTTAACAGCAGCTGTGACTATGGCACAGACTGGGATAACGCCACGCATGCCAAATATCTGAGCGTCACGGTTGAACAACTGCCTGACTAGGTAGGTGACTGGCTGACTGGTTGAATGAGTGATTTTTTGTTGTTGTTGCTGTTTGTGTCCACTGTCTTGGTTATCAACTCGCTTCCACGTGTGTTTTGCGGTTTGCTTTGTACTCAGCGCACATGGCGTACACGTATCGTCTATTTGTTATGCTCTTTGGCTCTGCTCGCAAATTCAATTTGAACGTTGGCCTTGTTGCATATGTTTGTTTATTTAGGGCCTCGCCCACCAGCCCAGCCAAACTCCATCTTTATATGCCGTCCAGCGTGTAAACACCTTTAATTCAGTACCGAACTCTAAATTTTTTGAACCTTTATGAACTGTGTAAGTAGAGATACAACGCGCACGAGACGCAAGCGGACATTTAAATTGGAGTTAGGTCACTTTATTAATGCCAGGGTCAAAAGGGTAGTCATTAATTTTTCAGCTAAGCCAAAGATAATTTTAAAGCCTTTAAAAATTTGTGTACAGTATCTTTTAATTGACTTTAATTTGAAAGCATGGGATTATTTTCATGTTGCCAGACCAAACGAAAAGGTCTAAATATAATGTAGTTAAGCATATTTTTTGTATGCCCTGAATCCATTGAAAATGGCAATG
Organism: Drosophila stalkeri; assembly: GCA_035047405.1. Lineage (NCBI taxonomy): Eukaryota > Metazoa > Arthropoda > Insecta > Diptera > Drosophilidae > Drosophila > Drosophila stalkeri. Next base: position 365,403 of record JAWNPR010000041.1, on the reverse strand, counting down.
CAAGGTTTTGTTAAATGTAAGTAATAGGCAAAAGGATACAGACATATAAGTATAGAGAGAGAGGGAGGCAGGGAGAGAGCCCCTAATCAAAGCGAAGATGAAACCTTTTTTGCATTGTCTAAGACGAGATAAATATCATGAGTTGACCAGGTAATTTCAATCCATCAATGAAACTAGTCTAGCAATCTCGACTACAATTTTCTTACTTTTTTTTCTTTTTGAGTTCGTTAGCGAATTTTTACCAAGCTATTTTGCCCAAATAAGCAGAATGTATATATTTGTAAGAGTTTGGACAATGTTCTTTTCAAATTAGTTTATCGCGTGACGCCTGCATAATTTGTGCCCAAATTAAGTATACGCCATGTGTTGCCGAGCTGCCGATTTGCATGTTAGTGGAGTGGCAATTTCGGTGTCTACTGCTCTACTGCTCTACTGCTCTACTGCTGTACGGCTGTATTGCTGTCCCTCGCTGATTGCAGCAACAAATTGCAAACTTATTAAGTTTATTAAAAACAACAGCGGCTACAAAGACATCACTGGTAGAAGTAGGAAGCCGGAATAAATTCCACTTTGTTGTGCGCTTAACTTTCGCTGCTGCAATTCTGCATAATTTACTTGAAGCATTTTGCAAACAATGCAAACAGCACTGGAGCCCCTCAACCCCCAACCCCCCCCCTTTAGCTGCCAAGCACCAATTTGCAGTTTCAACTGTGAGTTGCAAGTTTTTCGCAGATGCTCGTTAATGTTTGGGCAATTTTTAGTTGCCAGCATCTCGTCCAATGCCCGGCCCTGTTATTCATTATCAAAACAAGAGGCCAGCAGCCTTTTAGCGTCCTCTGATGCCTGCTACAGCGCGTTGTCACAGTCAGCTCTTCGAGGCATTTGCATGGTTGTCTGTTTGCTTCGTTATGTAGTGGGTCTGCTTCATATTGTTTTCATTAAATTTCTACTTTAAATTTTTAGCCTTACTTGTTGTGCTGCTATACGTATGCAAAATATCTTCTTTTTCTGACGGAGCAGTAAGTGAGCAAAGTTTTTGGCGCTGTTTGTTTTAAATTATTTTTAATGACAGTCTTAATGCAATTGTCTTCAATTTTATTGTTTCGCTTTTATTTTCACGTAATTATGCGAAATCGGAATTCTTCATTTATTTTCTTATTTCCATGTTAATTTAACCGTTGTCCTTTTAGGACAAGTAACAACAAAAAAGTTTCGAATCTTCTAAATTTCGATGAGCCTGCAGATTGTTTTCTTGTTGGCTGCATGTTAGATGATTTGTTTGTCTTAGAAAGTTGGTCCACGATTTCTGTTTCAATTTGTACCATCGCCTACAGCTGCATCCTGAGCCTGTTGCAATTTACGCCAGCTCACAGCAACTTTCCTGCTCTGGGCCTTGGCTCTAGTCTTGGCTGTGCCTTTGCCTTACTTAGAGAAGATGGCAAGGAACAGGTACATTTCTGTGCACATTTTCTACATTAGTCAACATTAAAAATTTATTTGCTTTGAGTAGATTACACGCATACAGCGCGTTATGGATAAGAAGAGTCAGCTGGAGCAGAGAGCGTGGCGGCAAGGGCAACAATAAGTAACTGGGGTCTAAGTTTTTGCATATTCCCTTATAAACCACACAGAAGATGTAAATAAATGGTGGGAATATAAAGAAAAAGAACAGAGAGTTTAGTGCCCGCCAGCACAAATGAGCTGCCAGCAAATTAAGTGCAGCTGGCAGCTTCGCTTCGGCTCGGCAACTACTTTAACAAACTTTTAAAACTTGCTGCGCTTTAAGTTTTCCATTAAAAGTCGCGGCTGCACTGAATCCATGGATTGAGGTCCAGCACCTTGTGTACCAGAGCTTAATGACGCCAGCCAGCCAGTCGGCACATAGTTAATCACCAATGGCTTTCCACTGCTGCTGCAGCCTCCAGCCGAATTGAAACATGTTTTCAATTCAACGCCCAGTAGCTGCCTAGCTGAGCGAGAGAATTATTGCCAACAGGTGAGGCTCCTCGGGCACCTCGATATGTGTTAAATTTTGTGTGAAAATTGTTGTTCGCAGCGGGAATGGGAAATTATTCACAGCGATGATTCAACGCCTGGCAATGAACTTTTTAATTTTTTTAAAATATTTTCTTATTTATAGTTTTTATTGAGCCGCATAATACACATAATCAAAGGCAAATAATAAATATATATGTCTGCGTACAATTTAATATTTTATATCAACGTAATTGCTTTTTGCAATATTCATGTGCCTTTCCAGTAAAAAAAAAATATATACATGAACAATCTTTTGTCAGATGAAATCGAGTAACTTAAATTTTAATTTAATATATATTTAATAAGAGCAAATAAAAATATTTAAGGAAATAACATTCAATTCAACTATTAGTGAAATACTTAGAGCTAAAACATATCGTAAGCTCTTTTTTAATCATAAATACTCACAAATTCAGCTTATTTATATATTAATATCACAAATGTCATAAATAACAAACAAAACTTGCATGGCCAGCAAATAAATAAATTGCAATTTAAGCCTGAAAATAATGCCAATTTGGTTGTTAGTTGTGATTTACAAGTTTCGGTTTGCAAACATTGGTACATTGCGAATGCGTGAATGAGGAAAACAATTGTTTACGGAGTTGTATTGAGGTCAATAATAACTTAGATGCATTTATTTATTTATTTATTTTGCATTTGAGTTGCATTTTAATCACAGGCAACCGCAACTAGGCGGAGAAAATTGGGCGGGCTTTTCAATCAACGACAGGTGTTTATTTTCGAAAATGCAATTGAGTGGAATTTGGCCGACAAGACATTTTGTCAGCTGCTCTGCGGCTTGAGTAATAATTAAATCAATTACGCATGGGAAACTAAATGCATGCATGCCTCTATCGGTGGGAAGAGAACTTTTTAATTAGAATATGTCAAATTAAGTGATTAACAAATTCGTTGGAGCGTCTAAAATTAGTACTTTAATGAATATCTCTTTAAATTGTTGTGCGTTTGTAAAACAAATAAATGAAATTATTCATTTTAAGATCTATTTGGTCTACAACAATTAGAGCAGCTCTCGCATTTGTGCCGAAATTGCAGTTTTTCGTTAGCTACAAATGGAAATTGTCATCTAATAAACAAAAGACATCTGCCTGTTGTCTGGCACTGCGTGTGCGATGAAAGCCGCTCGGGGCGGATGTGATATATGCAAATTGAGTATACGCAGCGTGACAAATGTATGCTATGCGAACAACAACGAAACTATGTGTTTCATTCACGCACTGAAAACTCAGACACAATGCCAGAGATCAATTATTCAGGCCCAGTGCATTAGCGCTCAGCCCACATTGGCATAATTTGTCAGCTGTCGGGAGTCGTGCCCGCCTATTAAATATGCCAACGTGCAAAATAAATTGCCAAAGTGCTTGTCACTGAGTGCTAAACAAATAGCAAACGAATCAAAACCAAATGTCATTCCGCATTTCTACTCCGGCTGACTCCGTGCCAAACCAAACCCAATGAAATCAAACAATTCGCCACTCGCCAAGAACTGGCCAAGTAAATGTATTGCACTTTGTTTTGTGGTCTGGTGAATTGCAATTGCCAATCAGACAATGTCAGCACATCTCTGACACAATTTCCAAATGTTAGTTTGTTGTTTTTTGACTTAATCGCATTGGCTTGGCCCCGTTCTTTTTTAGACCAAGCAAATTTCACAGAAGTTACTTACTGATGCTGCTACACATCTGCTTGCTTACACATAAATTGAATTATTTACGATACTTCCAACTTAATATAGTCTACAGAGTTATGAAATGTTTACTGCTTGAAAATCGAACATTTTTAAAAATTTTATGATACAAATTTTTTATTCAATAATTTGCATTTAAATTATTTAAATTATGAGTATCCTTTTATACTTTACAACAATTTGAGATGCATGCATTGTCTGGGACTTTTCATCCGTAAATATTTCCAGCAAGTCCATTAAAATATTCTACGAGCTAATTATGTATTAAACAGTAATACATAATTTCCCCTTACGAAGCATACATAATTACAGAATGCGAAAAATTATTAACTTTTGATTGCCGGTTCGTTGGGCTCGCAAAAATTGAGAGAAAGTTACTTTTACCCGCATTATTTTTTACTTCAACAGCTGAGTTCATGGTAATTATGTAGCGAGGCGTATGATTAACTTGCTTTAAAATTATGCATATTCTGAAAAATGTGAAAAAGTAAATTATCTTCTTTTTTTATTTAATACAAATTTAAATACATTGTTTTTCTTTTTTTTTATCTAGTCATTGGCTAAGAACGAGATGGAAAGTTTTGCCCGAATGACCTATTGATTGAAATCGACTTTGCAAATTTAAAGTAAACGAAGGACTTTATTTGTCGATGATGCCCTCCACTCGATCCCCTATCAAGTTACAAGTGCATAACAGACATTAGGACCCTTTGGCGCACATTCAATTAGATTTTCTGATTGGTCGTTAGCCACATGCCAATTATGTTACCTTTCTCGAAAACCAATTAGCCATTTTATATATCCAGCCGTGAGTGGCTGCCACGAGCTGAAACTTCAAACCGGGCACCGACGGCAATTTGACTGGCTTGATGAAACCTTTACCTTTGCCGTAAACCAATTAGGTCTCAAAAGGAACAGCGCGTTGTCCTTGTGCATTAATTGGATTAAATATGTCTAGTTTGAGCGAAACAAAACGGTTTGGCTTTTAAATGGGTTACATGGCGACAGCTCACGAGAGAAAATATAATTTTCCAAACAATTATTGCGTGTAGTCTATCCTTTGTCACAATTTATTGTTTGTTGACAAGAGCCCTTCATACACATACACATACATATGCATCCATATGTATCTTTGCCCAACACAAAAAGCACAAATTCTAAATTCATGTTAGAACAAACTCATTCAATAATAACAAGCAGCAACTAAAAAGAGAATGCGGCATCATGTTGCACAAGATTTTGAATAAACTTTATGCATATTTTAGTTGTGAGCACATTTGCAATAATCAATTATACAATTTCATGTTTTCTTACGGCTTAATACATACTTATATCAACTCAAATTTGATGTACATATTTCTAAATATAAATACATAAATAGAACTTAAATAGTTCAATATATCCTTAGGCGTTTTAGAAAACAGGGTATGTATTTGCTCTCATTAACATTTTCCATTTATTATTTTGCCATATATTAAATTCCAAATTATTGTATTAGCATAATCAAAATAAATTAATTACATTGTTGGCCAAATCAAATAAATGACCACAAATTGAAAATTTTCTGCATAACATAAATTGTTTCTATTCGTAAATTAAAATATGTTTGACTATAAAACACAAAGTTTCTGATATTAAATGAAAGCTTAAAGCTGTCTTTAATATGGTTATCGTGTTTCATCAGAAATTGTTGCTGAAAACTACAAAATCTTTACAAATATTAAAATTATTTGAAGGGCAGACACGCAACGCTATGAAGACCGGATGATTTACATAGGGACACAAAGTGCCAATGCAAACGTCTTTCCATTAAGCTATGGAAACTGACATACGGTAAGCCTTATGCCAACTTCAGTGTGTATGTGTGTGTGCATGTGTATATATGTATAGAGCCTGGTGTATCGACACTTGACATGTGCCTTGAAGGCTGACATTGCCTGTTTTTCAGTGTTCAATAAATGTCAACAAGTTTTCAAGTTATAATTGAAGCACTTCAACAAGTTTACATGGAACTTCAAAGAAATTCGCACAATATCCACACATTTTTACATACCCATGAGGCTGCTGTGATGCTGCTGCCAAAAAATCTGCATCAGCTGCAGGCTGTCAAGTAAGTTCAAGAGTCAACAAGGCTTACGAAGAGTTTTCCTTTTGGCTAAGCTGCCGGCCCTGCCGTAGACCACTGTACATAAGTCAAGACTATAAACTGTCAAAAGGTCATATAGTTGGGTCTTTGTCAAACAATGTAATTTTCAAGAAAATCTCAAACAACAACAGCAACCGCTACATGAGCAATTTGTCTCCAACTTCCTATTCACTACAACTTAATTAATGAATACCAAATGCGGACAAAATACTTTCCTCACAGACAGGACAGTGAACTTTCATGTATTTTTTAAATTTTATTTATGCTTTAAGATATAAGTAATTGAAGTGATTTTTTCTGAAACACGTTTAACTTATGTATTTTGAGTTTGCTTCGGCTTTATTATTGCACTTTTAGTTTTTACAAGCCATAATATTAAGATATCGAAGAATTAAGCCTGATAATAAACCAATAAACTCAACTCAAACTTATATCATAATAGTTAAAGATTTTCTACAAAAACAAACATTTCAAAAGCTTGTTGCTTGATGATGTATGGATATTTTTGCATACATATATCTGTATCAACTTCAAACAGAAAGTATATGAAAGTTTATTTGAATAAGAGTATAAGCTGAGATAAAGTCAATTAAAGCTTCGAACATAAAGTGCAAGGGCGAGTATTTGGGTAAGAGCATAAGCTGAGATAAAGTTAATTAGACGAACTATCCAGAACGGCAAGACGTGAAATTACTTTGATGATACTGACACTAATTGAATTCAGTCTCCTAGCACTTACAGTCTGTGCTGTGCGCTGACTAGCAATAGTCAGTCAGCCAGAAAAAACATTTAACATATTATATAAGTATATTAAATAGTAGGCTTACAAGCACGAGATCAAAAGGTCAGCTTGATATATTTTATTTAAAATAAGTGGTTTTTAATACACAGCTTTAAGTCTTGAAAATGACATAGAGACCAAGACCCGCAAAGCCTGGCAGTGTTTGCCATAATCTTAGCTGAAAAGCTGTCTCACAGAACACGCTGCTCACAATGTTTGAAAATAAGAATAGAAACAATAATTTCCGTTATTGTCAACGCTTCACTCCACAGCGCACAATGGTGGCATCGAGGAAACTGTCGCCTGGCCGTTTCCTGGCCGTCTTTACCCGCTATCCGGCTACCCAGCTCATCTCAGCACTCATCTCATCGAAGGCTTTCAGTGCTCACACTTGATGTATTTCCGACTCCGACAGTTGCTATTTTGTTGCGTAGACATTTCATTTGTCAGTCTCTTGGGACGCAATCGCATTGTTTGCACTTGAATTGCTAATACCCTGTACCATGACACAAAGCGTGTATATTTGTTTTTCTTTTCAACTTGATGAAATGCAATATAGAGTTTATATATTTCAGCTAAGCATAGGCGCCTTCATAGTCGAGCATATTGTTTTCACATTGTCGGTTGTCGTTTGCTAGGTAAAAAATCTTTCTTTTTTTTTTTTTTCTTTAACTTCATTATTTCTAATTATACACGTTGTTGGTGGCTGTTAAGTGAAAATGTTCCTTAATTGTTTTTGACAGATTTAATTAACAGTTCGAAGTTTAGCATAATTGAAAATATTGTTGGTCTTATATTGTGATGTTCTCTTTATAAATTTAACTTTGAAGTTTTTCTTTTTCGATGCCGAAGGACATTCAAGCTTCTATATTTTCAAGCTTCTAATTACACAAAATTGATAGCTGAACATTTACAACAGTTTTATTGTTTCCTGACAACTCATAGCACGGTAATTTAAATGGGTTGAATCTATATTCTATGAACTAGCATCGATAATCGATTTCCGATGTCCATAGATTAGTAATGTCAAGGGCCGCCTATTGAGAAACTCTTTCTACATTTTAGCAACCTGTACTGCTAAATCTGTGGTTATGTTAGTATCCCTTATGCTCAGCAAATATATTTCTGAGCAAACCTTGATCAGTTCCCAGTAATAGAAAGAATAGTCATTGGAATAAATGGTAGCAATCTTCCAAAAGACTAAGTTGTCTTAAAGCCAAAAGAAAAAAAAAACTGAGCTCATGCAAATATGGTTATATGTATATAACATCTTCCAAAGACGATATGCCTACTTCATCCGTCAAGTGCAGTATGCGCAGATAAATCATTAACTGACATGAAGTTAATAAATGCTTACAACTCATAGGCACCTTCAATGATAGAAACTCCAGTTTTTCTGAAAATATACTAGAATATTTATTTACTCTATCTAAATGTGTAATTGTGTGTACTTAGTCTGCCCTTAAATTTGAAAGTGTTTCAAATAGTCGCAGTTCATCAGAGCCAATAAAATTTTTTTAACAAATCCTATTTGATCAGCTTCACGCAAAATGACGTTTACAAAATTTCTTAAGAAAATATTATGTTATTTGTATTATAGTTACTAGATAAGAATAAACTCAAGTCATCAACATGGATACACAGTTTACGTATATTTTCCCTATTTATAGATAACCGAATGAGTTCATAGGGATAAATATATGACAAAAGCCAATAGTTGTCATATTTAACCCTGGCCCAATGCTTAAATACATGCTTAAATACATATCTGCAAAATTAAGAGCATCTTCTATATCTATATGAACAATTACCTAAATCATTGATAACCACAAGTTGATTAAAATGGTAATAATAAGTTATGATGGCTATTTCCGAGTCGATTTCAAATATATGATACAATTTGCAGTCGGCGCAGTTTTCCGTAAATGTGTTAACTGTCATTTTAAAATTCCATAAATATTAAAAAATATCAACAAGGTAGAGCAAATACCGGTATTCCATATGCCATTCACACACGGTCGCATTAACTTTTATTGGCATCACATATACAACGACTGACCTACTTTATAATGCCGAGGCGGGCTACCGGACCCGTACAAATGCACACGCTTCCAGTACACACACGCTAGTACACCTGCTGACACGGCACACACAGAGTTCACATACACAAGTGCAACCTGAGATGAGTTGCGACGATGCACAGCATGAGAGCTGCTTTGATCTACGGCTCGTCCCTGAAGCCTTTTGCCAACCGGGCTAAACAAACAGAAAAAACTTTTCAGAAAGTAATTTCAGCCATTTGCACGTTAATTTAATTAACAGAGCAAGTGTCCATCATCAGCCACAAAGGAGCTGGCGCCCCGGAACTAAATAAAGAATAGAGTATAGAATAAGCTGAAAAGGAACATATATTTGCCCGCCCTTTATTATATCCTTTTCAGCCCCAATGTAAGCTTATCTATAGAAAATAAAACACACAAAAAGGCTTTTTTTTTGGCTTCTAATGAAAACCAAAGCTGTTCAACAATCGGCCCACAGTCCATTAAATTGGGCGCTTAACCATCTGCAAGATTAAATTCTGATAGAAATCCGCATCCAAAACTCTAAATCACAGTTTATGGCCCTTTGGCAAATGCAAAGACGGCCGGGCCCATTATTTTATTTTTATTTTATTTCGTCTTATAGATGTGCACGCATATGAATACATAAAAACTCGATCAAAATGCATGGCAGAAACAATTTAAAATAATTCAAGAGACCCTTGCGGGCAGCCACAAACAAGCAACTGGCAGATGGCCTCACAAGCCCAGTGGATACGCAGGATTATCTTGCAGATACTCGTACTTACTTATCGTACATGCGAGCATATCCAAGCCAGAGTGCGTGTATGCAAGGAATTATCAAGTGTTTGTCAACACACTCGCACAAAAACACACGCCCACGCAGCCCAACACTCACATACTCAGACACTCAGACACTCAGAGGGGTGTCAGCCAGTAAGCACTACAAAGAGCTTATGTAAAGTGAAAGTGTGCGCGGTCGTGTTATAAGAAAGTGTCCGTCTTGTCGCTCAGCTCGTCCCTCTGACCACTTAAATATATATGGTTCGAGAAAATGCGTAAGCCAAACGACCGGAAAGATACACATATACACACATATATATATATATATATATATATATATATATATATATATATATATACATATATATATATGTATATATATTCGTGAACACATATATGCTTTTGCACATACATAAATAAGTTTCCGGATTAAACACACACCTCGGCCGCCATTGTCATCAGCCCAAGTTGGCGCAATAAAACCAATCTGAAACTGTGCATGAAACTTTTCCTTTGCCCTGCTGACTCTAAGTAGGTAAAGTATGTCATTTTGTCTGATACTTATATTGCGTTTGTGTGTGCATGTGTGTGTATATGGCTGAGTACGTCCGTGTCTGTGTGCGTGTGTGTATGGGTATGATATTGCTATCTTATGAGCAGACATCAAAGGCATAAGTTACATGCGTGAGCCAGTCGTATGGCACGCATATGGCATTTGTATACAAATGTAAATTAATATTAAATTTATTGCTTTTCACCAAATTAAGTACCTCGAAAAATAAAAACCTTAAAATCTTTTTAAAAATACTTCTGTAAGCTTTAATTATGATTCTATAAATAGCCTTCACTGACATTAAATTGTAGACAAACATTGAAAGAACTTAAAGTTAGTTAAACTAAAAGTTGTATATTTTGGTGTGAATAGATGCTTTATATCACTAAGAACACTTTAATGGATCCACTGATCAAATACATTTCAGCATTATTCATAAAGATCATTTGTGTTTTTCTTCGAAGATTCGGAGCAAAGAAATGATTTATAAAAGTTTTACTGTCGCTTCAGACACATACATACAAATATTATTTTTCGAGATAAGCAATTTGAGCTGAAATATGTGTATTAATATGTAAGTATATATATATATATATATATATATGTATACGTATATAATATATATATATATATATATATATATATATATATATGTATACGTATATTCGTACTTTTACATGCTTTTCACATTGTCCTTGTTTCTGTTAATACGAAAATATTTCATTTTTATTATGTATTTGTTTTTGTGTCTACTCGTTCTTGGTCCACATACAATATTTAACAGTCTCAACAAATTACTTTAACCCTTTTCAAAACTGCGTACCCTTAAGGCTTTAAGTCATTTGTCAAAAACTGCAAAAACGGCTTACGGAAAACTCAAACCCGCAAACACACACACACACACACACACACACGACGCACCACCATACTTAGTCATGGTGCGACTTTCACACTTTCTTATGCAAATTTTCTGCTTATTTTCATGTCTTTAAGGCTATTCTAGTGAAGCCAAAGAAACGTATAAATATACATATAAGTATATATATACATATATGTATATAAGTATATATAAATTTAGCTCTGTAACAGCTGAGAACTGCCGAAGGGCGCATTTCAAACACGTTGCTGTCAACTTCTCCATACATTAAACCTATTTATTTCTGGCTCTTGTCAGATTAAATTACTTGGCCAGTCGACAGGCGTTGAAATACCATTCTCTGCCTAAATTATTCCAATTGACGCAAATCAACATTAGTTCCTGTGTGAAAACAAAAAAAAAACAATCAATTCCATGTCAAACATCGTAAATAAATTTTTTTTAACAAACAATATAAGTATTGAAATTTTGTGTTCAAGTGAAGAAGAATAATAATATATTACTACTTATCAAAAATTTAATTTCGATCAACTGTTAAATGGAATATAAAATATATATTAATTATTTATTATATTTCTAAACATTTTAAACATACTTAACATATTTTTCAATTACAAACTTAAGGGCGCTTCACAATAACCGACAGCCTGACTGATATTTGAGCAGCCCTAAAGAACATCTAAAAGTAAAACTTACAGTTCAAAAGAGTCATCAGAGAAGTAAAGCTAATTCTGTAAGATGATGTTCGTTATCACGCTAGATTATCTTTGATTTGCCATAAATTGGCTCTCTAAGATAAATAATGCATATATTTTCATATGAAATCATTTTGCATGCATGAATTAAAATTAAAAAGCAATCTAAAGATACGTCAACTAACTTATATAGCCATAGCTTTAATGTAATCAAGCTACTTACATTCACTACCAAGAACCAGTAGATATAGTAGTAATGTGCATTCTTTCGTACATGCAGTAGTGTAGGAGTCAAGCCTACGCTATTATAAATGCTTATAATTGAATTTTTATATTTCGCTGAGCTAGGCAACCAACCAACGGACCAGCTGAAACAACTTTAACCAACCGAAAGCGGTTGTCGGTTTTTTGCGCTCAAGCATGCTGTCCGCCCAACTCCATTTACGTGGACCACATAAAACACACCCGGCGCGCGGCCAGAGAAACTCGGACGTTTAATAGTTGGGACCATAAATTCGCCTGCTCTTTGATACAATTAGGAAAAATGCTGGGTATTGGATTCTGGTACATCGCTGATAGCCTGGTTTGTGGTTTTCTTTATTGGTTGGCTCCTGTGAATGGAACGCGAATTAGAGCTATTCAATTTAGCAGTCTCGGTGCTGATATTAAATGTCATTTGGAGGTTAACCCAATGCCATGGGTGGGATATTAGAGATGTCTGCATAACATTTACATATATACATCGATATAAATAATTACAATTCGATTTTACCTTTAATTGAAAATGCTCTCTGCCATGTCTGGCTACAATTATTGTGGCATACGTATAGAAAGTATTTAATCTGGCTCATCAGACCACTTTGAGAATACAATCAATAGTAAGTGACATTTTTCTCAATTCACAAATAACAAAATAAACCTTTTGGATATATGATAAATCTACGATTAACAATTGTACTAACAATCCCACTGAGAAGAGGCAGAGCCAATTCCAGTTGATAATTTTGAACGTATCAAATTCCAGTTGTTACTTACAACACCTGCCGCTCTTAAGTTTTTAAAATATGTGCAGTAGTACTGAATCCACACACAAATCTAGATTTCACATACAGTTGCTGGCTGGCAAGAGTCTTGTCTTAGTGAATGCGCGTGGGTATGAATCTGAAATATTTCTGCCTGAGCTGCAAAAGGACCGAGTCTGTTTAAGGAATGTCATATTTAGCCGCCAGCCCAGGTCACCGCCAAGTGAGATGAACTCTCGCTCATCATCGTCAAATCATCAATGCCAGAGGATGGGGAGCTTCAAGCTGACTACTGCAACGGCCGGCTTAGCACCACATCCTGGAAAGATTGATAACATTGGCGAGCTAAGCTTCGAGCTAAAGCTTATATCGAATGGAAATGTGGTGCTTGTGGAATGTAAGGGCTATGAATCTGAGATATTTCTTCCTCATATTTTTAGCCATTGCGTTGCTATGAAGCGCATCTCTGCTTACGAGCTGGCGCAATGTGCATCTCTAAGATCGAGTAAAACTCATTGTTCAACGAAATCCAGTAACGATTCGCCTGCTTCGCCTGCTGCCTCTGTGAAAACCCAGACTGTTGGGCTACCCAACTGTTTGATAACTCCAATCAAGTCAGGCAATGTTCTTAATAAAGAAAAACGTGGACAGAGGCTATACAAAAGCCAGCAAGTGACAAAAACTAAAAAGCCGCATAAAGACAAATCTTCACCTAGGCAAAAAAAGAAACGCTGCAAACAGTATGTGTCAAATTAATATATTAAAGTCCCTGACTCGAGCTTGAAATCATATATCATGAAATCAATAGAAATCATATAAGTTGACAAAAGAAACGGGTGCTAAACTTCAATAAATTTTCATACATAATATTTTGATGTGTAAATAGCAACAACACTTTCAGTTCAGTAATGTAAAAGTTTGTCTATAATAAAATAAAGATTTGGCCAAACCAATGCATTTCAAAACCAACCAGTTAAAATTTTCTTTGAAGCTGATACTAAACCAAAGCGCTATTTTGGTTGAGTATCCAGGACATGAACCGCAACTATTTATGCCGACATTAGTCCACAATAAAATCGTATTGCGAAACATCATATTTGATCATATCAGTCCGCCGGACAATGATGAGAAGCCAAAGCATAAATACTCACATAAAAAGTGTCGTTCCGAAGCGGACACCCTTAAGTCGAAACGCAGGGGAAAGCCACAAAGTAGTTCAACTAGCGGTGATAGCTCTGGAGTATGCGGCGTTACTGTAAACAATGAGAAATGTTCCAAGCATATTCCTTCCGGTGGTAGGAACCATGAGAAAATTGAAAATCCGAAACACGAACGCTCCGAATCGGTGCATTCCACGAATATAACTGACTCCAGAACAGTACCGTCAAGTATCGATTGTCCCAAATTGGTGCAGCTTGACGATAACCATAATGGTAAAATATTAAAGCCGGAAAACGACCGTTTCGATTGGGTGCGTTCTGGCAAAACAAGGCAATTAACACCATACGGGAAGGACAAGCCGAACAGCAGTGAGAAGACTATGCCGATTGTGGGTCCGGCAATTGAACCGTCGATTACAGACTATCAAGAGCGATTGCAGGTGCAGCTGAAGAATGTCATATACAATCCTTTACCGCCGTTTGATGGCTTGCGAAATGCTTACCTGGATAAAGATTTAAAATCAGCCCGTCCATCGGGCCTAAAAAAAAGGCGAACACTTGAAGCTTAGTCTTTCATAATTAAGTTTTTAAGAGTTAGTACAGTCTATAAATTTTCGTTTTAATAAATTTTATCAGTTAAATACATACGTTGAATTCATTTGTAAAAATTAATTCTACTATATATAATAAGTATTGATTATTTATAACTGAGAATTTCTATTATTACAACGCATTACATGACTTCATCATGCAATGTTTTTCGTTGTGAAATCAACACAGCTTGTAAATAACAACAGTTGACTGTGTGGTTCTTTACGTTCTCGTAATAAACCGAAAGAAATCATATTCTTTCTGTCTCGCTCTTCATTTTTTTATTTGTGTTTAGCATGATTCGATTGACGCTCTTTTAACAACGCTCGAGAGCGATACGATTGACTTTCACACTATGAGACTCAGTAAGTGGGCAGATAATTCAAAATGGGATCGCACAAGGTATGCTCATTCACATGCGCTCTTAATGTGTATAGCGAACACCACGATTGAGATATATTTAGTTGACAATAAAAGTAACCGAACTGCTCTTTGCTTAATCTACTGAGTTTTTTATCAGAGCGGGAACACAATCGTCGAATTTTCAGTGGAAAACATTTTAAAATATTCTAGCCGATCGTGAACGAATTCTAAGAACCGACGCAATCGGTTTCTCTTGGAGTTTTTTTTTTTTTTTTTTTTTTTGTTATTTGCAGACATCGAGCAACGATGAGGAATTATTTGCAAACTATGCCAAATAGTATTATTACCACAGCGAGAGAACTTAACTTTTGCCAGTTATGTTATTTGTTGTGAACTTGGAAAAAAATGAAAAAAATTGCGAAATGCGAGAAAAGTAATTCACAATGAATAGTAAACTGCTTTGCGGAAGGTCAGTTTACATATACGAAGAAGAACCGGTCTATCGGGCGGAACACCAACTGACACATTCGTTTATAGGTTCGTGCATCTAATCTGTGCATGAATAGCAGCTGATTAGTCATGCTGCTTGAGTTACGTGGCCTTTTGTTAGTATTGCAAATTGATTTTTATTTATTCACATTTAGAATTTAGTCTCGTAATCAAAACACAACATGCTACACGTTTGCAAAAATGAGCGCTTCAAATATATTGGATTTGAAAGATGACTGTCTTAGATATCTGCTGGATTATCTGTCTATTGACGATCAAATAAGCTATGCACAAGTCTGTCAACGATTTCGCCACTTGTTCACAGCTTGGGCCGGCAGACATTATCGTCACTTTACGATTGATGCGAATAGCTCAAAGCAGGAGCTGATCAGATTTTGCATTTGCCGCGCATCAGTCGAGGAGCTGACCATCGATCTGGATCACTTTGATACGTCACGAGCATTTAGAAATTATGGATGCGTGGCACCTTTAAACTGCTTTAGCATATTAAGCTTAGCATTGACAGGAATGAGTAGCCTGGAGAGATTAATAGTTAAACAGCTTCAATTTATGCTCTTTCCAATCGAACAACCCTTTGAGAAAATATTATCTTCAGTTAAAGACTTAAACCAGCTTAAATTCTTAGAGTTGCGTGCGATTGATGGTAAATAATTATATTAAAGAAAAGTTTACACAAGGAATAGTCTTTAAAGCTTTTTTGATTCTGATTTCGATTTTTCAGATTTCACCTTTGACAACTTAAGCCAACTCAAACATCTGGAGGGATTACATTTAATTTTAAAGCAATTAAGTGCCTCAGCTCTAACCAATTGTTGCAAGTCAAATCCAAATCTGCGTTATCTTCACCTTGGATTTTCCAGTGTCCAGCGCATTCTAAGCGATATTGTACCTTATTGCTCTAACCTGGAAACTCTTCAGTTTGGCATGATGGGAGACGCGCCGGCATACAAAGCGCTCGCCCAGCTGCCCAAGCTCAGGCAGCTCATATATTATGGCATTCGGAGCACCAACTCTTTTCTGCCGCTACTCACTGGTTTGGCTAAACGACCCCAGCTTCAACGTCTCACCATCGACGGAGGCACCCTTAGCACTGAAGAGACTCAACAAATGGTCAGACTGAGCGGAATGCAGCAGTTGAAGTGTTTCTTCTCGACAGCAGAGAGTGTGGAGATGCTGGCACAACTAACACAGCTGCAGGAACTCAGTATATGGATGTCAAGCAGAGTCGACATTTCTGCTGCTATGCTAAAAGTGATAAGAGAATGCAAGCAACTGCAGCGCCTGCGCATTGCATCGGGCAACCTAAGCCCAAATTTTATTGATGATGTCTCTGAAGTACTCTTTGCAATCAGAACACGACCAGATCAACGATCGCTGAAACTCGAAATTTCAATTTCGAAATATATGACTTCTAAAGAGGTAAAATGTTGATACCCAAGAAATCTATCCAAATTAAATTTTATCACTTATAGAAAATCATCGAAGGAAACACAATTCTCAGCTGCTCAGAGTTTGAGCTTGCCTCATGGAAAAACTTAATTTAAACTGAAAACTCGAAGTTCCATTTTCGAATTATATAATAATACAATAAGGTTCACTGAAAGCAGGATTATCTACATCTTTATTTTATATATATGTGTATACATAATATTTGTAACAAGAATTCTGCGAAACTCGAATTGCTGGTAACTCGACTCTGTTGACTCTGATCCGCAAAATAATTCGATTATAGATATTGAAGCTTTCACTCACTTAAAAAGGTAAAAGTTACAATACAAATGAAATAATTTATTTAATATTCACTTTCAATGATTATAAATTAATGCAAGTGCGGCAGGGCCAGGCGAAAAGCTTTGACTTAATTAAAGACTGATTGATTATTGGTCGGGATTCAATTTCAGCAAGCAATGGAATTAAAATCAAATTAAATGAGAGAATTTAACATTTCCATTGTCGCAGATGCTGAAGAGACTACCTCATGCGCGTGAAATGATATATGTATAATGATGATGCTGCTACTGCCTGTATTTGTCAGGCCGACAGACAGACAGGCAGACAGACAGTCAGTCAGGCAGGCAGGCAGTGTTGAAGTGGTTCGATCGTCGGCAAGTGGAACCCATCAGTCAGTCAGTTGTACAGCCGTTGCTTATTTGTTTCAATTGAAAACTGTTTTTATGCTTTTTCGCATGCTGGGCACGCTTTAACACGTATACATTGAATTAAACGTTGCAGCGAGCACAATGGCAACATTACAGATACCAACAATAGTGCGCACAAAAGCAACAGCAACAGCAACAACAACAACAACTGCAACAGCAACTGCAACAACATGGTAAAGTTAAAATCAACATACATTGTTGCTGAAAATTTCCTTTTGTGCCCGAGCACAGTGCTCAGGGAAAGCAAAAGCCGGAAAGTGAAGCGAGCTACGTCTGAAGTGAAAGAAAAATAGCAACAGGCAACAAACAACAGCACACAACACCCTACGAGCAACAATGGCAACAATGCACTTGGGGCAACCCTCTTATCGAAATGTATTACATGTAAATTTACTTATTATTCCATTATTTCAGACGAATACTTATTTCGGTCAGTACTTGAAGCCAACAGAAATATATAATGGGAATCGTCTTTGAAATTATCAATTCATATTTATTCAACACTTTGATTACCTTCAATTTATATGAATTCATTATGATATTCTTGATGATGCCATTGCGAATGCAAGATGCAATCTTGAATCAAACATTATGAGCTCAGACTGAGCTCGAACATGCTTAATAAAAGCTGAAACTAAGCATCGAAAGGCACTCGTAATTTTATCAATAAAATTCAACGACAGTCTAAAGTACTCACTGAGCCAGCATGAATATTTTATGGCAATGTGTGAAGCCGCACATTATTAATTAAAATTTGCTCCATCAACAACAACAATAACAACAACAACAACGCGCAGAGCAACAGCGTGCGCGGAATTACGGCAAACGAGGCGGCAGTAAAAACTTCCAATTACTCAAGCGTGCCCTCATCCTTCTTCAACAACGGCAGCAAACACAACACAGGGACATCAAATAAACGTTCATGTGTGTGTGTGTGTGTGTGTGTGTATTTGCATTTAATATCCTTTTCTTTGAATAATTCATGCATACAGGGCTGACCAAACGACTGAACAGCATCAACTGCACATAGCGGCGTTGCAGGGCACAGGCAAAAGGCTGATGACCGAGGAGCTTTCATTTGATTGTTGTTGCTGTTGTTGTTGCTGTTGTTGTTGCTGTTGTTGTTGCTGCTGTTGTTGCTGCTGCTGCTGTTGCTGGGTATTTTTTACGCATACCGATGGCGAAACTTATTAATTGGCACTTGAGCTGTGGTTACCACAGCTCGACAGAGTCCACGTTTATTTTTTTTTTATTTATGGTTTTATTTTTTTTTTTGCCCTGGGCTCAACCAAAGCGCGCCGTCATTCAAATTTTTGAGCAGGCATAATTTAACAACTTTTTCGTCCAATGGCTGCGCCCATCCCCTTGGATATTGGATGTTGAACATCGCTGGTAATCCACTCAAGTAACAAGCTATAACAACCACAACAGCAACAATAACAGTAGCAAAATTTACACGAGACTGACAATGACAGAGCAACAAGATTGGCGGACATGCAGAAACAGCAACAGTAACAAGGAAATACCCTACAAATGACGAAAAACGATGCTAGAGTTCTTCACATTGAAGAGTACAAAAGTCGCATGTATCTGTTTTAGTAGCAATTATAACTCTTTGACAATAAACTCTGTCCCAACTAAGTAGTTATTGAAACAAGTGAGTTGTTAACTTTAAAGCTGACTGCTGGTATAGTTAGTATGCATGTTAAGGATAACTGCACATGTCGTTGACTGACTGACATTTTGACGTACAGGAGACAGCCTCATATCCCCCAGTGAGTACGCTATCGTCACGTTTTAACATTTAAATTAAAATGTTTCGCTTAAAAGAAAGAGAGCTGCAAAAATTGCTTACGCCTGGCAAGAGCACAAAAAAAATCTCAGCCACATCCCCTTAAAAAAAAAAATTAAAAAAAAAAAAAAACAAAAGAAAAAAAAACAAAAATGTATAAAAAATGAGTGCGCTGCTTTTTTCGCTGTCCTGTTTGGCGCTGTCTTTTGCAGTTGGCGCGTTTGCCAGCTGCACTTGAAAGCCGCCTTGTTGGCCATCAGTGCCAGAGGCAGTGGCCGCTTCGGCCATCGCCTGCGCCAACGCCAACGCCAACGCCATCGCCAACGCCATCTACATTTATTCTTCTTCTTCATTTATTCAATGCCGCGCTGTTGCCATCAACAGCGTCGGTCACACGGCGTATCAGTGTTATTCGAGGAGGCTTATACGCTATACAAGAGCTTTTCAGCTCACTTTTTACCAAAAGAAGAAGAAGATGAATTAAATATAACTATATATGTATATGCATATTTTTGTAGCTAACTTAATTTCCCATGGACATTAAAGATATTCTGTAAACTATCAAATGAGAGTGATTTATATAAATACTAATATTAAATAGAAAGTAGTCTCTTATTCATACAAAACATGTTTGTCTATAGAACATTATAATTTGTAGCTAAAATATATTATATCAAAACAAATATATTTTAATATTAAATTCTTATGGTCATAGAAATGTCTATAGAATGCAATCATATGCCATAATTGACATCATACACAAAAGTCTCAATATTTCAATTTTCTATCTTCCGCTTTCATATTTTAATTGCAACTATGTGCACAGAAATTATTTGCAGCAACATTCAATGCCGTTTACTGCATCTGTCCCTGACGAATTAAGCACTTTCATTAAGTGACTGCAATCAGGTAAGAAATTATCAGCCAGCACCTGGCGCCTTAACATTGGCGACTTGCTCTGCGATATCTTAATGCACTTTTAATTGAGCGGAGACCTGCGAGCTGCACTGAGCAGCCATCTGTCAAGGGCGATGGGGTGAACATTGAAAAGAAGTGCAAATGAAAAATTATAATTAACGTGGCCATTAGCAAGAGTGCCAAGTGGCAGATGCTGTTGCTGTTGCAGTTGCTGTTGCTGTTGCAGTTGCTGTTGCTATAGCTATTGCACTGCTCCCATTCCGATTTCAATTTGGGCAACTATTTTAATTGGCAGCCAATGACAAGGACAATGCGTAACGCCATGTGTTACCATTAGTTAACATAAATTATTGAAAATCATAATTTATGCGCAAGTTGTCATTGTCAGATGCCTAGCTAAATATGCTGGCCCAGTTGTAAGGCACGAAAATAAATACAAGCCCAATTAACTCATTCATTTGCAGCATTTAGGTAGACACTATGGCAATTGGACATGGATTTTGCGTTCGAATTTTCATAAATAAATCAAGCTAATTAATAGGCTGTAGATGCCATGTAGACGCAAATTGTGTGACAATGACACTCTAAATGATTTCATTGGTATCTGTTATCAGCGAACATTGACAAGCGCCCATTGATTAGCAGTTGCTTAGAGTAACTATGTGAATTAAATAAACAACTACGTCAAGCGCCATTCTATTGATAAATATTTCTTTTCGACTCAATTGACATGCATCGAGAAGTGTTCACTTATTTATTGCATTTTATTGGCAGGACCTCTGTGAGTAGCAGCTGTCAGCAACAAATGCGAATAAATTGTATTTCTGCAAATCCAATTACCAAATGATTTGTTTTTACATATAATTTCGATGTTTTTCTTTTCTTTCATGTAATATACCCTCAGCCCACAAAATGATTGATGTTGGCTATAATAGAATACGGAAAATGTTTGCTTTCGCCTTAGTTTAGTGTGCAGGGTATTAGCTAGTCATGTCAGTATTGTTGACAGACGCTTCACGAAAATTGAAGAATTCCATTGCCGAAATTCGCACGCACGTACAGTGCTGCAAATTAGTCTACATACGCATCGGTAGGTTATTTGGTGTGGGTCTTTAGTGCAAATAATCGCATGAAGTGCCTTTGCCTGTCGTTGATTTTGATGGTATTTATTCCAATGCTTTGCGGGCCCCAAATAAATATTTGATTCCTCTGCTCATAAATGGCTTGTAAATTGCAAATGTCGGCAAAGAAAATCAATTAGTATTTGACAGATCGTTTTTTGTGTTGCTTTTGTGGTCATGAGTGATTTGGAAATATGCCTATTTCATTTCCAAATATAAACCTTATATTATTGTTCCATAAACTGTGTTAGACCAGTTTGATAAGAATTTATTGGGGCTAACTAGCGGCAATTAAGAAAGAAAATATAGTTGATTTTAAGTGCTAAACATTTTACTTTTTAAGACATTTTGACCATATCCAGCCATTAAGCTATTTGAATAAATTGTATGACGCGGTCTGATGATGGATAAGTCAATATTAAGATTATGGATTGAACAGCTGTCAGCTCTTAAGTGGCTTGTATTATTTTTTACAAATCACACTCAAGAGGTAAATTCCAATTCGAAAGTTAAAGTCATTTTGTGGGCAGTGGTCGGTATTTGCGCTGCCGAAATCGTAATCTACAATATAATCAATTGTCATAAATAAAAGCGTTGAGCGTTTTGTTATGATAACGACTTCAGCGACATAGTCTTGGCCATATAAAAACGTTGTTGATCAGCAAAGGGGTTGGCATAATGAACTCACATGTAGCACTATGAGGTGCGACGTGACTGTGATCTTAATCCTCGAGCTGCTGGTCGGCTTCAGTTCCGCCGCACAACGGCTATCGCGCGTGTTGCCCTTTGCCGAAGGTGAACAAGGTGTGCCCGTGTTCGGTGATTGCGAGTTTCGAGTAAATGGGGATCTCAATGATCCAGCTCCGCTCTTTGCGCGACATAACTTTTTCGAGATTATCGTGCCAGACCCTACGGATACAGTGCAGTTGAAAAATGGCGAACTGCTGGACATGTTCTGCCCTGGCGCTGGTTTTGCGCCACCCTTTCAAACCCGTACACAGTTAACTGTGCAGTGTCTGCAGGAAAAGTATTTCCTGGTCGATGGCCTGATCTACCCTTTCGCCAACTTTAGCTGCGCGGCATGGCCGACCTTCACTGCCCTGCGCACTGGGCGTCAGTGCAACGGTGGCACAGATCTAGTTAAAGTCGGCTTCGAACTGGATGACGATGGATTCCTGCAGACCTTTGATGTGTGCCACGACGAGCTCGCTGAGGTGACGCGCTATGTGCACCATGTGCTGCATCCATCCAGTTACGACTATCAACACGGAGTAGCACGACCCAGTTTCGTCGAGCTAGATTTTTACGGTGGCCGAGATATTAATAAAAAGTACACGCAAATAGAGCAGAACATCACAATAAGCAACATCTTGGGCATGGATGCCAGCCCATACTTTAACTATAGCGAAGATCGGATATTGGCACGCGGCCACATGGTTGCGAAAGCGGATCAGATCTTTGGCGCAGCTCAGATGTCGACCTTTGTCTTCATCAATGTGGCGCCACAGTGGCAGAGCTTCAATGGCGGCAACTGGGAGCGTGTTGAATCCAGCGTTCGCAAATTTGTTGCCGATCAGCATCTGACTGTTGACTGCTATACCGGAACCTGGGGCGTGTCCACGCTTCCCGATTTCGAAGGCATTGAACGTGAACTTTACCTTGACTTTGATGAGAACAACAATGGCTTGATACCAGTCCCCAAACTGTATTTCCGTGTCATTATCGATCGTGCTAGTCGAGAGGGCATTGTCCTGGTGGGTGTTAACAACCCTTATGTCACTTTGGAACAAATTCAAAGTGATTATATACTGTGTGAGGATGTTGGACATCAGCTAAGTTGGGTTTCATGGATTAAGGAGGATCTACATGAGGGCTATTCATATGCGTGTTCTGTGGAGGATTTCACAGAAGTGGTAAAAGATCTGCCACTTGATGATCTGCAAACGAATGGTATCCTTGGCTTAGATAAGGATATAAGTACAACCACCGATTCTCCAACCACTGTCAGCAGCACTGAGCTGCCTTCCTCAACGACTACTGAGAGCACCACTGACATTCCAAGCAGTACTATCAGCACCACTGAGCTGCCTGTTACAACTCCTGAAAGTTCCACGATTATTCCAAGTACTACTGCCAGCACCACTGAGTTACCTATTACAACTCCTGAAAGTTCCACGGATATTCCAAGCACGACTGTCAGCACCACTGAGTTACCTATTACAACTCCTTCTGTTAGCACCACTGACATTCCAAGCACTTCTGTCAGCACCACTGAGTTACCAGCTACAACTTCTTCTGTCAGCACCACTCCTGCACCCGCTACGCCCAGTCCAACACCTACTCCTGAGCCCAACCAATGCTACTTCAATATCAATGGGGACCTCATCAATCCTGCCCCACTGCTTACGCCAGAAGGTGCACTGAGTTGGCTTTTGCCGAATGAATCGGGTATTTATACAGTGGACGATGGATCAAGCATTGATTTGCACTGCACCGCTGCACTGGCCAGTCCATTCAATAGATATACCGCATTGACAGCTCGTTGCGTGGGCAATCAGATGTACGAGGCAGAAGGCCAGACTGTTAAAATAGGAGAGTTCAGCTGTCAGACTTGGCCTAGCTATGAAGCCGTTCGAACTGGTATCCCATGTGAGGGCGGCACTGAACTTCTGCAGATTGGCTTCAATGTGGCTGCTGGCCTGCTGCCGCAGCTTGAATTATGCTACGACGAAGATGCGCAGATCACGCGCTATGCTCGCTACGAGCTGACGCCAGCCAACATTGCCTATCAACGGAACATAGCACAACCGGGTTATTTGCGCGCCGGCTTCTATGCGGGCAAAGACGTCAATATACTCTATGGCCTGCCGCATCAGTACGAGATGCTTGGCGAAACTCTTGGCCTGGATGCCAGTCAGTACCTGGACAGCAGTCGCGACTTGTACCTAACTCGTGGTCAACTCGCTGCGCGTCAAGACTTTGTGCATGGCTCGGCGCAGCGCGCGACCCACTTTTATGTGAATGCGGTGCCCCAGTGGCGCAGCATTACCATAGGCAACTGGCAGGCCTTGGAGAGTAGTCTGCGTCAGTTTGTGGCCAATGAGGCGCTCAACGTTAGCGTGCATGCAGGCAGCTGGGGCATAGCTACACTGCCAGATGTCGATGGTAAACAAACCCCGATCTATTTAAATGGAGACACGCAGCAGTTGCCAGTTCCACAACTTGTGTATCGCATTGTTATTGACCAAGAGAGTCGCAAGGGCATTGCCTTAGTGGTGGTAAATAATCCACATGCCAGCCTTTCTGAAATCCTGCAGGATTATGTCGTCTGTGAGGATGTAGGTGCGCAACTGGAGTGGCTGGACTGGGAGAAGACTAACATAGAGAAGGGCTACGCCTACGCGTGCTCTGTGGAAGATTTCACTGATGTGGTCAAAGATCTACCATTAAATCAATTGGATACGACTGGGCTGCTTGGAGTACCGGAAGATCAATTACAGCATCTGTGCAGTTTTCGCGTAAATGGCGATCTTAAAGATCCAGCTCCGCTCTTTGTGGTACGCGACGAGCAGGGCACAGCACACTATCTGGAGCCCAATGTACAAGGAGTGGTAGAACTGCAACATGGTGAAGCCATAGAGCTGCACTGTAGTGGCCCAAAGCTCTTTCAAGGACAGTTCTCCGGATATTCTCGACTAAGTGCCAGTTGCTGGCAACAAGAAAACTTCTTAGTGCATGGAAGTGTCTACCATATCAACGATTTTGTGTGCACCTCTTGGCCTGGCTACACTGCGCGACGTACAAGTCGTGAGTGTAATGGAGGCACCAATCTTTTGGAAGTTGGCTTTCAACTAGCCGATGATGATAGCTATGATGACTTTCTGCAAACCTACGACGTGTGCCACGATGAGCTCGCAGAGGTAACACGCTATGTGCATCATGTGCTGACGCCCAGCAGTGCCCAGTATCAGCGGTCAGTGAGTCGACCAAGCTTTATAACGGGTGACTTCTATGGCGGCAAGGACGTCAATCAAAAATATACTCAGGTGCAACAGAATATTACAGTTAGCGAAATTCTGGGAATGGATGCCTCGCAATACTTCGATATAGGCAGCAACGTGTATCTGGCCAGGGGTCATCTTTCCGCCAAAACTGACTTCATTTTTGGTGCCGCACAGCAGGCGAGCTTCTTCTTTGTAAATGCCGCACCTCAATGGCAGACTTTCAATGCGGGCAACTGGGAGCGTGTCGAGGATAGCGTGCGAAAATTCGTTGCTGACGAAAATATAACCGTTGATTGCTATACTGGAACGTGGGGTGTATCCACGCTGCCCGATGGAGAGGGCGTGCCCCAAGAACTCTACCTAGACTTTGATGAGAACAACAATGGCCTGATACCAGTGCCAAAGTTGTACTTCCGTGTGATTATCGATCGGGCTAGCCGCACCGGCATTGTGCTGGTGGGCGTTAACAATCCTCATATTGGCTTGCAAGAGATTGAGCAAGACTATATTATCTGTCCAGATATCGGTGATGAAATTAGCTGGATTAGTTGGTCAAGGCAAGACTTAAAGAAGGGCTATTCGTATGCCTGCACTGTGGATGATTTTATAAAAGTTGTGAAAGATTTGCCATTGGACGATCTGCAAACGAATGGCGTTTTAGGTATATCGAAGTAGCTATAACTATCAAATGGTCTAATCAAATGACTTAATCACACAATAAATTATAATAAAAATGATTAACTGAACAACTAAAGCAGTCTTTGGAATTACCATCCCACAACTGCTCACGTGCTACACGTTTCACATTACCGTCATATATCATATCAGCACCTTGAGCTTTTGTAACATCAACAAATACTTTTTTTTAAGTTAATCTTATCTCTAAAAAAAGTTCACGTCTCGCGTTCATTAATATCAAAAGTCAATGGCATTTGATATTTTAATTGTTGCTGTAAATAAACTAAACATATGATTTTTAAAACTCAAAATAAGTTTATTATGCAGTTGAAATACTCTGTTAAATCACCCATTACTATCAGGAGCACCACATTCAATCTGTAAAGTTAAATTAAATTAAGTAAGCTTCGCTTAAATCATTAGTACATTAAATGCTAAAAGTTGTTCAAGCATATCTTGCAAATCATATAAAATAAAGCTCACATTGAGAACTGAATTCAGTTATCAAAACAAAAGTATTTGAAGCATTCGGAATATGTTTATAAAGTGGCAAGTCGGCTACATAGCCTGTTGTGTATTGGCAATAATTGTGGCCGTAACAGCCCATGTCAATGCCTACAAGAGTAAGTGATGACAGTTTCTGTATTCGAGCCGCAGTCATTTGACAAATTTATTGACCTTGTCAGAGTTTGGACGCGATTGTCGCGATATTACTTGTGTGCCCACCGAAAGATGCATTTTAGCCAGTGTGGCTTGCGAAAAGGATCAACTGGATGGCGAACACTGTGGCCAATATCCAAAATGTGTCGACCGTTCAAGTAGCTCAGGTGTGTAAAACTCACTGAACCCAATCACCATTTTGCGACACACACTCATAGCAAACCTCTTACTGATCCGTTTCAGATCAGCATTTGAATCGGTTCACGATCGACACCACATCCACCACAGCTAACACTCGTAGCATCAGCGCACCCATCTCCGGTCCCATCACCAGCACGCTCCATTTGAATCACCAACTGTACACTGAGTCGTACCCAGACAGGGACGATGGCTTTGAGCTACTTAAAGGCGAGACTGGACCTATGTCAGATGCCAGTCATGCCGATCAGCGACAGGCAAATGTTCTGGTCATTGTGCAGGACGGATCCCAGCAACCCTTGTCAAATCCCTATCCTAGCTATAATAGGCAGCCCATGCTAAATCCCAATCCTAACTATAATAGACAGCCCTGGCAACAACCGTGCATTGTTAGTCCGTATTATCCGTATGCGTGCAATAATGGGCTTCCGCCATATATGCCAGCCTCGAGATCTGTTTCACCGTACGGCAACGCACGTACCGCCTCCGGACCGCAGTTAGTGCCACCTACTCCGCCGTGTTACTTCAATTGCTATCCCAGACTGGCAGCTGGGTATCCGCTTGCGAGATCCTCTAGACCTACCGCATCAACAAGCAACTATTTGCTTTACATAAATATTTAGTTTCTGCTACTTTTTCCACCAGAATTGGCGTCTGAATACCAGAAACAATAATAAGATACTTTTCTCCTGATCAGTCTTTCTCTCTCTTTTTCTTTTGGCAATTCATCTTCCCAGATTCTCCAGACTTCATTGACTTGGAATTTGAATCATCTTACCCAATACATAATGTATCCGCACGACAAGTTTATATGCCTGGACGTATTCCTATGCCTATGCCAGTCCCAATGCCAATGCCAATGCCAATGCCGATGCCAATGGCAAGACCCCTTCCCGCTCCGGTACCCATTCCCGGTCGGGTGTACTATCCTCCAGTACAACGCAGACCAATGCCAATGCCTATGCCAATGCCAATGCCTCCACCTCCGCTGCCAATTGTCATCCTACCCATTGGTATGGGCAGTTCCTCTAGCATGGGATATAATTCCAATCAGTATTATGGGCCAGGTGGCACTTATCCCACTAATAACCAATACAGCACCCAAAGTCCCAATTATGACTATTATAACAACAACAACAATAATAATAATTACAATTATGTCAACAATAATAACGATTACAACTCATATGGATAATTAATTTCGCGCTTCAATTAAATAAATATCTTAAAAATCAACTGATCCCCACAGTAACATTTTCTTTTTAATCACCTTATCAACATTTCTTTCAGGATTTCTACTAGGAAGGCGTAAGCGACAAGCTAGACATATAGGTGGACAAGGAAATGCCAATGGAATGGGTGTAAATGGCGTAGGTGGCAATGGAATGGGAACCAATGGAAATGGCAATGGGTATAGCATGGGCGGTAGAGGTGGAAATGGCGTGGGGGCCAATGGAAATGTCAATGGATATAGCATGGCTGGTAGAGGTGGCAACGGAATGGGAGGGAATGGAAATGCCAATGGAATGGGTGGAAATGGAATGGGCATGGGAAGAATTGGTAATGGAATGGGGACCAATGGAAATGGCAATGGGTACGGTATGGGGGTTGGTAGAGGTGGAAATGGAATGGGTGCCAATGGAAATGGCAATGGAATGAGTGGTAATGGAATGGGCATGGGAAGAAATCAGCAATGGAATGGCAGGTACAATGGAAATGGCAATGGATACGGTATTGGGGGTGGTAGAGGTGGAAATGGAATTGGTGCCAATGGAAATGTCAATGGAATGGGTGGTAATGGAATGGGCATGGGAAGAATCAGTAATGGAATGGGGTCCAATGGAAATGGCAATGGATACGGTATGGGGGCTGGTAGAGGTGGAAATGGAATGGGTGCCAATGGAAATGGCAATGGAATGAGTGGTAATGGAATGAGCATGGGAAGAAATGGTAATGGAATGGGAGGAAATGCAAATGGCAATGGATACGGTATGGGAGTTGGTAGAGGTGGCAATGGGATAGGGGGCAATGGAAATGGAAATGGATACGGTATGGGAGGTAGGGGTGGATATGGAATAGGAGCCAATGGAAATGCTAACGGAATGGGTGGAAATGGAATGGGTATAGGAAGAAATGGCAATGGTATGGGTGGTTATGGAATGGGTGGCAATGGAAATGCAAATGGACTGAATGGTAACGGAATGGGTATGGGCAGAAACAGTAACGGAATGGGTGGTAATGGAATGGGAGGCTATGGAATGGGAATGGGAATGGGTATGGGTGGAAGAGGTGGAGGATTGGGTATGGGTCCTGGTGGAATGAGTCCACGAGTATATACAATGTGTGCTCCTGGAATGAATGCTAGTGGAATAAATATGAATGAATTTAATGGAAACGGAATAAATGCAAATGGAACGATTAAAGCCTTAAGTACATCCAAACGCAAGAAAAGGAATGTATATGGGTTTAACAAACGACGAGAGGCTGGCCAACAAAACCAACAGGGCGGAGGCAATGGAATGGGAGGATATGGAATGGGTGGGAATGGTATGCGTGGAATGGG
Organism: Drosophila stalkeri; assembly: GCA_035047405.1. Lineage (NCBI taxonomy): Eukaryota > Metazoa > Arthropoda > Insecta > Diptera > Drosophilidae > Drosophila > Drosophila stalkeri. The sequence continues at coordinate 336,021 of JAWNPR010000041.1, read as the reverse complement.
CTATGGTAGAATGTGTGGACCAGGAATGGTCGGTCACGTTGGTATTGGAATGAATGGCAACGGAATGAGACAAATGAGTGGAATGGGACCAGTACGCAGTATTCCAGGGCAATGGAACAACAACAATAACGCTGGTGCCTACATGACTCAAGTGTCGTTTAATAAAAGTTCGAATGGTGCCTCTGTGGATGCCAGTGTCACAGTAAGCAGTTTAAATACTCCTGTCCCACTGACACCAAAACTACTCAGGAACGAAACAAAATGGTGAACAGATCAAGTTGTTCATTTTCAAATATATGTTGTATCACATATTCAATTTGTAAAATAAATATACAATGTTCTAACTGCATAGAGCAATTGTAATTGCTTTAACTTTATCAGTCTATTAATGGTTAAGTCGATTGAATTACTTATTATAGCCTTTTGTGGCCGATGATTAGCTGAAATGTTAAGCGCATTCTGTAAATATCATGTGTGAAACATGAAATAAAGGTTATATCAATTTCCTGCTATTATGATACTATATAATATTACAGCGTATTCTATAAAACGTAAAGCAAGCATTCGTGCTCGCCATCAAAATAAAATGCCTTACTATCAAAAGTATTGTCCCACTATACGCGCCCCTCAAAATTCTAATATGACGAATCATAAGAAGCTGGCTGATAACCGGTTTAGAGAGAGTTAAATGAAAAGAAAGAACCAGAGAGAGCAGACGTAAGCAAAGCTGTGTATAAAAACACCTGTGGAAACCACCGGTAACTGAATACGCAAACAGACGCCGCACGAGAACAGAACGTTGTTAAACATGCATATATTTTTAATCGCTTTGTTGTTATTCGTGCCAACGAACGTGATTCGAGCGCGAGAAGCAATTAGGCCAGTAGAAGATGTAGGTCAAATAATCAAAGATCTTGTGGGAGTGAATGGGGCAACCCAACGAGGTAAGTGCATGCATGCCCACTTTCCGAGAAGTTTTTAGTCAATGTATAAAAGTCTAGTTGAAAACGAACCAGATGTATATAACCAGAGCGAAAGGTTTCTCTCTGCCTGCTATACAGATTCCCATATTGATGGCCTTTGACGAGTGTTTCTTGAATGATGCAGATTATAAATATTATAATATAAATAAAAGTAATAATATAATATTACTACCAAAAGCTTATAGCTTCTATTTATTATAGATGCTTTTTGTACGTTGGACACTCAATCGGATTTACCATACTCCAATCGACAGCCGCTTTACCTGCACCCTGGAACGGACATCTACTGGTTGCCCAATAAAGAGGGAAAGCTCCAGATACCAAGCGGTGAAAATATCGAGCTCTATTGTGCACATAGCTCATCCAAACGTGTTCGCTGCCTGCACGATACAATATTTGAGTGGGAAGGTAAGGAATTGGAGTTAAGCGACTTTATCTGCGAATCTCCACTGATCTATACCGTGGAGCGCATGAACCAACAGTGCGGAGATGGTAATGACAAATCCCCTGCGCGCATATATCGTGTGGGCTATGACATCAGCGAGGGTCGATTTGTGCGGACCATAGAGCTGTGCCACGATGCAGATCAACTGCGTACACATTACGCTTTCTATCAATTGCTCCCAGCCAATGCGCTCTTTCAACGACATGTTAAACGTGTTAAGTTTAGTGCCGCTGGCCAATTTTCTGGTTACGATATGAACAATCTATATTCAAAGAAAGGCCAGCTAAGACGAGTGGCGGCACTGTTTCAACAACCCAGTGTTACAAAGCTCGTGTCCAGTTTCCTGGAAAAGGGACAATTTCTCACACGCGGGCATCTGGCTGCCAAGGCAGATTTCATTTATGCCAGCCAGCAACGCACGAGCTTTAATTACATGAATGTGGCGCCGCAGTGGCAAATATTCAATAATGGGCATTGGCAAATTGTAGAGGACAAAATGCGTGAGCTCATATCTCGCTTAGATATCTCAGTGAGCGTCTATACGGGCACCTATGGAGTCATGCCGTTTTCAAACCAGACTACCTTCCATTTGGCCACCGATGTAAATGGCAATGACGTGCTTCCCGTTCCGCTTCTCTACTATCGCTTGCTTATAGATAATCAGAATCAAAGTCGTGGCTTGGCCCTCATAGGTGTCAACAATCCACATGCCACGCTGAGTGAGATAGAAGAATCATATATTATATGTCCGCCAGTGGACGTGCACCATGTACCCTCACTTCGTCGCTGGCTGCAGGCAAAAGATCTCAAAAAATCATATCTGTATGCGTGCCGTGTAAAAGATTTGGCCATGGCCGTGGGGCATTTGCCGCCTCAGTTGAAAGATGTAAGCGAACTGATAGAGGAGTCATAAAATCTTGAATTTAAATCATGGCCATACAATTATCAAAAGACTGTGTGCGTAAGGCTTGAGAATTTTAAATAATAATACCAGCACAGTAGGGAGACACCACAAGTAATATGTTTTCTTATTGTCGTAAATTTTCTGTTTTTCTTTCGTAAACTCGAGATGATATTGATGCATGATATTATGTGTATTCCAAGATAAAGTAAAGTAAACCGCATATTTTTATATTTACATTGTTCTTTTTTATTAATTCCCCTCAACAAATAATTTCGTACACAAAGAAATAATAATGGAATATCAGTGAGCTCTTAAGTCAACAGAGAAATCTTACGCACATATTGTTTACTGCCAGCTAACATGAAAAATATAATTTTCGTCGCCCAGCCACGACTTCACCTTGCCGGATGGACGAAGCAGCAAAGAATTGTAAACGTGCGGAAAGCAGTTGGAAGTACGTTTCAGCGTTTTCAAATCAGTAAATGCAAATATAAATGTATTGAAAGCTCAAATGGGACCGAATTCAAAGCAAAGCAAAAGCAAGAAGAATTTATGGTAATGCGAAAGAAAGAAGCGCAAAAAGAAAATGAATTCAAGGACGTAAAATACCGGAAAACGGCAACAAAGGCAACGGAGAATTTAAGAAATTGTGCCAAACGACAACGCTTTTGTATGTCTGTACATGTATGTGTGGGAGTGTATGTATGTATCAGTGTGTGTGTGTGTGTGTGTGTGTGTGTGTGTGATGTGTGAAGCAGAAGAAAAGGATTAAATCAATGTTGCGGAACAAATTGTGTTATGTGGGGTGCTTTCATGGAGGTAATACGAACCTATTTCATTTCTTCAAGCCAACAAGGCATGGCCATAATGGGTAGCCGAATGTGAACCAACTTTTAGACCACAACCGACGACCCAATTTGATGGTGTCAAAGTCACACGAGCGTTAATAATGTGGGATACATGTTAGACGGCTAGTGCAAAGTCAAGAGAGAATGATATGATTAACTATATATACACATACATGCACATATACTCAATTAACTGCATATGAAACGTCATTTAGGATTACCTCAAGTCACCTTTGTCATGATTTTTGCTGGCAAAAAAGGAAGAGGAATATCTATTTCATCAAAGCCTCAACAAAGACATTTTTATATGATATTTATTAGAAGGTTATCTCATTCCTCAAATGTTTGCAAGGACCACAAATTTGGCTGAAAATGGCTTTGCAATTCGATTCAATCGATTCAAACTTGTGGTTGCAGTTTTTGTCTAATTCAACAAGAGAATTTCAATCTCTTCAAAACAAAGTTGAGTTCGTGAAACAATTGCAAACATTGTTTGTGTGCCAATGGAATTTATTTTCAGGGTCGTCGACATGACTTCAAATGGCTGCCCTGGTGACTTTCGTTTTTATTATTTCTCTTTTTGGCAACAACATTGCGTTCACAATTTTTTGTGGGCTAAGAAGTGTACACACTTATAAACTTGATGAAAGTTTATCTGCGCGGAAACGCGGATAAAGAGAGAGAGATAGAGAGAGTACCAAGAAATCCAGATGAAAACAGAGTGAAAAATACAACGAAAAAATAATTGAACGCACTTTACGCAGCTGTTGTCGAGGGTTTTTTGTTTTCTTTTTTTTTTCCTTTTCTCTTTTCGCCTTTATTTGTTACTGTGTGGAAAAGAAGGATATGTTATGTCCTGCGGTGGCCTGCGGAAATTATTATTTATATTTTCGTATTCGGTTCGTTGCATTGTTAGTGGAGTTTCATCTCGATGTACTTTTTAATATTACCACTTTTTGGTTACGCATTTTTTATTTTGATTAAAATGCATATTAAATCGTGGCAAACAAAAATTTAAACAAACAAAAAAAAATAATAATAAATAAATGAAAATAAAAATCAGCACAAAAATAATATAAATAATTTCCTGTGACCGGCTGTGCTCTGTACGCTGTACGCCTTGTTTCCTTCCGCCTTCAGCCGTGCAACTACAAACCGTCGAGCCACACTGCCACTCTACACGGATCCAATGGCCCAAACGTTCGAGCCATATCGAGTCGAGCCGAACCGAGGCGGCCGCATTGCATGCAAAAGGCAGTCAAGTTGAAATATTTTGTTAACAGTGCGTAGGTTTCCCAAAAGACAAAAAATACATAATATAGTCTACATGCACACACACGCGCACACACATGAGGACATTCATTCATACAAGTATGCTATATACCTACTAGGTATATAGCATATGCATATAAAGTTCGCCTTCTGCGTTATTTACATATGTAACAACAATGGGCGCTCCCAGAGGCAGGCGCCGGGCCAAGGCGGAGGCATCATCACATTGGAAATGGAATCGGGGATTCCGACAAGACAGGCAGGAAGCACGCATGTAGCAGGCATGATTTATATTGGAAAATTGAGGTATCCATTTGCTTACCCATTGAAAATGGCTAAAAAGGGGTATAATGGATTTGTGCAAATGTATTAAATAGACAATAGGAAGTATTACCAACTCCATTGAGTATAAATATATGTCCTTTATTAGGGCGAACATGTTCGTGTGAGTAACACTTCCCCGGTCTTCGCTGCAGACGCAACTGCAGAGACAAGGTGAACTACATAACTTAAAATCAATAATAATTGTTATTGATTTTCCGTTCAGATTATCTATGCCTATCCATTAAATTTAAAGAGCAATGAACATGCCATCTTGCAGTTGTAGTTATTAACAAAGTTAAAATAATAAGTGAAACATGTATTATATACTGAGCATCTCTTAGAATCAGAAGTAAACTTCTTGATCATTCATTTAACATGTAGCGTATTCAAATCGGCATGCAGTGTATGTAATTAATGCTTCATGTCAGGTCTAGAGTAGATTGAATGATTCAACCACTCGCAGTTAACAACAGTTTTGTTAATTCCACATAACTTGAATTTAATTTAATTCAAGATATGCTGAAGCAGAACAGAGCTGAACAGAACAGATAACAAGAAGGATAAAAGATGAATAAAGTACGTGCACACAATGAACAATGAGCACACACACACAGAGACACACAGGCGCACAGCAATGACTACAATATGAAAATGGCCAAGAAATTGCCGTTTCATTTTACTTGTTTGTAGGGAAAATCGAGAAGGAAAATGCATTGCAATGGAAATTGCATTGCTGAACTGTAGACTCCGAGCTACGTACAAACAAGACATGACGACAGTGACATCTAATATCCTTATTGTTAGCAAGAGGGAATTTATGGCTAACACAGTTCTTAGCTCGGTTTAACTAGGAAAGTGCCGCGTTTGAGCTAAGCTGCCTTCAGTTACAGACCAGACCCACTCCAGATGTTGCTAATGAGCCCTTGGTCGTTGTGAAATTTAACACTTAGCTCGCCTGTCGCCGGTGTCAACAAGTTCGAAGTGCACAATCACCTCAAAAGCTGTTTGGTTAATAGACTAACGTCAGTTCACGTGCCCTGTCAGGATTGGAATACTTCAACTTAAGTGCACTCGAATTAAAGCTGTGCAAGTTTTCTTTTTTATGCGCCCATTACGGACTATTAACAATAGCTGCAAGTGGGAATTACGGTTTTACATTCTAGTTACCCAGTCAAGCTAATAGCATCTATTAAATTTAAATGATAGCCTAGATATCAAACATAAGAGAGTCTAAATCAGAAATGAATATTGATAGTAGTAAAAAGTTTAGAATAACAGGGAGAGAGAGAGAGAAGAAAACGAGTGTGAGAGAGAGAGAAAATACATTTATATATTAGATTAATGTTTGCTGTTTCTAAAACAGAGCTTTAAAGATGTGTCGGCAATGGCCTGGGTTGTTTGACCCCCAACTAAAATATCACAAATACCATGCCCTCGGCCGATTTGGTTGTCGTTGACGTCGCCCTTTCATTCTCTCATTCGAGTTATGAAATATTTTATATATAAATATTCACACATATTAAAATTCATACCTACAGTGGCCCTTTGTGCTGGGTGCCGAGTAATGGCTTTATGCGACAGAAAGCAATTTATTCACCCATCCTGTTCCCTTTTTGAAATTACACCCAGGTGAAGTGAAGTGCCCTTAAAAATGGGCAAGACCGTGTAAAGTGGAACGAATTTAAAGTGATTTTTGCCATTGCCAGCTTAAAGCTGAAAATAAGGCGTGCTTGTCTTGAATTTACAACAAAAATCAGTATACTAAGTGAAAACTCAATGACTTTAGCCGTAAAATCTGGATTCATATCCTTACAAATTAGAATGTATATTTTAATGAATATCAACAAACTAACAAGACTTTATGTAATAAGTGCTGTAACCTTCTGATTATTATCTCATCTCATATAGACTTGTGTCTTAATGTGTCTGGAAAGGTAATATATGTTCAATATCATTTGTTCCTAAACTAAGCATCTGTCAGTATATCTTTTACGGGTTATCAAATGGATTTATCACTCAATAAATGAAAAAAAAAATGTTTAGTACAACTTAAAGTTGAGACCTTAAATTAAATTGGCACTAAAACTAGACTCAGCTAGAATCAGCAGTAACTACTCGAATAAAAGCAGCGTCAATTGACAAATTAGGTGTCAAGTAAAATAAGACGTAAATTTATATACATATAGAAAGTAAAAGCGCAAAAATAAAATGTGAGCGTAAAAAATAGAGGGTAATCAAGCGAGGCGTGAAAAGTCTATACAATCATAAAGCACGAGTAACTCAATGAAGATGAGTCCGTGTTAGAGTTTGACGAAGGCCTCACTAAAGGCTGAAACGTGTCACAGAACAATAATAGCATATTCTAAATGGGTAAACATATTTTTTTAAGGCTCTCTCAGTGCGCTTGGTGAATAGGTTGTATTCATGTATTTTTTTTTCTGCTGTGAATTGTGAATGCGATGCTCATTTTGTAGCTGACTTAATAGACATTTTAGGTGCAGCATTTTTCAGACTCCCTCAGTTTGCTGCTACGCCTTGTGTATGGCAATCTGTGCAGTGCTTTCAAACATGTTTTCAAGCTTGTTTCCCCTGTAGCACCTCAGCTGCAGAAATCCGCAACATTTGCCACAATTGGCATGTCGCTGTGGTCGGATCGCTGCGGAATCGGGCTGCGGGCGCTGAGCAATGCATGTGAGACCACAAAAATGCGGTAAAACGATTACCAAAACTGTGTGCAGAAATATAAAAGACAGCAGACGCCAGACATGGAACGTGTGGCAAAAGGTGAATGGAACTGCATAAAAAGTGCAAGAAATACGCCAGGGGCCAAAATGAAAATGCACGTTTTTCTGATATCTTCCATTTCGACGATAAGTCGTCTGATTTCAATTTAATTTATCTTATTTGCAAATATATAGACTAAATATTATTTTTATAAAATGAATTGAATTTATATTTCAGCACATTGAGGACTTTGTCGTTCTGGAACTGTGTTATATAAAAAAAAAAAAAAAAACATTTTAATATTTTCAGCATAGAATCTTTAGTTTAATTGCAGTACTTCAATGGATATTTGTTTTTGGAGGAAAGTCCTCTCAAATCGGGCACGTAATGGAAATTTTTTATTGCTATTGTCAAATCGTACAAATTAAATTCATTTTACACTCCATGAATTGAGCGCAAAAGTTAAGAGGGCATAGAATGGGCTTACGCCCATGTTCTCTTTCCTCAACTGGGTCAGTTGTCGCCTGAGACACTTCAAGTGTAAATTTGATGTCTTCGAGGCGTCTTAACATGTTCAATCAATGATAAAACCACACGCACACTTCAAATATAAAAAAAAGAAAAGAAAACCAAAATTACGTTTGTGTCAAACATACAACAACTTGGAGCATTTATATATACTATATGTACATATATATAAGACTTGACCCACACTCATTTTATTGGTTTTGATAGTATCAAAGCGATTGAATTGAATTGAAAAGCGTTGAAAAGGAATTTGGGTGAAATGTTTTTGCGCCAATCGCTGTGGATTTGTAAAGGGCAGTTGAGTTCGTCAATGGCGTTCATTAGAGCGCTTTAAGGCACTGGCACTGGCACTGGCAGTGGGTTAACCCTGGCAATGACTGGCGTCCGCAGTGTTGCTGACAAATTGCATGCCAGCAACTACATTTTAGGGCCAGCGAATCCCCTAGAGATCTCAAAGGACGTTTGCCAGAAAATAATAGCAAATGCGCGAATCGGTATAAAAAATGTATTCCATTCTATTTTCGACTGCCCGAAACTGCTTCAGTTAGAGATTTATGGGCCATGCGGTTAAATACGCCATCGGGCAATGCGAGCACCTAAAAAGGGTTCGATTCGGGTAAATAAATTTGGGGCGCAACAGTTATATGAGTCGAGCCCTTAACTACTTATGTACATATGATATGGGTAGCATTCGAAATGCGACCCACCCACTCATGTCATGTCATGCCATGTAGTAAACCAAATCTGTTGCGCCCACACGTTTCTAACTGAATATTTTATTATGCGTCCATAACTCGAAACTGAATATGAAAACACAAGACATGCATCTACTTTTATTTTATTTATAAAAAAATAAAAAAGCCCCTTAACTATTTTAATTTAGTTCCGCTCAGCGACTTCATGAGTTGCAAATAGTTTTTAATTTAAAAAAGAAAACTTTTAAGGATAAGTGTCTCTGTACATGTTAATGTTTCTACACGTATAGGAGCTCATAAATGTAGGACTCTCTCTCATAAGTTTATACGCGTGTCGCATGCACACAAATGCAAGTATACTTAATGTCAAAACCTTTAAACTCTAGTTTAACGAGCTGTTGCCAAAAGCCCTGTCCCTGTCTCTGTCTCCGTCTCTGTCCCTGTCCCTGTCCCTGTCCCAGTCCTTGTCCCCACCTAGCACATACCCATAACATAATGTCTCTTGCAGTAGAAACTGACTCTAATGTGACGTTTATAAGTGCTGTGCGACGACATGTGCGACATATGATGAGAATTACAAAGTGCATTTCTCATCATTCCGCCAAGGAGAACGAAACTTTCTCTTTTGAACTGAAAATCGTTAAATTTTATTGTTTGTCCCACTTCTCTGCGTTCGCCCTGAGCATGTTAGATGGATGATGATTCCTTGTGTGTTAGCCTAATTGGAATGTAATAATAAATTATTTTTATATCCCATTATTGATGGCCTACAATTTCAATCTTTGGAGGCTTATGACACAGCAAATCCATACCAGAAGATGGAAATATAAAAATTTTATCTGTTTCAGATTCAGTCGATAGCATTACATCGTGTATGGCACCGGCCACCACATCGACATTTGCTGAACACAATGCCCCAAGATTAATGCGTCCGTTATCGGGTACATAGACATGTTTACTACGCAGCCTTCTCAGATGATTTGGCTTTAGATTTGTATACAGATGCGGACCAGTTTGATTTTTGATATGATCCCACTTGCCAGGTGTTTTAAGGACCGTCAATTTATTGCTTAAGGCCAAGCGCATTTGCTGCATTCGCTGATGAACATCTCGGAGGGACACGGACCTGGTTAAGAAAAATACGGTTTCATTTAGCTTTAAAATATCATACACAATTGTTTTACCAATCATGTCGCAACGATGAATTGTTGAGTATCTTGGCCACAATACGGCTTGCAAATGCCGAGAAGCACTTTTCTTTACTCTGAAGCGTCATGGCCTCAAACTGTCCACGCACCACATCCAGCTGAATGGAATTGTTAAGAACAACCATTAAGTGACCCAGAGTCTCATCTGCATACAAATGATTCAACTTAGTGAGTGCATTGGAGCAGTGAGCACCTTTCACACTTACTGTAGAGACCGAAATTCTTGACAAACGACTGAGCACAGAGCAAATCAAAGCCACTGTCGACAAAGTAACGCACCGCCCATGAATCCTGCACAGTATCACCACTGACGAGTCCATGCGATTCCAAGAGGAAGAGCGGCAACAGTTTCTTGCACCTAATAATGTGGGCAATCAGCTTCCACTCATCGACGGTCGGGTCCAAGCCAGTGGGATTATGTGCACACGCATCCAGTACCACAACGGCACCCTCCGGTGCAGTCATGAGGTCTGCGACCAGCCCATAGATATTCAGCTCGCTCTTCTCCTCGCTGTAGTACTGATACGTTTGGCAGTTGAAGCCGGCACTCTTGAATATGTTCACCCACAGGTCACAACTAGGACGAGCCAACATGCAAACGTTGCACCTCATCTTTTCACGCAGAAACTGTGCGGCCAGGCACACTGCATCAATGCTAGAACGTGTCTGGATGCCAAGCACCTGTGTTGAAAAGCAAGATAATGAGGAGGATTAACAGTGTGCTCCATTTGGTAATTTCCAACAGGTCTATGGAAGCTGAAAGTTCTATGCATCTACCAAATGATATGACCTGAACCTTTGCTTCTATTCTATGCCCTTTTGTTTCACCCGCTTACAGTTCTATTTTATCACCCGGCCGGTGACTCTTCTTTTCTCACTACCTATGTGACTGCATTGCCTTTGACTTATATTCACTCTCACTCTCAGCTACAACTGAGCTTTAGAGAAAAAACTGCCAACAACTTTTGGCACTCGCAAAAAAGGGATTTACTTACACGATTTTGCAGCATTGCTGGTGCCGCTTTATTCAAGATTAGCTCATTGGCAGCTCGTATAAAATCAGGATTGCCCAGCGGTGGGTAAGGCTCATGAGTGTATAAGTCGTCACAGGCAACACCAATTTCAGCCTTGCGCACCGCATTATGTATATGGATTTTGCCGTCACTGTTGCGATAGACCTCTCCAGCTAGATTGACCTTTTTGGGATCGGAGTCTAGATCAAAGGCCATCTCCATATTGCTTTCCTCTGTGGGCTTCAGACGCTCGACTCGAGTGAAAGGTTGAAACTTGGTCATTGACGAACAACGTGTTGTGGACATGCAAATCCGTTGCTGCAGAAGGGTCTGCGTCAGGGCGCAGATGGTGGACATTCTAAACTAATTTTATTTTATTCAACTGAGCCGAAATGCAATACAAAAAACCTTTTTTCTTTTTAAATTAGGTGTCAAAGCCAAAGCGTAGTCTACTATAATATCAAATATGCTTGTACAGATGCTCAAAAATTACATTTCTATTAGAGTCAAGATTATATCACGCTATAGCAAAATTTCTATGCTAGTAATTTTATTTGAATTGTTTGAAAAAATATTGTTTCTTCAAGGGGACTGGCACACGCACACACACTCACACACTTCACTTAATCAAATGGTAACAAGTGAAAATTTGCGCGCTCAAAAATTTGTTCAATGCACACACGCAAAGCGTGGCGGACAGACAAACAGACAGACAGACAGACATACATACAGACAGACAGAAAGGCACTGACTCAAGCTGTGCCACGCCCCTTACGGCAACAGAATGATGCCGAAAAAGTATTTGCAACAGAAAACTAGGAGCAAAGGCATTTTAGCCGCCCTCGCAATAGTTACAAGTGCCCCGCATGTGGATCCTTGGCAAGCCCGACGGCGTGACGACGTCCTTGTTTGGGCGCGTCTGTTAGTCTGTTAGTCTGTTCGTCCCTGAGTTTTCTTTCCGTTGCTTGCAAGTTGCCGTTGCTGTTGCTTTTGCTTTTGCTGTTGCTGTTGCCGTTGTCGTCTTTCCACTTTCATCAACATCATCAACATTTGTATGTAAATAATTTCGCTAAAAAGTATGCTATACAAAAGTTGTTTCTTGCTTCTCGTTTGCCACTGTCATTGTGTGTGCGCACGTCTGCGTGTGAGTGTGCGTTCGCGTTAGCGAATAAAAAGGCTTTCTTTTTTTTTATTTTTCTTGCCCATCATCATATTTCTCTGTACACGCTTTTGAGTTTGAATCAGCATATGCAAAAACCCTACAACTCATTTTGGACTGTGGACCAAATGCGCACCCTTCACATTCTGCTCAGCTCACGTATAAGCCATATTAAGTTCGGTTCGGTTTATTGCCATATCAAGCAACCTTGAACTTTAGCCAATTTCCAGGCTAAGGCATTAATTATGTACGAGATTCGGTTAGTTTCACATGTGTCAAACGCTGCGATAACAATTTGCCAACATTCGCTTAATTTACGAGCCAACTCAGAGTGGTTCCAACTACTTTATTGCGGCGCAAAACTTTTAGTTAAACATGTTGGAGAATAAGTAATTCATGTATAACGAAATAAGTTTCTGCTCATTCTCGCATTTAATTTTGGTTAAAAGTTGCCGCATTCTCTAAATCAATAACTTCATAATAGCCAATCATTAGCAACTGACACTAGGAAAATGAAAAACATACATATATATTGTTGAATTTATTGAAGGTAATATATAAATAACTTCAATACGTTAGGAAAACTTAAAACGGTTAACTTTCAAAAACTTTTTCCCTCAGTAATAAAAAATATTTTTCATTTCATCGAAGTAATAAAACTATTTTGTTTGAACAATCAATCAAATGCTATAAGCTGATTTAAGTTTTATGAATTCAATATAGCATTGAAGAACTTTCAATGCAAAGCAATTCAATTGACACGCTCCGACCGCAACCGAGAGATAAGTAGAGCGCTCTACAAAGTGCAGGGCTAAGTAAAGCAAATGCAAAGGCCCAAGTGAAATGCGTTCACAATACGACCGCAAAAGCACTAACTGAGATGTGCCCATTAAATGGGAATAAGTATGTAATTATGAATCAGACTGGTACAGCCGTCTGGCCCTTTATTGGCGAGGCCACCCGGCGTATGAGCAACGAACGAGCGAGCAGAAGCGTAAGCGAAAGAATTGCCCTAATAAGGCAACCAGAAACGCTCGTTAAATATTTGAGCCACATTTACGACACTTATGATCCGCTTTAAGTTCTCTGTAGTCGGACCTCAAATAAGAGCAAATGTACATAGTATATGCATACAGCTAACTTAATAACTAAACAAGCAATTTGCCTTGGCGCACAGTTTGCTCTCGCCAAATGTGAAAAGTTTTTTTGGCAAGCAAAATTTAAATATCATTAAACTTGAAGCTGCTGTGTGTTGTTTGTATAAACAACTTTAATAAACTCATATGTACTCTATATAAAGTCAAATTATTAAACTAAATTATGTTGGGATTGGCCAAGTGCGGACTGGGCGCAAAAAGTTTTACGTACTTTAGTTGCATAATTCAACTAATAAATGTTCAAGGCCCAAGTTCTAATGACCTTAGCTGTAGTAGAGAACTTAATAAGTTTTATATATTAATTAAAGCACTTCAACATTTCATATTCAAATAAAATTCCAATAATTTCAAGGATTTTTCGGTGGTCTACGCTTTCATATATAATTCGGTTTGCGTTATTCTCCACTAATTCATTCAAATGCCAACACCAAAAGCTAATCTACAAATATTTTGTTGTGCAAATTGAGAATGGCGTCAAATTACATTATTACCTGGCTTCTGTCACGAGCCAGCCAATTAGATGTGAACAAAAATACTTTAAGGAATTTAAGCTGCTGCTGCTTAAAGAACAAAGACTATTAGCAAATAGAGAGCAGAGGTCGAAGGCGGTGGCTAAATTATTCTGGTCTGAATTGCTATCCTGCTCACACAAGTGGCCAAAGCAACTGATCAATTATTTAGCTGGCATCGAACTGGGTCATGTTCAATGACTCGAGCTACCTCTGAACCTCACACAGTCCACACTGATTGACTTAAGTTAGCCAAGGTCACATTGATTTTTCCCTGCTCCACGTTGCTAATTTTCCAAGTAATTTTTCTTTGAGCGTTTCGTTACGTTGTGCTTGCTGTAATTAAATTTGATCATGCCTAAATATAAGTTGCACAATTGTTTGGCATGCAAAAAAAAAACTTCTACCACTGACAATAGCCAAATGTTGAACGGACCTTTTCACTGCTCACTCAGTCCAACTGGATACGCACAAGGACCTCAACATGGACGTGGGCTGAATAAATGGAGCGCACTGCCTCAATGGCAAATTAAATAACGCGCCTAAAGTTTGTACAACTGATGCGATTTCACGCAACGTAGCCCACCGGTTAGACAACGTCCGTCCCAGAAATGGAAAAAAATTACAAAAAAAAAAAAAAAATATATAAATAAAAAAAAAAAAGAAAAAAAAATACAAAAATAAATTGGAATAACTTGGCCAAAGCATTCGTTGCTGACTGGAGAGAGAAAAAAACTGAGAATGAAAATTGAAAACGTAGCGCGAAATAAACGAAATATAAATAAAAAGAAAATTTCAGAAACGTGAACACCAAACGATGGCTGTGCTAAATGATTTCGTGGATGATGAAAACAAATGAACCGAAACTAAAGCAAATTCTAAGAGAAAAATGAAAAAAAAAATGAAATAAAAGCAATCAAGAGTCACGATATCTACAAATTTATAGCGAATAGATGTAGATCTAATGACTTTAAATATAAAAATAATGCAGAAAGCAAATTTCAAACAAAGTTCATCCCAATTAAAAGTTGACTGAGATCTAAAGCAAATGTTAAGTTAATCAAGTCTATGCATTGATTTCATTTGCCCTAATTATTTCAGCAAAGATTTACACATTTGATCGATAAACAAACAAAATAATAAAGTAATTTAATACAGAAAGCCTAAACCTACATTTTTGTATAAATTTCTTAACATAATTTGGAGGGATGCCAAAAGAATAAAAAAGCGCTAGCTTTATGCACAGCCCAAAAAAGAATTAGAAGGAATTAGAAATAGAAATAGAAGCAAAGCAACAAAAAACCGAATAACAAACATGTTACGAGGGGAGAGGGCAGATGATAGGGCAGAGATGCGTTAAATTTAAACAAATAAACAGCAGCAGGCACAAATAAAAAGCATACAATATACATAGATAGGTATGCGAGTGTATGTATGTATGTATATACATATATCCAAATTGCTGCAGGCTGAAAAACGTGTGCAAATACACAGACCATGAGACCTGGCCCAAAAAGTTTGCTATGCACTACACACGCACACATAGAAAGAGGGATCTACATACGTATATATATATATATATATATATATATATATATACATATATATGTAAGCAGAGGATAAAAGCGCCGAAATGTGTGCTTCTGGGTCAAAGACGTTGGCGGCAGGGCAAACAAACAGACAGACAGACAGACAGACAGACAAACAGTCGACTAAACAGGCTCGCAGAATGTGAGGAATAGACGGCGCGGCCTAGACAACAACTTGCATAATTTAAATGTAGATATGCGGTTGGATGGCGCCCAAAGATATGCTACACACACCCCCACACCCCCACACACACTCACACACATAGACACTCCAACGTCTCATAGGAAAAACCACTTGAACTGGCTGCTGCGAACGCCCATGCGGCCACATCCTTAGTCGCTGTTGTTGTTATTCTTCTTGTTGTTGTTTCTGAGCAGGTTCGCTGCCAGCTGCGTGGGTGTTGATAATGAGCCATTCACTGTGCGTGTGCCTATGGCTGTCTGTGTGTGGTGCACATATGCTCTATATGCATGAATTTATAGTCTACTTTATGGCTTACTAATGAACTTTCAACTTTGCCTGAACGCTGAGAGCATCTTTGATCCAACCATTTGTAAAGCAGCATCTGTGGTAAATTAATAGGGCTCAGCATCTCAAGTGCTTGCCAGCTGATCCATTAAATTACAAACGTAATGAAATCTATGTAATGAATTACGTTTTTCTAATGTCGAACTATCTAAATAACATTAAATACACAGCATTCAATGGAAATTAAAGGACGATCATTAAAGGATTTCTGATTGGCAGAAAAGACAGGCAAGGGTCCACATTGGTTGCCAATCGAAATCCTAAATAAAACAAATATTGACCTTGGGAATTTCTGGAAAGAAAAGGGAACTGAATAAAATGAATGTGGGAATATAGAGGAGGATGAAAAGCAAATCAATTTGCACGGGAAGAGGCAGTAGGATTCTGTTTTATCAATTGATAGACATTTCTTTTTTTTGTGCCAGCTGCTTCCATAAATCGCTCAAAAGTGGCAAGGAAAGTTTAACAAATTGAAGTGCGGCACAACACGAAGGCAAATGCTGCATTTGTCGTGCAAAAGCGGCTGGAAAAAAGGCAAAATGGAATTGCTAGGCGCACAAATGAAGTCGTAAAGCAAACGAACTGTAGGCCATGCCCATACACCGTGCACCGTAGACAGGGGCTGGGAGTGGGTCTGGTACCATGCCTGGGCTGGCTGTTACTCTCGATGCAGCATGTTGGCCGCATTTCTTGTTGCTGTTGTTTTTTGTTGTCTCCTTGGCATTCTGCATGCATATGCACGCATATTTACGAGTATGATGCGAAATGCGCGCTGTGCCCCGGGCAGACTAGGCAGGAATTTGCGGAGCGAACCGAGCTGGCAAATATGGATTTACTAGATGCGAACTACACCAGGGAATGCACTACATATCGAAGTGATGCCAGAAATATATGAGAATTCCAAGCAAAATATCTTCCTTTCAGACCTTTCAGTCCATTTGTATTCATCACACTGAATTTAAAGCGACAGCGCTTCGACTTTGACTAGATGCTTAATTCAATTTTTTCAAATATTGTAATAAATATAGATTTGTGTCGGCATGTAAAATTATTATTCCCCGCGTGGAGTTCTTCTGAATAAATCGTAATTTAGGTCTCGTCATTGGGCTCGCTTTCTTTGTGCCAATCCTTAGGCAATTTTCTATCATACTGTGTAATGGCTGTCAGTCCGTCAATTTGTCAATTTGTCAATATACGACTAATATGCGACTAATATGCGCAATTATTTTCCAATAAATCAAATTAAAGTAGCACAAGAAGGCGAAATTACAAAATCGTGCATTCAAAATAATTGCTAATAATTGACAGTAATCTTTGAAAATCATGGCGAAAAAGTTTCCCAGTGCATAACAAAATAATAAAAAAAAAAAGTAAGAAATAGAAAAAAGTCGAAAATACGCCATTTATGATAAAGCTGTCGACTCATTAAAACGCAATTTCTCTCCATTAGCCCGGGGTTTTCAAGCAGCACAGATAAGATTTGTAGGCGCAGCGGTCACTAGACAAGGAGACAGCAGAATGGCAAAGGACAATGGTGGGAAATGAGGGTAAAAGGCAAACAAACTGATGATAAACACTCACGAGTTTCCCTTTTCCTGCTGCTGTTGTTGCTGCATGCTATAAAATCAATAGGGCAACCTTTTATTTATAGTCTATACACGCCCCCAAAGCGACATACGGCCGAGTTCCGCCCAACCTCCAAAAACAGAACTCATGCCCTTCCCCCGGAAAAGCAAGAACATTCGCCATTTTTGTTTGAGTTTCCATTGGTGCGCTTTTCATTTGACTTGACTTGCAGTTCAAAGGCACAACGCTTCAGTCCGACTGGGCCTAAGCTGGACTGGGACTGATCCCGGCCCACTGGAGGTCAGTAGCGGCAAAGTGTTTGCCTTGGCCTGTCAAGTGTCATGTGTATATATATATATATATATATATGTGTGTGTGTGTGTGTGCGTGTGTGAGTGTGTTTATATGGGTCTGTATGTTTGACTGCGTATATCGTGCATGTCCAAATGCCTTTCAATAAAAAAAAACTTTTTTCATTCCTTCTCTTTTTTGTTTTTCTTTTCTTTCTTGTTTTTTTTTCTTCGTTTTCAAAAGAAAAACCATTAAGTCGATAACTGTGCGATTAGCCAAGCTCCGATGTCGATAGGCTGAACGCCTGGTGAGTAGGCAGGCTGGCTGGCTGTATGGCTAGCTGTCTGGAGGGCTATCAACCTGACCCAGCCAGCTCGCCGCTGCCCGCCTGTCAATATTCATTTATTAGTTGTCATTGTTGGTCTACAACTTTGCCTAGAACTGAATGACTCAAACAGTTTGGCAAGTTCTTCGATATGCTCTTGGCAATACGCAGGTCCGGTAAGCAAATATAGGCTTAAACTCAGAAGTAAATAATCCTTAACGAGTGTGTGCCTAAAAACAATACAGATTTATTGATTTTTCTTAAAACAAAATTTAAGTTTGCCATCATAATTGGCTCTCAATTTGATCTTTTGAGTTGCCAATAACTTCACTATTCGCTAGAATATCTTTAGCTTATCTTAAGTTACGCATTTCAGATAGCACAGCTAGCCACGCCCCAACACAATTCGAAATGCAGAGCAAGTAAACTTGAAACAAATTGCAGTACAAGACATTTTATGTCTTTTACAAATCGTCCAGCATGGCTCACGAGCATGCCATATAAAAAAACACACACATACGCACATCCCCAGGGGGCGTGGCTCGAAAGGCGGTGCATGTATTACACACAATTAGGCCAATATCGTGGCCATATTTATAGCCGCAAATAAGTTTATAAATTTTTACTGGTAGCATAAAACTATGCGGTCAAAAAATGACCGCAATAAACTATGTGAACTTAAGCAACGGACGCGCCATAAAAATCGAAGCTTTATAAATGGGCCCGCATTCAAGAAAAATATAGCAAAAAAAAAAGAAGTTACCAACTAGAAAAAAAACTAAAACAAATTTCTAGCTATACGAGTTTGATTTTTCTTCATTTCTTTTTTTTTTTTTTGCTGGTTTCGCTTTGAAGTGCCGCCCACTTACACAAACTGATTAATTGGCCTGTGAAGAGCGGCTTTCAGCTGCCGGCCCCGTCGCAAGCCTTTTGTGGCCCAACGCATTGTGTGCGATTTGTGGCAGCAAGACTGAAGAACGAAGACCAAAGAGCTGCCACTCAATGCTGCGTTAACCGTGCTCTGCTCCTGGCCGTGCTCCTGTTCCCAGTCCCACTTGTAGCTGTAGCTGAAGCTGAAGCTGTAGTCGTGGGTCGTGGGTCGTGGGTCGTGGTCGTAGTCGTGGTCGTGGGCCTGTCACTGATTGTTGCTTTTACCCTCTTCCCGACCCCAGCAGGTCGAGCCAACAATGCCCGTGTCCTGGCGCTTAGCATAGCAAATTAAAATGCTGTGTGACTGCGACTGTCGTCGGCCCCTTGTCGCCTGATGAATGACAGAAAGTTAAATGAAACTTAAAATGCTTTGCGCCCGCAACGTGGTTGCTTTAAAACTTATGTAAATCTAAAGAGCAGCAACAATATCAAACAAATCAAAACGAGAACAAAGGCATTTCATTTCTCTGATCTGCAGTTATTTGCCAAATAGACGTCTGCAAACAGCGAAATAGTTTCATTACTGTGCTTGAATACATAATCAGCTTAAGCTCAATTGACGTCATTGTCGAGAAGCACAAATAAATAATTTGATATTCTGATTTCATATTTAGATCCACTAATCACTTCTCCCGCTGCCACATGATGCTCCATTGATGCCAGACATTTGCCAGGAGAGGCCAGGAGAGGGTATTGTAGCACCAACACCACTCAACACTCAACACTCAGACCTCAGCGTCGGGGAACCGCTCATTAATATGGCTTAGGCAAATGCAAATGGGCGTTGCGACGCCTCGTGACAAATGACATGCAATTTTCCGACACAACAAAAATGCAATTAAAACGAACACCTCCGCCACACGGAGTTGAAGAGCCGCAATCCACGCTCGAAGGGTTTAAAATGGAGCAGACCCATGGCCGAAAAGAATGGCGCATTAAAAGGACTTACAAGCTGGCGCCAAACATTTGCAGACGGTCACAAAGCTGGGTGTTGGCCAGCATTAGGAACCACAATGCCAGCGTTTTCAGCTATCATCAGTATCCAAGCCCTGCCTGCCTGCCTGCCTGCCTCCAATCCCCTCCTCCTAACCAACCAGTTACCCAGTTGTTGCTGGACGAATGTGACTGCAATTTTTAGACGTTGGCGTCGCTTGGATTTTCATGTCAGCCCTGAGCAGCGGCGCAAACAAAGCGCCCGCAGTCCAAGTGCGATAAATCCTGCTGAAACACAACACACACAAATGCGAATGGAATAAAAACAATAAAACAAAAGCCCAGGCAATAAGTATGTGTAAGCCATTCACAAAACAGGGGCAAGCGTTTGCCCCAGACACGCACACACACACACACACACACACACACACAGACACTCACACACACTCAGACACATAGCTAAATATGCTTTGTATGTATTGCAATATTATTATATTTTTATTGTATGTGATATATGTATTCGACATCTATACATATTATTTCCACTGAGCATGGAATTTGATTTCCAAGAAAGCACAAAATGTTTTGCACCATTGAACATCAAAAGCCTTTACCAATTCGGGTTACAAGCCGCACTCAGCCATAAAGCGAGCAATATAATTCGGTATGAGACAACACAAATTCCAAACAACCATTCCACAAATAAATCTGAAAATTTCACAGCTGACCTAATCAAATAAATGGTTCATTCAAAATTGACGTATTATTCTATTACGATTATTTACTGCTAGAATATATCCAAAATTTAAATAATGAAATGTAATATGTTATTCAAATTGATAAGAATCAAAACTAATAATAATGCCATCAATTTCAATTATAATTATAACTTTAAAGAGTTATAATACTCTGGAAGACTAGAAGAACTAATGCCTGTTAGTTGTGCAAGATGACAAAATAAATAAATAACTGCAATATAAAATAAAATAAATTAATAAAATAACAGAAAATCAAATAATTTAAATTAAATTAATGAGTAAATAAAAATAAATAATAAAAAAAAAAAACAAAAAATACAGTAAATAAAAAAGGAAAATAAATAAAATAAAACATATTAATACAAAAATTAATAAAATAAACAAAAATATGGAAATGAAATATATTAAATAAAAATAAATAAAGTTAATAATAAAAATAAATAATAATAATAATAATGAAACTTAAAATTTTTTAAAATTTTTATTATAATTTAATAATTTAAAATTATCCAGTTTGACGTATTTGCAAGTTCTTTATAAACTTTTATCAGAAGAATATTCACGATTAAAATGCAAGATTTTATGTCTCCCACCATCAGCTCATTTACATATTCCGAGGCGGCAATCGCCCTATGGCCATGCCCAAATCTGCAACACGACACGCATACAGATATCCTTATTGAGATCTTCCGCCTGCAGCCAGTGAAGAAGTGAGGATACATGGTACACGTCGGTAGACAGACAGACAGACAGACAGATAATTCCTTGATTCCTCGATTGTTGTCACCTATGAGGGCCAAGCTGCGACTTTGATTTTGATTATCAATGAGCAAGCGATAGCAGAGAAGTTCAACGTGCAGCAGCAGCATTGCCTTTGCCATCTGCATTAGTGGCCAAAGGGAAAGCAACTTGACTATGCTTTGAAAACGGCATGACACCATGGGTGCCCCTATAGACGTTCACTGAGAGATCAAAGCGAGATATGAGCTGATGCATTTTGTCCTCTACAGTTCGCCAATGGCCATTATTGAATCCTTGCCACTGAGACTCCAGATTCAGGTGCTAAATCAAATTTGAAGCGTGTGAATAACTGTCCCTCTTTTTTTTTAAACTAACGCTTGTTTTGTGTTATTGGTTTGTTGAAGCAGTTCCGTCACTTGTTTTAGCTAGTATTTCTGTGAATCGAGATCGTTCGTATTGCAGCCCGAAAAGTGGCCATCGGCGCGAAACTTGACACATTTAACTTTTCGTCCAGAGAGTACATTGGCTGTGAGCAATTGGCAGATAGCGTAGCTGATTTGCATCGTGGCGCAGCTCTATGGTCGGCACAAATCAACCAGCGCAGATATTGTGGCCCACACGCATACTACGCACTCAGTCGAGACGTGCTGCACAGCGTTGGTTGGTCAGTGGCTTGGCGACCAGCTCTCATTTCGCACCTATCCAATCTAATGTCGTGCTGCGCAGGCAGGAATAGGGGCTAAGGGAATCATTCTTGATGCTGTAGATAATTGAAAATGATTGACTACAGCAGAGTTCGAAATTTTCATTTGCAGCTCTCCCTTTGTATCCAGCAAGTCAGTAGGTGTCCGTGCCACGAATGCAGGCAAAGCTACTATAGATGGAGAGTGCGGCAAATCCGTTTGAATGCTCTGCATACAAGGGATTTCTAAAGGAAGATAGAGTACATTTAACTGCAGCTTGAATTGCATAGAGTGTATCTATTAATAGTAAACTGACAGTTTTAACACTTTTAGATTTAACTTTGCAGACGGAATATATATTTGATTTTCATGTATTTTAATCTGCATTTACTTTGCTGCATTCAGCTAGACCTTAATAGAGGTCTGCAAATAGCAAACAAAATATAGAAAAATATTTACATAAGTAATACATAAGTTTCATAATTCAATAAGTTTCCCAATTTACATAAAATTTATTAAAAACCGAAAAATATCTAACATATTTAATTTGTTGCATATTTAACAAAACTCTATAAAAGTTTACTTTATTATTAGTAAACTTTTATAGAATTTAATTCTTTATTAGTCGGAAATGCAAGTAGTTAAATGCAAAATTATTTAATATTGTTAAAGATTTTGATATATTTTATGTAAATGGAAAAACTTATCATTGACATCTTCATCATTCAGGCTCTAGCTCTAGCAGGTTGCAAGATCGACGCTTTCATACAAACAGAGAACAGGTTGAATACATATTTAGATGAATAAGGTATATATGACTTGGCTGCGGTTGATCCAAATTAAAAAGTTGATCCATTGTATGAGCTCGACGCATGCCTCCTGCTGCCTGTTATAAGAGCAGAATACGCAGAATTATCATATACAATGGGTTCAGAGTATATTACCCTTTATAAACCCTCATTAAAGGACTTATAATATAACTAAAGCTTGAATCATTTAAATAATGAATTAATTCATCAGAAATATACGAAAAATGATAATGTAATTTCATTTTAGGCTTCCAGACTACCATAACACAATAGTCAGCACTCTTAAATCCCGAAAACAAAAACAACTTATGATGTAATATACAATAATATTTGCTAACGATTATCCCAGCTATATAAATCGTTGATGAGATTTATTTTATTGACCAACTCAACATGTTAAGACAGCTTTTAAGAGAAAGACAGAGAGAGAGAGAGAGAGAGAGAGAGAGAGAGAACGAGCGAGTGCCATGTAATTGTTGCTGTCCAGTCGGCCAGTCGGCCAGTCGGTCTGTGCGTATGTCGGCCAATGTAAGTCTCTTTTTTTTTTTTGTTGCTTTGTGATTGTTTCCGCTTGAGCGACAAAACACGAATTGCAAATTTCAGCCACGCATCAATGATATCTCGTCATTGAAATTCAATTTGCATTGTCCATACGCTGCGAAGTCCTCTACATTGCCACAAGCCCACATTCTACAATTCATGCTTTGGCATGGCAGTGGAAGCTGTATGTGTGTGTGTGTATGACTGTGTGTGTGTGTGTGTGTGTGTGTGTGTGTGCTGGAGGATACCATTTGGCTTTCGTCTTTTGGTCTGTTTGTGGTTCTGCTGTGTGGAGTGGCTTGACCCGCAGCTTGTGGCTATCAATTTCCGCGAACGTTTCAACAACAAAAACTATATATACATATATATATATATATTTATATAAATGTATGTATGTATATATTCCAATATTCTCATTAAATAAATATTCAAATATATATAGAGACAGTGATTTAATTTACACACACACAAACACACACTTCACATAGTATGCGCTGGATAATTAATTTAAATCACTTTTTGTTTAACATTTGCTCGCCTGATTATTATTATTTCAATTTAATTTTTATTTTTATTTTTATTTTTATTACTCATTCGGTCTCTTTTTATGGCCCGGTACATTGTTGGCTAATTAGGTTTACTTGTTTTGACGGCTCGTTGTAACAAATTTACATAATTTAAATAAAGTAAAATAAAATAATGCCTCTTAATCACACACACGAAATAATAATAAGCGGGCTGCATTTGATTTCGCATTTAATTAAATTGTAACCATATCAACACAAAGACCTTAAAAGTCAACTAAAAACAAATAGTTATTGCATTGGTTATTTATCCGCATAATTTGAGCAGAAGTACTTATCAAGCACAGATATTATGTAGTAATTGACATTATTTGATTGATGAAAAAGCGTGTGGAAAAACGTTTTTTTATAAAGCGCAATTGAATGAAGTATATGTTTTTTCATGCATATATATGTGTATATATTTGTAGACTAATGAAAATGAGAGTGTTATGCTTTTCTGTTGGTGTAAGTAACAGACAGAGCTAGGCGTGACAGATATCGATATAAAGTATCCAATTTCTTGTTAAGAACGAAGAACTAAGTCAACCTCTTCTACTCTTCTACTATCTATCTGGTTCGACAATTCCTTCCATAGCTAGTACTAGTAGAGACTAGAAAGATGTAAAAAGAGTTTTTGAACCATACATATTATATATTGCACTAAATATATTGTACCCAACTGCATTTTCGTTGACTAATCAGTTATATTATCTATGATATTCAATCATTAAATATTAAATTTTGTTGGAACTTAAAAAGCGTGAAATTTTCTATAAATTTTGCTGTTGAGTACACAGGTTTTGTATTTTTAGTAATCGGATGTACATTTTGTTTATTTTTTGTTTTTTTGTCTTTATTTGAACTTCGTGCTTTATTTTTAATTTTTTTTTTTTTTTACATTAAAAGATTCTTGATGAAAAAATAAAATTAAAAAAAAAAGTAACACTATTTGAAATATGTAGTTTATAATTTTTACAAAACTTTTCCAACATGCATTAGATTGAAAATAAGCAAAAAAAAAATTGTTAGTTTTTTTATTAATTGAAAAACACGAAAATTATACTTCATCAATTTTTGCTGTTAATATAAATATCATTCAATACAAATAAAAAAAGATAATAAATAAAATAAAAAAAAAGATCAAACACCACAATTTTAATGTAGCTCTTATGCAATAAATTAATTCAATTACTAATTTTTCAAAGTATGAATGTGAATGTGTGTGTGTGTGTGTAGTGTCAGCGTGTATTATAAATTATGTATGCCTAAAAAACACTAAAAAAAAAAAACATATAATGATTGAAATAGCATTTCAGGATATCTACTAGTCGAAGAACCAAGTAACTTTTTCTTTTTGTAATAACTATGAGTGATATGCTATATGATATGATGATTTTTATTTACAGCATTTAACCTTTTTTTTGTGTTCCATTTAAAAGTGGTTTCTATCTAGCTTATCATGTTTCCATTGTATTTCCAACAAACAAACAATGTGCGTAAGTTGACTTAGCACAGACTGTAAAAGGGCATCAAATTTACATTATGCCAGCAGAAACTTTTCAAATGGTCCCATTGTCCATTTACATAACTAAATAATGTATGTGCATAAATATATATATATATACATATATATTATAAATATGCATACATGTGTGTGTGTGTGTGTGTGTGTGTGTGTGTGTCTGTCTGTCTGTGCGTGCTTCATTTTTGAAAAGGGCTACAAAATTTGATGCTGTCGAATGGAAATGGCGAACAAAACTCATTAGCAAATATTTGACCTTAAAAAGCTGACGACAACAACAACAACAACAACAACAACAACGGCAATGGCAGCAGCAACATCAATACTAACAAGGTCTACGGCAGCAACAACAGCTTGGACAACAAAAAATTCACTTAACACTTGGCCACAAAAGTTTTGCGGGTTGGCAATGAGTACAGGGAATAGCCGCAAAGCCCAAAGGTCGCACTGCAGTGAAGTTTGGCGAATCGTTTATAAATCGTTTTGGCTGCGGGCAGTAACAGCAGCAGCATCAGCATTCAGCTGCCCATTCAGCCAAGTGGTACAGGTGGCACAGGTGGAGCAGGTTGAGCAGGTGGTGCAGGTGGTGCAGGTGGCGCTGATGGCCAGGTGCTGGCAACCGCAAAGGATTTTGTACAGCTTGGCCGAGGCAGAGCAACAGCAGCAAAAGTAGAAAGCTTTACGAGGGCTGCGGCACACATCCGGCAGACACAGCTAGGGCTGCAGCATTTGTTGCTGTCGTCGCAAACAAAATTGTAACAAAAGGTTAATAATTTGCAATATCCGCTGCATACAGCGCCACTTCCTGTTTCCGTTGTCCAGGCTAGTGCCAACCACAAAACAATGATCCCAACGGCACACACACACACACACACACACATACACAGAGGCACACACACACACATACAATCACACACCTATACATTGACGCTTGCCTCCACTTACAAACAAAATCAGACAATTTTAATCCGGCTTTGATTGCGGAGCCCAACAATCACACACACCCACTCTCCCCCTCTCACTCACTCTCTCTCTCCCTCTCTCTCTCTCTCTCTCTCTCCATCTGCTTTTCACGCACACACACTTAAACACATCGCGTAATTTGAACAAGCAGCAAGCGGAATCCGCGTTTATAATTTTAGCCCATTGTCTACGCGAAATGAGTGAATTTGTGGTAGGTCCGCAGCGCACGCAAAGTAAATTTGTGAACGTCCCGAAGGTCCTTGCTGTTAGATTTTTCAACTTTTTGAATTTTTCATGTTTCACCGTCGGCAAATTTTGGTGACGCTTGAAAAGCCAAAAAGAACTTCAGGATTTCAGCAACGAAATTGACATACAAACATTTGTGTGTAAGCGTTCGCATAGAACATGTTTGAGAGAGTCTGAATATCAGCATACATGTTTGAGAGAGCATTGCCAACATTTGAGAGAGAGAGAAAAAATGGATAACATTCGTGTGAGAATAACATAATGTTAAATGATGTTGTAGGAGTGACTGCCAACAGGTTCGATTCGAACAGGACCTCATCAATACTTGCGAAGGGGTAACACAAGTTCGTATAAGTTTGAAGTAGAGGAATATTTCCCAGTTTAGCAAAGGGAAAAATCTTGGTGTGTTCTACTACAACGTAATTAGACGAAATTGTTGTAGTATACGGCTTTTGTTATTATCGGCATCTCAGCTGTGCCGCACGTGCTACAACAGCGATGCAACAAGTTTGAAGTAGCAAGTGTTACACTGTCTCGTAGTATTGTAAGTAACTTAATTCTAGCTACATTTTTCATTGCATACTACTGTAACTTTGGGTAGCAGTGTAACAGCTCTATTAATTTATCTCTTTTCTCTTATTTACTTAGTCGTAGCTATTGAAGGATTCCGTTGCTTTAGCATGCCATTGCTTTAACAGATTGATGTTAAATTTAAACATTTGTTCGTGAATGCTTTAAGTCGTTTGTGCAACCGCAGCGGGTGACGGGACTTGGTAGTGGATCTCGGTCTTCGCAGGAACAACATCAACACGGCTTTTGTTGTCGGGGGACAATGTCTGGGGCTGGCACAACAGCAACGCTGACGCAACAAAAACAATGCCAGTGCCGAACACACTTACAACAACAACAAAGAGAATAACAACAACGTGAATAGCAGCAGGATAGCGAAAGCGGCCGCTGCTACAAACTGAAGTGAATAGGCTAGAGGGAGATAGCACGAGAGCGCTAGAGAGCTGAAGAGCTACAGAGTGGTTGAACGGGTGAGCGGGTGAGCGAGAGAGCGGGCGGCGGTTCTAGTGCTCAAAGTAGGCTTCATTCTAACACTTAACATGTTAAAATTACATTCGCCGCTGTTATTACAGTATTTTTTCAGTTTTTTTGTTGTTCCTTGTTTTGCTCGTTAAATGTCAAGCAGAAGTTGAGAGAAAGTCAATGACCGACAACCCTTACGGGAGAGAAAAAAATGAAAACAAAATGCAATAACAATAGCAAAAGTTTGTTTTTGGAGTTGAATGAGCGCACTTAGTTAGTGCAGGAAGGGTTAGGGTTTGCTGAAGTTTGTTTTTGTTTTCTGGTTTCTCGCATGGTGTTGAAAACAAACTCCGTTATTCCGTAGGCGTGTTGACAACTTGCCAATGCGAACAATGCGAAATGAGCAAGGCGAAACGAAAGATGAATTGCATGAGGGAGCAAATAAGCTCTGATTAAATTAGGAATCGCAATTTAAATTTGTGAGTGGATGCAGCACGCGTATCGGCTTAAGCAGCACAGTAAATACATGCTTACGCATGTATATATATATATGTATATATGTATGAAAGTAAGTATATGTTTTCAGTATTGGTTTCGCTTAATGCTTAATTAAATGCTGAGCTTATGTAAATCGCGATTAAAATGCATAATATCTTATGCTACTTCTTTCCAATATTAGAGCAAAGCTCAATTTGCATTTGCGAACTGTGTGAAAAAATTAAATTATTTATTTACCTGAAGCAAATGCAAATTTGATCAAAAAATAAAAATAAAAAATAAACAAAACATAAAAAGCACAGGTCTTCTGAAAACAGCAGTTGCCTGCCAATGCTGGAAGCGTGGGACTCAGACCATGGAGTGGGCCGATGGTCGATGGGGCGATGGGGCGATGGGGCGATGGGGCTGTGGGGCGCTTGGCGTATGGCGAATAGTATGAAAACGAACACAATAGTAAACCGTTGCAAAATCAAGTAACAGTTACGTACACAGCTCTAACGGTTGCCCGCTAACCCAACTCCATTCCCATTCGGAGAATCCAGGCTTTGCCCACCTGTGTTAAGGGGGCGGCGATGGCGTCCGCGTCAAGGCTGGGGCGGTCGCATCGTAAAATCGCAGAGATCCAACCGCACTCAAAGAAATTATGCGAAAACAAAAATGTAGAGCTTGGCGGTGTCCCGGCAGGTGGGACATGAGAAAAGTGTGGAATATGGCAAACAAAACGGAACAGGCAACAAAATGGCAATACACCCAAACACCCACACACGCACACACACGCAGACTCATACCCTTGCTGGGTAAACATAAAAGCGACGCGAGCTGCCAGCGAGCGAATAAGCAAACAGCCTTAATAAAAATTTCATTTCCTTAATCAAATGCATTATCAAATTACAAAAACAACAACAACAATAGCAGCAGCAACAGCAGCAGCAGCAACAGCAGTAGTAGCAATGTAGACGTGTGGGTGTGCTGAAATGATGTGCAGCCACAAGAGGCAGCATAAAAAGAATTTTGTTACCCTTCAGTTCAGTCAGTTCTTTCAGCGCCCGCTTAACTTCATCACAAAGCCAACTTCAATCGGTATTGGAGCACAACGCACACCTCATTTCGGGCGCACATTTTAGCCGAGTGCTCCCAAAACACACAAACTCGAGCTGAAATTGTCAAACGAAAGTTGAGATTCAACTAAAGTAGTAGCATAAAAAGCGTAAAAGTAATCAGATACCCTAACAATAATGAAGATAAGGCGTTTGACACGTTTAACACAGCAGCTGAGATTATCTTAAAAAAATACTTATCAAAGTATAGACGTTTCTATGTACATATAAACGTTTCAATGTTCTGCAATCCTTAATAAAAGCAATGGATATTATGCATTTATTATTAACGCTCTAGCTGCTTAAACAGAATACCCTGTTAACATTTATCAGCGATAGCAAACGACTCGCATGTTCGTGAGTGTGTGTGTGTAAATATGAGAGCCACTTGCTGAGCGTATGAGCTCGAAAGCAGAAGAGCCAACGGCTGCAATTTGAACCACACTTTCAGCTTCGGCTGCGTAACGGACCGGAGAGTACAATATGCAGATCAGAAACGAAAAACATGTAAAGAAAGGAGACAAGAGTATAAATAAAGCTGCCCACTACAACTACATTTTAGTTAAGCCTTTGAAGAGCAGTGCAGTGGCAGTGAGTGGTCGATGTTGTTGTGCATGTGTGTGTGTGTGTGTGTGTGTGTGTGTTGAGAAAATTTAAGCTGGAGATCATGCCTGTATGCTTGAAAGCAGAAGAGACAGCAAGTGGATTCTATTTGAGTCTGCGAGAGCGGTGTGCTGCATATGAATTTGCGAATAGTATAAATAAAGCTGCACGAAGCCACAAGATTTTAGTTCAGCCTGTGTACTGGGGCGGTGCAGATATAATGGCATATGACAAAGACAGAAACCTGAGGCGGCAAAATATAAATAGAGATGTCCATCAATTGAACTGGCAATCGAATATAAATACATAAGTCAAAATTATACTTTTTTCTTTCTTTTATAAAATATATATATATATATATATATATATATATATATATATATATATATATATATATATATATATATATATATATATATATATATATATATATATATATATATTTTTTTTTAAATTAATTGTATAACATATTTCATTTCATATTTAACATTCATATTCATTCAAATTTCATTTTTCTGACATTATAAGAATAAACCACATTAATGATGTCTTTGTTGTAGGCCTTGTTACATAGTTCGTTTAATTGGAACAATTGAGCCAATGTTCTATACAAACAAATACATGCGATGCACATTTCGTTTATAAGCTGAAAAATCAATGATTGCATTTGCATTTTGTTAGATTTCTGTAGTTCTGGAATTATGCCAACGTCTGGCGCGTCCTTCTACTTTTGCTGCTGCCGTTGTTGTTGCTGTTGTTGTTTGTACTATTGGGGTTATTGCTTGTTGCTGTTGCTACCGGAAACATGGCCAAGAAGGCGGCGGAGGCGGCAGCACTAACACCAGCAACAGCAACAGCAACAGCAGCAACAGCAGCAGCAGCAGCAGCAGGTCCTTCTGTTAGTTGGCAACTGCAAAGTCCTTTGGCATGGTGAGGAAATTAGAAATGGAAATTATTATCGTAATTCGTAATGCTCTTGTTGTTGTAGCTGTTGTTGCTCTTGCAATTTCTGCTATCGCTGCTGTCATGTAATTGCACAGCAACACAACAACCCGAAGAACCCCAGACTTAACCGCTCTAATCGTTGTAATTGTTGTTGTCGATGCTTAACTGCGCTCCAATGTATATTATTAAGCAATGAAATGCCTGGGCCCGTTTCAATGTTTTGATTAAACCAGCTAATTGCACTATGATTAAACTATATATAAAAGTGTATAGAATTAAAGAATTAGTAAACAGTTTATTTTATGAAAAATATAATAAGCTTTGCAAAAGTTATCAAACACAGTATGGCTGCCAACGAAGTGATTAATTCTTGATTTACGGCAAATTTGACTCGATGCATGCCACCAGACATATCAATCTCTACTTTTACAATTTCTACCATTTCGTTATACTGGAATAGTCTGAGCAGCTACCAATATATAAATCCAGATTCGATAAAATTGCCATCCAACAGAAACACTCCATAGAGCAACATGTAAGTGGATATCCGGTACGAGTCCTCTAGTCTTAGGACTAACCAGTTAGAAAAACAAACAGTTTCGATAAGCGGCATAGCTGTACCCAGTCGATGATCAATCAATAGTCAATCAGAACTTTGTGAATGTCCTCCTGCTCTTCCTCTCCGAAAGGTTAGCAATTACTCAATGCGACTGAAAGGCCTTGCACATGGTGCTCCAATCCTCTAGTGCTCTTCTTCTCTTCTTTTTTTTTAATTCCTAATTCCAAACTAAACAAATGTGATATAAAGTAAACATTTCTATATTTTTATTGTTGCTCAGTAAACTGTCAATTTGAATGACAAACTTTAATCGTTTTTGCTATCAGCAACTATCGCTAATAGAAATACATATCTAAATATCGTTACTGAAACTATCGATACAACTATATATATATATATATAACCTTCTATTTACTTTGCTCTCCATTGCTGTCTGCATATTATGTCCATAAGTAATAAATCAAGAATTGCTATGGGAACTGTACGTATTTGTACCAACAGATCTATGACATATCCACGTCCAATGCTGCATCGCATCAAAAAAGAAAAACAAAAACTTATCGAGACACGAGATGGTAAAGATACAACTTGAATAATCTAGCACTCTTTGACTTAACTGTTACATTTTTTCATAGTAGTTCAACTTCATTTCAATCAATAACAGCTTGCTTTCCAATAGCATTTCTTATATCTGAAAAATGGTAAGTTAATTAATTAAAATAGAAATTGTTTTAAGCCTATAACCTAATCTGTTCTCCTTCTGCAGGATTCGTATAAGCCGCTGAAGCTTAAGATTAAGCTGCCAACTCGAGTGCAGCCGGAGGTGTTGCCGGAGCCAGGCGAGGCTGGTCTCTACACCAACAAGATACACTATTTGCGGAAGTATCTGCTGGACGAGCTGGTCACCAAGAAGTTTGCCATGGACTTCATGGAACCCGTGGATACAGCGGCGCTGCAGGTGCCCAACTACTACACCATCATAAAGCGGCCGATGGATGTGGGCACCATCATCAAGCGGGTGCAGAATCGCTATTATCATCGTGTGGATGATCTCATCAGTGACTTTCGCTTGGTCATTAGCAACTGCTTCACATTCAATAGGCCTGGGGATGTCGTGTACCGTAACTGCCAGAAGCTGGAGAAGTTCTTTCATCGAGTGCTCAATAAAATGCCGAAGGGAGAGGAGAAGCCCAGCACCAAGGACCCGCGCTCGTCGGGCCGACAGCACGGCTATGAGAAGGCATCTGAAATCGTACAGCGGCAGTGCCACGAGCATCTGGCTAAGCTGCAGGCAGCCATTGCCAAGGAGGATGACCAAAGCATTAGCAAGTACTTCAATGCCAAGATAGATTATCTGTCGCAGAAAGTGGACAGGTTCTCCTTCAAGAGCATCGAGGAGTTCCGCTTCGAAGTGACGAGCATCTTCAAGAACTTCGACAACCAGATTAAGGCCTTCCACGAGATCTTTCACAGGACCTGCGATGAAAATATGCAGCAATGCTTCACCAACTGCAACTGGTCGCAAGAGCTCGATCCCAATAAGCGGGGAGCGGCCGACTCGAATATCAAACTGGACAAACGCGATATAACCGAGGTGCTCTTTGCGCTCAAGAGAGCTGAGAGCAGTGTGGAGCACTGTCTCAAATCGTACTCCAGAGAGAAGGAAAGCCGAGCCAGGGGCTTGATCGACGCATTCGATGTGACTGCCAACAGACTCAAGCAGAAGCTGATGAGGGGACGCAAGGTTGAAAGAACTCGTGATGAGAGAAGAAAGGAACAAAAGAAGTACTATAATCTATTGGAACAGCAGAGTCCAGCGCAGGAATCGATGTTAAGTCAGGAAGAGGATTCGTCTGACCAAGAAGAGTCCGAACCCGAAGACTCTGAGTCCGATGAGGAGGGGTTCGAACACGAGCCTGGGAAGAAGCAATCCACCCCCGAGAAAGATCAGTCCTCAACCGATGAAGATCAGTCATCAACCGATGAGGAGCAGTCTTCGCCCGAGCAGAAACAGTCCTCGCTCTCATCCGACGATGAGAACAACTATGCACAACCCCATAGAGCTCAAATCCATCTAAACGACTCACAAAATGCCGATAATCGATACAACTTTCAGCAAGAGAACAAGATGGATGAGGAGAAGCCGCCCATCGAAGCAAAAAATTCACCAAAGCGTAACTACGCCTCGCCGCAAACTAACACGGAAGCAGATAAAGCCGCAGTCGCAACTGCTAATACTGTGGAGATCAATTCAACGGTCTGGTCTGACCTGCAGATAAGCAGCAGTGATTCCAGCGATGTCAGCGATCCGAGCGATTCCAGCAATGAAGAGTAATGAAGAGTCGCAGCTGGAATATCTGGCAAATATATAACTCTAATAATTATTATAGATCAACTTTAGCGTACATTTAACACTCTATCTACTCACATGGCGCACTGCAGCTCCAAAGTTCTAACTCGTTTGGGTGCATTGACACCGAGACAGCCAATAAATGGAACACCTTTTTGATTGGGGGCTGCCCATCGACATCAAAGGCGCCCAAATGTAGGCAATGTGCGAACTTTGCCAATCGATAAAAGTTTCAACTTCACGTGCAACACCCACCCAACCGCTCGAAGTTGGCGCCCCTAGTTAGTGGGTTAGTTATGTGCCCCAGCCTGCTTCTTCTATGTAGATAAGGTTTAGTGCCTGCCGCCTACTGCCTACTGCCTACTGCCTACTGCCTGCTCCACCCTAAAACCACCCATCAGCCCTCTAATGCAAATGTCCAGTTTTGTTTCCCATTCTAAATAAGTTTAATTGCGAAATATCTGCCGACTCAACCTAATAGCACACAAGGAAAAACAAATTGAAATGGAAAATGGAAAATGGAAATTCATTGATTTTCATTTTAGCAAGGCAGAAAATATACAACAACAAGTAAATACAAGCAGATCGAATATATATACCCTTTGCTAGCAGCTTGGCAGTATTATTTACAAATTGTTTACTCAAATCTTAAACGGAATTAAAATGGATTTTTTCTTCATCTTCATCTATCTACACACAACCTTACGTTTCTACAAGCTCAAGATACCCGTTTCATGTGCACAAGACATCAAATTACCTAAATAGCACTTCAATTTGACTGTGCCGTAAGTTGACGCGGTTCTTTAAGCATCCGCTTCGATGCTGCCTAATTTATTTCATTTGTATTCATTCGAGCCCAGACAAACAGCAAATTTATTCAACCAGCTGTCTCGGCGCGAACCTGCAATACAATTATAATAAAAATCAAAACTCCAATTACACGCCAATTTTTTATATTTAAATGAAAATAAAAAAAAGAAATTCTAATTTAAACGTTAATGTTTTTATAGAAATGAAAATAATAAAAAATTTGAATTAAAAAAAAACGGCATGGGTTTTATATTTGTTTGTATTGTTATTGTTATTTATTTATTATAATATTTTTTCTTTTTTCTTATTTTCAACATATTTTTTCTTTTATCAGCTTATGAATTGGAGAAACGAATTTAAATTTGGCGCCCAGCATATAGAATAATTGGAAATTTCCTTTTCTCCTCTTGCGTATAAGCATAAAATGTCCTTAATTCACACCCCTCAAAATGAAAAAAGGGATATTGAATTCATTCGCTAATATTTCCCGTCGGGGTAAATACCATAAATATTAGACAAATTATAGTCAAAGGGACTTATAGCAAATTTTCGAATTAAATATGTTAAAAGATGGCGGCACAGTGAAAACAAAAATATTTGAATTACGCAAAAGATGGCGACAATGTTTTATAGTCAATCGAAAAGCTCTATTGGAAATAAACTGCTAATAGGGAAAAGTTTATATTTTATGAAATTCTCGCTAAAAAGTATTTCCATTAATTGCTGAGGACTTAACGTTAATTTCCTTTAAAATATTTCTTGTTTATTTATATATAATTTATGATGGAAAGCATAAATTAACTTAATAAAATCTTTAACAAAAACAAAAATAGATAAGTTTTTTTTTAGTTTTATTTTTCTTTAATATTCTGAAATTTTGTTGAATTTCTTTTTAACATACATATACATTATATTTCTTACAGTTAACCGCAATTTATTATAGTCAAAATATTGTTGCTAAAAATAGGCTAAAATATTATTGATAATTTCAAAAGAATTGCAACTGAAAAGTAAACCAGATTAAGGCCGTAAAATACTTATATATATATACACATCAACAATAACACATACATTTATACATAGTACATAAAATTGTTATTATTTTGGAACGGATTCACTATGACTAGCTTCAAAGATCGACTGTTTTTTTGTTATTTTTATATTTTACTTTTGTTTAGAGTGTCATTAGAGCTAAGTAGCACTAGAAAAACATATAACATTTACTATTCAATCATCAATCATTAATAATTCTTTAGCAAACTATATTTGCTATATATTCGAGATAAAACAGACCCAAAGCCTTGCATATCTATGCTTACTGATATACTATTTTCATGTACATATATATAAATATACGCATTTATATAATAAGCATATATGTATCTCTCACAACAACTATGTCTAGCTTTCTTTATAAAAAAATATCAATGATCTTTAACCAACAATATGCATATTTCCGTATTATCCGTCTTTATCCATAACCTAATTTATATACGTATATATATATATATATATATATATATATGTACATAATATATATATATATATATATATATATATATATATATATATATATATATATATATATAAATATATATATATATATATATATATAGACACACACACACACGCATACACGCGGAGACACAGATATAGATATCCACACACGCATACAAACAGGCACACATAGAATTCGCTTATCTAACTGTGCTTTCTTACCTAACTCGAAATCAACTTGAATATTATAGCACTTATTTGGATTATATATTAACAAAATGATTAAAGTTTGTAAATATTAGCAGCATGAGTATTTGGGACAAGTACAGAAGATAATTTCATAGATTTTCTAATTTTTGTTTTTATATATCTTACGATCTGATCTATGTACATTTATCATGCATTTGAAGAGAGAAAGAGCTTCGCTATCAAAGTAGAGATTAATCGTGAGATTTAACTCTTTTTCGTTCCCACTTTCACTGGATATATACGAGGGTAGCCTGACGTAATTTGAAGTTTACGATATATCAGAAAATATCAATTATAACCTATCCTCTCTATCTTGTTCTTTAGTTGAGATATCTTTCAGACCACACTCGTATACGTATATCCAAATATATATAAACTTCAATATGTATATTTGGACTTATCGACCATGTCATTAAAGATCGTCTGAGATCCATCGGGTTATTTTAAATGTATCTTGTAGATACTTTCAAGTGTGCACAAACAAATATTTTTAAAGGATTTCCATTTAGATATCCTGCAAGAGTGCCTCGGGCGTTTGTGGATCCGTAGTGCTGCCTCCAAGCTCGCCACTCATATCGCCCACCGATGAGGAGACCGCCGACAGCATAGTGGTAACCGTGGCATTGATCAACTCCGTGCTGGTGGTAGCTACGGTGCTGTAGAGGGCTAGAGCCGTAGTAGTAATCACTGTGGCCAGAGCGGGCACGGACACAGCGCTGGTGGAGCTGGTCTCTGTGCTACTAATGCTGGCCATTGTGGTGTTGAGCAAAAATGGAGCAAGAGTCGTGTTCGCTGTCAGCGTCGTGCTGGTGGTGGGCAGCAGTGGAGGCAGATGGCCGTGGTAGTGATCCAGCATTACGGCGGGCGGCGCATACGGATACATGGGACAGGGATTCTCCAGCTGGGGCCCCAACATGTTCTCGAACACGTAGCCAATCATCGAGCCAGCTGTAAGTCCAATGTTGTAGGACAGTGTCATTATGTTGCCAGTGACTTCTTTGAGGGTGCCCGGCACCTTGGCAGGCGCCAGCATCATTGGCAAGCTGCCTGCCAGTCCATTGCTTATGCCCAGCGCTATGGTGAAGAGAAAGGGCGCCGTCTCTCCAGAAATGATCGGGCGGTGTCGCGGTGCACAGCACAGCAGAAACATCGGCACCAGCACAACACGCAATCCGGACAAAAGAATCAGTTGACGTCGCGACCAGGGATATGGACTGGCTGCCAGGATCTTGCCGATCACATCCGAAGTATTGAAGCAGAACATCAGCAACACAGGCATCCACGAGCGCAGGGAGCACGAATTCACCTCCACCTCGATGCCGGGGTAGAGGGAAAGCGTTACACAGTAAGCCAAAGCAATGCACACCATGTACGGATAAATGACTTGAGCCACGCGCCAGCGTGTTACGAATCCCTCTCGTATATCACCCATCTTGCTAGGTCGGCAGCGACGTGGCGTTATCACGTGCTCCACCTTGAAGGCGACCGTTGTGGGTGTAGCCGGCTCATGCGGTGTGCCTGGCAGCTCGGGCATCTGTCCCAAGCCCTCAATGATGCTTTCACCAGCCGTGGGATTGGACAGCTCATAGACAGGATTACTGAAACTCAGCGTATTGGCTGTGTTCGCATGGGAGTGATGGGGTCCAGCTGATGTGGTTGTCGTAGTGCCATCCATAGAGAGTACGCCGTACTTGGTGCTGGTGGTGGCACCATCGATCTCTTGCTACAAACACAATTTATGAATAATATAAAGACTATACAAATGAAAATACTCGTTTGCTCTCCACTTACATCATCCGGTCGCAAAACAATCTTTGAGCACGCCTCCACGTGAAAGCGCACAAACGGCGAATTGATGGTGGTCAAGTGCAGCAGGTAACTGAAAAGTATGTAGAGCGTGGAGGTCAGAAAGAAGATGACGGTCGAGACGCGATCATTATTGATGAGCAACTTGGTAACCACGCGATTGGAAGACACCAGAAATCCGGCAATGCTCTCGCCAGCCATCACAGCCTGTGTGTATTGCTTGGGCAGCATGGAGGCGAATCCGTAGAAGCTGGACTGCTGCACAGTACAGCCAATGGCGGTTAGTGCCACAGCCGACATGTTCACAACATACGCCGTATTCGTCGCGAACATGTGCCAGGCCACCTCGCAGACGGCAACAAAGATCAATGTGGTAAAGGACACCATGTAGCCAAAGAGCACGCGCGTCTGGAATGGTGCCAATGAGAGCACAATGTTGTTAAACAGAACCGTGAGGAAGGCCACAAAGATGTACGTCATGGACATATCCAAAGCCACGGGACGTCCTGGAAAGCGGCCTTGCCAATAATCCGCAGCGATTATGAAACTAAACCAAATATGGATTCATATTAAATATGATTTCAATTATTTGAAGACGCACTCAGTAGTAATATTATATTTTAATATTTTATTTTTGATTATAAATGAGTGTAAAACAATTTGGATTTGAACTATTTTAAAGAAATATTGTCCATAAAATTACAAAAGTAAAAGTATTTTTATATTATATATACCATATTCCAAAAAGTAAAAATTAAATGAATTGAAGAAAAACAAAGTGTAGAAAATAATAAATATGCCTTTTTAATATTTCATTAAATATACATTTATTTATTATTAAAAATACAAAAAATTATAAAACAAAATTGAATGATTTAAATATGTCTTTATTATTATTAAATTAATTTATTATTTAGTAAAATTTCAAACATAAAATTAAATATATAATCATAAATGGGCTTTTTTATATTATTTATTATTAAATGTAAAATAATATATAAACAAATTAAATACAAATTTTATTCTACTTATGATAGATAAAAATAATGTAATTGTTATTAAATTTGTTTGTTATTTTACATCATATGACATCAACAATAACATTTGTGCAGACTCATTCAAGTGTGCAAATTAATCCTAATAAATTACTATTCAACTACATAATTTAAGTTGATGTCAACTCTGACTATGATAATCGCTCGTAATCAATCTTTGTCCCTTCTAAAGCCCATTCACACAACGCCTACCCATTCACAAATACATTCACATTCACACACTCACATTCACACATACTTTCACATTCTCATTTCCCATTCTCATTTACATTTGAATTTCCATATTGGTTTTGCACTCACCTATTGTATGGCAAAACAAATCCTATGCCAGCTGCAAGCAGTGCCAGATAGACGGCATGCCGTTGGTCCTTGGGGGCGCGTGTATCATACTCGGGACTATCGATGCTCGCTGGATGCCTCATACCAGAGCCCGAGCCACGGCCGCTGCGCCCTTCGAGTGGCTCGTATGTGGTTTCTTGTGCGCCCACGTCCATTTTATTGTTGTTTTTCCTGTTGTTTAATTCCGCAACTATTGTTGCGGTCGTTTAGCTGCTGCTTTTTTTAGCTTTTAATTTATATGT
Source organism: Drosophila stalkeri (assembly GCA_035047405.1). Lineage (NCBI taxonomy): Eukaryota > Metazoa > Arthropoda > Insecta > Diptera > Drosophilidae > Drosophila > Drosophila stalkeri. The sequence continues at coordinate 296,179 of JAWNPR010000041.1, read as the reverse complement.
ATCGCAATGCAATGGACTTTTGCATAATTTACGCCTTCGAATCGACACGCCTGCAGCGAAGGGAATACCAAAAGCTGAGAGTTCGTCATACGCACTAAAACAGGGTGCTGTCTCTTCAGCCTGCCAGAGAACCAAGCTGGTTCGGCCAACACAAATCGATAAACAGCAGACGCAAGGTGTTGCTCCAATAAATTGCAGTCAGTGTAGCAATCGATTGCAACTCAAATCATTGCAAACTTGATACACATGTGTTTTTCAGTCTATTTCACATTTGTGATTTTGCGTAAATTATTTTTATTTTTATTGCTGTGCCAAAGTACACTTATTTTAATACTTGATGTCGCACATCTGTTTCTTATTGACTGTCTTTTTTTATTAAAACATACGGCATGGACAACTAAATGACAATCCGTTGACAGTAAAATATTCCAGCAGGCCTCTCACTATATCTCACCACACCTTGTTCACCACGTGCTGCGCAATGGCTGCTATTTAAATGTCAAATCATTGATTTTCGGAAATAACTTATTCCTTGCTCGCTGGACTGGCTGGTCGACTGCCGACATCGCTTCTGAACTTTATTTAAGAATTACCTCATGACTTGGGTATGAATATTGATTGATTTTAATTTTTTTTTTAATATATACATTTATTTCTACTCGATGTTAAAGTAATTTGCGCACACAAAAAAATTATTTCAAATATAAGAATTAATATTGAATATTCTTACTAAATTCTAATTTACACCATACTTTAACATTTATTCGCAGATTTGTACGAAATGAGATGGTGGATACAATTTAGATAATTTAATAATAAAAGAAAAAAGGTAAAACAGGTAATCAATATATTAACATGGCGGTTTGATAAAAGAAGGTAAAGATGTAAATTTTTTGACAGTTCAAACACATGTACATTTGTATGTATCCAAACGTCCATTGAAAATCAGTATATAGAATCCTGTGTATCCGAACAGCCACCTAAGAATTGGATACATACAAAATTACCGCTCAAAATCAGCATATAGATTCGTCTGTATCCGAACATCAACCTGAAAATTTAATATAATACGATTACTACTCGCAGCGTTTAAATCATGTGTAGATATACGGCTTTATATACCTATGCATTTAAAAGTTGTTCCGACTTGCAATTTATAGATGCAAAATTAAAATTAGAATAAGAACAGAACATCCCGTCGTTTCTGCCGGCGCAGAAGTTTGCAACTTAAACGATATCCCGCACTTGTCGCTGGCTATTGTGCAAGTCATCGTTAATGTTGCCGGATTCTGTGACCTGAAAACACAACCTCAAATGGGCATTAAAAACTGAAATATAGATAAAATAAATCTAAAACAGATCACTCCGTACCTGCCGATGCTTTCAATAGTAAAAAGACAAATATTTTTCCCAAAACTCAGCATGGGCTCTTTTCTACTACTCAAAGCAAAAGCGACGGCGCGTTCTTCTGTTTGAGATATCAGCTTAGATGAAATAGTATTAAGCTAGTTGAAAATTAAGGTAACAAAGTGAATTTTGCAACCAGTGAAACGGAATTATTATATGTAAACATGGCTCAGAAGTTTGCAACTTAAACGATATCCCGCACTTGTCGCTGGCTATCGTGCAAGTCATCGTTAATGTTGCCGGATTCTGTGACCAAAGACAACAGCAAATACGACATTGCAAAATTGAGTTAAGATGCTTCTAATAAACTAGATGCGAAGCCAATCCTTTGCTACCTTAAAAAAATTTTAATAATAAATGTATTTATATTCCGCAGTTTGCTGAAAGATTGTATGACATTCCAGTTACAATCACGGAAGGAAGACTACACTTAACAGCTAAAATTAATTTCAATCATTTGTTACATTTATATATTTAATCCATTAAAAAATGTCTATTTGTATTATTTGGGTATAACAATAATAGTTTTCTTTTATACACATACTTTTATGTTATTAATTATAGTAACAGAAATACAAATATTTTAACAATCTTGTGACCAAATATTTAAGGTGGCTAATAAAAAATATATAATACAAAATCATCAAACATGAATTTTAAATTATTTTTCGATATATATTGCGACTAAAAGCGTGTAAAAATATAATAAAATATACGCCGACTAATTATCGCATTGCCGATTTCGATTTTCTTTAATCAATGATATACTGTTCTAAGCAATACAAGCTGTACTCAATAATGTTGTGTATAATTTTATATCGGAATGAGCAGTTTCGTTTTGGTCTGTTATGTATATCTTTTGAATTTTGACAAGCTAGCTTTATTGTTGCTTCTTCGAGGCTTCACTGTAGCTGGGTGGCAAGTTCTGAAATATCAAGAAAATACATTAATGATTAATCTAGTTAAATAATCAAATACATACATTATATGATGGCGGCATATCGCTGGGACGTTGTTCCCGGGGCCCGCCTTGATTATAAGGTGTATTATAAGCACTAGCAGCGGCCTCGGCTTCTTTGGAATCTGCGTAGATTTGTAGGAAATTATTATTTCGATTTTTATATTAAAAAAAAATTTAGTTTATACGTAATCATAGTATACGAAATCTTACAGTCCTTTTTACGGATATATGACTGGTATTGGTATAAAACATAAGGGTCTTGCAACTTGGTAACAATTGGGATAATAATAATATTGCGTGCTGCTGGTTCCTGCAAAGTTTGCATGGAAAAATCAAAAGAAAAAAATCGTTATACGAGTTACTAAAACCAAGATTCAATTGCGTAACTACAGGCTCGGCTTTTGTTGGAAAATTTAAGAAACTGAAATTCATGTTAACGAATATAAGCATTACAAAATCTTACTTGTTTGCTTTGCTGTAAAGTAGTTTTTGCACAAAATTTGCAGTTTACACTGTGGAAAAGGTAAAGAAATACAATTGTTTCAGATGCCAAATCAATGTGTTTTTGAGTTTAGTAACTTGTTAGATTTTTGCAGAATGAAGGGATAAGTGTAAGGGAAATAATTGGGTAATTACGGTAATATAGAATATTATAAATTACAACAAATTTCAGCTTTTTCTTGTTTCCTAGTTAAATATTAATGTTGTCTTTCATGTATAATTGGGTAATTTAAAATGTAATTAAACTAAAAATATAACCAACCATTGAATGATTAATTTATTAAGATTTGCTGATATTGACAAGCTGTTCATTCAGACATACATGACACCAAATTTATGCTGAGAGATGTGATCAATTAGTATGGTCAACACTAAAAATTAATGATGGAATTCAACGTCATATACTCACTTCCAGGTGGCAAGCTGAAGCCCATAAAATTAGCTGAAGCAGCACTTCCTCCTGCATTGGCAGAAGACATTGCTGCAGAACTGTTTCCTCCAGACTGCTGTGGAGGAGCAGAGCCCGGGTAACCACTTGGCTGCTGTGGAGGAGCAGAGCCCGGGTAACCGTTTGGTTGCTGCGGTGGAGCAGAACCAGGATAGCCGCCTGGTTGTTGTGGCGGAATGAAATTTGGTTGCATAAAGCCACCAGGTATATTAGGATTAAAGCCTCCATAGGGAGCTACGGGCGGCGGACCATTATATGGAGCTTGTGGCGGCATGTCTGGCCTACATGCTGCGTACGGCGGCGGTTGTGCATATCCACCACCCCAACCACCTTGAGGTCCGTAACCAGGTTGTTGATAAGGCTGCTGATCAGGTGGTGCTGAAAAACCGTACCAAGTGGGATCAGTTTGCTGCTCCTGCTGCTGCGGCGGACGTGGTGCTGGTTGACTGTTTGGTGGTGCTAATAAAGATACAGAAAGATATGGATTGTGCAAAGATGCGTTAGTGCTAGCAAAAGCGTGTGTGTGTTGCAAATATACATGCAACTTCTTGGCCAATTAAAATGCAACCACATCGTATGTACATAAACAAAAGCCGAGTATGGAAAGGTAAGAAACTGTTTAACTAAACTTACTAATGCCAGGATACGGTGGCGGATTATCGCTTATAAACACGGTGTTTGGTGCCGGTCCACTGAAGGCATTATGTTGCGGCAACCAGCCATAATATCCCGGTGGTGGCTGGTACGCCGGTGGTGGAGCCTCATGCCAGGCACCGGCTGGTGTATATGGTGGCGGATCATCGCCAGCAAGACCACCACGATGAAAGTTGCTTTGAGCGGTCTTAGCAGCGCGCAACAAGGCTTGACCATATTCTATGGCTCCGCCTGACTTGAAGTACAGCTTGAACTTCACCTCGCCCACATAATTGCCATTGGGCTGGGCACGGACCTTGCCCTTAATATAGTTGGCTCCGAAAACGGGCTGTTCGATTTCCACCTAAAATAAAATAAGATTAAGTTGTGCCTGATTGGGAAATGCAAAGAAATGTAAATCTTACATCAGAAAGAGCTACAAACGGTGCACTAAACGATTGCATTACATCGCTTGGTTTCTTGCTATTGAAAATCATTCTATGAGATGTCAAATAAACTCGCCCTTGCTTGGAGCTTCTGAACAGGTCATTATCCTGGCCAGAAAATTCCATTGTCACGCTGTCGCTATGCAGCAGAATGCTATTGAAGAAAATAATATTTAGATTAGCAATGGATATTCTTTTTTAGTATCAGAACATTTTTTAATTGTAAACAGCTGTTGGGATTTCCACAGCAGGTGTCGCACACCCACGTATAATGCCGTGTTCCGGCAAATAATTTTACAAAATTTTTATAAATTTCTTACTACTCCGCTTATATTACAAATTTTATTAAACGAAACCATAGTTGACTTGCAAATGTGAACGTAACGTTTGAAATTAGCAAAACAATAAAAATTTAAGAATAGTTCAATAACTTTTATATGACGTCAGAATTCGCTGGCAGCTCCAACAAAAGTTCGCAATTACAAAGACGATTGCACTTTTACTTACTATTCTCCTGCGTGTATGAGCACACCATTATTTGCGTGTGCCGTATTGATCGACATATTGAAAAGTTTTTTGATCAATTTTCTCAAAGATTTTAAAGTTTTATTGTACACTGCGTTGTGTATTCCTGTTGTTTTCAATCTAAACTTTCTCGAATTAACGACAGCTGATGAATCATAAACAGTGTGTGCACACTTGTGGCGTTGCCGCATTGGAATTCCTAAAAAATACCACATTTTGGTTATGGAATTATTTACTGTAGCCCTGCATGTCAATAAAAGAAAACTGCTAAACGTCTACACGGCACAGCCGGAGTCAAATTTTTGCTAAATATTTTCGTAACAGAAATCGGTTGCGTAAAAATATTCTTAAATGATTAAAAAAGCAATTCGTATGCTTTTACAATGCAATCCTCGTGGAAATCGTATCTAACTATAGCACATCGTAACTAAATTGTTACTGTGATACTGGATATGGTATTTTTCGTGTAGTTGGTATGAAAAAATTTTCGAATGGCGTTTAATTATGCGAATTTGGCTGATAATATGTGTAAGTCAATGATTTCCTATGTAGTTTACTATAAAAGTACACATAGCTGATTAAATTTCAATGGGTTTTTGTTCGATCTTTGGTAAAAAACTATTGTTATGTATGAAATAGGGACCAGACTTCATGTCAGAACACATAATAGAAAAAAATACCGAACTACCTATCACGTTACGCTTTGTATGCTTGCATATTGCGTAGTTGCTTTACTGTTTAGTTCGTGTCTGATAACAGCTGATTTTTATTTTTATTTTTCCTTTTTCCTCATATCTGCTTGTACTATCACCGGTCCCACATAACGTATTTGCGTTATAGTACCAGTTTTTGGGAACTTGCCAAATGGCGTCAGTTTGCAAAGCCATCCAAATTTTATTAATCAATTGGCTGCTGCCATTACGACCGGTGCGGTCGGCGTTGCCACGCCCACAGCAACAAACAGCAGTGGCGCACAAACAAGCGCTTCAACAAATAACAAAACAAAAAGCAATAAATTAAAGCAGCACAACGCACAGGGCATTGCTCCTATGGATTTGGAAAATGACAACGACTCAGAAAACACGGATGCCATGGCCGCTGTGAAATCGATGGACAAATTGCCGGGCTCAGGTTTATCGCTCCCTGAGGCCCAGCAGCTTTATTTGAATGGTCTGATGCACACACCGCCTGGCTACTTGTATTTTCCTACTGCACAGAGTGCTGCAGCTGCTGTTGCAGCGACTACACCAAGTGGTACAACATCTTCATCAACTAATGCATCGAATACCAATACACAAATGCTGCTCGATCACTCGGCGATGATGGCGGCAATGCAGCAAATGCAGCATAACTATGCAGCTGCAGGTTACGTGGCCGCAACATCAGTTGGTGGTATGCCATCCGATGGGGCAGGAACTAGCATGGATGGTACTATAGCAGCTGGCAAGTATATTGTATTCTGTTTCGTTATTAGTCTAATATATTTTCATAACTGTCCCACAGATGGCACAAGCAATACTGCTGGCTTAAAAGAAGTGATCAAGACCAAGAACTGCATATTGTTTCCACCCAACCCGAATGCACCTCCGCCTACTATACGCGAACGTCCGCCAGGTTGTCGTACTGTATTTGTGGGTGGTTTGCCAGAAAACATCACGGAAGACATTATTCGAGAGATATTTGAATCGTGTGGTGAAATCACCACACTACGTATGTCTAAGAAGAATTTTTGCCATATACGCTACCGACATGAGACAGCCATAGATCGTGCCATTTACCTGTCGGGCTACCGGCTCCGTATCTCTAGCCAAAACGAGCCGCCTAACTTCGGGCGCTTGCATGTGGACTACGCTCAAGCGCGAGATGATCAATACGACTACGAATGTAAGCAACGTCAATTACAGAGGGAGCAGCGTCATCGGGAACGCATGTCGCTGGATCGCATGCGTTCACAATCGCCGCCACCAATACCACATTATACGGATCATGAGGCCACCGCAGTGGCGGAGCATCTGCGTAATAATGAAACGTTTGTGAAGGCCATCCAAACGATTACCGCCTGGCTGGAACGTGGCGATTGCACGAAGCGCAATGCAAACGTCTTTTACTCCATGATTCAAAGCACACATGCGCATGTGCGGCGGCTGCATACGGATAAGCAGCAACTCGAGGACGATTTGCGTAAAGCGCGTGAATGTTATCGCAAACAAATGGGCACTATGTCAACACAATGTAAGTGGCACATTTTGAAAGTCTTAGTTTGTAGTTTTAGATGGGTTTTAGGTGCGCTCCTTTTAAATTTTTTTTCTGTTTATGTTGCGCCCCGGTTAGCGTCTAGCGTCTGTATCATGAACAATCAATCAAATACAAAACACACTTAAACAAAACACACACGCTTACACACCCACACTATCTAGCAATTTAGTCATCGTACTCTCAAATGCGAAAATTAAACCAATTCCACATACAAGAATTCACTGTCTAAAATTTGCTCTCAAAGTACAAGACCAAATACAAGGCGAAGGAGCAAAAGAAGAATCAGCAGCTGCAGGTAAAAGTTCAGTCACATCAGTGCTGCACAGTGGCTGAAACTCGATTACGATGCGATCAAATTAACATGATTTATTACTTGATACAGAAAATGAGCAGTTGCTGTCGTTAAAGCTTTAACGAATTAAAACAGAGTCGAATTTAACTACCAGTGTTGACAATTTTGCATTATTAGATTTTTTTATAGTAAACAGAAAAACCCCTTTAAAGCTTAGTCAGTAATTATTTAAAGTATGTTTCTTTAATAGTAACTGCTACCGACTACGAGTTACATTACTTAATTGCAATTTGATCGCAACATCGTATTTTTAAGCCACTGTGCAGTAACTCATTCTACGTTATCTGACTGTACGCCAAGTCTGAAGACTTAACATATCAATAGATATATGTAAAGTGTAAGCCCAGGCCAAAGGTTTGTAAACCAAACAGACATATATACGATAAAGCCCTCGGACCAGACACCAACCGCCTAACTGGTTGTCTGTAGAAAACAACTAACAACTAACTACTATTGAAGTCTTAAAATATATATATGTTTATATATACATAAACATATGTAGGTAACAAGCTGTTGTACAATATTCTTAGACTGTACTATATATAAAATATACAAACTATTATGTTATGCGAGGGACTCTTAAGTAGTTTTGTTCTATTTATTATTTTCCATTGATTTTATTAGAAACTACACAGACTAGTTGAACGGTGAAGAATCAAACCAAACAAAACCCAAAAAAATATCTACCCTCTGTCCTCCCTTAATATTATTATATATTATTGCATTATTGTTCAGTCACTCAGATTGAAAAAGTGTTCAATGCCGCTAGTCACAAGAAGGTTTGGGACCATTTCACCAAAGCCCAAAGAAAAAACATCGACCAATGGAAGAAATTAGCGACGGTACGTAAATAACTGTTCAAAGAATGTATTATAGCAAGTTCAGCTGATGAAGATATCGTTTTAAACACATACTACATGTGGTACTCGTGCCTGTTCTTATTGTGCTGTCAGTATTGCTAGTCTTAAAATATCAATTAGTATCTTTATTATCACCCTTTCGTATTTGTTCTGCATGTTGGCTTCTGTACATACATATTCTCATATTGCTTTCCGACTTGAAATTCAATCATTCATGTGGTATTGTTTTCATTGTTCAGTTTAATTAATTTCTTGATACTTCGATCGATTGACTCTCGAAATCTTTTAACACCTTAATTTGTTAATAATCATTTTTCATACCTCTCTCATAAACTTCCTCTAAAATATGTTGATCATAACTCGCATTTTTATTGACGTCATAATTATTATTTTGTTGCTATTTAGTCTCTTTATATGTTTATCGTTAATATTTAGAATCGTATATGATTTTTGTAAATAATTGAAATTGCAATCAAGGAAAACTGTTCCTCAAAATATGTTAAAAATTTGATTGTTGTTATTAAATATTAAATCATATCTATTTTATGATTTTATGGAACAGTTTCCCTTTTTCACAGTTTTCTCATCTGCTTTTCATATATAAAAATTATCTTTGAAATATTTCAATTTGGCACATTGGAAGCAATATTTCTTTCTTTATCAGTTATAAATTAAGTAACCATTTGCATATCGTTTTCGATAAGCTTTCAATATCTAATTAAATCTAAAAGTAACTTGTAGCAGAATGCCAAAGAACTTCTGTAATATATATAAAATTTTCGAATAATTTGAAACACAAATAATATATATAGCTAAAATTTTTTGCAAGTTTCTAAGGCACTTACTGAGTTCGATTGGCTGTGCGTTTTCGTTGGTAAACAGTAAAACCTAAACATCTTATAATAAACTCATTGTGCAACATTTAACATGTTACATGCAAATAAGTATAAAAAATATATTAAAAATAATTAAAATTAACAGAACTTTTTGAAAGTGGCGAGGTAAGTAAGCGGACCGAAACAGAACGAAGAGCCAAATGAGAATTGTATGATGCATTTTCAATATACAAACAAATTTTAATACCTAGGCATAGAAATTACCATCGTAAACACTGGTTATGCAACAAAATATGTTATCACTATATTTCATTAACTATTTAATGATAAAATACAAAATTTTGAAATGCCATGCAGGAACTACGCACGGTCCAAATCGACGATGATGAAATGGAAATCTCAGAAGACGAGCGCGAATACGAAAAGCGCAACAAACGTACACGCTACGATAGCGATGGACTGAAAGTAAGTGGGACTGATTGAAGTAATCTGTATGTATTAATTATATTTATTTATTGATTTTTTAAATTCTATTTCAGGATGAGAATGACTCGCTACGTTGTCAATTAGAGGCCATTCGTAATGAGATGTCAGTGGAGCGTAGCGACTGTCTGCAGCGCGAAAAACAAATCAAGGTGTTGCAAGAGACGATACGTAACATGCAGACACAGTTGCTGCAAACGAAGCTGCGTGAGCAAAAAGACTGCAAAACCATTGAGCAGCTCGAACGGAATCTCAAAGAGGCGGGTGTAAAGCAACTGCTACTTAAGACAAAAATAAAGGAGACTGCGGATAAGCTTAAAGACAGGGAAGCATTCAGCACCAATACTTCAAATGGCGAATACAGCAGCGGTGACTCGTGCAGCAGAAATGCGGATGATCTCAGAGCAGCTACAAATAAAGAAGTTGCCATTGAATTAGAAATAATAGATATTGATAAAGTGGACGATGATGTACGCATTATCGAGCATCAAAGCGGTGTTGTCGAAATTCATGAGATCGAGGATGATGAGAAACTGGAGCCAACTACAGAGACAATGAAAGCTACTGATAAACCCAATCAATTGCCCAAAGCCGATGAAAGTGTAAAGTCTGATAATGTGGACATTGTAGTGCAAACAAACGTTGAACCATTGGGCACACAAAAGGTAGGTCCTAATGTGTCTGCATAGGTGTACAGAAATTTGTTTCAATTGACATTAACATTTTATTTTTCTTTGCAGAGCGAGCTAATGTCGCTGGCCCTTTTTGAGGCCAAGATTATTGCGCTGATGTCTGCCTATTTGGTACTGCATCCCCATGGCGTTGACATAGACAGCATTTACAGCTATTTACGAGGAATGTTGCCCAAATCCCTTCAGTTAAAGAGCAACGATGATCTAGCAGATATACTCACAAAATATACAAATCTTTTCAAGTCTGAACAGTCAAAGTGGACATTCTGTGGTTTTACCGACGAACCTATGGATGCGAATGCAACCAAAGTAGAGTAAATCACAGACGTTAACAAAACAAACAATTTAAGGCTTTAATTAAGTTACGACTATTGTATGCCTAGCGGTAAGGAATGAGCGCCAAGTGACATGTTAACCAAAAATGTGATTGTAGCAATCACATAAATGCGACCAGTTTTCTAAACGTAGGAACTTATAATTTTTTAAGCTACACTGACAACAATTATTATAACATCAATGAACTACCGTTTCAATTATTTTAACAATTAGAATATAATGTGTAAACAAATTAATTATGTACACAAATATACTGAATACATAATGCACATTATGTAATGACACCAAACAAATGTTGCTAAAATTGCTTTTAATGTAATATGAACCAATAAATTTTATGCTATATTTACCTGGAAACAATTTTTTTAATATATCTCGTAAGATTTTGAGAGGCCAACGTAACTTAACTATGGTTCTATGATATTTAATGGTCACTTTCTATTTCAAACAGTAAATACTCTACCATGCAGTTGTCATATAACGCCATGACGTAAGATTGAATCCTTGTATGAAAATGTGAAAAGTATTAATTTCATTTTAATCGCCAATTATAACCCATAAATCTTTAACATGGGAGTCTATATAAATAATGTTGTCAATAATAATATGGTTTTCCCTAAAATTATGCCCTTTATCCTTGTCCCGTCAAAAATTCGCAACTGCTCAACAATTACGTGCGAAGCTTACGATTCTTGCGTAAGCTTTAACAAAATATGATAGCGTCCTTTGCCAAGGACACTGAAAAGCAAAACATTTGCCACAGCATCCCTGCACGCATACATACACACACACACACATCCTTGATATGTTTAGTCATTCAAGTTCACTCACATTCCCACATCCTGTGCGCAGCGGCATGACGAAAATATAGAAACTTGAATTCCCGTCTCATTCCACATTTGACGTCATGCATTCTTTCAATCTACATTTTGTTATTCGATTAGTTAAAGCCCAGCATTCAGATTAAATAACAACAAAGTTTAACAAAAATAAACGTAATTTTCCCGTTTTGACGCAGGCATCACAGCTTCTGTCTTTCAGAGTGTTGCTGTCGAAGACAGTGGGTTGCTTTTTAAAAACTTTTTACAAAGGGAAAAAAAATTTTTAAATAAATGCAAGTTTTTTTCATATAAGTTTTAATTTATTTATTTAATTTTATTTTTTAAATTTAAATTTATTTCCAATCGGTCAGAGCAGTGCAAATCCAGTTGGAAACTAGAGTCTTCAAATGTTATGATAGATAAGCTTCGTGCTTTTTGACTGCCAACTTGCACTGCTCGTAACACTGTGCGCTGTCGCCTCACCGTAGAATTCTGTTGAGCTACTTACCCAACAACGGACGCCCGCCATATCAACGATATCAGTTGTTTTAGCGAATTCGTCGCGCGCGGTTACTAAAACGGGCGACGAACTGAAAGACCAGCAGCCAGAACAGATTTCGTTATCCATGTCCATTACATAGCGCTGCGCGTGTGTGTCTGCTTGTGTTCTCCTCGAATCGTCAGTGAACTGTTTTGTAAAAATAAAAGAAAAATAGAAAAAAAAAAATTTAAAAAAAAAACAGTTTTTTCTGCGCTGTTCTTTGTGTCTTTTCGTATATTTTAATAATATTACGTGCACTTTCTTTTCGCCGCGTGCTGGACTACATACCCAACCTCCAGGAAGGACGACTCAAGTTCAAAGTTTCTGCTGGAAGCTGCTGACGACCATCAAAGAGAGCTCGTACTTGTTTTTGTTTTCTTTTTTCGGTAAGTTTTCGCCGGCATGTGTACCGTTTGACAAGTTGTGCTTAACAAATACCGGACAATAGATTAGACAATTGTGACAATTATGCCGTTATTGCAAACACAGATAAATGGGTATTACGATGAATACAAGCGATGCAAGCGACTAAACAAATTAACAGTAGCTTCAAGAGGCTATACTCATCGTTATTATTGAAACCAAAATAGAAAAACACTTAAAATAGAAATTAAATCATCTTTAAGTAAGCTCCTTGGAAAATGTATTTTAATTAATTTAAAGTTAATATGTAAAGTGAGAAAATTTAAAAAATGTATGTTTCTTCACCCGTTTGCAATAAAAAAATTAAAAAATAAAAATAAAAATACTGAGATTAGATTGTCATCTAGCCAAATTTAAATTTGTTGATAACCAAATATGGGTTAGAAATTCCCATGAGCAGTGACCAATAGTTACTAACCATGCAATCTAGAACTAAATAATATTAAGTTGTAGCGTTTTACATTGGTGTTCAAGAAGAAAACATCGCTGAAATCAGCTGAAATTTTTTAGAGACATTGGAACGTGCCTGTTTGCTATCTTATGGAAGCAGCAAATTGATTCATAAGTACATGAGTTTACAATATATATACAAATAAATATCATCCGACACATTATAAATCAAACTAAATCACATTGTAAACACAATAAGATTTAGTTGGGGCACAGCAGTTTCTTTCTTGGAAAAAAATATATACTGCGCAAATTTCCCATCTAGCAAAACAGGCATAAAAGCGGAGATACGTAAATTCTATTCGAACCTGCCGTCTGGAATTTCAGTATGCAATTAGGTAGAATGATGTTACCGAAACCAAAAAAATCCCCAACTTAGTGATACATACACATCGTATATATATTCGTATATATGTGTAATATATGCGTTTACTCCAACACGTTAACCCATGCAAATTATTATGGTATTTGAATTGAAAAATTTCTACTTTCCTGAACTGATACAGAATCACGTACTTGAGGTTTTTGTGTACATGTTATACAAGTTTTTGATTTTGATTTCGTTTTGCCTTCGCTTGATAAGCTTTATAAATTTTCGCAATGTTTTAATCAAGATTTTTTGTTAAAGTAAGGTATACTGATAAGCAAGACTTGGAAATGAATGGAACCAAATATGTGTTTATTGTACATGCAGTTCCACCTGTACACAATTTCTTTCACAGACCCAATTAGGTAAATGGATGTGAAATTGATTCGATGACATGTATGAAGACATACTCTGTGAGTGAAATGGCAACAATATATTGCGCCTTATAATTTGCATGAGATGGAAAAACAACTCAACAAATAATAATTAAAACGCATTGTAAATTAGATAAATAACTGTAATTAATGATGCGCCTATAATAAGGGAACTCACATATAGGAAATTCGAATGCATTTTAATGAACTCGACGGCTTTTGTTTGAAATAAATATAAATTTGCGTTTTGTGAAAAATAACTAATTGCGAAAATTATCAGCGGGCGGAAAATCTCAAAACGGTGATCCGTTAAAAGCAACTCACGTGCACACTATGCAAATGCGAGGTGAGTGCGAGTGAGTGATGGGGCTGGCAGCGGGGCGTGGCTGTCGCAGTTCAATAGTATCTAAATGACGTCAGGTCATTTTCACAGGCAATTAGTAAACAATTTTGTGCACTTGCACCAGCTCAGATACAGTTACAGTTACTTGCCATTAGCCATGTTGATGTTGACTCATTACACCTGGCAATAAGTTCAGCTTTGATTGACTTTTAATCAATGAAACTAAGATATATGTATATGAGTAGCGTAAGGGCAATAGCACCTGAAAAACATGTACATATATCCGCATTCAGAAACTACATTTGTTATAATCCTCATATTCATGTGTTAAATGTCTACATATGTATATATGGATATACAAATAAATGTTGTCATTCCATAGACTTTATATCTAATGGGAATAGAAAACTAACCAGATCAAAAGAATTTCTGCACGTTATAGTTTAAACATTGGAGGCACATGGACATCAACGCCCACGCATTGGCTGTGTAAAAAATAGAATGTAAAAAAAAGATATATTAACCATAGAGAAAATATATCAACAGCTGTACAAATGTGAAATAGTGCAAATAGTTTATTTGGCTTTCGAATAAGTATTTCAAAACTTTACGCTTTTAATATTTACTTATTTATTAGCATTGCTAATGTATATGATATCACAGCTTAGAATAAAACAAAAAGCAACGAGAAACTAACTTGTAAACAATACTTAAATCGGATGATACTGTTTTACAAAAACTGAAAGAAAGTCAAGTGTCTGCATTGTTGTTACTTGGATTTATTTATTACTAAGTGTGATTCTTGTAGCATAAATTCTTTTAGTTGTTCAGCGAAAAACTTAAAGCCAGAAAAAAGTATGATTCATTTCTATTAGGTTTTTGCATAACATCGGAAGCCTTTTAATTTACGACTTTAACTAATAATACTGAACGTTGTAAAGTTTACAAGGGAATAAACTTATTTTCTATCCCTTATTATTTTGCTGGAAAAATATTACTAATAAATAAAAGTAAACTCATTTTTTTTGTAAATATAAAGTACTCCACTGCACTGCTGTAAATTATTTTACAATCGCATGTTAACTCAAAAAGCTACTTCCATGCTTATTTTTTATACCCTGAACCCATTGAAAATGGGAATTCAGGGTATAATGTTTTTGTGAAAATGTATGTAACAGGCAGAAGGAGACGTCGCAGACCCCATAAAGTATATATATTCTTGATCAGCACAAAAAAATAAGTTGATATAGCCCTGTCCGTCTGTCCGTCCGTCCGTCCGTCCGTCCGTCCGTCCGTCCGTACGTCCGTCCGTCCGTCCGTCCGTCCGTCCGTCCGTCCGTCTGTCCGTCCGTCCGTATGAACGTCGAGATTTCGGAAACTACAAAAGCTAGAGAGCTGAAATTTTACATGAACACTCGTATCTTAGTTACGCAGTACAAGTTTATTTTGTTTTTTCGATAACTCATCCCATTCCTTAATTATCGATATAAAATCGAAAATTCGTTTACGTTTTTTAGGTTTTTCGAGCATAACTTCTACACCGTTTTAGCTAGAGACTTCAAATTTGTATATTTAGATAGATATTATGGATACGCAGATTTTGTAATTTTCAGATTTTAGATGCCACGCCCCCTTCGCCCCCAATTTGAAAAAAACGTATTTCAACTACTAGAGACTTGTGATTTGGCAAATGGACAAATTTGAATGCAATTAATATATTCTATAAGTTTCATGAAGATAGTCCATCTAGAAATGGAGTTATAAGCGTTCATAGTACAGCCCATCCCACCCCCAACCGTCGGCAGCAACTGCGCGGTTAGCAGAGCGCTCGCTTATACGTGCGTAAAGAAGAAGAATATTAATTATTTCGCAGGGTTCAGGGTATCTCGTAGTCGAGCCGTCTCGACTAGAGCCTTCTTACTTGTTATTGTTTAACTTACTTAATACTGGCAAAAGCAAAAACAAAGAAATGAATTTAAGTTTATTTTTACATCTGTTTAATATTCTGAGAAAGCTTTAAAAATGTCAACGGCTCATGACATATGCAAAAAAATCTGGTTTTGTGTTCTTAATTTAAATTTTCGTTTTGTTTGTAATATATTGAACTTGAATGCGATAATTATATTTGCTTATTTTGACACTGGTTATAATGTTCTGCTTCTGGTTCTTATTCGAAAGGGAGTAAATAATTAGTTTCAAAAGCCACACTCAATTCCTGATTGGAATTTAATTATTCAAGGCAAATTTTGAGCTATCTGTTTTCAAATGCTATTGATAACAAACTGCTTGGGTAAGCAGAACAAAAATATATTATTCGTATCCGTAAAAACGTATGGAGAATGTAATTATGGACGTTTCATGACTTCCGACAGCACGCAAGAAACAGTTTTTATATAATAGGCAGTTAGATGCTATTAGTATATATATCACATCAAAATCACAACACAACAAAAACCATTAAAGCCGATTTCAAATACTACAAATAATAATAACAGAATCCGGCTTGAAACGGGTTTCGAAAAAGGAATATATTTCAGAGTATAATAAAATCTTGCAAATCAAATGTCAGCATCATAATTAATTAAATAACCTTAACCTCTAGACTAAATTGCATTACATAAATTAGAAAATTGCTAATTAAATATCAGACAATGTGTAGTTGAATTTGTAAGCCTTTTATATACAAGCCCTCCTCAGATCAATTGATAAGCATTTAGTTGCTAGTTGTACTCAGATAAGAGTTGAGTGATATACGAAACCCACATTAACAATGACAAATTGATAAGGCAGTTAATAGTTTATATATTTATGCGATAGACTTTCAATTACATTGGGAAATACAATGTGATTATAAGGTGGTTACGTTTGTGATATACTATGATAGCAACGGCTAACTGTGTACTTCAGAGCATAAGGATCGTCTCTTATCAATAGACTCTTTATTAAGTATAATTCATTTCAACAGCTACTTAGGCTTGAGTGTCGAACTTGGCAGCAAAATCTTTAAACGGGAGCACGACCTTCAAGGGGAAGGTTAGTTCCGAGTTGTCGTATCTCTTTAAAATTGCTGTGCACGTGTTCTAATCGTTTAATATAATGGATTCGATTTCAAATCGACTTATCTGCCAAATATGAGCGGCACACGTTTCTAATCTTGTTTTATAGCATATATGCATTGCTCTAGAAATCGTCTAGGCTTGTTATCAACAGAATTAATATAGAATTTAACTACTGCTGGGAAAGGCTTATCATAATGCACTCAGGCGTACTTTGAACGCAGCTTGAGCAGTGACCTTTCAACATTTTCCAAGAAATAGGGGCACAGCGCTTTTAGCGAGTCAAGGAAAAGTAGGCAAAAAATAAAAATGAAATCAAGCAAGTATTCAATTTAATTAAGATCCCGGAGACGGGCCTCTCCCCAGGGCATTGATAACCCGCGTGATCTTTTGTCGTTGTCAGTTATTATTGTTGTCAGCGTTTGGTCAATGTCGCGTTGCACAGTTACCTCTTGAAGTGACACACCTCTGCCCAAATAATACGTAAAATCCAGCGATTGCGCTCAAGTGCAATCACTTCAAATTCGTATACAGATCAGCATATATTACAGATTAAATAGATTGAATAGAATAGAAATGTATGACTGTTTTATAATTTCTGCAATCTTCCCTTACACAAATATATACTGAGCCTATCAACTTCAATTTGTGCAATTGTGCTTTGCAAAACAACAATGTGCTGAGGTCATGGTTGGCTAATGTCGAGAACAGCCTATGATTAATTTCAAGAACAAATACCAGATTATGCTGCCCTATGTACTGGAAAACCACAAGCTTATTTATTTGTAAAACCCTGATACAGCTAATAAATTCATAATCTCTTTAAATGAATATAAATAAAAAAAATATTTTAATTACATGAGTTCTCGTGAGTAGACTTGCAGATACGCTGTAGCTAGAAACTCTGCCCCTTTTATTTTTATTTAAAGTAAATTCTTGATTCACCCGAGTTGTATTTGTATTGCTGGTATCTGGCACTGTACGTTCAACCTTTTTTTTATATCTCAGCACAAGTGCTATAAAGATTATTTTGAATAGAACAAAAGTGTGCTCAATTGGCACTAATAAATGCTGAGCTAGGTAAATGCTATTCCCTTAGATTTATGTACATATGTACGGCGCGTTTTCCATCTATACTATGTATCTACATGTATTATTTCTCAATTTTTTGTGCATCTAATAAGGAAATTACTTGTTAACGTACGCGTGTGCGTCTAATATATATATGTGGGCGTGTATTTATTGTCGCGTTTTACTCAATATACGAATATTTACCACTCACTATATAAGCTGTCAGTCAAGTGTGAGAACGGCAATGTACTCCATAAATAATTTAGTAAACGCATATGCATACATATGTATGTATGTATAAATAACCGAAAATAGGCGCACCATATCTGAATAACTGATATCGATAAGGCCATAAAGCGATTTAGCGGCGCATATAACACCAAATGACATAATGCGATATGGCTGGAACCTGGTGATAAGCCATCAATGATTAGTGCAATATCTCATAGCTCATGCTTGCGTACATAAATACTAGTATGCATACAAATACACAAACATGCATATTTATATGTACATATATTGATAGTATTTGGCTGCAATGTGGCATGTTTTGGTTACGCTGATAAGCACTGAAAAGATTACGAAGTTCGTCTTATTGCCTGCTCTTGATTTCGTTTCTATTGCCTACAAATATTTAATCATGAGAAAAATCAACAAGCTTTGACATCTTAGCGACATATTGGTTTATGATTTGATCAAGGTGCTACACGAAACAAACAAAGTTTTTTTTCTGATTTGTAGAACCCTATCGTCATTTACTTCGTAAAAGTTGATTAAAAGTATTCGCTTGGCTGGATCGGTAAACATCATATATTTTATCATCTAATTTGGAGAAAAACACATATTTTTTGCTGCTGTTTTCAGCTGCTAAATAAGTCGAAGCAAATGTTTCACAAATTTGTTTTAACAAAAAAAAAAGAAAAATAATAAATAAAATTTTACAGTTCGGCATGAGTTGCTTTTGTTCCATAGTTTGAGTTGCACTGCAGTTAAACAATGTTTTCAAACTGTATTGAAAGCTTTGGCTAGGAGCTTTTGTATTACGCGTGAGTTCAGCTTTGGACGTTACAATTCAAATGTGACACGGTTTAAACAAAACGTATATTAAACTGCAGAAGATATATTAGATTAGTGTATAATTATTTACTATATATATGCAACTAATTGTAAACTAACATAAATTGAAAGAAATATAAATAATTTTAAAATGAGAATTTTAAGATTTGTACTTGTCTTTTATCCAAATTAATTTCATGTGTATATGCAACGATACATCATACATCAGTCGCTTCACGTGTCGTAGCTTAACAGCCAGGCTGAGGGCGACATCGATTTTTTTATTTACAAAAAAAAAAATACATATATATATATATATATATATATATATATATATATATATATATATATCGAATTGTTATTCGTGTTCCCACACAAGTTCAAATGTAGGTCATAGTAAAAAGAAGATGTTGTGTTAGTTCAGCGAAATTCAGACAACTGCACTTGAACTGACAGAAATCGCGTGATTTGCGTGGGCCAACAGCAAATAAAAAAGCTGCACAAAAAGTTTAACTCAAATGTTGAAATATACGAACATCTCTATATGTGTGTAGTGTTTAGGTGTATGCGTGAATGTGTGAGCGTATATGGATGAGTGTGTGTGAGTAAGAGGGGCACGCTCGCATTGCTGATTGGCCAAGTGTTTTGGGGCTTGGCTCTCGTGACGTCACGCGTACAACTAACTCAACAGCCAAATAAATATGTAAATATAACTGTACAGTTGCATGACGTCGCCGGCGTTGACGTAGTCGATTTCGTTGCCCTAATGAGCTTTTACATAACACTTGAATGCCGGAGGCCACTTGGTGAGTTAGGCGGGTCTAGAGTTTTGACCATGCTCTGCGTGTGGGTTGCCTGAGCTCCGTAATTAGTATACATACACAGTTTGACATTGCGTGGTGCTCTGGCCATGGCCCATAGGTTTAGCCACAGCAGCAGATACACACTATATAGCACTACCAAGAGCTACGTGCGAGCATGCTTTTAGGCGCTCTGTGCGCCTGGCCCGAGCATGAAGCGTGCCAAATGTTTGGTTGTGTTTCAGTCCCAGCTTGCAACGCAACTGAACGATGTCAGCGCAAATGTTGTTACCCGTGGCAAGGGGTAGTCACTATTTAAAGAGCGTAAATCAGAAGAAGCTCAACACTGTTCAGTACGTTCCAAACTATTTCGTAGCCGGATATCCTTTCTTATGTTAATCATATAAACGATTTGAGCCTCTGTTGTTGTCTTAGGTTGTTGTTTTATTCTATTTATGTGACTTGCGTATATGATGGGCTCGTTGCCTAACTCTTATCGTCAGCAGCACTTGTTTCCAGCACTGTCATGTTTATTCATTTGTAGCGATACTCTGGTAACTTAGGTGATGCGGGTATATTTATTTGATTCAATAACGATAAATATAATATATCAAAAAAATGGAATATTTGTAAAATCAAAATGCTTACATTTTTAAATTAAATAATATTTTAAATTATTCAGTCGTTGTATTGAAGTCATATATATATATATATATATATATATATATATATATATATATATATATATATATATATATAGCTACCAAAATCTTAATAAAAAGTCATACACGTGCACACATGTTAGAATTTTTTTCAAGCTGTTCTAAAGATTTAATTTAGATTCTGCTCGACTTCAGGAGTTTACTCGCAATATCTGAGGGATGAAATTTTGTTTAGAGATTTATTTTGGGATAATACTTAGGTTTTCATATTTATGTACTATTTTGTGTTCATGCTTAAGCATATTTATAGCTTTGTATACCATTTAGATTATATGTAAGATTTGTAAATAATTTTGAATATAAGTACTTAAATTATTTAATTGATAACAACTACTTAAATAGTTGATAGTATATGTTATAGTTCTGTAATCGAGTTAGAGTTCTTGATGATTTGACGAAAGTGTACTTTCTATTCTAATTTTTGTAGTGAAAAACACTTATGTTTGCTCACGTTGTGGACTCATCGATTCACTACCGCACATTCATTGTGGATCTATAGTGTCTGCCTTTGTCAAGTGTCAGAAACACAAATGTGATCCATTGAGCGTATGCGCTGATGCGTAAAGACCGACGCATTGCTCGAAGACAAGAGTGCCTTTATCGAAGAGTATGATATACTATAAAGAAAATTCTCGAATGCATTCGAATCGTATGTAAACAATGTGAACAGGCACCTGGAACTGTGTGAGTGCACGTGTATGCATATGGAAATACAGTTGGGGGCTTATTTAGTGTGTGCATCTATATATAAAATGTAAATAACTCATATACATCTATATACATACATATACTATATATTCACGAGTTATTTGGAGAATTAGAAATGTACATTTTTGCTTTATCGTATAACATTTCCGTATTAATTAAAATATGTAAATAGATTGGCCTGAATTTATGAATTGCACAATTGAAAAACTGAAATGCGTATTAAAAATTTACTAATTGTAAACAATTCTTTATATTTTTAAAATTGTCATATAGTATAGTAGAAAAAAAAACTATTTATTGGCTAAACAATATTCTCACTACTATTTAAAATGTACTGAATAATATAATTATGTATTTATAAATATATTTTTGCTAATATACAATATATACAATTTATTATATGTACATATATATTTATTATTTATTAATACATAATTTTTATAATACAATAGTTTTATAAAAAATAAATAAATAAAAACAGAAACAAATCTTTAATATAAATAACTATATTTAAAGTGATTCATATCTCTTGATTGAGTCGGAAATGTTTTATAAACTGTTGTAATTGATTTATGTGTATTTTCAATTGTGTACTTTATTTTACTTAACCGTCTTATAAAGGATACATATTAATATAGAGTAGCCAATAAGCTGTAACCCAATGTAACCCAATTAAGGTCACTATCTGCACGATGCAGAGGATCGTTTGCCTCTTAACGCAGCTGTAACAGAAATCGACAAGCAAAGCATTCGCGTTGACTACAGAATGCACTTCTCAAGTGTTATTGTTGTTGCTAGCGATGCAAAAGCTGAAAGCAATCTGAAGCAGAATAAAAAAACAAAAAGGAATCAACGCATTTCCAGTTTCTGTTGCAAGTCAATAGCCTCGAAAGCGACGATGGCCACCCCATGTCGACTGCTGGGAAAGCGTCTCCGCCAGACGCACTGAGAGCATAAAACTGAGAGAGAGTCGAAGACTGAGAGAGAGAGAGAGAGAGAGAGAGAGAGTCCACATACAGTACAGAGCCCGGCGTGGCTGGTTTTATTTTATATTTTGGCGCGTCATTTGACATAAAACAGTCGCTGCGTGCAGTTAAGAAATACAGATACATTGCCGCTTCAGAGACAAGCGGCCTAACGAACTGCCTGTGTATATTAAAAAAATGCGGCTCAGCTGAAGCTGAATGTTTATCTTGGCTAGTCTCAAGTGCACTTTGTGAACAGCAACATGTTTGCTATGCATTGCGCATGCGCTTAAAAGTATTCTATCTCGCTACGTGGGTGGGCCAGTTGTGTTAAAGGACAAACTGCCAAAGGACATTTAAATGCGCACGTATTATTCAACAAACGAACAGTGAAAAATGCACAGCTCAGCGGGAAAGAGCACAGAAAAATTTTTTTTATTTAATAAAATATAAAATGAACTTCACAACTTAAGCAATTAAAAGCAACGCGTTGAATACTAAACATATCCACAAGTGACACAATACACATCAGAAACAAAAACGAGCTTTGCATTTGTTTAAAAAATTAGTGTCAATACACACGAAAAATATCAGTTATACAAGAGAAACAAAATTAAAGCAACATGTCAACCGTATCCTCCAGCAACTCTAGCGGCGATGAGCCCAACAAAAAGCCTGGTGTCAACAGCGAGGAGAGTTCCCACCTGCTGGAGGCCACTGAAAACGGTGGCAAATATGGTTCCCGGCAAGCGGTAAAAATCATCAAGACCCAAGTCAATGTCAATGACAGTGCCAATGCCAGACCTCAAGTAGGCCCAATCAAAATTATATTCAAATTCCCTAACTGGTGTTGGTACTAAAACCATTAATAATTTAAGTAATTCTAGCTAGCTGTGTATCTATGTATCAACGTTTGACCTTGACAAAGGTACGGACAAAATTTAAGTACCACGGCGCGCCCAATTAGCGGTGTGCGAAGCGAAACTTGCTTTAGTTGTTTAGCCAGGGCAAACAATCTTTAATATGTGTTTAATACAAAGTATCTAAAGAGAATTTAAACAGACCCCATACGAAATTTAGAGCATTTTCATGACTAAGACAGCCGAAATAAGATAAGATGACAAAGAGCAGAAGACAATAGTCTCTTATCTACAAAACTAGTTCAACAAATGAAAGTTGTATTTCCAAAGAGTACGTAGTATCTTTTTTTATGTATATACATATAATATAGACAACTCTTAACATTCCAGAACCAGAATTTAAGTGTTATGCTTTAATTCCCTGAAATCGTAAATCGGCTTACGGTTTGTGACCGTGAAAACTGTCAATTCATTCGAAGCATTCTCTGGAACGAGTCTGAAATTAAATATAAATTATGATTTTTTATATTTTAAATATATCTATATGTATTAGCGTACATTGGGTTTATTATTATTTTAAATTACGCATTAAAATGTTCAGATATGTTTTGATTTCTACGCCCCTTAATATGACAGAAACATCTTATCATATTTGGTGTTTCGCGAAATTGGTTAACAAAAAATTGCTTTCGTTGTTAATGAGCTATTTTGTTCGCCTCCATTCGACGACCTTGGCCAGCGTGGTATACGAAACTGTATAAAACTGGAAAGTTATGAAATATTTATGCCCCTATTATCCAATTAACTGATAAGCCTAACAAGATACCACATAAAAAGAGACAACAAAAGCATCGAAATAATCAAAAATATTTAATTAGGGAAATTTGAATAATTATGTGTTTAAGTTCAACAAATAGAATTAATTATTCAATGCGATTCACCTGTAAAGCTAATTACGTTTGTTTTAAACAAAGACATTTTCTTTACGATGCTGTAAAAATAGCACCCTGTATATCTTATTTAACGTTCTCGTGTGTTTAAAAATATCCAGAAAATAAGGAAGGAATTTATTTCTGCATTGAATATATATCAATTTATTATGCATAAAATCTTGATGTATAAAATTGAATCTTTATTTTATTATGGGGTTTATTCGCATACCTGAATATCAGAAGCTGTGGGCATTCATCAGAATTTTTTATAAATTTAAAATAGTTAAAGGAAACCCGTTTATCGCTTTGACAGTGAGACTAGAAGAATGTTAATGGAAATTCTGGGCTTATAATGCAATTTCAGTTACTTTTTAATGAATGTGGCTTACACAAATGCGTAGTGCCTGACATTGAAATGAACTTGGACCTGACCAACGATGACAATGACAATTGGCGTTCGCTTAGCTGTTGTCCTGACCGTCTTAAAGCTTCAAGCAGGCGTCGTTAAATGCGTGGGCGCCCAACAAGTTATTGGCTTGGTTGACTGCCAACGTAAATCTAAATATAGTTGCGCACATTGGTATCAGCAGCAGCAGCAGCAGCAGCAGCAGCCGTCGCAGTGACCACATAAACAACACCAACGGCGTCGCAAATATCGATTTCAGTGCAGACTTACTGCCCAGCTGGAGGTGTGTCCCAGCCACAAGCAGGAGGTGGCGTGGGCGCGCCTCTTCTCGGTTACCGGTTGGGTAACGCAACTCTTGGCCAGCATTTGCCATGTGCGGAAGTGCATTTGTAGGCATAAAGCTGCACCAATGTGGGCTTTGATTTGATATATACATACGAGCATGTGTGTGTATGTGTGAGCAACAGTGATTGCTGCACATTCGGTGTGTGGGCGGTAAAATGAGATAAAGTAAATGGCAAAAAGAAAAGTCAGCAAGGGAAAGGAATTTAAAAGCACTTAGCTATATAAATGCATTTAATATCTGGGCAAACTGGAATGAATGTGTGCACAGATAGAAAAATTGAGTGAATATGTATATGCATATGCATATTAAAAGCTTTTATAAATCCATTTATGAAAGATTTAGCAGAAGCTTGAAACGGATTATCTTTAAGTTTAAAAATTTCGAAATTTAATTATATTTGTTGATTTGTTGATTTGCTTAACTAATTATCTTAAGCATAAGTATTAAGTCAAAAATATACATTACATTTTATACCAATCTATATATACATAATATCTATAATAGCTTATACATTATGAAGTATATTTATAATATTTTCAAGCTATAAGAAACACAAAGAAATCAGTTTATAACACTTTAGATCATGTACATATTTTAAAAGTGAATACAACTCTACATAATTAATATATACTTATTTAAATACTTTCATTTAGCCACTATTTCATTAACTTATAACACTTTTATGAACACTAAAATTTTGTTGAATTAGCGTTAATTGACTAGCAGTATTATAACAATTCCATACATATGTTATTGGAACATAAAGGCAGTTGCGATATTGATTCGAGACGCGATAATATTAAGTACTTTCGTACATATGTAGACATATAGTATCTATCGTGGAATATAGTTTATGGCTACGGAGCGTGGCATGGCCAAGGCAACAAACTTTTAATTGGTGCCGCTTCACTAACCTGCAGACAATGTAAAATGCACCAATGCAATAAATTAATAATATTTAAATTTAATTATTTATAATTATTTTTACATTGATTTATTTTATTAAATCCAAATTGTTTCAATTTCAATTCATTTAAAAGTTGTGCTTGATAGAATAAAGTGTTAATATTGATGTGAGAAGACAAAATATATAATAATAATAAGAATAATAATGACACTCGCATCACGCTTTCTATGTTATCATAGCATTTATAA
The DNA here is from genome assembly GCA_035047405.1 of Drosophila stalkeri. Classification (NCBI taxonomy): domain Eukaryota; kingdom Metazoa; phylum Arthropoda; class Insecta; order Diptera; family Drosophilidae; genus Drosophila; species Drosophila stalkeri. The sequence goes on along the minus strand of JAWNPR010000041.1, from coordinate 270,047 downwards.
TTGGCTAAAGCTGTATAACTACTCCTTTAATAATCTACATAAATCTTATCCCATATTAATGACTCTAATTAAGTGGTTGGCCGCAAATCTAATCTTCAAAATTCTATCTCATCCCATTTCATTGACGCATATCCTCAAATATGAATGCATAAGTCTGTTTCTATTGGAATTAACTCTGAGTATATTTGTAGTATTATAATGCAGGAAGTTAATACTTTAGCTTATCAGTAAAATGGTAAATAAACATATTGAGTGCTATTAATTCTTAGTTGAGCCATTAAACATTTTCCCTTATCAATAAACATTTGATACATACCCATGAAGACATTTCCCTAGCCGACTTGGAATTTTGGGCATTTCTCTTAGGTACTACAATCATTATCGTGTCGCAATAAAGTACGTAATCGCAGGTGGTGGGCATTATCGCGGCTTACTCGTTGTCGATGCGACTAGACTTATGTGATAATACGCTCCAAGTGCAGTTCTTGTTAGTTAACTGAACCGCCAAGTGTCCTAATACTAAACACGCTGTTCTTGTTTTCCACTGATTTGCAGGATCAGGAAAATCTACTTGGCAAAATGGTGCACACGTCCACCGAAAACAGGTCGAACACCTTGCCGCAGTATATTGCCGCTCTAGCAGCAGCTGGCGGTGCTTTTGCAGCCGGTACATTGCTCGGATGGACTTCACCGGCTGAGACGGGCATAGTTAAGGAGCGCACTGCCTATAATTTTGTTGTGAGCAGTGAACAATACTCCTGGGTCAGCTCGTTTATGACCTTGGGTGCAGCCTGTGTGTGCATACCGATTGGCTTTCTGATCAATTTAATTGGACGCAAATGGACCATGCTGCTACTGGTCGCACCCTTCGTGGTGGGCTGGGCCATGCTGATCTGGGCACAGAACGTGATCATGATGTACGTTGCACGCTTTATTCTGGGTATCGCGGGCGGTGCCTTCTGCGTAACTGCACCCATGTACACTGGTGAAATTGCCCAAAAGGACATTCGCGGCACACTTGGCAGTTTCTTCCAACTGATGATCACCATTGGTATACTGTTTGTATATGGCATTGGTGCGGGTCTGAACGTCTTCTGGATGAGCATCGTGTGCGGCCTTTTGCCCATTATCTTTGGCGTCATATTCTTCTTCATGCCGGAATCTCCTACATATTTGGTAAGTTCACAATAGGAAATATTTTCAATTTATTTATAAACACCTTTGAGAGTGAAGTGTTTGAGAAAGAAGTGTTAACGTTGTCTATACCGCCACTCTGTGACAGGTCTCAAAGAATCGCTCAGAGGCCGCTGTGAAATCTATTCAATGGCTGCGTGGCACGGAATATGATTATGGACCAGAAATGGAGGAACTGCATCAGACCGAACGGGAAATCCGTGACAACAAGGTTAATGTCTTGGCAGCCTTGGCTCGTCCCGTTACCATCAAGGCTTTGTGCATTAGCTTGGGCCTGATGTTCTTCCAGCAGCTAAGCGGTATTAATGCTGTCATTTTCTACTCGGAGGCCATCTTTGAGGTAAATGCTCAGGCTTAAAAGATCTATGTGCCAAACTTATAATAAATTTTGTTGAATAGGATGCCAACACTGGCATAAGCGCCAGCATGTCTACAATTCTGATTGGCGTAATGCAGGTCGTCGCCACCTTTGTATCCACAATGGTGGTGGATAAGCTGGGACGTCGCATCCTGTTGCTTGCCTCGGGAGCTGTCATGGCGCTGTCAACCACCGCAATTGGCGTGTACTTTTATTTGAAGGATAAAAATGCAGACAGCGTAGAGGATTTGGGTTGGCTACCCGTGGGCAGTTTGTGTATTTTCATGATCATGTTTTCGATCGGCTATGGCCCGGTGCCATGGTTGATGATGGGCGAGCTTTTTGCCACCGATATCAAGGGCTTTGCCGGCTCTATTGCGGGCACCACCAACTGGGTGCTCGCCTTCATAGTGACAAAAACGTTTAAGAATCTTAATGAATCGCTGGGCAATGGCGGCACCTTCTGGTTATTCGCTGGCGTTACAATTGTTGGCGTAGTCTTCGTATTCTTAGCTGTTCCCGAGACAAAGGGCAAGAGCCTAAACGAAATCCAAATGGAATTGGCAGGTAATCGAAATGTGTCCACAATGCAGCCAGCGAATGGTGACCCCAAGTAAATCATCTTGAGCTCTGTTAAATTTTACAATTTTTTATGTTATTTAAATGTAACTTTATGTTAAGTGAAAAGTCAAGTTCCGTTTTGCAATTGATGAATTTGAAAATTTAATGTGTAAAATCAGTTACATTGGCACATCTAACCGATATAAAGACAGACAGAAAGACAGTAACGAAAAAGAGTACTAAGAATGAAGACTGAAGGTCAAGTGCGTAATAGGCGGATATATTAGGGCTCTCTTGAATTAAGCCACTCCTAGCTCAGCCTCATGCCATACTATCGCTACTATCGCAATTTATGTTAACTGCTGCCTTCGAGTGGTACATAGAAAAGACAATAGATACCAACAGTAACGATTATTTGTACGCATATACACAAGGGATTACACAATAAAAATTACTCATAAAATGATTGTGTAGCCTGGCCTGGTATGTGTGTATTTAGGTATATTGAAACCTGTTCCGTGTGTTATTCGAAGCATTCAGTTTTTTTTTTTATAAATAAGCACTTTTAGCCTGTTTAGTTTTAAGCCACGCATTTTGCCAACATTTTTATTTACTAAACGGTTTTCTAACATTTTATATACATATATTATTTTAACATTTCGAATCGCAAGCATTACAAAATAAAAATATTCAATCGCGATAGTTACTTATCAAAAAGCCTAACAATAAAAGCGTTATATCATTGTTAATGCATCTGCATTCATTATGCAAATATTGATGTAAATTTAATATATAAATATATATATTCATGCCGGTACCATATATAATGCAGATCAAATGTAGTGTGAAATATATGAAATATATATATATATGTATGTTGTAAATAAAATTTGTTTTTTTTTCATATGATATATCAGATATCCCATGTGGCTTAGCAAAATTAATTCTTTATAGAATTCTCTGTTTCCTGGCATTTGATTTCTATTTCTTTCTCGATGATTTCGTTTATATCAGTATCAACATCTTTGTCCTCTTTAGACAGCTGTTCATCGTGAGTGTTCTCCTCCAGCATATCCTTCTCTTCAGTATACATGTTGTTTGCACGACTGACCAAAGGAATTGATTCCAAAGATGCTTCCAGTCGCTCCATGCGCTCTAGCAATTGTATTAATCGTCGATGATAATCATCCAGCATGCGTTGATCAATGGCATAATTCTTTTCTTGACTTTTTATATCCATATCAACAGTTCTATTGACGATTTCCTTTCAGGATTGAAATATAGAATTTAATTATTTATCGAATTTTGAAATATCCAGAGTTTGTCAATCACAAATTTATATTTTTTCAATGATTTACTGATTTTTTGTTTGAATATATTCAATTTAACAAAGCTAATGCTGGAAAACTAAAAAAAAATGTACATGTGATCGTAGTCGCATATTTCCGTCTTTTTTTATATTGATATTTTCTGCTAATCCAATTGAACAAATCAGATGTTTTCATCGTATAAACTCTTTATAACAGTTTCAACATTCCACTTAAAGGAAAAAAACAGGCATATATATATATATATATATATATATATATATATATATATATAAATGTCTGAAATAAATTAAACTTTTACGATTTATATTCGAATTTGTAGTTATAAATGTAATAAATATATTTCATTATATTAATTTATTACATACTTTCAGTAATGTAATTACAGGATGCCAAGTACATATATCATTATATACATTTCATTGCCTATGGTTATAACAGCTATCAATAAATTATTACAATTTAATCAAAAAATATTTGTAAAGCTTCAAAACTTCAAAAAAGGTAACTTTTATAAAAGCATTAAACATAATTATTTATTTCAATTAAGATCTCAAAAGTGTGTGTATCAAAAATATTTAAAGTGTTTATCCGCCTCAAAATTGATTATACGAAGCAAGCCGTGCTCAGCACCTACGGCTACCCAGTTACGTGCTCCAGCATTCAAGTTCCATCGTACACAATTGAGGCGCATAAGGTTTAACAGATCAAAGTTCGGTCGTCTCTTTATGTCTAAATAAGTTGACTTCTTATTCTTCTGAGCAACTTTTGTAAGTGGCTTCAGGAGCAATCCATAGTCTTGCTTAAATTCTTCTGGGGTAACGCATTTCGATTCCGCATTTCCGCTCAAGCAACACACATCCATTGTCAATACGGAACGACAGTCCAATGATCGTTTATGTACCAAGTTTAATTGATCAGAATACAAGAAGTCCACATCTCCGTTATCCGTCACTGTAGCCAATGTCAATTGTTCAAAATTAAAATGCAACGAACGCGAACTATTCAACGTTATATCGAACGTAGCGTGGCTAAAGTTAATGCCCGAAGGATTCAGTGTTATTACGCGTGGAAATTCTAAAAATTAAACATTAAATATGTATTTATGAATATGTATATGTATATGAATATGAAGTAAACTTACGAGATTTGTAAACCTCGGAACAACCAATGACCAGTGTCTCCCACAAAGGAGGCCAGGTAACGGCACCCAAATACATATTAAATACGGTGTCACCAACAATTGGCATCGGCTGCGATAAGTTTGCTATGTCATAGACCTCGAGCTTACGCACCATGGCGCCAACAGCCAGCCAACGGACTCCATTAGTATCATAATGCAGATCCAGAACTTAAAAAAGATTACAGATTAGATAAAGATATATTATAACAGAAATGTTGTAATTACAATATATATTTCTTTCGCCAAAATAAAAGAAATGTACAGGTACACAGAAACATTGATTATTACGCTCCATGAAATTCAGTCCATGATCATCCGAAATGTCATAAAATGCCACGTTTCCACTGGCATAGCCGCACACTAACAAATTATGACCAGAGCTCTAAGAATGATAGAATAAGATTCAATTATTGCTTTCACTATAATACATTAAACGTTTTCTTACCTCAGACCAACTAATTTTAGTGCACGCATCCTGCATATAATTATCTATATCCAAACTAAGTGTAAGCAATGGTTGCAAAACAATAACATCACATTGTTTATTCATTTGTTCGCTCTCGCTTTTCACCCGTAATGGCAGCGCATATATAACAGTACCCGACATACTGCCCACGGCAAGCAGACCTAATCGGTTTATAGATTCATCATAGCCGCCGCTTGGCATGAATGCTATGCTATGCACCGGTCCCTGGGGCACACATATACTATAATGAAGTCGAATCTGTAGCGGAAAGGCGTTATCCTCATCATCAGACGACATTTTGCATTCGAGCAATAACAGCAACGCTTTCTCCGGGTTATCTTTAAATTGACGGGAATAACCGAGTACTTTACTACGTTGGGAGCATAACAAATACTGTGTATTTACGGTCGGTGGTAAAGGCACCCATGCTAGCTCCTTAATAGGTGCGCCAAGATAGAAGACAGATTCATCTGGAATAAATCAAATTATTAATAATCCAATTAACTTATATAAATAGCGTGATTATTACCCTTTTTTTTGAAGCCCTCCTGTGGTCGTAATTGTATCCAGGCATTCTCATTTACTTCGCCATAGGCGTAACGCATAGAAGTGGACTCCATAGACGACATCAGTTCTTTGGCATCGGCAGGCAAAAGCATTTTATAGCGAGGCAGTAAATGCGGGTACAAACTGCTTTTGGCATAATTCTCTTGGGTACTAATAAAGTATAACAATTTTTATATAAAAATGATAAAAAAAAATTAAGAAAATAAAATACAATCTTTTTTCTGGTTGCATATTATACTTAGTTAACTTACAAATAATTACTGTGCTTCTTCATCGCTTTCCTAATATCAATACGACCGCATACTATAATATAATATATATAAGTAATAATTAGTAAACATTAAAAACAAATTTATTATTAAACCAACGTACACATCTTCTCTTTTCTGAGTACTGCTTTAGGATGCTCTTCAGTTATATTAGAATCATCAGAGTCTTCTTCGTCATCGTCAGAGGATTCTTTATCCGCGGTAATTTCGTAGTCGGATGCATCGTCATCGCTTTCTTTGACGTTTGCCGTTTGACTTGCAATCTTCTCCAACTTAGTTTCAGCTCTAAAAATATTAATGCAATAATTAAATAAATTTTTTTAATAAATAAACATTATTTTCAACATACTTTAATGTGGACTTGCGCTTGGCGCGACCTGTATTACTATAAAGTAGTGGATTAGCTGGTTCTCCCTTAACTGTCTGTTCCTCTTGCATACGTTTGACACAGCTGCGGCTATGCATCGGGAAGGATAGCTTGGTATAGCTACCTTTGCATAGCTCACACACTATGCGCTCGTTGGAACCACAAACTTCTACGTGCACTATCAAGCCCAGAGCGGAAGTCAGTTGATTTTTGCATATACGACAGCTCAATCGCTTAGTGCCCGCATCCAAATAATTTTTAATCATTTTCGCCACGGTGTTGCGATTGAGCAGCTGCAATAAATGTATTAGTATAATGATAAACCTACGTTAATATAAAGGTACATACCGGAGCTGGCTCATCGATAAGCCAACCAACGCCATAGTGTTCTCGGAGATGCACTTGCCACGTGTCGCTGTTGCAACGCACAAGACACAAACCACATTGTAGATCGCCCTCACCTCGACCGTCTTCTCGTAACTCTTCATCGGTCTCCAATTGTGATCGCTTGCGTATGAGCAACAGGCGCTTGTAGTAATCGTTGGTCTGCTTACAGGATTCGGGGGTGTCATTGACGCCTTCCATTTGTTTGGGCTTTCGACCACGGCGTTTAAGCGTCGGCGTTACAAATTGATTTGGTGTGGATGTGACAGCCGTTGATAAGCTGTTGTTCATATCATCCGATTGCATTGAGGTGTTTGGCGTACTCAGCTGAACAGAAGAGACTAAACTTTTGGATTTAGGTGGCCGACCTCGTCTTTTCTTGATTTGACTTGGTTCGTTCGATTCTATTTGAGCAGATGTATTTGTCTCCACTAACTCTTCAATTTCCATACCTTCTGTAAAAGGATTCGCATCCTTCGGCTCGAGACTTTCCACGTTTACTGTCGACTCCGACGCATTGCTTGCGTCATTGTTTTTCGTAGTCCTACGTGTACGTTTTGGCTCAGTTTGTAACACTGAGTCCTGAATGTCAAAGTTTCTCTTGGATGCCTTTCTTTTCAAAAACTTCTCTGTTGCGGGCTCAATTTGGACGACGTCTTTTTGGGTTACGGGTACCGCCTCTACTTCTTTGTGAATTGTTTCATTATTAACAACAGATTCGTTCTTTGGTTCATTAGCAAGCAATTCAATGTCCGAGTGGGGCTCTTCTTCCGTCTCATCATAGTCCGGCGAGGCATCATCACTTATGTCCGTTTCTTTAGCTTTGGAGTGCTTGAAACGTTTACCGCTCAATGGCTCTTCGAATCCATGGAAAAATTCACCATCTTCATCGCTAGTGCTGGAAGTCTTAGCCCGATGAACCCCATTCGTTTTGCTCCCAATATGAAGAGGTCTTTTTATTGCATGTAGAGATTCTCCTTCCTCATAAGTGGCAGTCTTTGCTTGGACTGGTGCTTGAGCAGCTTTTGAAGGTCTCTTAGCCGTCAACACCGGTCTTGTTTTCACTAGCTTCTTTCTGGGCGGTTTAGCTGCCAGCTCTGGCTCAACCTCTTTACTGCACGGCACCACGTTCTCTGCTTCCAAGTGAGTTACAAGATTTTGGATTCCCAGAGCTTCTACAAACATATTATCCATGGATATTGATTTATTAGTTTTTTGTTCGGCTTTTCTAAAAGGTAATTGCGGCTCACCTTGCGGCGGAGGTTGCTTTTGATTGACAACATCGAAAAGGGACACAGCTAGTGGAGGTGTGGATCTTAGAATATCCTCCTCATGAACTGATCTATTTTGATTATCCTTTTTGTTTGATAGACCAGATTTTAGCTTTGGTACCTTCGGAGAATGATATAGCTGCGCTAGGTCTCTTTCTTTGGTAGGATTCACTTGAAACGGATGGGTAACAACCTGATTTTCGTCTTCATCATCATGAGTTACCACACTTTCTGGTTTTTTTGAGATCACAATTTTATCACTTGATGTACTCGCCAAATTGTCGATGGTTTTCTTGATTATTCCTTCTGTATTTGAATTTTTCTCCATAGAATTATTTAGCTTTTCCCTAGTCTGTCCACTATCCATTACTTCAATTTCTTTTTCTCTTCTACTTTCGTTTAATTCTTCTTCTTTATTTTCAATTTTATGTGAATTTATGTTCGTTGAATTTTTAATTAAATCGATCTCTGATTGTTTCTTACTGTCGGCTATATTTTCAAGCGATTTTAACTCTGTACTATCGGATGAGATATCGATATTAGATGCGCCAGATTGTTCTGTGGCTACATTTTTTCCTATATTCTTACTAGGTTTAGAATTATTTGCTTTTTTGTTGCGGTGCACCAAATTAATTTTAGCTCTTTTGGGTTTGTAAGGTATCGGCTTAGAAATCTCGCTTTTTTCTTCGACACTATGATCCTTAATATCAGAAACTGCAACTAATTGCTTTTCGTATGTCTCATCCATAGAATACTGTGTTGAAGACTTCGATAAAATATTTTGTTTTTTTGTATTGGTATATACATGCTTCGGTGTTGTTACCTTCAAAGGCTTAAACTTGAGCATGCTTGACTCATTATTGTTATCAATGGTTGGAATTTCAGTTTCGTTTGAACGTGTGCTGTTCTCCAATTTTGTTGCATTTGGACTAATAGATAAGACATTGGGCTCTTTGCCATTCACATTTAATGTGGCATGCAATATGTCCATATCCTGCATTTGTAATATCTTGCCAATTGCCAAGTCATCCTCCGGTTTTGTTACTTGTATAGGTGGAACTGTGGATTGAGGGCCAAACTTGGCACTCAGACTCATCTCTTCAGGCGACAGCTCAAAATAGTTATTTGAATCGCTCTCCTCTTTTGCCGTTAGCTGTGCTATGAAATCCACTGCGGACAGTTCATCACTTATTGGCTCGTTCTTTATCTCTGCTGATGCTGATAATAAAGTTGGCGGGGATGGTGAAAGTGGTAGTGGGGATGAAGAAGACAATGCAGAGGCGATCTCTATAGTTGATTTATTTGTTGTGCTGTTGGTGACTGCGTTTGGTGATGTAAGTATTCTTGGTGCAGTCGTTGAAGTTATTAAAGTTGCAGAAATATTATCTGTGTGGGCAATTGTTGTAACTGGGGTACCCGAGACTGTTGAACATGAGATTGAAGGTTCTAAGCTAGTAGAAATTTTAGTGTCTGGAATTATCGACGATGCTCTTGTTGCTAGAGATGAACCAAGTTTTAAGTTCGAAGAAATCTCAATTGCTGGAGTTATTAACGAGGAAGCTATTGCACACGACGTTGAAGGTTTTGGACTTGTGATAGTTTCAGTAACTGGAGTTATCAACGTTGATGATGATGATAAAGGTTTCGGCCGAGTTATCAATTTAATAACAGGATTTATCGACGATGATGGTATTGCACATGAGGATGAAGGTTTTGCACTTTTTGTAGTTTCAGTGACTGGAGTATTTGAAGGTAGATAATTCGTGTTGATAGGCGGCACAATCATATTGCTGGTAACTGATCCTAATGCTTGCAACGGTTTTATTGCTTGTGAGTCGGTGCTGAGCGGCTTTTGCTGCTGCACATACTGCATTGCCTGCTTGTGTACTTCTTTGGCCAATTGAGCAATTTGCTCGCGTGGCAATTTTCGCTTATTGACATTTAGTATGATCTTCTTGATAGGAGCAGCGGGTTTCTTAGCTGTCGGTTTCACTTTATCCGCATGTTCCAACTCTTTTGAGGATGACGCTAACGGCGATACAATAGATGGTACATTAGTCGGAACTGCCGGAACGGGTTGACCGTTTGGCAACCGTAAGGCTCTTAAATCAATCTTCTCCTCAGGGGCCAACACCTTGTTCTCTAGCACAATCAGCGGCGGCGGGGACTTTGCTTGCGGTGCAGGTTCGGGTATTTGTGGAGTTCGAACTTGTGCAGATGCTGTTGAACTTGATACAGCTCGAACTTGTGATATTGCTGATGCCGGTGTACCACCTAATGACGTTCGCGGCGGATCCTGTTGCTTTTTTTGCGGTTGTTTCATACTTCCACAAGTTGCACGCTGTCTGGGTAATTGATTAACCAGGTTGAGTAATAATGGCGGATTGGAACGAACCGTCAAGTCAGCTTTGGCTATGGGAACTGTAAAGCCACTTGAATGGCCAGAACGATGACTTATTGTTCCCGAGCTTGTTACTCCTGCTGTTGTCTGTTGATGTGGCTGTTCATATGGTTCCCGTTTTTGTTGCTGTTGTGGTTCCAATTGCGCGGATTTGTTTAGAATTTTATTTTTTATAAGCTTTTTAACATGTGACGATTGTTCATTACTTGATATCGGTTTATCATTCAAGGTATGCCTTGGAGCTGAAAATAAATTAAAAATGTAAACATGAGCACTTTTGTAATCATACTGAATTCCTATTTTTTAAGAGACATGTAACACAATAACTTGTATGTGCTGCAAATCTACTTGACATTCATCCACACAATATTTATATGCGTATAATAATATTAATTTTATAAATATTTTAAAAACAGAACAGCAAGCGAAATTAAAAAAAAAAATATTATACAATGCTGCGATGCGAGTTGAACCTAGTCCACGTGTCTAACCCTAGAATACTCATACATCCTAACATGCATATTATCGTGCTACACCATCGAAAGCGTCTAAAAATTGGGGTTGAATGTAATACTTCAATCAATTTTGAGCAGTTCGGGCTCAAAAAAAAATAATACCCTATATAATATTTTAGGATTATTTTTTAATGACTTCAAGTTGTTATGAACTAATATTAAAATTAAGTTTTGTGGTAAGAATATTTATCCTACTAAATTTTGAATTTAAACGAATAATACAAGTAAATAAAAACAAAATGCAATTTGAACATTTTTTTATAAAAAAAAAATGAAATTGTCTTCAAAAAAAAAAGCCCTCGTTCGGCTCTTGATACGAACCAGGGCCGAATGACCCTCTCGCAACACCAAAATATCACAAGAACTTAAGCATCAACGCCATTGACGAATAAACGAATTAAATAGCCAACACAGCTACATAATGACACAACTACTGAAAACATCTTAACAAAATACCCCAATAAAAATTATTAAATTATTGCATTTCAATTAAATAATATTCATAAATGTTAATTTATTTTAAATACCATTCTGTTGCTCGCATTGTTGTTGCCCATGTATGTGTGATTGTGATTGTGTCTGTGTCTGTGTTGCAGGCGTTGTCACATTTCTAGGCGCTGCTGCAGGCAGTATTACAGAGTTTGATGTCGATGCTTTTGTTGTTTCTGATGCAATACATTTTGTGCCAAGCACATTTTGTTTGCTTAATGCCTCTGCCAGTTTTCTATCCAAGCCTGCATCTTTTAGTTTCTTAAAATCCAATGGAATTTGATTGATAACACGTCTAGGAAATGTTCTTCCTGTATCAAGTACCTGTGGAGACGACGACGACGTAGACGAGGGCAACGGCATTTTGTTGTTCTTTGCTTGGCTCTGACCAGAATTGGGAATCGGTGTCGGTGTTTTGAAACATTGCTTTTTCGCTTCATCCATATTAAAATTAAACCTAGTCTGTAGTCAAATTACGCAGCGAATAGACGCAAATTACATTCACAATTTAATTTCGCAATGCATATTTTCATGCATCCAAGCTGTCAGACACGATTTAGGTATTTTATATTTATATAAAACACATTTCTTTATTTCACTTATTTTTGTCAATAAATGACCTATCTTTTAATATATTTCAACTTTCATATGCAAAAAGAACGAACATGTGCAACTCTTAGCGCTGGACAGAGTGCCTGCATCTAGAAAATAAAAAATCCTTCTCTGATTATTCCAACTGTTTAAATAATCGATATATCGATGCTTCGGACTTTTAACTAAAAATTAACTAATAATTACTGAATACTATAACAAAAAAGAAATTTCCGCAACGTAAAGAATACGTTTGTTTCAAGTGAGAATTCTTAATTATCATATTTCTTTATATCGATATGTACACTAATCGATATTATAGTCAAATATTACACAAGCCGAGAAAACAGTCTGTCAACCCTGCTGACGAGTAGCAGAAATACGGCGTTTATTTTTCTTGTAAAACGTTTTTGTGAAGTTGGACTAAAATATGGATTTCCAAAATCGCGCCGGTGGTAAAACCGGTAGCGGTGGCGTCGCCTCCTGGTCAGAGACAAATCGTGAACGAAAGGAACGACTCCGGCAGCTGGCGCTCGAGACCATCGATCTGAACAAAGATCCGTATTTTATGAAAAACCATCTTGGTTCCTATGAGTGTAAATTATGCTTAACACTGCACAACAATGAGGGTAGCTACTTAGCTCACACGCAGGGCAAAAAGCATCAAGAAAATTTGGCCCGCCGTGCAGCCAAAGAGGCTAAAGATGCTCCCTCTTCGCTTCTGGCTCCAGAGAAACCCCGTGTCGAGCCAAAAAAGTTTGTGAAAATTGGCCGTCCCGGCTACCGTGTGACCAAGCAAAGAGATCCGACAAATGGCCAGCAGTCGCTTCTCTTCCAGATTGACTATCCAGAGATTAGCGATGTTATTGTGCCACGCCATCGCTTCATGTCCGCCTATGAGCAAAAGATTGAGCCCCCAGATCGCAAATGGCAATATTTACTCTTTGCTTCTGAGCCATATGAAACAATCGGTTTTAAGGTGCCCTCAAGGGAGGTGGAGAAAACCGAGGGCAAGTTCTGGACGCACTGGAATAGAGATACCAAGCAGTTCTTTTTGCAGTTTGCCTTCAAATTCGAACCCAAGATATTGCCACCACCGCCACCGAATTTGCATCGCGCCTTAGGCCCACCAGCTGGCTTCCCCATGCCTGGTCCACCACGTCCGGCGATGCATCCCATGTTTAATGGTGTACCGCCTCCACCACCCATGTAATCGCTCCGCTAGTAAAATGCAATAAGTTTTATAAGGTTCTTGTGTTTCCTCTCGGTGGGAGTATAATAATCAGTGTATATACAGTGGCGGCAAATATAATGACACCAATTGTATAATACAAAGTAGACTTTTAAAAATTACTATTCAGTTCTTGGTTATTAAAAAAATCATATTGTCATTTATTTATCATTTAAAGATTTAACTAAATAAATTGCATAGTTCAGCTTTTCCGCAAAAAATAGAACATATTATATGATCTAAAATGGTTCTCAATATAATTCTTTTCAATTCAAAAGAAAAACTGAAATATGTCGAAAATAATAATAGCACCAGCTACTCTTATAATTGCACTTTAATCTTAATATTTCATACGTTATCATTAAAAATAAAATAAATGCAATAAAGAAAAGCCATTCAACTCGCTCCATGTTTGATCATGTTTGATCCGCAACACAGCTCAAAAAGGAACTCAATTTAACGGGTTCTGATAGAGCATGATCAATAGTTATCGTAACGCTTTATGTTCGTAAGGGATAATTTAGATTGCCTAGCTGAAATTTCTTATGAACCAATATTAGTAAAGTAATTATGTATGGGGTGACAAAGACTCTCGTTCTTAAATCAGGCATAATAGAAACATTGAATATGTTACAAACACCATTAAATATGACATGAGCTACTTTATCTTACTATGGAATGGGTCATTTTTATCATGTGACAACAGAAATTGGCCTACTGGTTTACTTGAATACTTTGTAAGCTGATATCAATAAAATGAAAGAAGCGTACAAACATGGCTGTTTTGGATTGGCAACCGCATTTCTCAATCCTCATCGAAAATTTCAACAAGTTCCAAACCGATCGCTTTAATGTGATATTCAAGAATCCTTAAGCAACATTTCATTACTTTTGAATCGTTGTGCAGCTTTCAGTGGCAAGAAAGGAAAACTTGTCTTGTTGGGTAATTAAAATAGCTTGTAAATGTAAAATCAAATATTATTATTTCATTTTAAGAACTTGCAAAAATATTACATACTTAATTAGAATTGTTATTTTGTTGTTTTGTCTTGCGTGATTCCTTTTTCTTATGCATTTTTTTTTCTTTTTTGTAAAGTGTATCTTACAAACTTGTATACGTTCGTTAAATTAATTACATCTAATGACGTAAATAGTTATCTTAGGCAATATACAAACTTATCCTTATTTTTTATTAATAACTAAAGGATCAACATGTATTTTCTCTTAACTGATTTACATTTTTATAGAAACATATGTATTTAAAGTTTTTCGCGTTTCTTGAAATTGCGCTTCGATTGCAAACGATTGATGATGTCCGAGACATGAGGTTGATGATCAAAGATCTTCATTAGCTGATTTTGCGCCTCATTGATGCCATCGGTAATAATCTTGCTACGTTGTATGTTGCCCTATGGATGAAAATAATTAATTTTATTATTCATATATATTGATTACAAAAAACAGTTTTTAATTTTACCTTCAACAGTTCGCTGATGCGTTCAATTTCGCCGAGCTTTTCTTTGTCCTTTTCCAGAACTTTTAACATAGATTCCAGTTGGCTTAGACTCACCATTTCTGAATCATTCTGTTAATTGAAATAGATTTAATAAATATGATGCTCGTTGCTCATTAATTATTCGTCTTACCAGATCCTCCATCTGCGAGCGTAAATGATGAATCTTCCAGCCACTAATTTTCTTTTGCACATTTGGTTGATTGGCCAGATCAATTACTGTCGCGCGTCGCTCATCGCGTGGCTTTACATCTGTATAACGATGAAAATGATTGTTTGCCAGCTTATGTGTCGGCTTGTATGTCTGCAATATGTAGAAGAAACATATAATCATAAATATTTACAGATTGCCATTCGTTAAATAACTTACATTGAGCAGCGCACAATTACGCGGACGTCGCAGCACAAAGTCCACCGGATTGGCGTTCTCTTTATTGCCAGCAACAGGCGGCGCACCGCCCAGCCGATGATTGTTTACATCGCCAGTGCCACTGGCATTAGGTGTGGTGGTCGCGCTACCTGCGGCTGCCAGTAGCAGGCCCCCATTGTTGATGCTCGACTGATGCGGCTGCTGCTGTTGCTGCTGCATGAAGGTCGATGTTGCCTCTTGTGTGGTGCTGCTGCTGTGGCTGCCTACGCTGCCCATGGGTGGCGGTAGCGACAGCGATAACGATACCTGACTCTGATTTGACTGCTGACTATCGTTGCTGTAGATGTAAACAAGAGTTTATTTTAGCTTTTATATGTACAAATGGTAAAAGTCATTCACAACTCACGTGGATCGTCGCGGCTTCTTACGCGCCAAGCTGTAATCAGAATTGTTGCCACTTCCGCCGGTGCCGTTCATGCGGGCCTGTTGCAATTGGCTGGCCGTCAGTGTAGCGGCAGCTTGTGTTGCCACAAGATGCGAGTTCTGTTGCTGGGGCACATCCACAAATGCGCTAGCAACGCCGCTGCCCCGAGAACCTAGTGTTGGATGCACTACACTCGATGGATGCGTGGGGTACAACTGTTGAACGACAACAATTTATTTGGGAATAGTTCAAACGGAGCAAAAACTCACCTCGTTTATGGGATTGAAGTGTGTTGCGTTGTCGCGCACAGCTGTGCCAGTTGGTTCATCTCCGATCCGATTAATAGACAGATTACTGTCCTGCAATTGCTGATCCACGCCGGGCGAAGAATTTGCCGAGACAGTCGTTGAACCATCCGAAGAAGCGGGAGAATCGGCACGCACATTCCGCGTGCTTACAATACTGCCACCTGTAGTCGAGACAGATGCTGTAGATGCCGAGGAAGCACCCACTATTGCAGCAGCTGTCGCTGCAACAGAGCTGACACGTTCTCGCTCCTTTTTCGCAAGCGCCTCAACGGTTAGAGCCGAGCCGCTCACAGTGGCTGTGGTTGGTGGTTGCGTTGCAGGCGCCACCGAAACAGGTTGTATATTAAAGGCGGAGCCACCAGCTAGATTTACGGCTGTAACATTCCCCACCGAGGCTGAAGCATTGCTGTTGCTGCTCATCGAAAGCAGCGTGGGCGCTAGATTCTTGACGCCGCGTATAGGCGAGCCTTCGGCATCGCGTTTGCGGATGAAATTGGACACAAGTGTATTCGCACCCACCGGCACCGGCATCTGCATGGGCAATGCACTAACTGTAGCCCCACCGCCTGTCGTCGTGGGCACAGCGCCCGTGGTCACCTTGACTGATGTGTGCAAAGGTATCACCATATGCTGTGGCTGTCCACCGGTCGCATGAGCAGCACTCGCTGGTATGATAAGCTGCTGATGTCCAATGGCCCTATTACCTCCAGCGGCTGCCGACGATGGGAGCACTGTGAAAGTGGCCGTGGATCCTGCACCAGTTCCCACTTGCTGTGCATGGCTGGCAAAGGGCAGCGAGGATACCGATAGGCTGCTGTTTCCGGTGCTTGCCACTAGCTGGGCCTGCGCTTGCGCCTGAGCTTGAGCTTGCCCATGTGTATGTGTACTCTGCGTGACCGTTGTGGTGGTCAGTGATAAAACGCCCGTAGAAGCTGGCATAGATTCATAGTAGATGGCTGAGCTGCCCGGTGGCAAAAACGATGTACCTGCCGCAGAAGTCGCCACAGTTGATGCTGTTGATGTTACGCTAACGCCACTGCCGCCTCCGCTGCGTTGCTGTATGAATACGTTTGTGCCCGCACCGCTGGGTGGTAAGCCACTGCTAGATGCTGCCACATCTACTCCGGCCGACTGAGCCATCATCATTTTGCCCACAGTTATGCCGCTGGCATTCTTAATGGGTGTCAATGTGCCCGTCAATATATTGCTTGCGGGTCCACCACGCCCGCCAATCGTCAAAGGTAGCACCGTGGCGGAGCTGCCAGCAGAGGCAGCTGCTGCTGCTCCTGCGGCTCCACTGGACACCGAACTAGTAGTAACACTAGCCGAAACACTCGGCACAGCCTGTATGCTAGCCACGCCTTGCGGTGTCATTGTGGGTCCAGCATTTGCCGCCGACAGTTTTCCAATGGGATTCAATTGCGTTATGGTCAGTGAAGGCTGCACTTTGGCTGTCATCGTAACCGGCGGACGAATGCCTGTAAGAATTAAATGCTTATTATCCCTTTGAAAGTTTTTATGTCAATGCAAAACTCATGGCCTACTTGTTATGAAAATTATTTATATCGAATATTTCGCTACGTGTCTCTTATTATACGCACGTTTGTTTACACGAAAAAGGTTTATGAATATATCGATTAATTGTATGGCTGACATGAAATCAATTTGGTTACTATTAATCATTTCATTAGAAATAAAGAGTGGAGGCCAGAACTGTTTGAATTTTTGGCATATTTTATATTAGATACAAATTGCGTCACCCTTTGAAAACTTAAATAATTTTATAATTCAAAATGAATTTTGAAAGAAGTCAAAAGCTTCAACAAGAAGCCTGACATTTCTCACTATAATTATCTTTATATAAAAGATATACAATTTTAATTTACAATTAATATCATTTGGTAATTAAAATCAGTTTTGAAATCTGATTGAAAGAGCCTGATATTTCATTCTTTAAATCTTCAATTATCTCTTCATCTTTACCATATACCATATATTCATATTAATCTGAATCTCATACCCATTTTAGCTGCAGCACTGGTGCTCATCAAAATCGGCTGCAGCATAACATTCGCGGCCAGACGTGTGGTCGATCCAATAATTTGCTGACCACCACCCGTTGCTGGCTGCTGCAGCTGTATGATGCGTGTGGTTGGCAGATTCGCGGCAGTTAGCGCAACTGGAGCAACGCCTGTGGCTCCACCACTGCCGCCCGGGCCACGGCCAGCCCCAGTGACCCCGCCCGAGACGCTCACTGGTGTGGGCGGCGCAACGTTTGAGTTGAGTTGCGGTATGCTGGGTGCACGAATGCTGATGCTTGTGGTGTTCAGCTTGGTAGCTGGAAAACTCTTGCCCAACGGTATGGGACGCACTTGACGGGGCGTAACTGTGGTGCCGCCTGGCGTTGTGGCAGCACCGCTTGTGGCGCTGCCTATTGGTGTGGCCACAGCAAATCGAGGATTGAACTGTGGATTTGGATTCGTGTTGGGGGCGCTAGTGGCAGACACGTTTGAAGAATAGACCAGAGTAGCCTGATGTTGACGCGGCGGTAGAACAGTAGCCACATAAGCTTGCGGCACACCCGTGGGTCCTGAGGGCTGCGTTGGCATGGACTGTGCCGCAGAGACGGTAAGAGCTGGCAGAAATAGTATAAAAACCCTCTGTAATTAGCTTATTCATAAGTTCCAATGGATTATTATATTTACCTGTGGGCGCCTGCACAGGTGTTGCTGTTGTGGAAACGCTGGCACTACTCACGCCCGCCGATGTCGTTATGAGACGCTGCCTTGGCTGATGAATGGCACGAATGAGTTGCACCTGCCCATTGCTCTGCATCCAGGCTGTTGCACCGGGAGTATTTGCCGACGAGATGACTGTTGAGGGCTGCGAGGTACGTACAAAATTGCCCGTACTGCTAAGGCCCGCTGGCGCTGGGCTGACGCTTGCCGAGGATGTGGCACGCAAGGGGGTGACAAGGCGTTGGGCACCCGTCACGCCCACGCCACTCATCTGCGTGGCCGTTACGCTTGCACGCGGCAAGTACGTGGCCTGTGTTACGGGTCGAGTTACTGTAATTGATGCGTTCGATACGCTGCGTGCCGGCGCCGCCGGTATGGCTGTGATTTGTGTACGGCCCGTGGCTGTGACATTTTCCAGCTGCTTGATCATGGGCATGACGACGCGCACCTGTGTCGAGGGACCGGCCGATGCCAAAGTCCGTATGGAAGCGGCGGTCGCTTGACCACTGTTTAAAGCGATGGGCGTGCCACTGAGAGATGTTTGTACTGTATTTCCAGAAGTGGCCACTTTAATGGTGCCACCGCTGATGATGGGCGTGCCAGTTATGGAAATACCTCCGTCAGTCTTGACGTGCGTGATCTTGGCGGCAACTGTGGAGTGTGCTGCTGATGGCAAATGGGGTAATGAATATCTATGTATAGCACCACGCAATTGTACGTGCGATTGTGTGAGTGATGATGATGCCATTGCATTTGTTTTTGTTGCTGTTGTGTTGTGTGCTATCAAGTGCATTGTGTTCAGATGAGGATGAGTGCGTATTTTAACGGCTTTTAATGTAGCTGTGTTTTAGATAAATAAAAAACTGAATGGAGCAACACTTTTCTAACTTAAGCTAATTGGCAACGCCACGGAAATTACTATTCACTCTGGCATCACTACGACGAGTACACAATAACAACAAACTTACACATACGCATACAGCCATATGCTACGAATGTGATTGAAAAGCAAAGCGTAACAAACACTGCGCGCGTTTGCGATGACAGAACTAACAAGAAAGTACACTGGCACAAACACACACACATGCACATATACATATATGTATATATGCATAAATACACGTGCAATTGTAAATCACAAAAATGTTATGAATACACACTAATGCAAACACATATATATAAATACACATACGTATTTATATCTACCTATGGACGTACATACATTATAGATATCAAATACATACCAGGCGCCGTTGTCGTAGCTGTACCTCCAGTGCTGCCACCCACCGCACCGCCTCCTCCACCCTCACTTGACGCACTCATGCTTTCCAAATTTTCAGGAAATTTATTGATAAAAATACTGCAAAGTATACAAGTAATTTAACATTTTTGATATGGGTCTATGCTGTTGCGTTTTTTTTTTCTTATCAAACCACGGTTTTATACATATACATTGACGTATGCATACATTTGCATACGTTTATATATATCTATCGAGTATTTAAACGCAAATAAACACTAATTGTGCACTCCTTTGTACTTATGCACATTTTTACCTTGATCTTCACAATTTCTTTTCTGTGTACGTTCTCTACGATGCAAAAGTTTTCAATATCTGTTGTGTACCCTTCTGTTTATTTTAATAATGGTTATGCTCTTTCTTAGAGACGTATACATATCGTTACTAAACTATCGATATATCTGTACAAGTATTACATATCAATAGTTTTCCAGTGAACTTTTGGATTCGATGTATTGACGCGTTCAATTTGTATAATTTCTTACAATTATGTTTTTCATAAAAATAATTGAATGCATCTTATATATAAATCTACATATATATTCGTTAATGAGGTCATCAACTATTTAAATGCTATAAATCTGACATGACAACTCTAGTGGATACAGCTAACAGTACGTTTCGAGTATAACAGATACGATGCATGCAAGAAGAAGAAAAATGTTGAGATTTCCTAAAAGAAGAAGCAATGCTGTAAAGCATAACATTGCCAATCGCGAAGTAGAAAAAGACACACAATTAAGAGTAATTGGAAAAATTTTAAAGTTTAGAAATCAGTTTGTTACCAAAATATACAGGCCGGGATTGAGTAACTCTTATTTCAATTGTGCGCGCGCGTGTGTGTGTGTGTGTGTGTGTGTGTGTCAGTGTGAGTGTGTGTGTGGAAACTTGATAAATTGCACACACAGCAGTACTAGCACACAGGAACCCACCAGTTTTATTTAATTACAAGCAAAAAGTAAAGTCAGGTGTGTGTGTGCGTAAGTGAGTGCGCTCGATAATTGTTTATGGCAAGTGCAAGCTAAAAAACAGCTGGCAATAAACTAGTCCCAGCTCGTAAAGGTTAACGAAAAAGCTATCTGTGACTGTTAGTTATGCGAAAAAATTGATTTTCCAAAACGATTGCAGTTGCAGAAGGCAGCACAAAAACCAGCTGAAATATAACCCCTCGCCCAACACCCCCAATCTGTGAGTGTGTGTGTGAGTGCCCGTGTGAGTGGTGTGAGTAAGGGCTGCAAGTGATAAAGGCAGAGAAAAATAAGATAAAAGAAAAAAATCAAAGCGCGTCTTTGCCGGCGCATGCAATGAATATTGTCGGGGAATATGAATACAGCCCCAAGGATATGCTTGGCCACGGCGCCTTTGCCGTGGTCTACAAAGGACGTCATCGCAAGGTAAGAAAACGTCATGTAACGTGACTAATTACTTGTTTAACTTGTGAATGTATTTGCGATTTGTTATTGTTAATTTTAGTATGTGGGCTTGGCTCGAATTTTAAAAAATAACAACAACAATATTATTAACAATGCGCCATTGTCAAAGCAAACAACGCAAACACCAAACGACCTGCCATGCGAATTTCGCATAAAACGCAATTAAGAAATAAAAAGTGTGCCCACACCTACATAGATATATATTTAACTTCTGTAGTACCTTCCGCTCCTGCTTTGTGTGTTACGCTTGCCAAATGTCAAAGGCAGCCTAAAAAGTGACAGCGCGACTTCAGCTGACGCGACGCGTCGCTGCCAGCGCCATCGCGGTGCTTCTGTGTGTGTAAGCATGTCTTTACCAACCAAAACAAAATACATACAAATATACATACATCTATTTTTTCCTATTTTCAACTCCTTATGCTACGCTCTCTATCTCTCTCTATATATCTTTGTTATTGCCAATGTGTTTTTGCTTTCGAGTTGCTTTTACTCTTATCTCACTTTTTTTCTTACAATAAATTATTTCAAAAGAATATATTCTATGAAAACAGCTCGAAACACGTGCGTTTGTTAGTTTCGTTTTCTATTCTCTGTTTTCGTTTTGCGACGCTTTTCGAGGCCTATGTATACTCATATATACGTAGCATATAGTATATATATATATATGTATATACATAAATATTTGCGTGTGTGTGAGTTTCTGCGTGTTGAATTTCGAGAGTGTTTTGAACTATTTCAGGGTCGTGTCAAACAATATTTTTTTTTTCACATGTGTTTTATATCGTTAATGGAGGCGGAATTTTAGGCGTTTGCGAAATTTAATTTAAATAACCTTTATCTTTAGCTCTAGGTTTATTTATTTTATTATTAAATTATGCAGATTTTTTCCTATAGAATCTGACCCGCAGTGATTGATTTATTTATTGTGAACGTATTTATAAAAAGTCTGCAATTATAATAAATAATATAGGTTTGTTATTATTTTAACAACACACAATTTAATTTTACATAAGTAAACAGAAGATCCCACTAAAAGCCCTTTTGGATGAAAAGTTTGTGTCAACAAAGATACATATAATGCAATATTGAAGCCGAAAACTGAAAGGAAAAAAGAAAACAGGTTCCTCCAATCTTTCACCTACATGTTCATATATATGTATGTATGCGTGTATATAAAAAATCAAAAGTTACAGACAGCTCTTGTGAAAAAGACATTTATTTACTAATCAACCGGAAGATAAAGTCAAAATAAGAGAGATAACTATATGCAGAGCAAGCGAGACAAAATAATTGTATGTGAGCAACAAATGGGTCGCACTCTATTGTTGTTGTAGGTGCTGTTTGTGAATGCATTGTAATTAATAGGCGACACGAACTTGAGTATTTACAAAAAATAAAATAAATCTAATGACAAAAACAAATGTGTTTCGCAATTATTTTATTTTATTTATTTCTACCTCAATTGATAAGCACTGGGATTTTCATATAGAGCTTTACTTTTTTTTTTTTTTTTTTTTGCTTGTACTCGTTGGCCTAGTTTCTTGTGTTTGTTATAAACAAATTGAATTTGCTCTCACATAAATCGGATTGCTGCTCTTCGCCATTGGGTGTGTAAGCACTAAAATCAGTTTGAGTATACATGTATATATGTACATATGTACTTTTGTATGGAGAGAGAGAGAGATACTTTTTATCTGATGGATACACAAAAAACAGCTGATGCAATCGCGGGCAGCTGTTGCCGTAAATGTTTTCGTTTAAAGCTTTTTTTATACTACGGTATAATGTGTTTTGATTATTGCTTTGGAAGTTTTATAAGTTTTACTTTTACTTTTATATCAGTTGGTTATGTGATTTTTGATTTTACGCATTTATTTTCGCATAATATTTACTACCATTTTGTTTGAGTTGTTTTGATTGAAAAATGTAAATACCTTATATGTATGAAAATCACAATATCTAAAACTAATTATATTTTAATTTGTTATCCACTCTTCTAAGACATCTTTTAAATATATGCTATACATACATACTATATATATGTACGTATATAGTGTTGGCCATATATTAAGCAGTCAACTTCTCAGTTAATTTATTGCTGTCGCATTTTTTTTTTTTTGTGTGCTCGAATTTTCGATTACTCTATGCTTTGCTGCAGATAGAATAGCGTAATACTCCTTAATATATGACATTTGCTCTTAGTGTTAGCATACAAATGTGCGTATATGTGCGTGCATGCTAACCTCGCTCTATAAATAATTGACCGCATGGAACATGTGCAGGCTGACAATAAACAAAAGATACAGATTATCTATATATACATGTGCTAAGGGCCAGATAGGGAGCGATATTGCAGCCAGCAGACATGTGCGACACTCCTTGCCAGACTTGTAACCTAAAATAAGCACACATCTTTATGCAGAGCTCTATAGAGCTGCAGAGAAAAACTGAATGAATATATTCATATTTAACAAATACACACACACATCTGCGAATCATTTGCGGTTGACACGTGTTTCAATATTATTATGGTTTTGTTTCTACTTCTTACAATAGAATTTTCTACGACTGTGGTTGTGCTCGTGGAATTGCATAATACATATATATATATATATATATACAAATATACACATTTTATTGTTTATATATATATACACACATACACACACACATACACACACACACACACACACACACACACATCCCCCACATTGAGAAACATGCAAAAATGTCATATTTCGATATGTGCATAAACGAGGGCTGATCGACACGTAGAACATATTTAAAATGAATTTATATATACTGGAGAGATTTTTTATATAAGAAAATTAAAGATTTTTCAGTCATGCAAAAATGTCATTTTGTGAGATGTGCATAAACCACGGGGCGTTCAGCTAGTAGAAAATATTTAAAATGAAAATAATATTTAAAATGATATTTAAAAAAGTAAAACCAATAAAATGATTGATAATTTGCGCTAACAAATTACTCAAACTTCAAGTCTAAGCAAATTAATAAAAGAATTAATATACTATATTTCTCTACATATTAAACTTTCGCATCACCCTCGTAGCTTTTCTTTATGCTTTATAAAATATGGCAAGGTTTCGTCATACCCTTTCGCCTCTCTGTTTTTTCAGTTTTCCTATCTGTCTGCCGCACTGGCTGCACGCGTTTCAATTCTATCGCTTGTTATTATTGCTTTTGTTCAGTGTGCTTATATTTACTTTTCATAATTGTGCAATTGCATTTTGCATTTGATTTGGTCACAGTTTGCTGTTTTTGTTTTTGTTTTTGCTTTTTATTGCTGCATTCTTCAGTTGTTTTAAATGCGTTTCAAGTAATTGACAATTTTAACATATGTGATGAGCAATGTCTAATCGCAATAGAACTATAAAAGATTTTAGATTAATTAATTATACTATAATTATACTATACTATAATTATAATACTATAAATACTAAAGTAAACAGAAATATTAAATGGACAAGAAATCAATTTATATATTTATTTGTAAAGTTAAATTCGTTGTTATTTTCTAAAAAAAAGGTTTTTAAAATATTATAAAAAGCTTTAAAAAAAATATCTACTTATATATATATAATATATATATATATATATATATATATATATATTATGAATATAAAGTAATTAGATTTCGGGCAATTTCGGAAGGTACTTGGATTGCCATTGACTTCAATGTTGTGCTAAATTCTTGACCCATATGGAGGAAATGAGTACAAAACATATGCTCGAAACTCGAGCTAAGCAATAAATGAATACCAAACGTTTTGCAAATGCTGTTGAAACGTGAACGGGAAAGTTGATGACTCTTCAAAACGGAAGCTGACACTGCTCGACCCCGCCGTAATACGCCCGAGCACTCCTAAAAAACACATTTCAATTGTGCTAAATTAGTTTGTGCATATGACGAATTATAATTGGAGTTCAATGTGCCTTGCGGCTTTGATAAGGCTAACAGGCCACATAAAAAACAATTGCGAAGAGCAAAAGAAATTTCAGCCAAAGTGCATTGGCCCCCAACTAAGAGAGGAAAACAAATTTTGTTTTTGGACAGAAATGGCAAAAAAGAAAGAAAAAATAATTGCGCAGAAAATGCGAAAAACAAAAACAAAACAAAGCCAAAAAGTATCTGACAGATATAGAGATACACACACAGATACAAATATAGTGACAGAGATACACTTGAGCTATTGGGCGCTGCTGAACTGGTTTGCCGCGGTGAAAATGTAGCTGGAAAAGCAAGACGAAGCCCCTGGCGGAAAACTCTTTTGGCAAAACTACGTCGCAGACTTTGAGATTCGCGCAACGCGTGATTGACGGAATATAAGAAAAGATGTGAGCAATGCGTCAGTCGAATGTGCATGACCATGAAATACCCAATGTTTCCATTTCACTTGAATATATTGCTATTAACATGAAAACAAATAAAATAATAAAATGGTAGTTAAAATATATATAATATTTTGTGTATGTATACAACTTATATACCTGTTAACTGGCCTTAACACAGGGTATATGAAAAAACTCTACCGGGTATTGTTGCCTACATATTATGGCTTATGAATGAATAAACGGAATATATAGAACATCAGCGAACTGAAACTACTGTGAATTGTTTGTTAAACCAGTTTGTATGCGAATTCTGATCTGCCTGCTATAAATTTATATATTATATTGGTATATATATATATATATATATATATACAGTGGCGAGCAAAAGTGAGTGAATGTTTGCAAATTTTGACTTTGACGATGTATAAAAAAAAAACTATACAAGCAAATCAAGAATTTTTTTTATTTTTTATTTATTATACTATTCTTAACAAATAAAACAAAACTTCAAAGAAAAATGAGATAAATTCAAAGAGTTAGAAAGAAAAACCTAAAAAAACTCGCATAAACTCAATTTTGCACGTTTTATTATTTGCATCTATCTTCGCACTTCTACTTGTTTCCTTAGACGAAATCATTCAGATTTTCCGTTACATTCATTATTTTCATATTTTTCTTATTCGTAGAATGATCATGAAGATTTACCGTTATCTTAGTTCTTTTAATTTTCCTATTCATAAAGCAATTTGACACGTGTTTATTGCAAATAAAGTCGCACTTTTTCCTTTTGTAGCACATTAAATATTAATTGTTACAAATTGTTTAAATATGAAAAAAATTTCAACTGAAATTGAAAATAGTGTTGTGTGCCTGACCGAGAAGGTTTTTCTTCACGTCGAAAAGCTTGGTATCAGTCAATCCGCAGTGATCGCAGCTCAAAAAAGACGAAATGTGACACCCAAATATCAAGTCAGAGGTCGCAAAAAATTGTTAACGGACTCAGATGCTCGACTAATAATATTGGAAATGAGGAGAAATAGGTTGCTAACACCAAAGGGGGCTTCTGTAGCAATTGAAAAAAATGTTAGCGAATGGACTGCTAGAAGAGCCCTTTGAAAAATCGGATGTGCCTCATCCGTTATGAAAAACAAACCTGCTTTATCTGAAAAAAAAATGTAAAAGCTCGATTGAAATTTGCAAAAAAAATTCAAAAGCTGGACCAACGATTGGAAACGAGTTATTTGGTCGGATGAATCAAAATTTAATCGTTATCAATCAGATGGAAAGCTTTACTGCTGGCGTAGACCTGGGGAGCGAATTCAAAGCCACCATGTAAAGCAAACTGTCAAGTATGGCGGCGGAAGCATTATGGTTTGGGGATGTTTTACTTGATGGAACGTTGGTCGTCTGCATTTAATTGAGGGCATAATGCGCAAAGAGAATTACCTAAGTATTTTGCAAACTCATCTTCCCAATTTTATTAAGATATGCGCGTATCCCGAGAAAGAAATAGTTTTTCAACAAGATGGGGATCCAAAACATTCCGCGAAAATTGTGAAGGAATGGATTGGAAAGCAAAATTTTAAGCTAATGGAATGGCCAGCACAGAGTCCCGACCTTAATCCAATAGAAAATCTATGGTCCATTGTGAAAAGGCGTCTAGGACAGTACGACGCAGCACCAACGAGCATGGCCATGGTCTGGGAACGGATAGAAACCGAGTGGAGACAAATTCCGAAGGAAATTATACAAAATTTGGTAGAGAGCATGCCAAAACGTATAAAAAAAGTTTTTACCAATAAGTGTCTATGGACCAAATATTAAAAATTCGTTATTTTATTAATATTTTTTAAACGTGCAAAATTGAGTTTATGCGAGTTTTTTTGGGTTTTTCTTTCTAACTCTTTGAATTTATCTCATTTTTCTTTGAAGTTTTGTTTTATTTGTTAAGAATAGTATAATAAATAAAAAATAAAAAAAAATTCTTGATTTGCTTGTATAGTTTTTTTTTTATACATCGTCAAAGTCAAAATTTGCAAACATTCACTCACTTTTGCTCGCTACTGTATATAGCGTGGGTATTTAATTCAAGACCAGACAAGTTATGCGCATATTCTAATAAGTCTGTCTGCTCATGGAAGCTGTTTAATCTCTGGAACATGATTGAAATTCGATCAATTCATTATTGATATTAGCTTTCGATTCAGAATGTTTGTTTTGATTATGTAACAAAAGCTAATGTAACTTCCGTTTTGCTAAATGAGCACATAATGCAAAATACGAAAGCTAAATAAATATGATGAATATAAAATGACCTATGAGCTATGTTCAGTCCTTTGACTTAATTTCATCGAACTCTAAATCTTATATATTAATAATGGAATTTGAATCGTATAATATATGTTAAATATTCTGTATCATTATTCATATATGTACTTCGTTGTCATATACCAGCTTTGCTAATTATAATTTTCATTATTATATGTTTGTGCTTATTAATTTTTTTGTGGTTTCATTTTAATGTTATCTCATAATTTTGTCCTCCCTTCGTAACTCTGACCTATGGCAGAGTGTGTAATCTGTTGAAAGTAATTACCATATCTCCTACTGAACCCCACGACGATCTGCTGGAGTACCGTTAAACAAATGTTTTTTTTTTTTGCTTTGCTTTTAATTGAGCTGCCGTGTGGCATCAAAGGAAATTTATTACTATCTTTAATATATTTATACTTGAATAAACAAACAAACAGATGTATTAAAATAAAAATGAGCTCGGTTATCGGTCAAGATGGAAGTATTTCTTGATTGTCAATATTTATAGAAAATGCAATTGTTTTAAATAAAAAATTCGATTAACACTTGATAATTAAAATGTTGCAAAGTGAGAGATTCTATAGAAAGTTATATTTTTAATGTCAAGTTTAACAGCACAAAGAGTGAAATAGAAGAGTAGTAAACAAAAATATAGATTCAAGTCGCGAAGTGTAAAATCAGAATGAAATTTAACATTGAAAACGTTATTAAAGAAAAGAAAAAGATTACAAATTCTGTATTTGGTAGCAATATGCAAGTTGGTAGTACAATAAGTGTATAAGGATATATCAATATTATGCAGAGTTATAGCATCGTATCATA
Source organism: Drosophila stalkeri (assembly GCA_035047405.1). NCBI lineage: Eukaryota > Metazoa > Arthropoda > Insecta > Diptera > Drosophilidae > Drosophila > Drosophila stalkeri. The sequence goes on along the minus strand of JAWNPR010000041.1, from coordinate 241,295 downwards.
CGAGTATTTTATACGTTTGCGAAATGAAAGGTAGTTACACAAATTAACACTTTCCTTTGTTGATTAGGCGGGTGATAGACGGGACGAGGCAACAGGTAAACACAGACAAAGAGTCATTGTCGTTTGTTAAGTGCCAAGTAAATAAATAACATGCTGGGAAGACAAAGGGGGAATGTTACTGTTATCAGTTAAGGTAAAGTAAAGACTAGTCAATGGTAAAGTGCAGATATCCCACAATGTCTGGCAGACAGACAGTCATGCGCTTAGACTGTCTACTCAATTTAATGTATTTTGCGTATCTAATTGGACAGCGAGACAGATTGAATTTATTTTTATAACATATGTATATATAATAAGACAGGCCGGTAAGCTTTGGTGTAATTGAGCAAAGAAGGGTAAAGCCACATTTAAAGATTTTTTAACCAGAATCTAAAGGGGTTTTTAGTAACTTGAAATTGAAATAAATTAAAGAAAATGTTGATTAATATTATACAGAAAATGCGAATATTAATTTCTACGACTCTCTATGTGCTTCTCATACCGTGTTTACAATTGAATCATGAATATTCTGCAAAGTAATTAATTTTAATGATTTGACCTCATTATTCAATTAGAGCTCTTGAAGAAATTTCATAATTCAAATATAAATTCCGTGTTAATACTAATAAAATCATCAATTGTAAGCAGACTTTTTTAATTACGGCGGTAACACTAGCTTATTGTTTGTTGGGTATTGCCAATCAGATTAACGGTAGTTGACACATGACTCATTAAAATCAAGCAGTGAACACAGTTTTTATTGTTAACTTTTTCAAAGAGCATTACGCTTAAATCGTATAGAATTTCACTTGGTTATTGACAGGTCAGCATTATTTTTTTTTATTAATTAAATTAAAAATAAGTAAAAGCTTTTACGGGTTTCGTTCAGTGACTTTAATACATTAAGCAATACTAATGAATGTTAATTTATACTTTATTTTCACCTTTCAGAAACACATGCCCGTGGCCATCAAATGTATATCCAAGAAGGGGCTCATCAAGACGCAGAATTTACTTGGCAAGGAGATTAAAATTCTAAAGGAACTAACTGAGCTGCATCATGAGAACGTTGTGGCCCTGTTGGATTGCAAGGAGTCGCAAGACTGTGTGAATCTGGTCATGGAGGTGAGTACTACAAACCATATTCATATATATATGCTTTTTGGTTATCAGTTACCTAATTCAAAAAAAGCCTAATCAGCAGTTCTACCCGAATAGTGTTGTGTCATTGTTTATACCTTCCTACCTTTTGTTGTTGCAAAACAACTAGATACTCTACTACGCCTTGTTCATCATTAATGATATGTGGTCTAATCGTATGACTCAGTTCGTTCGCTGCCCGATGCAAAAAGGTGCACGTAGGCAAGGTTGTCGTCATTGAGCAGCGTTCCACATCCCGCACTTTTAGCTAAAAACACTACGCATTTAATTGCGGAAGTTGCAAAGTGTGTGTGAAAGCAAAATAAATATGCAGAAGCTAAACGAAACGACGCATTTAAGAAGCTTGCTCAACTATAGAATACCCTTTAATTAATAACAGACAAATCACGGCAATTCGTATGCGTATTAATAAGGAGATTCTTTCATATATCTTCTTCTTATTTATTTTATTAAATTCCTCTTTGTGCAGTATCCTTAAATTTTAAGATGCCTGCCTAATTACAGCATACCTTATAATGTTTCGTGCTTACATATAGCGCAAATGCGCTTTTCCGTTGTGTTCCGAATCATCGTATATACTTATGTATATATTTCTAAATTTATAATACATAATATACATAAACTATTGTACTTTTTCATTCTACGACATTTCTTCTTATCCATTTAATCAATATATTTACTAATCTGTTTTTCTTAATATACCTGTTTCGCATATTTAAACAGGTTTTTCTTTTTGCAAATTTCGCAATTTAAAAATATTTCTCCCCCAAACTTTGATTGCTTTGTTTATTGATTTATTCATTTGACTATATACTTCCTACTTATATATATGTGTGTAGTTCTGCAACAGGTGTCTATAGACTTTTAACACACAGTGTTTAATGATATGAAAATAGGTCAGATTCCCGTGCGAAGCATTATTGAGGCCTCGTTGATAAGATTAGATGGCATTGTTTTGTTGTGCACACATATATTTACATAGATATCTTCAAGATCATTTATGGGAGAGAAATGAGGATGTTTATATTTTGTCTACAATTATTAGAATTCAAGTGCATATTCTTCAAATATACTAATGCATGAGTTTATCTATAGATTTAATTATCTAATTTTAGTTGAAAAAAATAATAATATTTAAACATTCAATTAGTTCCGTTTGCTTTGGCTGACTTTGGCATCATTATGATGTCTACTACGCCGTGTTTACCCAACTTCTCTCTGTTTTTCTACTGTGTGCTCTAATTTCTAGTGTAGTCAGTTTATTTTAGTAGTACTTATTAAAAATGTTGAAAAATTTTTTATTTATAGCAATTTCGCTTATGAAGTGCTATGAAATATGATTATTCAATTTGTTTATACAGTAGGTTTTTATTTCTCTAATGAAATCTCCATATTGTCGATAACCGAATGGCTTCTCATTAAAAAAGACAATCGAATTTGGGTTTATACTATTTACAACAATTAATTTTATTGCATAATTGGAAAAGAATCTATTATTAAGAGTAGGGAAATTTCTAACAGCTATAACAATTTGCATTAGATAATATCGATATGATGTTTAATAATGTGCTTGAAACTTAACCACAGAAGATATTTTTAATTTAAGTTGTTTGCTACCCGAAAACACAAAAATGTGAACGAACTACAAATTAAACATATCCACGAAATCAATAACTAGGCGACTAGGTGACTTACAACTAATAGGGGAGCTATTAACTAAAATTTCCGCTATAATTCGGAAATTTATATTGAATACAATGCAAACAGAGTTCAAGTCTCGTAATGTTGGCAAATGCTGCTGGATGTATTGACAATGTGGTTTCTCATTTTGGAATCATTTCTAAGGCAGCGAGCAAGTCGGTGTATATATGTGCGTGTTTGTGTCTCATATTTTAGGCTAGCTTATTTAACGGTATTTCCTCAGTGGGATGCACCTGATCCTTTGGCTCCGGTTTGCTAGTGCGGCAGCATTTCGTTTTAATTCCGCCCAGATCTTTGCGACAAATCAAGCCCACAATAATGCCCACAACAGCAACTACCATGATGCCTGTAAATTGTTGAATAAATAAATAAAATGTTTATCAAAATATTTGTATGGCCTTGCACTCACATATGAGCAGTATATTGATGGTCTCCTGTGATATGGGCACTTGATATGGCTCCTCCTTGTCTGTGGGTTTATCGCTGCTGCTCTCAGTCATGACGCCCGCCTTGGCTACGCTGGCCGTCTCGTTGGCCACCCGATTGCGATTGCGATTGGCTGCTGAAACAATATGTGCACAATTACTTAAATGTCCATATATATTTACCTATATTCGAGTTTTTGTTTATTACCTGTCCGCGGCGGCGATGGCGTCGTTGGTTTCGGAGTGCTGGGCAGCGCAGTCACTCCCTTGAAGGGTGGATCTGACGCTTGGATGAGACTGTCGTTAAATGATGTTCCTAGTACCAGCTCGAAGCAGCTGACATCAAAATTCTTGAAGCTGATGTTGTCAATCGATTTGAGCAGATTACACAGCTCCTCAATATTCGCTTGATCCAGTTCTGGCAATTTCAGTTTAATTATATATTTAAGCGGCGTGAAAGCTCTCGTATTGATTTGCTGTCAAAAAAATAAATAGAAGAGGAGACACTGTACTATGCGCGAGCAAGAGTTAGAGCGTGACAACTATATAGGCGCACTTAATAGTACTGCCAACTTATCTGCTGACTGCTGTCGCCTATCGATAGATATATGCGATAGTTTGGCGCGTAACTTACTCGTTTGAATTCGTTGTTATCCAAGCGTAGTACTTTTAGAGCACTCATATTCATGAATATTTGCTCCGGCAGCTCCGTCCAGCTGCAGTTCGAACAGCTGAACTCATTCAAACTGGGCTGATTCAAAAACGAACCATCTGTGCGCTGAACGATACTATTATTGCTGAAGTCCAGCAAAGCCAAATCAGTGGCGCCAGCAAAAGTATCTGGATCGATTTTGGTCAACTGATTGTTGGCTAAGCGAAGACGTTGCAAACGTTCCATGCCAGTGAATGCCTAAACAATACAAATATTAATTAAATATATATTTGTATAGGGATAATATGTATGACTGACCTCCTTGTCAAGGCGTCTAATCAAATTGTGATTTAAGTTGATTTCGACCACTTTGGACAAATTGGCAAAATCTTCGGCACGCAGCTCCGAAATGACGTTGTGGCTCAAATCAATAATAGCTGCCATTTTTGGCAAGTCCAATGGCACATGAGTCAAATGTGCATTGGTGCATTGCACATACTTGAAATCCTCCAAGCATAGGCAATGCCGTGGACAACTTGGCTCTAGAACATGGCTACTGCGTCGTGGAATGCCTGTAAGCAATGACAATAAATTAAAATTGAGCAATTTTCTACTCTATTCTACTACTACTGCTATAAGGCTTACTAAAAATGGGCCTAAATGTGGTTGTTGTTGTCGATGAGGCTATTCCCGATTGTCGATTTGCTGCAATCTCTGGTTGTATTTTATCCGACGATTCGTTGCTCTGCACTTCATCACCATAATCATCATCGTCATATTCGTAATCATCATTAAAACTATTGTTGTTGCTCTTGCCTTTTTGGCTTTGGTCAGCGGGTGCTGTTTGGCTTATGCTGAAAGAAATAAATAGAAAATGAACAAAATTAGAAGCGAATGCGAATATTTACACCCCATTTTGGCTATTAGCCGAGGTAAGCGGGCTTAATTAGCAATTGCTGACCAAGTGGTTGGGCCCAAAATAAAGAAACTGAATTGACTGCGAATGTTTGCCAATTCGAGATAATGCACGATTACATCATGAACAGACACACCCAGCAATTTGTCCTGAAAACTGCTCTTGACCCATTTGTAAACACGCTATCAGTGATGCCCTGTAATAGCTGTCAAATGGGGTATAGTAAACTAATACTTTAGGCAACGTTATAACAATAAGTTTTAATATAATATACTATATATAATATAGTACAGAATATATAGTCTATATTTATATACATATTAATTTATTATTCAATGAAATAATATCACCTTTTTTTTTGTCATTTGACTGACTGGTATTATCTGTATTTATGGGCAGGGCATTTTTTAAGTCAAAAATACCTCAAGAACATTTTGCGTTGCTCTTCTTGCTAGTATTTCTTTTGGTTTCATGCCTTTTTGCCGTCTGTTCGCTCTTTATCATTATTCGCTTTTGTTTGATATAGTTAGGCTTTTCGAGCCATATGAATGAAAACAAGCGGGAAACCTGTTTACGTCATGGTTACAGCGAAATCTTGGCCGGTTTTTTTTTTTTATCCATTCTCTCTCTCTCTCTCTCTCTCTCTCTCTCTCTCTCTCTCTCTCTCTCTTTCTCACTCTGCCTCGCGGATTCGTCTTCGTCTCACTCTCACTTTCGTTCTGTTTGCTTGTCGTGATTTTGTGACCAAATAACTTGGCGAATTCTGAAACCTTCATTAGGAGCGCGTCAGATTGTGAGGGAAGTAAGTAGCTTTCCTTACAGTTTATGAGTAAGAAAAAAAAAACATTACGAGCTGACATACATTAAATATATATGTATGTATATAGGTCTGTGTTTGTTTGTGTGTCAGTTCAAGTGCTTCTTATAATCACCCGTTGCTACTTCTATAAATTGCGTGACTGTTGGATTCTCGAGTATATTTAGTATAGTATATGTGAGAGCTTTGTCTGAGCAGCTAGGAATTAGTAGCTTGTTAACAAAATTAGTCGCTGTTTATAGTTTATGGAATGAGTAAGTATAGCTCTAGTTAATGCTATAAATAACTGAGTTTTAGATTGTTTACTCAACAGTTAATTTAGAAATACAAGTATTAATATAATACGAAGTTTCTATTATAATATTTAATGTGAAATTTTACTTGAATTGGTTAAACCTGCAGCCAGCCGATATCTCCTCTGCCCTTATTTGCATACATTTTAGATGGACTAACTGCAGGTGAAATAAAAAGCCGACCTTCAGAAATGTATTTTCATCCATATACTCTCAAATACTCAAGCAATTTTATAGTTCGCGAAATAAATCGATAGAGAAGTTTTTTTTTGTCTTGTTATATGTCTGTAAATAGAGCCATGCTTGACTCATAAAACGGTTCGTTTTGTTTGCACTAAAACGCTTTGAATGTTTACCGCATTAAATAAACATATTTGATAAGTGGAAATTATCGGTGCAACTGTTGGCTGGCCTTATCAATGAGTCGATTAGGGAATTCATACATAACTACATAATAACATTAATTGCGGGTGGGACTTGTGTCACTGTTACCGTGTTACCGTGCCGGCCATAAATAAAAAGGTATTTAATTCAACGAAATTTGAGTTTGATATAATGCCGGTTCAAGGTCCGTTTAACCGAAGTGTCGGAGGCTTTTATTTTTTCAACAGGTTTACGTTTCAATTTATACGAATGCATATCTAAACTCATGGAACTTTGTACTTTGTCTTAGCGCTCTGTAATAGGTTGTCACTCGTCAACAATGCGAAAGGTTGATCGATGTGTCATGGACGATTTGATGAATGAGTTAGACGAGCCCAAATTTACTTTGGGAATTTTTTTTATTAATAAAATTAAAGTGCTCAGTTGGGGGCTAAAACAGATTGCAGATTATACAATATATTATTTTATGTTTATTCATAATTGTGTTTACCTTACGCTCAGCAGAAATATTAGAAGTAATCCAAATTTGTAGTAAACATGCATATTGCTTATTATTTGTTGTCTTTTAATGATAAGTGCTTAGAAATGTTTTATAATTTTATATTACTTAATATTTTTAATCAGGGCATTAATTTCATGTCATTGTTGAATCACTTTTTATGCTGTTGAATAAAGTTGAAGAAATTTAATTATATAATAACACACTTATACAGTTAAGTCGTTTTGTTTCGTGTTTCTTTTGTTTCTTAATATTTTTGTTGTTGTTTTGTATTTTGCACAGTTTTGTAATAATTCGCTTATTTAGACGGCAAGTGTTTTCGTATATATATATATATGTATATATATGTAAATATATATCTCATATTCCAAAAAATATGTAACTTTGAAACGCACTTGTAAGATTCACATTGAAAGGCCAGTCATGCTGTAAGCATGAGAACTACAGTTAGCACACTTGCATATTAATCAATTTCTGATTTGTATATAATATATATATTTTACTTTATATCATTTAATACCAAAATAAATCGTGCAATATTTGTTTCACTCCGAGATTTTCCGTTGGATTTTCCAAAACACTGCGATATAAATTATATGTATATAAATTCCTTAACTTGTGTTTTGCCGCTATTTTATATTTATATATATATATATACATATATATATATATATATATATATATATATCTACATGTGTCTCTTTGAGCGTGCAAACGCAACAAACCGAACACGCTCGCTGCCAACTTGTGACTAAATGGATAAAAAAAAGGTGAGCGCAGAGCAAAACAAAAAACATTACCCAATGCATCAACAACGAGGGAAATTTAACTTTATGTTGAGCAGGTGTTTGCCAGAGAGAGATAGAGAGTTCGGGGGACTTTTTTTCTTGCTTTTGTTTTTGCTTGTGAGCGAAGTGAGCCTGAGTCTCTCACGTCTGCGCCTCACTCACGTTTCCATGGCAGCACATTTTGCACGTCATCTCTCTCATCTTCATTTCTTTTAAACGCTCTCTGCGTTAGACATTTTACTTTTACTTAATTGTTGAACCGCCAGATGTTGTTGTTAGTAACAGTTTGCTTTGCCCAGTCGTTAGAATGTTTAATTGATAATCTTATCAAATTGTGAGTAGCGCTTATTACGGATTCTGCTTTAATAGAAAAATAAGCGTATTTTGTTGTCAACTGATATGTATTTCGTTATACATTTGTTATTGTGCATATAATATTTGTTGCGACTTATATACTTCAGTTTCAATTGCCCTATTTATTTCTCATCTTACAAGCAAACATACAGAATCATTTGAAGTCTTTTAATATTCCATACGCAGTTTTGTAACATATATAGATATATATTTTTTTTAATAATTCTTTATCACTAATGTTCTTTTCTTTATGTTAGACACAACTGTTTGCTTTATGTGGAAAGTCATGTTGTGTTTATCGCCTCAGATTCGCTACAAAATGATTGACCTTTAGTCGCTGAGTAGCGGCAAGTATTTCTATGTGATTTGTTGTTGTTAAATTCTACATAAATATTTTGTTAAAACGCACTCAATGTTTGAAGTCTACACATTCCGCAAGCTTTCAACATTTGTTGTTGCTTAACACATGATTCGATTTCTTTAAGTTTAGCGCGAGTCATGCGAGTGGTGCGAACGTCCCTAACAAACTGAGTAGCGCGCGATTGCCGCGTCGATGTGAGTGCTTTAAAGCTTCAGCTTGGCGAGCATAGCAGTTATTCTGCTCTTTCTGCCTCTCTGTCTCTCGCTCAGTCTTTCGGCACAACTCTTTTTGGTTCTCTAAATTTTATTTCATTTACCATGTAATGTATTATATTAAAAGTTAGCAACTGTTTTTGACGTTACCGATACACTGACTCATGCGTTACTATTAATTTTATTTTTATTGTTATAGTTTATATTTTAATTTGGTATAGCTCATACATTGATTGTAGAAATATTGTCCAAAGTACACATGAAATGACACTCTTCCATCTGTGTGCTTTACATGTCATTGACTTTTTATATCTCTCTTTATTCTGAGTGGTTTTTGTTTTGTAAATGTGCCTGCGCCCGGCTGCCCAAACTGAATCTTTTGTCATTTTTAATTGCTTAATGTTGTTGTTGCTTTTATTATTATTAGAGCGCATTGTCTGCTCATTACAGTGGAAGTGGCCCACACATTTTGTAATTTTTATCAAACAACCATGAAAAATTTTGCTCGTGCTTATTACTCATAATATTTCCCAGTATAAGTATTTTTTTCTGCAAAGGAAATTTGCTTTAGTGCCACACAATTTTCTGTCTGAAGGTCAGATGAATCCTTTATCTCAGATATCAAAAGCGGCGATTGTTTCTTGTGTGTGCTATAACATAATTAAATCAGCGAGGGCTGCATATACTATATGTGTGTAGCTTCTATAAAATAAAAAGAACTCGCATTCACTCTTACCATTCTTTTCTAATTTATTTCACAATTCTCATTCCATTAACTCGCCCCTATCGCCTCTATATACGAGTCTTATATATTCAAGAGGGCTTGACTATAAAATATAATAACTTCAACTCTAAAGATGTCTCCAAAAAAAGGAAATGTGCTCTTCAATTTTTATTTTGCTAAGAAACCAGCCAGCTGCTCTTAATATATAAAAAGTTCTGTATAACTAGAAATGATTATAACAGCTGCAGACTCTCACAAGCTGTACCACTCGCCCCTTTTAAGAAATGAGAACAAGATGAAGGGGTTAATCAGCTTTTTTGATTTCTAAATTGTCGGAAATAATTTCACTTTGACCTTGAGCTAACATCATAGTCGGCAAACCTATAGAGATGTCGTTTGCACACACATTTATTCCATAATTGTCTGACGGGCAAACAAAAGACCTCGTTGAGCTCGAGGAGCCAGCTCGAAAGAGAATCCATGCATAATTCACAAACTACAATCTCATATGTTTTCACTTGATTGAGCTTAATTCATTCGCATAGTATGCTATTTGCTTGTCGCAGCTTCTCGTTCAGAGAATTTAATTCTTATAATTTTTTTTTTTTTTTTTTTTTAATTTTGTTGTATTCTTTTGAGAACTTTGCATTAGAATAGAGCGCACTACAAATAATTGGTTTGTTATAGTAAAACAATTGCATAATTATTACGCATTCAGACAGCTTTCGTTGAGGTCATATATCAGGCGAAGATCGGTTTCATGGTCATTTGAGTCGTTATCAGCGTTGTCCGCAATCGAGAATCCTTTTTGTCATCATCATAGCTCAGTTTAAGCTGCAGTTGTTTGCTGTTGCTCCTGGGTTGTTGTTGATGCCGCCGAGCTGGCTTCGGGCGCCTTCTCATTAATGGCCAACCAGGGGCAACGCTTCTGCAATTCCATGCGGTACCTCGGATGACTGATGGCATACACAAATGGATCTATGCAGGCCACCAGCTTACAGGTGCAGGCCGGTATCATGGTAGCTCCAGGTGTTAGCAAGCTTTTATCGCCGAAAGCTCCAATGAGGGACATCACACCGTATGGTGTCCAAGACACGAAGAATAAAAAGCATATGGTAATGGCTGCCTTTGCAATGCGTATCTCAGCCGTATCCTTGCTCTTGTCCACATTAGAGCGCAGCGACTCAACGTTCATCTTCTTGGCCTGGTCGCGCAACGCCTGCTCATGGCTGAAAACATGTCCCACAATCTGGCTATAGTAGTAGATTATCATCAAAGTGGGGCACACGAAGCTGAAAACGAAAATGGTGCCCACAAATAGGCGCGTATCAAAGTTATCCGTTAGGTAATCGAAGGAGCAGGATGTCAGATAACCCTCTGGCACGAATCGGTCCCAGAACTGTGTGAGCGGCAAAACAACCCATGGAGTGCAATAGAGCCATATGATTATGTTCATAACAATCGCCTTGGTGAAGGTCATATTGCGATTCATGGGCTTCGTGATGACATTAAAACGATCATAGCCAATGGCCGCATTGGTCATTCCAGCCCCAATGCCCGAGTACGATCCGATGGCCGCAAAGATCTGGCATCCAGTATTGCCTAGAGCGAAGCCTCGATGGAAACTGTTGTAGATGAAGATGGGCGCTTTCAGGCACATTATAAAGTCAAAAACAGCCAGATTCAGCACAAACATATTGGAGGGCGTGCGCAGCGATTTAGAAGTCGAAAAAATCCAGATAACCATGCCGTTGCCCACGGTTGAAGCGCAAAACAGGAATATGTAGAAAATGCCGAGCATGTAATGCATTGAGGCCGGCGGCTCTAGCTGGGTGAGCCAATGCTCCGGTATATACTGTATCTGATCCGGCGGCACATTCCAGCCCAAGAACTGTAAATCACCGTTGCCCGAAATGCGTGCCTCCGGCCTTAGAACAGGACTCACGCTGGCATTGCACAGCGGCCCCACGGCGTCCACCATGTCGCGTTTACGAGCTGCGGTTCGAATCTGTGGCTTGAGCTCCATCCGAACCACAGTGTCTTTTATACCATTAACACACCTTTGGCTAATTGAATTTGGTAGTGGGCTTGCGTGCTGCCAAATACCTTTTTTTGCCAATTGTGCATTTACCACAAATGCCAAACAACAAGCTGGCTTAAATGTATCGCAGTGATTTGAGTTTTGCAGGCCAATGTCTAGTTTGTATGATAGTTGTCTGATGTATTATTATTCTCAAATATCTTTGGAAAATGTCCAAGTATATATTTTAATATTTATATATAATATTTATGTATTCTTAATAGTCTAAATATTTGGTTAGTTAAGTGCCTCTCTTATTCTCTCGCTGATTTCTCCGTTTGCTTATTTTTTTTTAGTATTGCAATGGCGGCGATTTGGCGGATTATCTGAGTGTTAAGGGCACACTAAGCGAGGATACTGTCAGGCTGTTTCTTATACAACTAGGTAAGAAATTCATAGAGTTATATTAATATATGATTTTCGACATTCTGTATTCTTAATTGATAGCTGGTGCCATGAAAGCACTTTATACCAAAGGAATTGTGCATCGTGATCTCAAACCACAAAACATTCTGTTATCGCACAACTATGGCAAGACATTGCCAGCACCATCCAAAATTACACTGAAAATTGGTAAGTTATATAGATTGGATCTACCAAAATATAACTGAAATGTTTGAATTAATTATTATATTTTAATGAATATAAGAGAAAAGTCTGAGACTATGAAAAGATAGAAAATGATAATAAAAATAATAAATCAAATGCAGAATCCAGTTGATAATTACAATACCAAATGGATATTGCTATCCAAAATTAAATATTTGTATTCGTATTTCAAATTTAAATTTAATGTCTCTACATTAGAATTGTTTTCTAGGGAAAGTTTATCGTTGTTTATATGATCATTAACCTTTTACTTGTATATTATTATTTCTTGAAATTTTTCTGCAGCTGACTTTGGTTTTGCGCGTTTCTTGAACGAGGGCGTCATGGCAGCCACGCTGTGCGGTTCACCCATGTATATGGTAAGCGTTCAATTTAATCTAAAATCACTATTGTTTTTATAATATTCTAAATACATTTTTATTGGTAGGCACCGGAAGTGATTATGTCATTACAATATGATGCAAAGGCCGACCTCTGGTCGTTGGGCACTATTGTCTATCAGTGCCTGACAGGCAAGGCTCCATTCTATGCTCAAACACCCAATGAGCTAAAGTTCTACTACGAGCAGAACGCGAATCTGGCACCAAAGTAAGTCAGATTTTATATCACATATTATTTACAACAATTCATGATCCTTAAATTATTAATTAATCTTCTAATTAATAATTAATTGGTTTGATAAATAAAGGAAATTCACACATTATACGCGATAGGTTTAATTAAAAGAAATTAACGCTATTATTCAGATTAACTTGGTTATTAGCTATGAAGATTAGTTTATATATGAATTCCTTTTATTTTATTTTTCAGAATACCACATGGTGTGTCCCCGGATTTGCGCGATTTATTGCTGTGTCTGCTGCGTCGCAATTCCAAGGATCGTATATCCTATGAAAGCTTCTTTGTGCATCCTTTCCTGCAGGGCAAGAAGGCACCCGTGTCGCCAGGTAAGATTTTAATATTTTAATAAATTAAAATCAAAAGCTTATTAATTATACTTGTGCAACAGTCGATATGCCACCGCTGTCCACTGGCACTCCGCCCATAAAGGCCAAGAGTCCGTTACAGCAGCAAATGGAGCAGGAGCTGCAGCTGGTCAAACTGGCCGAACAACAGCAAAAGGAGCGCGAGGAACAGGAAGCGGCACTGGAAGAAGAGAATACCGGTACGCTGAATGTTTTGAATGTTTATGAATGTTGAATCTAACAGTTTTGCTTCTTGTAGTCTCTGTAGTTGCAAATCCTGCAATTTGCGCCACCATTACCAATGTGGGTGTGCTGTGCGACAGTGAAAACAATAGTGCTTCCTGTAGCTCTCATGAGGACTCGGATGACTTTGTGTTGGTGTCGAAGAATCTGCCCGAGGATCAGCGCCAGAGTCAGGGCCATGCTGTGGCTAGCCAGCCACGCCAGCAGCAACAGCCCAAACAAAATCAATCGAGTCCACCGCGTCCCAGCAGCTTGCCCATCTCAGAGCCCAAGCCTGTGCCCGCACCGGCGCGACGACAGCTGCCTAATGCTGGCGGTGCCGTTGGCTCTCCGGGCAGGCAGGGCGGAATGCCGTTGACTGTGGCCACTTTGGCGGCTGGCGGGCATCAAATTCCTCGCTCTCAGCCAATTAGTGTCAAGCAGCCGCGTGCCGATCAGCGGAAGAGTAGCGTGAGCAGCGACATCAATTCGATTTCGCCGCCGGCTGTGCAATTTGCAATTGGCACCCCGCCAACACGAGTGCGCTCCGCGTCTGGTGGCTCTCTGTCAGAGACACCGCCAGCGCATGCACCTAGTACATGGCAGGTGTCGCCCGGGCACTCTCAGTCGCCATTGCGTCGCAGCGGCAACAGTTCGCCGGTACTTCCGTCCGCAGCTCTGACCAAGTTGCCAACGCTGTCCAGTCCCACATTGCTAGTAGCTCCAGGATCGCTCGGCTCGATTGGTTCTGCGGGCAGTGGTTCCGAGAACAACAATCAACATCATATGTTGGGACCGCGTGCCTTTACGCTGCCCGAATTGGGTGCCACCGGCGGTTTGCAGAGCCTGTTAGATACGGCGGTTGGCGGGCCAGGCGCAGAACCGCATTCATTCCAAGCACCGGAACTTTCTGAGGAGACACTAATGGATCGCGAGCACAACGAAACTCTCTCCAAACTGAACTTTGTGGTGGCACTCACCGACTGCATCCAGGAGGTGGCTGATTCACGCTGTGCACCTCTCTCCACACTTATGGTTGGCGGCAGCCAGGCTACGGATCAGCACCAGATACCGCCTCATGCCCCGGAGCACTGCAAGCGAGCAGAGCGCTTGGTGTTACTTGTGCGCGCCCTCCAGCTGCTGTCGTCTGGCCTTAATTTGGCTTCGCAACAGCTACGCAATGGTCAGTTGAAGCCGTCATCGAACGTTAAGAATGGTAAGGCGAACAAATGCAAAGCTGATCTTCAGCTCCAGCCTAATTATCTATTTCCAACTGCACTCTAGCGCTGCTCACTATGAATAATAAATATCGCAGCATTTTGTTTGAGTCGAAGCGTCTGAATGGCAGCGGCCTCCTCCAAAAAGCAAATGCATTTAACATAACAGCGGATAAAATACTCTACGATTATGCGCTGGATATGGTGAGTTTATTAGTAAGCATTCTGATGTCTGACCCTAACTGTCCATTGTTGCTTTTGCAGTGCCAGGCGGCGGCCCTGGACGAGTTATTAAAGAACACCAAGAACTGTTTTGAGCGCTATAACACGGCACACATATTGCTACACTCATTGGTGCAGAAGTGCAATCATCCACAGGATAAAATGCAATTGAATAAATGTAAGTTTTCTTTGGTAATTCTCCTTATTGAATTAAATTCTGACTATAACTCTTTCTACTCTTTCAGATCGTGACGCCGTCGAGAAACGTTTGAGTATATTGCAACAACATGGTTACATCTATGTGACCGATGAGAATACTTAAAAGCAAAGAGCGAAGAGCATTCATTCGTCGATAATTCCTTAAATTATTTAACCCATTTTCGTTGAGCGTACAACATGTGATTAAAGCAGAACTACGAGTACTCTATATATCCATAAATGCATACATAAATAGAGACATACATAGCTAAAAGTAATTAAAATACTTAAAACGTCATTTCAAGTGCAACAAGATATTAGATAAAGACTTGAAAACATTTTTAAATAGACAGGCTAACTGACAAGTGTCCAATGTAAATAGTTTGAAATATGTACGTAGTTTTTGTTTAACTTTTTATTTTATATACATATATATATATAAATATATGTATACACATATACATAATTTTTGTTAAAGGTTATAAATGCGCCTGCGCTCGACGCCCATTTAGTCTTTAAGTTTATCAATAATATATAAACACACACATTATATATATAAATATATGTACGTTTCGATTTATATATATATAAATATGTATACACAAACACATACACAACAAACGGATAATCAATTAATGTTTATGGGCAAAATGCAAGCCAAACTCAGTTTAATTTATGTTTTTAAGCTTCATAGGTGCAGGCAACTTTTAATAGGTTTGTTCGCATAGTCTTATGTCTTCAATATAACTTAAATATATAATTTTCTCATAACAATTTTCATCTAAATATTCCTTTATTTAATACGCGTATTTATGGCTGCACTACACAAACAATTATTAATGTGCTATGTTCATAGTGTTTAGTTAGGTTTTCTCTAAAAAAGAAAAAAAAAATCAAAATATGAACAATTATTTTATGTAAAAATACTTTAAACAAACCTAAGTTTTTCTACAATGCCCACAAATTAAATAAGATCTATGTATATGATATACAAACAAACGCATACGAAAGTGTATAAAATAAATGCAAATTAAAACTAATAAAAAACAACTTAAAATGTAAACAGTTTGTTTTTTTGTCTAAAACTATTCGACTTGCAATTTTTTAATTTTTAAACGATAGATTTGATATGGTTGAAATAATCTATCAAAACTACCGATAGGTTTCAAACTCTTAACATGGTAGACGGAATCTGATATATATAAAAACTATTTCACTTTAAAATTTATCGAGTGGACATCTTTAAAAGCACTAAACTGTCACCCAGTCAAAGTTCGTTGCCTATAGCTGTGGCACCATCATTGACGGTATGCGCGATCCGTCGTTTTTCAATCCTCGGTGCTGCTCGTGTGGTTGTTGTTGCTGTTGTTGCTGTTGTTGCTGCTGAAAAAATTTTGACTCAATTGACCCTGAAGAATAAAGCGGTTTGGTGTGGTCTGAAGATGGTGGCTCTGGGGGCGGTGTCAATAGGAAAGAATTAAGTTCTTTGTCCATGTACTGATTGTATCCCATCCAAGTGTCGCCTTCCGTCTGGAATGACCCTATATCTCCGGCCATAAAACGATCGTCTTTTTTCGAGGATCCCTTGGCCTTCTGTGCTTTCGAACCATCCTGCCTTGAGTTGTGTTTTGATTGCTGTTCTTTGGATGGTAAAGGACAGCAACCCGAACAGCCATTGGAACAGCTATTGGAACAGCCATTGGAACAGCAGTAATTATTATACCAACAATAGCGACCGGTATAAGGATTATAGTAGCAGGCGCGTCGAGGCCAACGACAGCAGCCAGTCCTACAACCAGAGCCATTGGCATTATTATCTGCAATATTGTCATTTCCGCGTCTGTTACCCTTGTCTTGAGAGCTATGAACGGAATTTAACAATGAGCATGGATACACAAGCTTCTTATTTGCAACTTACTTCAAACTGATCTCAGTATTGCAGGCGCAGTTGCGCATATTCCGTGGTACGCATTCATTTTGGGATTTCCTTTCGGGTCTACCACAGCCATAGGCAGCAGGATCGTATTCCTCATTATTGTTGATATCGCCTTGATTATAACCTGTGGCATTTTGCCTAGTTTCGTCTTTACCCTTAGTGGACATTGTAATTGGTAGCAAGAGGTAGCAGCTTTCCGGTGGACGTGGAACTTGCAGCGAGTTACAAATGCTGCCAAATAGAATGTCTACATGAGCAATATTACCTCAGAGAGGGGCTATTTCATTATGTGTGCTAAAGTAATCTTGATTTTTGTTATATTTTTATTGATATTCACTGGGCTTGTGTGTAGTGCTGTGAACTGTACTGTGAGTTGTGCCGAATGTGGGTGATGAGACTACTGCTGTATATATATATATATATATATATATATATATATGTGTGTATACGTGTGCTGACATATAACTCACCGAGTCATGAGATCGGGGCTCGCATTGCAGCAGTTGACAACTTGAACCTCATTGATGCATTGTCGTTTGTTCTTATTATTGTTGGGCTTGATTTTCTTGCCATCATTACAGCTATAGAAAGAGACATTAGAATTAGGAGGGGCGAGAATATCGATATTAATTACTTCTTAGAAGGTGGCAGTTTTTTAGTAGGATAATCAAAGGTAGGCGTTTTGCCTGTATTTTCCATTTTGCAGTATGCACAACAACAACAACAAATATCATTCTGTTTTGGCTCTGCTGATGCGGATCTTTTGTCCACGCCTTTGCCATGGGTACAGCTGTTGGTCTTTTTCACTTTATTCTTGGCTTTATCTTTATTTTTGCCTTTGGATTTGCCAAAGCTCATACACGATAAGGTTTGTTTGGGCGTACTTTGCATTTCTTGCCACGGAGGACATGGTGGAGAGCAGTCTGTGCCTTGAAGTAAATGGGGCTCTGAACCAAATTGCATATTAGGACAAAACGTTCTATTTACGCTTTGCATTGAGAATGGTGATGGCATAGATTGAGGACCGGTGATTTGCTGGTTATTTGCTGGTTGGACTTGGCACCATAATTCCTGACCTGTACAGGGATCAAAGGGTGGGTGTTTCTTGCTAGGTAAGCCAGCTGGTCGAAGTCTTTGCTGTGACTGGCTAGGATTTATATGATTTGGTGGGTTCCCTTGAGCAGTATTTAATTGATTCAAAAAAACATCAGCGGAAAACCACATCGGTGTAAATTCAGGCATACCACAACAGTTGCAGACAGGCGGACACTCGAAGTTAATTGGTTCACAAGTATTACATCCTACATCTTTGCATGGACAACACTTTTTTTTAATAAAACAACATTTGGGTTTTGCTTTTGGCTTCGGTTTCACGCGACTAGTCAGAAAGCTTGGCACAACCACTTTTGAGAATTTCGACTCATTGTAGTTTCTTACAGACAACTTTAACTTGGGAAATCTAAAACAAGGAAATTGAATAATATTGTTAGAAACAATTGCAATAGGATTTGCTTACCCACTATCTTGATAAGGAATCGCATTAGGATTCGGATAGCTAAAATAAGAAAATTTGTATTTTAAAAATATATTTATTCTTATAAGTTATAAGAAAAAATTCCTGTGGAATTTGACTTACCTAGTACCTGGATAAAGATTTCCACCAGAACTAGTAAAGCTAAAAAAATAAAATAAAAAAAAAACAAAAAATTAAAATATAAGTTAGAAGAAAAAATTGCGGTATAACTTAACTTACTTTGTACCATGATATGGATTCCCGATTCCACAACTCGAAAAGATAAAACAAGATATTAGATCAATATAATAATTATTACATATAATTCGAAAAAAAAACTTGACTTACCTATTACCATGACAAGAAGACCCATCGTAATTCGTTATTCTAAAACGAGACAATTTACCAATATAAACTTAAAAAAAAACAATCTGTTCAATTTGTCTTACCCATTATCTTGACAAAGACAACTAAAATTACGTAATATAGAAAAAAGAAGATATATTAAGTAAAAGTCGTATATTTCAGACTAATAAACACCAATAAACTCACTTCTCCGTATAACAGGCACACATTTTTAAAGCAATTTGTCCACCTAAAAGTTCATCGTAAAAACATTAACTCATAATTTTTTCTAAAATAAAAAATAAATAAATATTTGATGTTTAGATCAAGGATTGTTTCCATAATGTTACAACTATTTCAGGAACTTGGAAAGCCACTTTAATTAAGTAGTTTAACAGTAATTCAGTACGAATGAGATACATAGATAAAGTGTATTGTTGCCTTGAGCTAGTATATAATTGTCTAAATAATCTATGCTGGCTATCTTTACGATTGCATTGTCCACATCAACTATAAAAAGTATTTTACTTTATGTGTATATTTATATTGATATTAAAATATGAATCGGGGGATATAAATTCCAACTCCACTCCACTAACTTATTAGCGATAATAAATAGATAAATGAATTAGTGCATACTAAATTGAATTCCAGTCTAAAATGTATAGAAATATTTAATATCTATTATATAATAGCTCTAAGTGTATCTGATGTAAGGACGTTAAAACTCTTCGCTATATTAACAATTACAGTTTTTGTTGTTTAAATATTCTGCATTAATGCGTCTGATTGATTTATTGACATTTCAATATATGTTTCCAACACATCAAAGTTGTTTATTGAAATTTTGTAATATGGTATCAAATAAATTAGGACGGAAGTGTTGTTAAATTCGGTTGCATGCGGTCAACAAAATGCGCAGAACTAATAGCAGAAGCCAAGCAAGAAGTGGTTGTCCTACGTGGTATAACTCAGATGCGTACTATGCAGAGAAAAGGTATCCAATGTCATTCAATGGTAGCCGGGCTCCTTTCAGATGCATGGCCGGACAGACCAACCCATTTCTAGCCTCACAATATCCGTCGAGAAGCAGTAGTTATTCGCCTCAACGGCGTCGCCTACTTGGCTCCACAAGAAATGTGCTCTTGACATCCACGCCTAGACCACATACGAAATCCCGAACACCAGCACCTTGTGTGGTGGATATGCAATTACCAATTCATAACTTTGGGGCTTCACAGCTAAATCATAATCCCAGATCGAATGGCAGCGAGCAAGACGAAAAGTTACAGAATGTGGCGCCACTAACTACAAAAACTTTGGAAATTACTGAGTCAAAGAACATATTGATGCCAGATGCGTTACCGCTCATTTTGGTGGATACGCAAAAAAATAGAAGAAAGCCCATAAAAACATCACGGGTTGAAAAAAATAGACGATATTCGAAAACGTCAGTGACTAGTAAGGAAAGAGTGGATTTAGTGGAGCAACAGACCACAGATTTAAAGAAGCCCACTGAGCCAGAAGACTCCGATGCCGTTGACGAAATCAAATCGGAGTCCCAAACCGAAACCGATGTAAAAGGAGATGCAACAACAGCTCAGGATCAATTGGAAAATAATATTGATTTTAACCATACCATAAAATGTAATTGCTTAGGATTTCAGGAAAATCAATTGACTGTGCCCGAAGAGATCGAGAATGAGATGGGCGTGGTAGCCGCCTGTGAGGTAACCGAAGCACAATATATAAGGTAAATGATTGTAATTTGAATCTAGAAATACACTCATTGCTTTCTCTGCATGTTTATAGCTTTGATTGTGACGACCTGAACCAAGGGAATGCAGAGGACCTAGATTTGGGGGAAAGCAGCTTCTGGAAACCAGCACCAACATTATATATGTCTTCATTCATGTCGCCCGGTCAGCTGGGGAAAACATCCTGTATGAATAATGCGAATAGCTTTGGATGTCAGCAGCATCAGTCGCCAATGAACAGAGTGAATGGCAGCTATCCGTGTAACAATTTTGGCTGGAACAGGCCGACGTGCATGCAACAGCAGCAGCAACAGCAACACACCGGCTATCCTGACCAACAGATGCAACACAACTCATTCTGTAACATGGCCAGCCATCAAAGGCAGTCATCCAATCCAAGACCAATGCTCCATCAAGTGCCGGTTCGGAGTAACCCATGTGGTCTAACGGAAATGCTGGCCCAGCAGCTGCAGAATCAAATGAAACAGGCTCAGGCTCACATCGATCAGGTTCAAATGCAATTAAATCAAGTCTGCGCCGCAAAACGAATGCCGACTCTGCCTGACAGAAATGAGAATTCGTGTTGCAATTCGAAGGCGAATGAAATCGAAAGAAACGCTTCAATGCAAGACCTCCAAAAGCCAACCCGAAGACATTCTATGCCGTGTGCTATGAAACCTCGGCTCATATCACCAATAGATACTACAAATGGTTCGGCTGAACATAAACTTTTGACGGGACCAGGACCGCAGGTGTTAACATTTGGTTTCTATACCATGAACGATGAAAATAAGCCACACACGTCGTGCTTCAATGCAGCATCTTTAGCGCAACACCAACGAATATATACGCCGCAACAGAATCCAATGCCATTTTTACAACAGCAGCAGCAGCAACAACAGCAGCAGCAACAACAGCAACAGCCACAGTTGCCTGGCAATCAATATAGACCGCCTTGTTTCCGGCCACGTTATGCCAAGATGCGTTTCATGATGCCACGCTGCTGGCAGGGTGGCCAATAGGGCGGACTGCACTTTCAAATTGTTGGCTTTACCCACAAAGAGGAGTTCGTAAAGTAGCGTGCCGTGTACAGCAAAAGGAGAATGCAACAGCGGCCTTTTGATATAAAGTACGGTACATTACAAACTCGATTTAACGGAGAGCTTCATACAGAGTTGGGCTATATTCAATGCTTTCGTTTCAAATCAAATAGTTGAAATATATTCTCTATATATCAAAAAATTTGTCCAGTAAAAATTAAAGTAAAATACTTTGTGGGCTTCCAGCAACAATTACCTTAAGAAAATATAGATAATATGGATAATATTATGAAATATCAGGAATTGAAAATGTTGTCAATCGTTTCAAATATTCCATACTTTTCGGTACAAAATTTTAGGGTTTCCTTTCGATTTGTGAACTTTTTGCATATGTGAATAGGATTGACGACATATTTCGTTTAAATTACAGATTTTTTATATGAAAAGCTAATTTGAAAGAGTTTTTTAAAAAATGTATAATTTGAATGCAATAAGTTCCTATCCACATACATGGTGTAACTGCTCCCGCTGTTGCGTCCATCGGCAAAAGTCTTGTGCACATCGGATGGCCAACCACATGGAAAATTCCTATAAAAAGGTACAGAAGGCTTCTAAATGCAATTTGGGACACCCCAAAATGAATTCTAATGACGCATCGACTAAACAAAAGGCGACGAACTGTTATTGTGGAGCAACACGGACATTGATTGTTTTGCCGAGTAGATGTAATGAATCGACAAATTCTAAGGACACCAAAACAATGAAATGCACACATACGTGCACTAAAAATGTACTTACTATGATATCTGACTGTGCGTGTACAACAGATTTGGTTAATACTAAAACTGCAATCGCGAAAGACCCGGAATTTCAAGGTAATAATATTACTCAAGCTGCTTCCAGCAAGGAATCATCGGAGCCCACCTTACCTCATACTGTTCCTAGCGAACAACTAGTGATGGACGTTCCCAATG
Source organism: Drosophila stalkeri (assembly GCA_035047405.1). Classification (NCBI taxonomy): domain Eukaryota; kingdom Metazoa; phylum Arthropoda; class Insecta; order Diptera; family Drosophilidae; genus Drosophila; species Drosophila stalkeri. Next base: position 218,891 of record JAWNPR010000041.1, on the reverse strand, counting down.
AAGAACTAGTGGAAACTGCATCGGAAATGGGGCCTCAGTCGTCTGGTTTAACAGTTCCCAGCGAAGAAATTCTAGAGGTCTCCTCGAAAGGGGGGTCTAAGTCGTCACGCCTTGCAGACTCCAACAAAGTAGTAATGGAGACCTCTTCGGAAAGGTTGTCTAAGTCATCAGCCTCCAACGGAATAGTAGAGACTTCCTCGAAAAAGGGTTCTAAATCGGCAAATCTAATAGCTTCCAACGGCGAATTAGGTTCCGTCTCGAGAACGGGATCGAATACGTTAGCGCCAATTGAATTTGCAGTAGGATCAGTTGGAGACAATTCTAAGCCATCTGGTTCAACATTTCCTAACGCGAAATGTGTGAAAAGCGATTCATGCTACCTTTTAGCTTGCGAAGGAACCACAGAGACTGTTTCAGAAATTGGGTCAAAGTTGACACCTCTAAAAGCTATTGGTGCAGAGTCAGAGGAGGCCGCTTCGTTATTTTGGTCTAAGCCGTCCCCTGTTAAAGTTAGCAATGGAAGAATAGTGGAGTCAGCTGCGGGAATATGCTCGTGCTCGTCTCTGCCAAAAAAATCTACTAAAGGATCTGCAGAGGCTGCTTCGAGAATATTCCCGCAGTCGTCACCTCTAACAATTCCTAAAGAACGCTTAGCAAATACTTGTTCACTAAACGGATGTCGGTTGGTGCCTCAAATAACTCCCAAAAGAGAAACCAAATCGGTACCGCTTAGCAAAAGATTTTTCTCAGTTCAAAAAGATAGGGTGGACACCTCTTACAAAAATTCAAAAAATGAGTCATTACTTAACAGTCGATCAAACGCTTTAAAGTCCACGATAAGATCTAATCGAGCTCCTCCAAAAATGAATTTGCAAGAACCAATGAAAACAATGACTAATAATAATAAATCTTCAGTATTTGGCTTTAATTCAAAACTTTTTAAGGAACTAAAAAGCTATTTAAATGAGAAATGTTTTTGTGGATTTCCCTTCAAGTCTAGTTCATTAAATCAACCAACAAAATCCAAGGAAACTAAACAAAATCAAACTAAATTGAACAGTGAGAAACTGGAGAAGACAAAACCCAAAAAACTAAAGAAGAAAGCTCCTCAATCTCTTCCTCCTGCTGTACCATCTGCTAAGTTAGAGGCCCTAAATGATATCTTGTAAGCATTAAAAGTGTATATTGTCTTGTTGAATTTATTAACATGTGCTCTATGTTCTCAAATAGCTTTGATTGCAATGTGCCTATAAAAATTTGTATACCCATTTCCAAATGTATCGAAAGTATTTGTAACATGAATACGAAGTTTTATACTACAAGCGATGTTGCAAAGGCTGAATATAATCAATGCCCCGGGGCCTTGGTCAAGGCAGACAATGTCGACAACGTACCCTCGCCAGCTACATTAATGGAATCGGCGTGCAAATTGTGCATCACATTGTGTCCGATGGGCTACTGCCCAGTTGGAGCTGTACCTTCCGTTGCACCGCCTGTGGCCGCTGAAGCGCCAACAAATCTTGTAAAGTCTAAGCAGTCAACGCCATCTGTTTCAGAGCGAGCTTCAAAGAAAAAGAAAAAAGTATTGCCACCGAAGGAATTAGCAACGCAACCGAAGGAACTACCAAGACAGCCGAGGGAATTCAGAAGGAAACCAAAGGAATTTCCAAAGCAACCGAAGGCATTTCCAACGCAGTTCGGAATTTGTAATTGTTGTAAAAATGCTCAACAAACTAATCAGCATTATTGGAGCCCGGACAATGATGAAAATATGCCCAGTTTAATAAGTTTTAACAAAACCGATAATCCAACTCCACCAAACTCTATTATAACAATGGAATCCAACATGCAAATTCAAGAGATGATCCAATCCGATAGCACAAAATTAAATACTAATAACAATAATAACAACCATCGCCCGCTGTCAAGTCTTGCATCCCTGAATATGAAATCGAACAGTAGCCAGCAGATGAAGGCAATATCAGCTTCAGATATTGAAGAAGAATATTCGCTGGTTTCATTGTCTGAGGCGAAAGTGGCAGCTAGTGCTAAACAGATAACAGATCCTTCATTTGCTGGGCCCCAAATTAAGTTAATGAGTTCTAAACAGATAACAGATGCTCCTATTGCTGAGCCTCAAAGCCAATATAGATTTGCATTTGCACAAAAAAACCCTGAAAATAAGAGTTTCTCAACATTAGAAGGCTCACAGGCGAGTTCAATCCAATCTGAAGCTCTTAAGGAGCTATTAACTTCCATTAAAAAGCCAATATTAAATAGTACTATTGATGCCAATGCCAAAACGATCAGAAGTGCAGAGGAAACAAATAACCAAAAACAATCCGAGGAGGATCTTTTCACTCAGCTGGTCCGCAAGTGTAACTCACAATGTGAAAAGACATTTCTAGCTACTCAAGAGATTTTAAAATGCCTTAACGATGTAGACAATAGGCGCGTCATTGATAGTTCTAAAAGCCAAATTTCTTATAGTGACCAGAAGCAAAGGGAAGAGAAGGCAGACATATCAAATGTGGATAAATTAGTTAATAACAAGTCTATGAATGAAATGCCAAATCAATGCCCTTCACAATGTCAGACAAATGAAGAAGCTGATCTGATTTCATTGAACAGCGATTGTAGAAGATGCCGTGCAGTGAAAAATTCCTTGGATCTGAAACTATGTCGTTTGGAACAGGATAACAATGAATGCTTACCCACTTACGTAGAATATAGTGTGGAGGCAATTACACGTTGGCCCAGCAAGGCGGACAACGGTAGTTGGAAAAACGTTGATTCAAAGTGTGATCTTCAAGAGTTAAATGAATCAAACATAGGAGAATTGATGGAAGACATGAAAAAATGTTGCCATCAGTCGCGCTCAAAGTATATATGCATTAAAAACAATAACAAAATGAATATAATTTGTTTTCCTTCCTTTTTTTTGCAGCTCGAGCAGCAAATCAAAAGTTCCGATACTGCTTTTGCCTTTTCAGCTGAACGAGAATGCAGATGGAAATATGGGCACCATTTGCCAACCGGATGAGTGGTAAGTAAGAAGTTGAGTACTTTTATAATAATAATAATCCTATTTAAATAGGCAAGAACTAGATGAAGGTCAGTTAACGGAGATTTTCAATAGCGCCAGTCAACGATCGTGTGAATGTTTGGAATGCCCACGGGCTAATAAAATGGGCTCTAACAAACAGAATGAAGCGCCAATTCAAATCAATATGGAGAAGAGTACTCGAGCCGGCTCTCAAACATACATAAATGCAAGAGAAGCTATAAGTAGAACAGATCAGGTTTCAGTAAAGTGTGATTCCAGTGTAAACTCAAATTCAAAAGATGTTAGAAATCAAATCGAATCACAAAGAAATGCTATGGAACCAATCTGTAATGATTCACGCCTTAATGATGAATTTCAAGCATTCCTTAAGGCTAGGCGTTTAGACAGCTGCCAAAACTCCCACACTATTGATAAACAAACAATTCATATGCAAAACTACCTTCATGAATCCAAAAAATGTAAAAAATGCGATGCTTATAAGCAAGAGTTGTTGGTGAAGTCAAACCGTTATGATGCTATTGACAGAGGCTCGAATCAAAGAGAATACTATGATGCTAGGGGCAATAAAATAAATCAAGCTGTTGCAAAGGATAAAAATGTCATTGTACTGATGAAAATGCGTAAGTTGCGAAGTCCAAGCAGAGGCGTCAACGACATCGATGAACTTAAATCAAGCAGACACGATGAGTGCCCACAGAGTAGGAGGGAACTTGTTAATGACAATGTATATGATTGGAGAAGGCAGCAACCGCAAATGTTTCAGCAAGAACAAGAGTTACCACAGGTGCAACAGGTGCAAGCGCAGCAGGCTCAACGGGGTAATTTATATACAACATTGGAGCAAGCTTATCAACAGCTACATACTGATTATGAACAACAAGAGCAGCAACAATGTCCTACATGCTGTCCAGCCTCACGAACACAACAGTCACAGATGATGCCACCAACAATCAATCGAAATATTACGGAATCTTTCTATCAGCGAACCTTGGCCAAGTATGGCGTGCTGCGCATGCCCAGGCAATCCTCCAACTGTTTTTAGAAAATAAATTGCAAAAAATACACAAATTCGGATCAACCTTAGCTTTATTTTAGTTCTTTTCCAATTTGTTTGACCAGGTGTAGCGACAGATGCGGCTGGTCAAAAGCCGTGGCGGCGCTGTAGACGAGGTGGGCTTCAGTATCAAGCAGGTGCGTCCAAAGCGCGCCATAAAAAGCTTTCCAGCCGGACAGGAAATACCCGCCTTGTTGCGCGAATGGTGCTCCTTCTGCTGCGAATTGTCCAACTTCTGTTCACTCTTGCGCTTGTAGCTACATGTCTTCATATGTCTGACTGTCGTTTGGGATACGTTGCCATGCAGCTCATCATCATCATGCATATCTTCATGTACATCTTGCTGTGCATCCGCCAGTATATCCGCCTGTATATTTGCCTCAATATTGCCCTGTATGTCCTGCTGTATGACCGGCTTTGTATCCTTTGGAATGTTATTTGGCGGATTCTTAGAATCCTCGCGCTGTAACTGCCCTTTAGATGACTTGATTTCTATCATACTAGACGATTTGGCATCTAGACAACTCCTATCGCAAAGGCAGACATTTTGATTTTGTAACAGCTTCTGTTGCTGTTGCTGCTGTTGCTGTTGCTGCTGTTGCAGTAGTTGCTGCTGTTGCTGCTGGCAATCATTGCAGAGAGCTGTGCAAGAATGGGGCTGCATTTGGCAGTGTAAGCAGTGCGGTGTGTTGCAGGTGGTCATGCTGACCATTGGCGATCTATAGCACAGGCAAGGAGATGAGCAGCCTCTTACTGGCTGTAATCTGTGTTGTAATGCAATTGACTCAGGCGTCGGCAACATATGATGACTGCAATGGCTAGGTATCACCGGTGCATAGCCAAAGCCGAGCATGGTTTGTGCCATTGTTGGTTTCAACATACAGCAGCTGCTGCAGCAATGGCCATATGTTGATGCTGGGCCAGTATGTTGCTGCTGTGCATAAGCTTGAAACTGTTGCTGCTGCTGCTGCTGCTGCTGGCAACAGTGACAGCACTTGCAACAATTGCTGTAGCTGGCAGTGGGCTGCAAATGTGGACAATTTGCACAACTATGAGCGTAGTTTGTTGCTGGCAGGAATGGCTGTTGGTTTAGGGATTGCTGCTGTGCACTAATTGTCGATGCTTTTTGTGTGGCGACTGGCAGGAAGCTGATAGTCACGTGTGGCGTCGTCCCAGCCTGTGCCCGTTCATTTAGGATTACAGCATTCCTAGCAAGAGCTGGCGTTTGTTTCAACTTGTTGGCCATTTGGACGGCGCACATCTCGCTCAGTCTTTGCAGCGATGGCACATTGGCCGCGCATTGGCAATAGGCACACTCCGGCAATGTGCAGTTCACATCTGTCGCCTGGCAGCCTCGACTCCTGCCCTTGTTGAGCGTGGTCGCTCGGAGCGCGCATTGCAGCAGAAACTCATCCGTCTGGGAGCCCATATGAGCACTCATATCGGCTGGCGTCGTCTGCTGCTCGGCATGTGAGTGGTTGCAGGGTGCTTGGAGTGTTTCCTCCACTCGCTTGCGTATCAGCGCATCCTCGAGCACCACAAAGCTCGGCTTGCCACGCAGCTTCTTATTGTAGATTTTGACGAACCGATCGTGCATTGTCTCCAATGAGCGCGCATCAATGCTGATCATATCGTTCGTCTCTTCACTGTCTTCCATCTCGGTATCCGAACTGCCGGTGTTCTCTTTGAGCAGCGCTATGCGTATGCGCTGCTTCCCTTTCGTAGACGATTTGCGAGATTCATTGTGAACCTTCGTCCGGTTACTCACTTGCTCACGCTGGTCGCTGGGTTGAACTTCGATTTTACCGTTATCGTCCACCGTGATGATAAAGCTGCGTTTTCCATTATTCAGACTGGATTGCCTGACATCAGTGTCGTTAGACACATGCTCCACGGTGGACATTATTTTCTTTACTATTTTTCGGGATCCGAAAAAAATTTTTTTTTATATATCTATATATATAAAGTTAGTTACAACTGAATTTTGTTATGAGTTCAGGCTGCAAAAGATTCCTGGCTACTAGACCTTAAGTTGTTATTTTTTTCAACATAATAGGCCGAAATCAGATATTTCGTATTCTTAATAGTATGTGTATTGTATTAAAATGAGCAAAATTAGGCAAATATTTGTATAGAAGTGATCTGTCGCAGCTGCCTCGCAGTTCTTTGTTGCCACTAAAGTGAGCGTAAGTGAGAGAAATGTTTTGTACTCAGAGCTGTGAGCATCACATCAATGCGACCTCATCGGGTCGAGTTTTGGCTTCAAATGGGATGCAGAAGCAGCAGCAGCAGCAACAAGTGCAACAGTCAGAGCAACAAAATATAAACAATGGCTTTGCTCTGATACCAGCGCCAAGACTCGAGGCAGTTTCATCCCAGATAGGCGTATGCATTGTGACCGAGACTCCAGAAGGTTTAAGGTACAGCAGCAGGAGTAGCAGCAGCAACTTCTAAACAATTTGTCTTTAATGTACATTTTATAATTCCTTTAAAGCTTCGACTGCAATGTGCCACTTCCCAATTGCTACGATTTTGATGCAGGCAACCAGCCCGTGTCAGTTAAAACTCCGCCTGGCAGTGCAGTTTCTTCTCTTAATATCGAAAGCCCATTCGAGACACCACTGCTATATCAGCCAGACGTGCAGCCTAATCTGAAAGAGCAGCCACTGCCGAAAGACAGTTCGTATATTCAGTGTGACAATGAATATCAAGTGAATCGATCGCAGACAAAAAAGCCAACACAGCAACCAACAGTGCATGGCATTCAATCCCTTCAGCAAATACAGCCTCAACAATTTCATTTGCAATTGCCCATTTTCTTTGGCAACATTCAAACAACACCTGCTCCATGCACACATCAGCTGACTTCATTTTGCGATTTGTGCCAAACGATAAGCCAACAGCCTTGGCAACAGCAAACGCAACAGCTACAGCTACAGCTACACCAACACCAACAGCAACAGTCGCAGCAGCACGCCCAATGGCAATGTCCGCAACAGCAGCAGCAGCTACCACAGCAACAGGTGCACAGTCAACAGATGCAGCAACAATTACCACCCTTTCAGGGTGATCAGTCTGTGACTGTGAGGAGCTTTGATGTACCCTGTCGGATTATGGAAGTCCACGGGACCAATGCAGGCCCGAACTCGATGCAGCCAATGTTTATCCTAGAAATCCTGCCACAAGAGCATGCCACACAAGAAATTAACGTACTGAATCAGCAAACATTACCAATGCCTAGTATGTCTTCGTTTGCAAGATGCTCAATGAATGTGTGCCATCCATGCACATCGTCATCACCAACAAATCCTTCACATTCGATAAGTAAGAGAGTGCCATCCAATGCAACGGTTGTGAGCAATGGTCAAAAATCTCGAAAGTCAGAGACTTGTTTTTCGAATAGACTGTCGGGTTGTAGAGCTCGAATTTTGAATGGCATGGGAAACAGAAATGAGAGAGAGAATGGAAATGGAATTGGGAATGCACTGGGAAAAAGAAATGGAAGTTTACAAAACAATGGAAACAGATTTGAACACAGAAATGGAATAGGTTTTGGAAATAGAAATAATAAAGATGCTTATAAAACAAACAATGGATATACGATTGGAAGTAGAAATAGGAATGGAAATCGTAGTGCATGTGAACCCATGTCCACTACCATTAATAGAACTACTTTTGGACGGACCAATGCATATGGGCATGCAAGAGGCAACGGTAATTGTAATGGAAGCGAATATACTAACAATGGCTGGTACCATCCGCACTGCTCTTATTGGCGTTATCCGGCAGCCGTACGTCAAAGCAGTGAATGGAATCAGAGATTCTAGAGACAATCAAAGATCCCACTCTAAAAGGTAATAGTTTTCGTCCACTTAACTTGCAAATGAAATTAAATAAATATGGATATAAATATACAATTCGAAAAAAAAAAAACATTAATTTGTTTAGTTAATTCTAGTAAGTGATTAATTGGTATCTCCAATCCAATCCTTTTGTTAATTATCAAGATAGTCTTGCCTCAACAATTAGCTGCAGCAACAAATTAAATAATAAATTCAATTATATACAAGTAGACCAACGTTGGACTCATTCGAGCGCTTAGCATTCACAGACGGTCTGACAATTTAATTTATTAAGGAATCCATTTTCCAGTGGGCGAGGCAAGGAACTTTTGAGTTGACATTAAATGGCAGCTGACCAGGAAATTATTTTGTTCACCTCTAAATTATTTATTTTTGCAGCTGTGCCCGTAAATCGACTCCTGTTAAGCATTAATTAAATGTTTAGAATAATATTAACATAAATATATATTTATGCATAAATATATCAATCCTTATAATAATTGTAATAGGAACACTTATTACATTTAAAGCACTTACTTATATAAAAGATCACAAATAAATCGAGTTATTAGGTATAAGTATTCGAAGTTTAGGAATTATTTGACTCCATATCGTTCAGATAATTTGAGACATAGTTGTCAATAATGGACGTTATCGCAGTATGTTCAATTGTTTGATTCAACTGGTTTCTGCCATCAGAAGCTGGAGTTTCAGGCCGCGTGAAATTATGGGCAGTTGAGATGATATTGCTTCTGGCTGTTGCCGGAACAATGCTTAAGTAGTTTGCCCTGCGACAATTCACAGGGCCATTCGCTGTGGATCGCTGTGGATAGCGATCGATGCTCCTGTAGTCGACAACAGTATATCGATGTGGCATGACGCTATCGTTGTGGGATTGGCAGTCACTGGTTGTCATCGGTGGTTGCATATAGGCAACTGGCGGCACTGCTATCAGTCGACGCTGTGCCTCCATATGTGAACTTGGTGACATTGGCATTTGCAAGCTATGTGCAAATGCATCCTGAAAGCATTGCAAACGCGGCTGGTAGGCGGGTGGCGGTAAATGTTGAAGGAAATGCGGATGTTGTTGTTGACTGTATGCGAAATGCTGCTGTTGTTGTTGATGTTGCTGATGTTGCTGCTGGCATTCATATTGTTGCCGCTGCAATTGCAATGATGGCGTACAATCATGCAGCTGGCGATGTTTGTTAGCAATGAGCTGTTCCAAGCTGTTTGCTTCAGTATCTAGCTGCCTCTTCAGTTCGTTTTTATGTGCCTGAATAGACTCCTCCTGCTTTTTGCTCTCAATCATTTTATTCATGAATTTTCTATGTAGCTCCGCATGCTGGCGTTCACAAATTAGCCGATCCGCATAGACTTCCTTGAGTGCCTTGTTCAAACTCTTAAACTGTTCATCCTCATGGCTCTTCAATTTATGATACTGTGCATTGAGTTGATGCAACTCCTTTTGACAAGCCTTTAAGTGTTGGTCTTGCAAGAAAGTTTGATGTTGCTGCTGTCGCAAAGCTTCTGCTTGCGCCTGCGCCTGCGCCTGAGCCTGAGCCTGAGCTTGCGCCTGAGCTTGAGCTTGAGCTTGTGCCTCTGCTTGCGCCTGGGCCTGTGCTTCAGCCTGCTGCTGCTGCTGCTGCTGCCAGTCATGTGACAATTGTTGCTGTGTAGTTGGCTGTGAGTAGTGGTACTTGTCGAAGTTCCAATGCTGCATATATTCGGGTGGATCCATAAAGTGTTGTTGCATATTTTCGTTTGCCAATAGATTGTTGTTAGTCGCGGTAGTTGATTGTAATTGATCCCCAGGGTAAAGAGGCGGCAAGATAATACGTTGCATCATATGTTGCGTATAACTTGAGGCTGTCAGTCTCTCAGCGGTCATATAGCGCGCATTAGGAATAGGTTGCATACTTGCTGCAGGCAAATGTTGTTGCTGCAAATGCTCCAGCTCCTGCAATTGTTGCTCTGCTACAGACTCGTCACCTTGCTGTTGTACTTCTGCTTCTTCTGTATGCTGTACTTCCAGTTGTTCAATTATTTCTGGCACCGATTGTTCTAGAGACACATCACCAATATGTTCATTGAGCTGTTCCTCCTGTTGTGCTGCATCAGCTCCTGTGCCCTCGTTAAAACTCACATTGACCGACAAACTTATGTGTTCCAACTCCTCCATAATACCCATTTTTATATCCTGATCATTCCCATTCGGATTATGCCAACGTAAGTGTGGCAACTGGGACAGCTCTTGCTGATCCGCTAGCAGCTGATCTTCTCTTTTTGGTCTGCAAGAAATCTAAATTAAGTACACATACATACATATGTAGAAAGTACGGTCTTTGCTTACTTTAAATCTAAGCACGCAGCGTGACTCAGTTGACGATTGGACACGACCTCTACAAATTCGTCGGTGCCGTCTTCTTTAGGATCGGACAAAGACGAATTGAGTATCTCTTCGATTATGGTGCAGCTCTCATCATAGATGTACAGTTGACTTCTATTCGCATGCTCCGAATTGAGGTTGGGCATGCTCAGAGACTGAGCATCATTCAAGTTATCTCTTTCTGGGCTTTCATTTGGCTCCTGCTTTATGGACAACTCTTCATCTCTGCTGTCTACAGCGATCTCGAACTTTTCTTTTGTCTTTGACTTTTCGGGTGGTTCGTTTGGAACTTCCTTTAATTTCTTTGATTTTTTCCTCTTCAATTGTTGGGCTACGTAACGCGCTCGACCCGATCCAACTGGAAATTTGAGCATTCTCATGCAATAATCACTGTTTTTGCTGATTTGATCCCAATACTGATATTTCCGCAGACGGAGCTCACCCCGAGCCAACTCCTTGGGTATGAACAGGTTCTCGTTGGAATAGACGCTGGCTCGGCGCTTCTTCGTTTCGGCTCTATGTAAAGGTAAAAGCGATGGCGTTGTCAGTCCATCAAATTATCATTAGAGTATTTATTTACATGGAAAGTGAGTGCCTTTCTTCCAGAACTAGCGGTCTTTCCTCACGCTCTTTCAGACGACTATCCTTCCGCTTTTTAGACTCTTTTCCAGAGCTATCAGAGCCTTTGCTTTGCCTATACCGCAAAATATATTAGTTATTTTATACACACAAGCAGAGATATTGTATTTAAGACTTACTCAACGGTTGGCAGTCCTGCGTTATTTGTATCATTGTTCGAGTTAGACTCTGTCTCCGACTCAAGTTTTGCTTCGGCCGCCGCCATATCCGTTTGACGACTGCTCTCACAGAGCTCAATGCGTTTGTCTTTTATAGTATTTGTCAATGTTTACAGCAATCTCACATTTAATAGTGTGGCTAATTCACTTGAAGGCTCTCCGATTTGGAAACCCGATTTTGTTTACATTCAACTTGTCAAGCTCCGCACGTTACGACTTACCCATCCGTGCTAAAGAAAAAAAAAGAAATAAAAACTTAACGCAACCTCAACTTTTCATATTTATGTTTATACGTATGTATATTGCCGATTAATAAATTATTATTTATTATTGTAATTTGCTTCGATTTTTATGTTCTGCACTGCTCCTCAAATTTCTATCTTGGGTCTGCCAACTAAACACCGACTTACGTCACTTTGCACACGTTAGCTGTTCCCAGGAGTAGATCATAATGCGCTTCTAATTTGTTTATATTATTTAACAGGTTCGAAACTGTTTCTAAAATACTGCATTTGAAATGTTGCGAGAATTAATATACATAAATCATAATATAAATAATAATAAAACAATAAAGAAATATATATGAATATTTATTATGGAAAATGCATATTAATTTTTATACACCAATTATAATTAGCCAATGTTAAAATATTACAATAGAATGTGGAACAACTGAAGTCAAAGACATAAACTCAATAAGCATTTAATTTATAAGTTTGGATGGAATGTTCATTTGTTTAGTTGTAATACTCGTTTTATAAATTAAATGCTTGAGCATAGCTTATTTCATTATGAATGAATACTTGTGTACGGACATACATAACTTAAGGTTTATAATTTGCTCGTGTTTTCCGCGAACTAGGTGATTAGGCATAATTTTGTTTATTTACAATCGCGACTCGTTACTCTTAAGCACAGACAAACAATAAACATAACATTTCCTTTTCATAGGTCGCGTTTGATTTTGGTTTCGGCTCTCGATACCGACGCTGGCGCGACGAAATTCGAGTTAGCCGATGCCGACAGAACGCAAGCGTAGTGTTGCAGCGCCAAAAACTGAATGAATGCAACGGTTTCAGTTAATATTATTTGTATGCATTCTTATTAATGTTAGGAGAACAGCTGCACCACCCGCCGACCGTACAATTATGGCGCATTATATTTATAAAATAGAAACAAATAGTGTACCAATCATGTGCGCTCGAGTAATGCGTTATAGATTTGACAGCAGAGATATTACCATACAGCAATGAGTTCGTATTATAATACTAACAATAACACAGGATAAACGGTGCTTGCCCAACGGTAAGGACACGTCAGCGAAATTCCTTTACGGTACAATCACCCAGCGTATTTGTATGAATATAAATTTTTGTTACGCGTAAATGTAATTGTAATTGTACTTCAAATGCTTTCGCCGCACCTGAAACACATTGCAACGTAGACTTGTCGGACGTAAATTTTAAATGACAATTTTTTATTGTTCTATTAATAGCTGTTCTACATGTATTAAAATAGCTAAGAGTGCCCTGGATGCAAACTATAGATAAGTGATCCTAGGCTTTATTGATTTAGCTGTCAAACTTGCGTTTAATAATATATTAAATTCAATAATACACATATTTTCGTATATTTATTAAAGATCGAATCAAATTTAATTAAAATAAATTAATTTGTAATACATTATTTTCTCTATCTTTCCTTTTAGTCCAATAGTAGCTTAACGGGCGATTATTTCAAACTCTAAATTTGACTTATGATTTATCGAATAATCGATAACAAAGCCGAAACCATTGGCAGAGTTGGCAGCCTTATTGCCACTAGTATTTTCAATTTCACTTTCTCTGGTCACATTGTTACTTAAAGAGTAGAAACTATTGGAATATAACAATAAAATTACTGATTAAAGTGAAATCGTGCAATAAATATGGACAAATTAACAACAATAAGTGCCACGCTGTTCATGGCAGCCGATGTGTTCGCCATTGTTAGTCTGGCTCTGCCCGATTGGATAATTACAGAGGAAGCTGGTAGCCGATGTATACAATGCTAACAAGAGCTAAATAATAATTTGTTTGTATTTCGCAGGAGACATACGTCTGGGACTCATGTGGACTTGCATGACTCTATATAACCGACCTCAGGTTTGCTACACTCCAGATCTACAGCCGGAATGGCTAATCGCGCTCGTTTGCATTTTCATTGGCTGCATTTGCATCACCACGACAATTATATTGCTGGCATCCAGCACTTGGGACCGCAACGTTATTCCATATGCTCGCTGGGTGGGCTTTGCTGCAATGGTTCTGTTCTGTATGGCAGCTGTTGTTTTTCCCTTGGGATTCCATATTGAGGAGATCGGAGGGCAGGCGTATCAACTGCCAAATACATTTAAAATTGGCATATCATATATAATGTTTGTATTAGCACTGTGGATAACAGTTGTCTCAGAACTGTTTGCCGGAAAAGTATGCTTACCGCACTTCTAAAGCGTTCAGTCCATTGACTAGATTTATGTGTATATAGCAGTCGCCTAGCATTAAGTTTTTAAGTACAATTTGTTTACATATTTTCTGTGATTTGTTACATATTTTGTTTTTATGTGTACTGTTCATATCAATTTATACAATTTGTTTAATTTCGAATATTTTTTTTTACAACTTGATCAGCACAGAACTGTGCTGTGACGATTATTGAAATCTCCGTAGTAGTATGTAAGTGTTTGATTTATATAGAAGTATATTTATATATACCTATACATTTCGCCTAGGCATTTAAATTTACTCACACTTAAATAAACCAATTAAAAAAAATAACAATTCTTACATTTACTCGCACATAAAATATACAAATTTTATATACTCTGTTGGTTGTACATGTAAAAGGCGACGCACTTTATGAACAGTCGAATGGCAACTGGATTTGCCGCCGCCGCCTTTGCGCCTGCGTTGTGTAAATATGTATAAAAGACCGCCTTCAAAGAAACAACAGATTCAAATTAAAAAATACGACACGATGGGCAATGTCGAGTTACACCGAATGCATTGCCACGTATTCATTTTTTAAATCTGCTGATGGAAGACATTTGCAACTGGACACCACTTGACGGCTGCCCACTTAAGACATTCAGGGTTGAAGACCATAAATATAATTTGAAGATCTTTGTGTGCATACCATGTAATAAATATTAGATTTGATAGTCTTGCCCATTCACCAACAGCTTGTAATAGTTCTTGCTCAGAGTATCCTCTTCCATCCAGCATATAATTGCGAATATAAAGACAGTTGTTTGCCAAACGAACTGGCACTTTAAGCTAGTCAACATATCTTCGACATTATCCAGTCGCAAGCCCTTAGTGGCCATAAAGAGCTGATGATGGGCATACAGAATCGAGACGAATCCTATCACATACAAAACAAACCAAAGAATCTTCGAGAGCCAGAAAAACCTTATCGTCAACTTCCACAAGCGGCAATGGCACTCTTTGGATAAGAAGAGGAGACACACCGCGTACAGAGTATCGCAGCCCATGCAAGCCAATGCGGCAGCTATTGCTGGCAGCGTATACTCATATTCTCGTTCGTGGATCTCCAGAACTTGGTGTGTCGTATAAGGAATACCAAAAAATGTCTTATACTGGTTGGCAAGCGTGAAGGGGCGCTTGGCCGTTATGTTAGCCAGATTCAGGAAACACAGATACGCGGTGAATATCTTAAATAGAAATTCACAAGCAAAAACAGACATAATTAAACGTAATACTGACTGTTCGGAGAACGATTTGAATTGACGTTAATTTTGTTTTGCAATACATAAAAGGTGTACAATATTGTAACGAATTTCTAATCCCTGACTAAAGTAGAGCACGTTAACTTTATTGTAGTTAAGATCAATCAATGACATTTTCTCCAGAGACAACTTAAATATGTCAAATATAAGAATTAAAACTCTGTTTTGTCTTTGATTGTATATTTTATTTAATAAATAGTATTTGATAAAATTATTGAATTACAATAATCAAATATTTTCTAAATAGCCAAACAACTTGAAGTACTTGTAATATATGTATATTATATGTATGTGTATAAAAAAAAGCACTGCAATCTCTATGTATTTATTTTTGTCAAATTCAAATGAATATATATTTAATATATTCGTAAATGTTTCGATTATATTTTGGTGGATATTTGTAAATCTTGATAGCAAATAGACAGATATGCATATATTAATTTTTCATAGATAAGAAACAATCATCAATTTTAATCGGAGGTATAGTTTCTATTTGATGGGATATGTTAAGTTAGGGACTCTTTGTGTTGCTCAGTTTGGGTGTTATTTATTAAGAAAGAGTGGCACAATATCAAAAATTATTTGGTAAAAAAAAATATACAGTTTCATAGATAATTCGAGGTCTTCAACATTGGGTGAACCGTGTTGTTGTTAGAGCTCTGATGGCACATAGTTTGTTTAACTTGCAAAGATTAAATTAACTGGAGTGTTCCAATAGATAACGTTATTGAGTCATATATCAGTTAGTTGAGTGAACAGAAATATTGGCAATTAATCCAAGGGTCTATTGGAACACACTCTCAATAAATATGGTTAAGTCCTATAATAATTTGATTAATGTTGATTATTTACTTTGGGGTGGGCTAATTTGCATTTGTTATTTAAAGTTGGATAGTTTTCTTTTTATACGAGTATAACTGTATACTTAAGATATATTTTCTATATAATTATTCGCTGTTTAAGTGAGCTACGCAATTTGTGCTAAATAACAATTAAACATTAACTAAGCCAAATACTTAATGCGTATAATTCTTAATGTGCAACGCAAATTAAATGCTTAAAATTCATTAAATCACTTAAATAACATAATTTCAAAAATAAATAACAACATGCCTTAACATAAATATGTAACTATACACAAATAGCATTTACTATTAACAACAACGAATTGCGCGAATTGCTTTTCATTGGATCGCTTCCAATTACAATTTGCCGTCGAAAGGTGTCTTTACAAAGTATGTGACTAGATTGCCTTTACCCTTGACGTAGGTGAGGCCCCGGCATTCGCACTCATATCCGGCGGCCATTAATATCTTAGCTGTATTCTCCGTTGTCTGCAGCATAAAACATTTTCAATGAGCTGCAGGTTTGGCGGAAGAAGATGTCACAATTGTTACTCACCTGGAGGCGGCCCATGACGCCGCATGAGTCCATGCGGGATGCCACATTAACGGTGTTACTCCAGATATCGTACTGTGGCTTCTGGGCGCCAATCACGCCCGCAATTACCGGACCATGATTCAAGCCGATGCGTAAGCGGAAGCGCTGGAACGACTCGCGATTAATTGAATCCAATATGGACATCAAAGCAATCGCAAATTCAACCAATATAACCACATTGTGTTCCTCGGTACGTTTCTCATCCTAAACAAAAAATGTCAGAAAATAAAAAAGGAAAGAAACGAGTATGAACAAAAGTTACTGAACGTTGGCTTTTGGGTATTTTCATTATGCTCGTTGTCGCTTTTATTGGCCTGGTCAGCCGACGTGAAAGCCAATTGAGCGTATGCTGCCCAAAGTTTGGCTAATCCCTGCCCAATGGCAACCCTCATTTAGGATCCCTTTTTTTTTTTGCTTTTATTCCCTATTATGTGAAGGGTCATTGTTTGATTTAACTGCTGGGTACGTTTTGTGTGTGTGCCAACACGGTTTAATTAAACTACTAAGCTGCGATTAAAAGACATTTAAACAGTAAATAAGATTCGAGCAGTTGAAATTGGTCTTTTGTTGCTGCTAGCTAAGTGTCTCTCAAATGTGGAGCAATTGAAATAAAATTGAGGAAATTTGGAATCAGATCCCAATTTTTGCTTTACTAACTAATGAGTTCTGAGCAGCATTTGCTACGAATTGGCCGATATGCATTTTATTAAGAATTGCATTATTACGAGCAAATTATACTTTAGTATAAAATATTATATTATATTATAGTAAAATATTTATATATATATTACATATATATAAGCATACTTTTAAAGCTGATAGACGTTTCAATACATAACAGATAAACTTACCGCAAAGCTACGCGACTATATTTATATAGCATGCCAGGTAATCGCAATGTTGTTATTTATAGTATTAGTCAAGCGTTAAAGAAATATTAATTAATTTACATAGACATTCCAGAGTTAAGATAATTTTGTTAAGGTGCTGCAGCAACTTACCGTGGCGCCATCCTCCTTGCCGGGTCGCAGGCCAGATGCACACATATAGGTGCTGGCTATGGTTTTAATCTTTTCGATGCCACTGAATTTCGGTTTTAAAAGTAACTGCAAGATATGCCCCAAGTTTAAATAGATCTTATGGATAACTTTTGATTGCCACACTCACCTTATCGAAGTCGCAAATGATCTCGTTCAACAGACGCAAGCACTCCAGACCCTGCTTATTAACGTCTGTCTCATCATAGAACTCCTTGTAGTTGGGTATGGAGGCAAACATGACGGCCACGCAAGAGTAGCTTTCGTGATACAGTTCCGTGGAGCGTTCCAGATGCAGAAAATGGGTGGCCACGTGAGCCGGCAGAATGTTCTCCAACAGAATCTGAGAGAGTAGTTTAAAGATGAATAAAACAATTCACTCGCATATTATGAATCAACTTTACCTTATTGATGCCTCGCATTGTTTCGACCTCCTCTTGCTCGACCTTGAGCTTGGCCTTCCAAAGAAAGTCGGTGCGTGCCACATATTCACCCTGGCGATCCAGAGTATGCAGCACAGCAATCACGAGCAGCAGCAGCAAGAAGCCTTTGACCTCCAAGGGGAATCTAACAATGCAAAAAGAAGCTTTAGCTTTAACTGATCCCAGCTTGATTCGTCCAAGACTCACCCATTGTTATAGTTGACCACATTATACTGCGCAAATAAATCGCTATAGCCGAGTACAATCGTCTGTCCGATCAGGGCCACTATCATGGCAATCAATTTGAGTATAAATCCAGATCTTAGGAAAGCCGAAATGGCCGCCAGGCTGACGGCGCAACAACAAAGAAATATGGGAGCTTTTGGTATGGCATTAGCAATATCCAGTGGTTGCATGTCGTCCGGGAGTGTGCTGTTGTTGAAAGTGTCGTTGGTTATATTGGTGGCATTGCTCTCCACATTGGAAACGTCGTCGGGCAGCGAATAGTTGATCTATTATAAATTATAGCTATAGACCCGTCGATTTGCACATCAAGTTAACTCTTTCACTTACCACACTGAATACGGCACAGGCTGAGATAAGTATGTTGACAATGATGAACATGGCCATGCGCAGAAAACGACTGCTGGCCACCACCTGGCCGGGCCCGTTACGCTCCGTGTTCGAGGCATGCACATCCGGCACGGACATATTGCTCAAATAGAGGAACAGCGCAAGGGATATGAAGCTGGCCAACAACGAGCCCAGCATCGCCAGATTCCTGTCAGAGGGCATTCAAGTCTGAGTTAAATAAATCGTTATTCGTATTGGATCTCACCTACAGTTCAATAACAATCAGCTGCACCACGGCTAGCGAGAGGAAGAGCACAAAGGCGCATATCAGATCGAAGCGGAAGTGCGTATCCGGCTGCTCTCGGTACATGGCCTCCCGAGGCGTGTTCCGGTACCACATGGTGAATGGCTTTAGCTCTGTGGGCGGTCCCAAGAAGTTAAAATTGAAACATTTACGCTCGGGCGGCAGCAAATTTGATTCAATCATGGCAATGCTCTGCAAGGGATAATAGAGGTTTGTCAGCTTAATGCCCACAGGCAGAGATGGAGGCGATGCCGCAGTAAGCAAGAGCAACAGCAACAGCAACAGCCGGTGCCCAATGGTTCCGAAATCAAGCCTGTTGCTTGCTGTTTATTTAATTTGACCAAACGACCAAGTCCGCAAAACAAATTGAGTTTAATTCAATTTAATTTTAATGTCATTCCCGGCTGTTGCTGCTTGACCCCAGGCAGTTGGCAAAAACTATGGTCCACACCCAAACCCAAACCCAAACCCAGACCCAGACCCAGACTCAGACTCACACTCACAGTCATCTACCCATCTATCCATATACATCCACTCACCGCCAGTCCAATGTTTTTCACCAGCTTGGATTCGGCAATGTTGGCAAAAGGTCGATCAGCACCCCAGCATTCAACATATTTGGTCATCTTTGAAGAGGGACGATTGCGTGTGACATGGCCTGTTAAAAATAAAGCAATTCAATTTTTTATTTTTTTAATAGATTTATGGCTTAAAGAGTTTGCCTTGAAAATTATAAATAAATTTGCATTCAATAAACAAAAACTCAGATAAGCGAGAAAAATCGGTTAAAAAAGTGAAATTTATTTAGTCAGATTAACAAATTGAGAATCTGTTATTTCATGATATCTTGAATATATTTATTTCATATTTCTGATTTACTAAGATGGCTGAAGTAGTGTAAAGAGCCGGGTCCACAGAACATGGCTAACATAATCAAAATATACATTAATTTGCTATACATTTGCAATTAATTTGCTTTAAATTTGGTTTTCTTACAATTTGCTGTCATTATATTTACCACGTTATTGTCTTTAATCCTTGACTTTTAAGCTACGTGTTAATTCGTTTGTCGACTTGCCACACAATATTTAATCAGTTTTATTCATGTCCGAGCTCGCATTAAAAATGCCATCAAATTATCCATTTGGCAGCCGGAGGCACGTGACGCCCCCATATAAAAAGCCATAAAACGAACAATGGACCACAGCTGCAATGGCAGGGGCAACGAGCACATAGCTCAGTTGCCTGTCAAAAGAAGCTTAATTGCCATCGTTGGCCAGGTGCTGTGCTTTCCGTACACACCTGGAAGCACCCGGGCCAATTCGCAGCGTGCATGGTCATGGATAACTTTGCACAAAGGCCAACCAACAACCAACAAGCACAACAACAACACGCGCAAGCACATCAAGCTTATGATGCAAAAGTTGGAATACTGACGATAAAATTATGCATAAACTGGAGCTCATTTTCGAAAGTGATTTTCAACTGTTGCGCTTTATGGTCTTCCCTTTCCACAGGCCCCTTCCACACCCAATGCCCGTTGCAATCTTCATTCCGTCTCTGGCAACTCACCTGCATGACTGCGAAAACTTTCGCCGCTGTGTATGGATAATTTCCGTCCCTCGATAAAGGCGCCAGAGGAGCGACGTCTGTCTGCGAAGGACATCAAGCCTGAATGAAATAAAGAAAATTAAAGAAGTTAAATATTTAAATTCATCTCTAATACTGAAAAATTTGGTTTTATGGGTAGAAAGATTTTTAATTAAAAAATATATTTGTATATATATATGTAGAAAAATTTGTTAGTAAATATATACTTATAGAATGTATATACTATATATCTAAATATTTGCTTCCCTATCAATATAAAACTTGTAAGCTGTCTTTTCAAATTGCTTACAAGCAATTGTAACTGAGTTTCTGCAAACTTTCAACTCTTCCAACTTACCCTGCACAGATAGCTTGCGTCGGGAGCGCTCAGGTGCTTCGGCCACAGTTAAACTATTGGCGCCAGTTGCTGCTGCTGCTGCTCCTGCTGTTCCTGCTGCTGTTGATGTGGGCGTTAGGTTAGCCGCGTTGGCTGTTGCTGCTGCTGCAGCTGGCTGGGTGCCGCTGTTGGAGATGCCACTCTCGCTGCCACTCATGCTAAGGAGATCCTCGGCGGGCAAGGACAATGCGGCCGACTTGGGTGCTGATTCGGAGGCCGCGGAGTCACCGCTGCCGCGATGTGCCACATTTGGTGTTGCCTCATTGTTGATTTCCTGTTCACTGCACTTGCCAACCAACGGCTCAGTGGCAATAGCATCATCCTCCTCTTCGGACAGTTCCTTAATGGACATGGATGCAGCTGAGGTAAGTGGAGCGTGCAGTACACCATCCTGGCTGTTCGTCGAAGTGGGTGAGAGCCGGTCAGCTCCATCGACCGCAGCAGCAGCTGCAGTAACTAAAGATCGAGTTTCAGCAGGCAAAAGCTTTTCTGTTACATCGATGTCTTCTTTGACAGCATGTTCTTCGTCTGGCTCCGTATGCTCAATGCACTCCACAACTCGCGGCACACTGTGCATATAGGCAGGCTGTCGAGATGATAGTTAACTGAGTGACTCGTATTCGTATGAATGAAACAAAAAACTTACCTTGGGTGGCACAATGAGATAAGTTTCAATTTTATGATCCGCCAGATATGCATCTCGGCCACCGCCCTCGCCTTGTTCCACCTCAAACTTGTCGCCCAAAAAGTCCAAAGTTTGCTTTGTGATGTGCACGCGACTGTGAATTATATGTGGATTCATTGAATATATTATATCCCCGCTTCATTGTTCTATTGTATATATGCATATAAATTAAAGAACCTCTCCACAATATGTGTGGTCTCTCTCCACTTGGCATCCATTTCCGTGCTCTCAATTGTTATTTTATTTTATTTTATTTTTTTATTTATGCCTTTGTTGCGCACTCCTCAACGAATTCGTGCGTAACACGCAAAATGAGCTCCTAACTTTTATTCGGCTCATTGAACAGCGTTTCAATTCAATTTCAAATAATTGCAAGCCAACGAAATATCTGAGAAGATGTCAACTAAATAGAATGTATGCCTAATGCCATGGGCAAAAGAATAAATTCAAATTTTATTTTTGCAATTTAATTTAATTTTATTATTTTCGATAAAATTATCTATCTTTAAATAATAAGCTCCATAAATTTGGCCTAGTCAAGAACAGACTGAATTATGTCTTACAAAATATAATCGCGTCACTTTGTTGTTTGGTTAACCTTTTGATAACCTCTTGACACGACCACAATTATCTGTACTTAGAAAGAGCAAATTTAATTGTGGATTAAACTCCAAAAAAATAGGATAAATCGCTTTATAATGACTGGTGCTTGTCAGGTGTCTGTGCGTTTATTTTATTCTTAGGTCAGACACAACTCTAATTACATCTACCTTAGAGCCCGCCAAGCCGAGCCGCCTCGTGCTGCAGTGGAAGGTAAGGCCCGAGGCTAAAGGCGTGTTTAATTGCAATGGCCATGAAGACACATTAAAAATGGTATTATGACGTGTAGGCCAGCACCAGCACCAACACCAGCAGCAGCAGTAGCAGCTTGTTTAAGCTGCTTTCACCTGCTGCCCGGCAGGCTCGCGTTTGTTTTCGTCTGGTTAGTTGGCTTTGTGTGGAATTAAAAGACAAAAAATGGCACACTTACCCCGCAACGCCGCCGCTCTCCATGTGGTTGGCCAGGGTAACATCATCGCTCCAAACATCAAATTGCCACTTGCGTAGGCCAAGGACACCGCAGAGCACGTTGCCCGTGTGTATGCCAATTCGCATGTCAACATTTATGCCGGTCGCCTCACGCACGTGTCTGCCGGAACGAAAGCAAACGAAGGGCAAACAATGAAAGTCGTCCAGTTGAGCCGGGCATGTACAGAAATATTTACATACTTATATACTAACTAGTTCTAGAGTTTCGTAACGAGCACAACTTTATGTGCCATAAAACAACAGGCCAACAACAGGCCAGCCTTTGTGAGCCCTGATATATGACATGCGGCCGACCACTCACAAAAACACACACGTGTACACACAGCAACGAGCTGGTTAACAAGTCCTTCGGCCTGTATTTAACAGCAAATAGTATTTTTGTAGTGCAGTGTGATGTGTTTGCTGCGGCAAATGAGTCGCAACAGAAGTAAATCGTCTTGGAAAACAAATCACATGGGAGTCCTTTAAGTTGATTTGTTTTCATTTCTTTTGTTTTTGTTTTTACATTGGGTCATTTGGTTTGCTCAACGATTGTAACACTTATGTACATACTCAAGCAACAGCCTCTACTGGCAAGACACAAGAAAGCCCCAGGTTTTCTTAATGCCAAAGTTCTTCCAGAGCGCCCCCTTTATGAATTTGTAAAGTTTTCAGAATTAAATTTAATTATGCAGGAGTGCGATTACTTGGGTATGCCTTATTTTGTAAAGTTCCAGCAGTGAGTACTCAACATAAATGTATATATGGGCATATACAGGCCATTATTTCAACATGCTGGGCTCAGCAAAATGAGATAAGAGTTCACAAAAGTGCGGAGAATGAGGCCAAGGTCTAGCTTTTTTTTGTGCTCAGGTGAATGAAAAATAATATTGCCTACTTTTGTGCGCAGAGAAATATACGTAAGGTATGCACATTAAAGTATTTGCCAAAAAATACAATACAACAGACAGTCTGTTGCGCCTCACAATTAAACTTTTTGCCTCTCACACACACACACCCACGCCCACAGCCACTCACACACCCATACAACGCACACATGAGATGCAGGCATTTTGGCATTTTCATGAGGAGCAAATTGAAAAAAAGCCCGCACTGCTTAATGGGCTGCATCTGCATGGCGCAAACAAAGCGAAAAAGCAACTTGAGCAACAAAAATCGGCCACAGAGAAAGAAAGAGAGAGCGAGAGAGAGAGAGAGAGAGAGAGAGAGAGAGCAAGAGAGATTGAAAAGCCAAATGCCTTCCGGCGAAGAACAAAAGAAATACTTAAAGTGAAATGAAATGAAATGAAATGTTAGAGAGCGGCCAAGCCAGAACAAAATAATAAACACAATAGGAATGCGCGTTGGCGAGTAAAAAATAAAAGAAATGTGCAAAAATATAACAACTCAAATGCCGAAATTTAAATACCCTAAAGTGCTTAAATGTACACAGCTGAAAAATGATACATTCAACATAGAAAAAAATCCAAAAGGTATTTCTAAATATATCTAATATGATCATTTAAGTGAACATTCAGTCTCTTTCAATACATTGGCTATGTGCCTAAGTGTCGAACAACATTTCGGACAATATTCGTACGTATTTGCTACTGAGGCACTTTCGCATAATTTTGTGCCTGTAATAAAATTGGCTTTTGTGTCGATATTGTATAAAATATTTTGCTTTATATATTTTATGTTACTTCACTTTTTTTTGTATTGTTCGACCTATTCTTTTTATTTTTTGGGGTCTTTTATTGCATAATACCTTTTTAATAGGCGACATAAAAACTGGATATACATACATATATCCGTCTACTGGCATTTAAAGCTGACATGCCAAAGCAATAAGCTGACAGCCAGGAGAAGGCGATAAAAACAATACATGGCATCTATTTAGGCACAAATTAAAGCTTAACATAAATCTACTTAATGCTTGATGTATTGAGTAAAAAGTGTGCACAATTTATTGTTGCATGTGCCACTATCCGTGCATGCTAGTGTAGTAAACACTGGAGTCATTGATGCGTGTGTGTGCGTGTGTGCTTATCCACCTGTAACCCGATGGCCCACAGAAACTATCAAAGTGCTGAAAGTAAAACAAACGTTTGCATAAGGGCTGGCGGCAACTAAAGCACACAGAGGCACGCTCGCTCATGCAAAGAAAAACCAAACACCAAACAGCAAGTCAAAAGGGTCGACCGACGGCAAACATGTCGTATGCGTAACGTGCGTTCAATGTTGACTCTTTAAAGGGCAACTCACCTGATGGCATCGATCATTTGCAGGCCCATGTTGACACAATTTGTAGCATGCTGCGGCCGTGAGATGGGCAGCCCGGACACACAATAATAGCAATCGCCCAGAATTTTGATGCGCAGGCATTGATTTTCCTATGTGTCAGAAGCAGGAAAAGTAAGATAAATGATTAATGCATTTATCGCCAGCTGCTGCTGCTGCTGCTGCTGCTACTCACCTGAGCTATTTGATCAAAGCGACCGAAGAGATCGTTTAGTGTCTTGACCAAATCACTGGCCGTCAAGGAGGACGAGAGCGGCGTAAAGTTAACAATGTCTGCAAAGAGTATGGTGACATTTGTATGCCGCTGCACGTGCAGCTCGTGGAAACGTGTGGCTGATGTTGATGCCTGGCCTCCCGCACGCTGGCACGCATCCGCCATCTTCAGCATGATGCTCCGCTTGACCTGTACACAAATAAATACATTACAGCGACAATAGCAAATCAGAACACTTGCCATCATTTGCTCACCTCGGCGGCTATGTAGGCGGGTATGACGCTCAGAAGCAGCTGCTCCTGCTGCTCGCGTTCGCACTCGAGCTTGACGCGTTGCTCGATGCCAGTGCGTGTTCCATCGACGGTACGATTGTGGGCGGCATCCGACATGATGCGATAATAAAGACCGGAAACGGATGCGCTAGCCAGCATAACAATCTCGCCAAAGAGCTAAGAGTGCCCGGGTAAGAGAAATGAAGAGTGCGCAATGAAAGTTAAACGGGGTCATGCCAAGAACTGTTGAATAATAGAGTCTATTGGCAGGACGACAACCACGACCAACAATGTTTCACCACAGACCCCTAATCGGAATTCCCAACATACAATTGTGTCCCAGCTAATTAACTCTGCCACAATGCCCTGCGATGGGCATGGAATAAATGAGTGAGTGAGCGAGCGAGCGAAAGAGTGAGTGAGTGGGTGAGTAAGTGAGCTGCCACAGCACACAAATTGTGCTGCGGAAAATAAGCCAGGAGAGCAACTAAACAAGTAATTAAAGCGACAGCTTTAAAAGTTGTTGAATTTCAATTTTTTCTGCAATTTCCAATAGTTTTAAATACAAATTGACAATTTTTAATTAAACAAACAATAATTAAAAGTTGACACTGTTAATGAGTAAAGTTTATGTAAAGATAATTATCAAATATTACCTTTGCCGTAAAATATAAATATTTATTTTAAAAATTAATTGATGAATTGAAATAGGACTTGTTTACAGCAAAGATTACTGAGTAAAAAGAAAGGCTCCGAAATTTAAGCACACTTTGTACAATGAGAAGAAATTGAGTATACGTCTAAAGAGTAACTGCTGAAATCTAGTGATTCATCACCTATTTTCGATCTCTATTATTGTGGCAATTTAATCTATATCTATTGCTATACCATTTTATTGAAGAAGAGTGAAGCTTTTTTATTTCATTTATTGCACAGTTTATTTAATCATATTTTTATGATTTTATATTTATTTTAATACTCTAAAAATTTTATTGATGCTTTGATTTTAAACATATTAAAATATTTGTAAATAATTCTACATCCAAGCTGGCAGTTTCTCAGTCTGCATTAAAATGTTCATCCATATAAATTTTCAATTTTAACGTGCATTAAATACCAACATGAAAAATTGTATATAACCTTAAAAGCTTAGTTCTCTATGAACTGTGTAAACTATAATAAACCCAATACTTTTTCCGCCCATTTGTTCTCAACTTTTACGGCAAAAGTGTAATCCCAGCTCATTGGAAAACTGTTGCCACAGCGATGGGGTAATGCAAATAAAAAACTTACCATGGGCAAATTGCACGCGTAGTCCGGGCTGGTGCCGATTCTATAAACGATGTGTATGGCTGTCATAAATAAGGCTAACACCACAGAGACCGGCCAGGAAATGGGCAGCATCGTGTGGATACCCTGCAATGCAATGCAATGCAATTCATAAGCGACGTATTAAAAGCATAGCCCACAATCAGAACTTGCAACTCCGACTACCACTTACCAGAAACAGGGCATACATGGGCAGAGGAGCCAGTTCGTCTCCCGTGATGGCCGCAATGGTGCCCAGCGAGAAGGTGGTGACAATGGCAAAGGCCAATGCGGCCGCTGGAGAGCTAAGCACAGCCGGAAACTGCAGAGCCGTCAGTATTGAGCCAGATATTACGGCTGCCAATGCCAGCAGCAGTGTCTGCAGCAGGTGCTGCAAACCATAATAAACACAAGCACACAGTTGTTATTTTACACGACTAAGTGTTAGTGCCATGGCTAATGCTCTTACCTGCTCGTAATAGACGCCAATTGCTATGGACACAACACATGCTACCAGCGATGTGAACAGGCCCGATCTGAAGAGCGACTTGCGCAGCCTCTGACGGTAGCGTGTATATAAATCGTTTAGGTGTATATCCTCAGCTGCAAAATACAGAAAAGTCAAGTGGTTGAGCCATTAGTGTTGCGTGTTAAATGGGTAATTCGTTTTAAGTACACGGCCAAGTACGGCGCAGCTAAAAGCAGCCAAACATTTTGATTGTGACATTTATATGACAAGAATAAAATGTATTTGCTGGGAGTGCTATAGCTATTAATTATACAAATACGCCAGATACATATACAATCAATATTTAAGCAATTTCAAGGTAAGTTCAAGGAATTATAGAAATCGATAATAAGTGGATGATGCATACATTGACATATACTACGTATAGATTACTCATTTTTCCATAAGGTTACATCTATATAGATACTAAAAACATATTTTACACAACTCTCAATCGATATTTCTGTATTTATAATTATAATTATATACATTTTTTTGTTTTCTGATTCTATATATATATAATTAGTTAGATGAACCTTACAGAGTAGTTGATATATTCTGCTAAAGCAGAAAAAGCATTATAAATCTTCTGTATATGATACATTTAGCAAATCATAGCAAAAACTCTTTTAATAAATTATAAAATAACAAGTAAATGACTACAATCCTCTAGAACTTATAGTTTCATAGATCGAAGAGTACATGCATACAGGCCAGCTGACGGACACTTAGATAGGGTAAAAGATCGTCGTCCTGCTCAAGAATATTCATATATACATATGGTCTACCACGCCTCCTTCTGACTGTTACCCTGATTGCCCATACTCAATGGTAAGTCCATATATAAATTATCTACTAAGCAGATATCATATATCTTACGCACATCAACTCTGTCAAAACAAATTACAACGCGGCCAAAACAAACTTTCAATGGCCAAAACACGTCAAACTTAACATATTGTATTTTTTTGTATTCTATTTCGTCTATGTTAATCGATATGTAGAGTACCCGTGTGGCCTGCTAATTGTCAGCATTTAAATGCTTTGATTTATTTATGGCACAAACATTGTTGGACAGTGTTCGCGTCAAAGTGTGTTGTGTGAGTTGTTTATTTTTAGGGGGCTATACCTGCGCCAGGTGTTTATTGTTTATATTGCTTAAATTTTCGACTACACGGACGAGGTCAACATTGATTTTTGTTCCGGCATAAATATATATGTATATATATATACATATACATATATAGATATGTATTTATAAAAATATATAGGTGTTTTTAAGCCCATGTAAACCATCAGACAAATCAATACGTTTGCGTTTATAAACATAACATATATTGGAAAAGTTTTGTGAATGGCCGAAATACTCTTAGAGGGTCAAGTGCGTCTGGGTGCTGGCCTCTGTTGTTGACAGCCAGCCTGATTAATTAACTGAATGGGAACTGAATTGGTCAAATTACTTGCCAGAAAACCAGCAAAATAATCCAATCCGATGAAACGAAAATTAAATTCTCTCTTAGACTTCTTTAATGTAAGAAAACCAATCGAAAAATTCTATTGAAAGCACAAAGATTTGACCAGCGGACAAGGAAACAAGAATTTTTATCGAATCAGCCAATTGTACTGATTACTTCTCAATAAGAAATTACAATTGTTACAAGTATACTACAAGCTGCTTAGCCCGCCCAAAGCCAAAGTTTTTGTCCGCTTTCAACTCAATAAAGAACACAACATCGACGTAAATCAACGATAAAAACGATTTTAAATACATTTATATTAATGTAATGATATTTAAAAAAAAAAAAAAGAAGAAAATATATATGTTTTAACTCCAGCAGGACATAAAAAGGAAACGCAGTTAACCGCAAGCTTGAAACGCACATTAAGGATAAGAATCCCACGCCAGAGTAGAATGTGCGTAAAATTCAGCACATGCTGCAGGCAAAATGGAGCGCAAATCACCACAGTCACTTATCGACGTGGGTAGATCAACAACTAGGATGCCATACAAAATGAATAATACATATTGATGACATATTTGTGTGCGCACAAGTTATGAATGAATGTCGAAGACACATATCTAAATATAAATATATCAGCATAAGTATGTGCATATACTTTGTGCTTAATACAGCTTGTTTTTGACAAAAGAAGTTTGCCAGTCGCATTTATTCATATAAATAAGTGTGCGCATTACTCAAGGAGCAACCCTCGCAACTAGACGATGTCGAGCCACTGCTGCTGCCTTCACTTGTTTATTCTCAGCAATCAAACAGAAATTCTTTTGAAAGCGTTGGCAAAACTCACACTCTTTCACACACTGTATCAGTCGCTCATGTGTGTGTGAGGGTGTGGGGCTGTATCTATATGTGTGTGTGAAAGGATGACATATGCCCTCATATGTCTATGGCATTCTTGTGCTGTAGGTCATAAAAAGTAAAGCATATAAAGCGAAACAGTTGAAGACTTTGACAGGATACAGGACGATGTTGACTGCAAAGCTTTTTGGCATAGATGTTATGCGACAGCATCGTGAACGAAAAGCCGCAACGGCTTTTCACTGGGTTCTATGTGATTAAATACGTGCAGACACATATGTCAGCCCGTTCAGCGCCCAGTCCTCAGCTTCCTCCCCTTCCCAAAAAAAACTGTCGAGTGAATCCCCATGCTCTGCATATGTGGATTGACAATTTGAAGGGTTAAGCTAGCAATCCTCTTAAAGTGCTTAGATCAAATTGCTTCCAAATGAAAATTCTCCTTTATACATTGCTAAATCGAGCGAGCTATGCTAATAAAGTCATAAAATAATATACTCACTTAGGTTAGATTAGGATACAGTCAAGTAATATTATATAGCTCTCTTAAATTCTGGTAGACATCATGTTTAGATTTAACGAAGATTCCAATATAAATAACCTAATGTCGCAAACAACACTCCGTTCCCAGGTAAATATCATCCACTTCATCTTAGCTATATAATAATGCTCTTTGGGCATCTCTTGCAGTTCTGCTCAGACAGCTCAGGTACTGAAGAGTGTTTGAAAGACGATCGTTTTTACAATTTGTTATACAAAAGCTATAATACCAATAACCTTGGAATTAGCTCTAGCCACAGAAATGAAGTCGACAAGAACAGGACTTCCAGTATGATCGACTACAGGCAAATGGATGCAGAGCTGTCGCGCAGTAAGAAAATGAGTGTCCAGATATAATAAATATTATAATTCATATTTACTATTCTATTTAAGTACAATTTGAATGTGAGAATATGGGACACCTTGGATTGCGCACAGAAAATAGTAAGTAAAATTTAATAGATTAAATGAAAAGCACTTTAATAGTAATTGGGATCTAGCATGTACTCCCTTTACAGCTAAACTTAATTAATTTTTTTAATACTAATCTGTATACTCTATCTTCAAATGCAGATAAGCTGCCCGATATATCGGATATTTATAGCGGCCGTGAATTTAATTTAATTGGCTCTGCATTAACAACCGGTGTGCGTTCGCCAACTGCACCGATACGAGGGGCTCCGCCACGCATGGACTTTCGACTGGCTGGTGCTTCTAGGGCAACCCCCATTGCCACTAGGTCAGTACAACAAAGCCATCATCATGTAAGAAACCTGGCAGAGATCTCACATGGCCTGCCGCCTTCAACAATGATTAGTGGAACGCAAGTTGATACAGTTCCCGATGAACTGCCTCCATTGCTACCTGTCGAACTCGTGTCGAGCCCATCCCTATGCCCACTTGTGGAACAGCAGGAAGTAAAAAGAACGGACTCGCATGTGGCAATGTCGCCACATTCGGATCCATACAAATGTCCGATATGTCTGAAGTGTGTTCGCCAACGAAAGCCCGCTTCCACCGTTTGCGGGCATGTGTTCTGCAGTAGTTGCATTAAGACCGCATTGCGCGCCACATGCAAGTGCCCCGTATGCCAACGATTGATAACCACGCGCCAAATTTTCCGAATATTCATATAGCTAACGTGAAGGTAACCAATTTTATTATATAAAAGCAATGTTGGTGTTGGTGTGACCTATTTTATCTTAAATTGAAATGTATACTGCAATTACATATATTAAAATCAGTCAAGTTTGTTTCAATGTGCACCTTAAAGTATGCAACGCTTTCTCTTCTACCAACGATATTTGTCTTTACTCGTGGCACATACGCCATGTGGTACGGCAGACATAAAATGCAACAAAATACAAGCGAAAATCTCAAGGGCAGCCGCAAGTGCACCTGCTGTCTGCCACATTGTGCACCGGAGCACCACCTGCTGCAAGATAGTAAATTACGTGCCCTGAAGCTGTAGCAAGTAGCACATGGTTTACACGGCACCGTGTGCCGCATGCCAAAATCAGCAGCTCGATTCAGTCACACAGTTTAATCGTTAGCCATTTGTATGGCAAACATTGAACTCGATTACCGCCTTGAATCGATTTGTAACACTTAATCAAGTAGAATTTAGTCGAGTGCAAAATGGGTTGCACTACCAAGCGGGCTCTTTAACAAATATATCAAGTTTATCTTTTCAATTAGCTCTATATTTTTATGCGGGTCACGCCTTGATCTTACCACAATTCCAAAATTTGCTCAGATTTAATTGAGAACAGACACCGTAGCTTTAGACTTAACTGTTCGCCACAAAGCCACTGGCCACAAAATAAATCAAGGGGTCTGCTCAACAGCTGGGCTAAAGTAATCAACAGCTTGGCACAAATGGAATGAATAATGCGAATGCTGGCTGAAAGCTGTTAGCTGTAGCTGTTGGCTGTTAGCAGGAGTTGTGGACTCCTCTCACAAATTGGCGACACAAACGTGCCAGAGCAAAACAAATTTACCCGAGAGGGAGCGGGTTCAATTGTAAAAGAAAATGTCATGCCATCGCATTAATCAAGGTGAAGTTGAACACTTTTGTCAGAGCCAGTGTCAATGCCAAACAAATATTTTGGTCAACAAAGCACAGTGGCTAAATATTTATTGAAAATACTATATATATACCAAGTTTAAAAATGTTATACAAATTTAATTCTCAATTGTATATTTTTTAAATTCGTTAACGTTAATGTATTTTTTTTTTTTTTTACTATATTTAGTTTTTAATATATTCTTTTTTTCCTGTTAAATTCCACTGTTCACAGAGGCAAGGCAAAAATGTCGACACACAGCGCACGTATTTCGGTTGTTTCTCTAGCACAATGTGCGACTATTTTGCAATGTTTTTCAGGAGAAGACAATGGGCATTCGGGCATTTTGTTGTTCTACGTGTGCTCCTAAATAATGGCCATCTAAGACAAAAGCCAAGAGCCAAGCAGCCATCGAAATGCGAATGTTTCGCACTTGTTTCCAATTTCGTTTCGGTTTGTCATTTCATATTTGATACCTTTCGTTTAAGAGCCAGGACGAGTAAGTCAATCAGCCATTTGTGCTGAGCAAACGACTGAATTTCCTATTGCTTACGGAAGCTTTACAACTCTATTATTGTGTCTTTTTTATGATATTGATGACATATAAAATTTATCGAATTTTATAATGGGTTTCTTTTGATTACATTTTTTTATTTGCTAAAATTCATTGTTATTTTCAGTTTGCATTCAAATTACTTGAGATCTTAGAGCAGCATTGCTTAAAGTTAAAAGCTAGATACGTTTTAAGGTATATATCTATATTCGAGCTGCTCACTCGACTTGCACTCATGCCATTACGTTCAAGGTCCATTTATTTAAATACACTTGCCGCTTACTTAGCATTGCTTTTTATTAGTCACTACCTTCAGGCGGACAGTTTCGGGCAGTGAAGCCTTAAAGCTCTCACAACATGCAAAGTGGCCATCAAAAAACTTGGCATAGACAAACAATAAGAAAGAGAGAGAGAGAAGGAGTAGAGAGAGAGAGAGACACTAAGAAACAGAGAGAGAGAGAGAGAGAGAGAGCGAGGAAGAGAAATGTATGATGATGCAGTTTATTTACTTTCTATTGAAATCAATAGAGAAACTGAGCTTGGCCCACGGGCCAAACGATGCACAATTTGTCGCAAATGTAAATTTAATAGAAGCAGACTAAGAAGAAGAAGAAGAAGTAAAAGCAAAATCAGTGTCAAGCAAATTGAATTTGCCACAAGCAACCAGCAAACGATTTGCCATACAAATGCGATTTATGTATTTTATGACAATACTTTCCTAAGCTGTCCACAGCAGCGACACGATCAAAAGGCGCACGGCTTGTACGCATCTAAGTGCGGGCATAATAAGCCGAATCATAGCATCATCAAATTGTAAGTAATATGCATATATTAGTAATATAAAAAAGAAATCCCAACAATAGCTGAGGCATTTCCACTGTGACAGCAATTTGCATATATATCTCGTATTTTTTTTTCTTACTCTGTGCGCTCTCGTTTTATCTTACGGCAATGGCGCCTAATACCCGTTCATGTTTATAGATGTGCGGTTGTGCGATGATACAGCGTTAACCCCGGCATACAAATCCGTTCGTATTGTCTGCTAGCTGAGTGGCATAAATCTCACATGTGTCGGGCCACAAATACACGGCCACATGCATTATGAATGCAAACGAGAGTTCTGGATGGCAAACAGCGACTAGAGAGATTGCCACATGGCGCACGGTACGGCATAATGAGCCAGTATCACACACACAAATACGTATATACAAATATATATATTTATATATATATATATATATATATATATATATATATATATATATATATATATATATATATATATATATATATATATATATATATATATATATATATATATATATATATATATATATATATGTATATATATATACAGAATCACAGATATATATATGAATGAATTAAATGCAAGCTGTAAGCTATTCAAATATCGTGTATGAAGCTTGCTAAAAATAATATTGTACTCTCCTCTGGGTATACATTTCAGTTATTAATTCATCATGTTATATACACAAGGCTTAATGGCCCTGACAATTATCTCATAGAGTTCAATTTCTGACATTATAATACTGGCCAAATGGTTTGATTATCTCGGTTAGCCCACATTTACTACCCAATCAATTTACAAGTTTTTAGTCAATCACGAGCCAAACCCTGTTGAAAAATATGTGTTAGAGCAATCAAACCAAGCCAATTGAAGGCCGAATGGATTCGTCAGCTGAAATGGGCTTGGGCTAGGGCTGAGGCAGTAAACGAGGCTGGGAAGTGGGCTGTCACGTTGCCTTGATCGGGCAGAAGGGTGCTTTGAAATGGTGCGGGGGTTGGGACTGTGTTTTGTCGCGTCGTTGGCGCCATCAACTGTGAGCTGCCAGAGGAGGCTCCCTGATGACGCTCCCAGAAGCAACAGCAACAGCTGAATAAACAGCAGCAGCAATAACAACAACAACAAAGACATCAACCAAGCTGTGTATAAACGAAGGGGGCGGGCCTGGCGGCAGTGTGGGTAGCTGCACACAAAGCGCTGAATACCGTTTCATCGACACTTTTTCATTGAATTCAATTAAAAGGCGAAATTGAAAATTGAAATTCAATTAAGATGCCATAAATACGCTAGGTGTGAGCTGTGTATAGAGTGCAAGCTGTAGAAGCAACCATTCAATAATCATAGATAAGCTAACAGCAATTGCTGCTACCCTCTTCGTTGACGGTTGAAGGATATATGGCCAGGAGTATATTTCTGCAGCTATTGGCTTGACAGACGGAAATTATACTACCATCTAGAGATCTTTTGTGTTCTGTTTATGTTGCGTATGTGCAATATCTGTTAATTATTTAACATTTTATATACTTTTTCTTTATTGTTTCAGTAAGATGGCTTTGCATTTAAGTTCAGCTCGAACTTACTATTGTTGTCTCAGTTTTCCAAGCAGTCGAATGAATAGAATGTGCCATGCCAGACGTTGTTGCTTCTGCTGCTCACTTCGTGCAGGATGCATTACGATTGCATTAATCTCTATTTTCAGCTGTGGCTTGAACATTGATTTCATTTTATCGATTGCTGATGGTAATATGATTGAAAATCTAAAAATCTTTAATTTGACATTGTTCGAAAAATGTTTCATCAATATTTACATTTTTTAGAGTCTGGTGATCTCAGGAGATATTTTCCTGGTAGTATTGAAATATAATTTTCTATTGACAAATCTTAATTCCATATTTCATTCTTATATTTTGGGCGGCACAAGTAATGCCCACGAATGTCATACTTCAATTGGTACCTGAATTCGCAACGTTCGTTGCCGCGATTTCATTATTTATTTACACAGTTTGCGTGAGTATTAAATACACATGAGATATCGATAAATTTGAGTTTATTTTTAATATTAGATTTACAATTTTACTTTTAGCACTGCACATTCTTTGTTTTAACATACGTCATTCTTGCTGGCACTCAATTATCGTTTTTCGTATTGTTTAGCATAATTTCGACCGCAATGGGTATCAATCCAATTGTTAACGACGGCAAAATCAAGTTGATTGCGTATTGGGTGTATGTTCCATATAATGTCGGTAATGTATACACTTATATAATTAGTTTCATAAAGTTTAATAATAGTTTTTCAATGTTATTTTAGGAACAACGATATATTTTATATATATCGCTTTCTCCTATTATAAGCAGATCTTGGCGCAGAGACAAAATTTGATAGAAACGTAAAGTTTTCAAGCTAAAATTCAGTAAAAGTTTATATTAAAATATTTATCAATATGTTGTATATTTTTTCTATGTAAGTTTCTTTGCTTCCTTGGAATCCTTTGCACACTTTATATACCTGATACTCAAACAATTGCAGCACTTGGCTGTTGATATACAATTTAAGGAAATTGATGCTAATGGCTTCACAAATTGTACGCGTAGGCGGGGCGTATGAGCAACATCTTCATCAAGCTTGACTTTTGCATTATTTGCAATTCAAGCTATTTATATAATAGCCTCATTAGCATTACGTGTGCGTGCGAGTGTGTGTGTTTCTCATTTTCTCTTTGAGATCCCATCGTCATGCTAATGGAATTAAAATGAAAATCAAGTCAACAATTGAATTACGCTCCACAGGATGGATGTCAGAAAAATTAGTTATAAACACGTTGGAACTTTCAAGGAATGTGCTCGATATATGTATGTACAGAGAGCCAGCACATTGTTTTATCCAGTTACGTTTGATTTAATTTTGTCCCAAGCATTTGCTTTCAAATTGAAATATTTTGTCCAGAAATGATAAGCCGGCATTACAATAGCACAAGATGTTTCATGCCACTCGTTGCTGCGGTTGCTGGTCATTACTTATAGGGTGCTATTTGATTGCATTAGTTACATTTATCTATAGTGTCATGAGTATTCAATTTGTTTTGATATTTCACGCTGATCAATGTAATGTAGCTGTCAATATAATATCATAATATAATGAACGTTGAATATTTAATACGACAACTTACTTTTTTTCAGATAGTGGCGAAAGAAAAGGAACTAGAGGTGAAAAAAATATTAATATCACCTATTTCAAATTTGTTGACTACATCCTTTTTTAAATAGGCGATTACGATTCCTTCATATGTTTAGTGGCCCCTGAAGTTATCCTATTTTTTGCGTCATGCTCCTTAGTTCTTTATGGGTTCTTTGTAAGTATAATGACATCAAACATCAATTTCAGATCTAATGAAATTTTGCTATGGCACTATTTTAGCGCAAGAAGTTTTTAGTCTTCATTTACATTGGCATTGTTGGTCCCCATATAATCTACTTTACATTGATGTTCATTATAACTGCAGCAATCGGCATAAATATAATTATAAATAGGGCCGGCTCTCACGTTCACATATTTTGGCCTTTTTGCCTGTTTCGATTCGGTAAGTGATATTTTTTCATTTCAAATATGATTAATAAGTGACTTCGAATGTAATTTCAGGAACTACTGCATATTTTTTATATGTCGTCATATCCTTCTATAAGAAAAATGAAGCTAATGAATATATAATATAGAATGTACTATATTATTACGAAAAGTCAAAATTATTATTCAAATTTACATTATTAGCAGGATAATTTAGATTTTAATAATTCTAAATTCTAACCGAATTAAATATAATATCGAATTTATTTAGTTTATCCGCAACTCGTTAGCATTATTTTATAGATACCGGATACCAATTAACTGCGTACTTCATTTGTTAATTCAGCAAAGCCAGAGCAGACCAGATGCCTCTAATTTTAGCAATAAGGAAAGTAACAATGAAGCCAACAAAATGTACATAACTTCTGAATATAAAGTACATGATGTTGCTAGAACTTTGTTGAAGTTGGCGTAGCAAATTGTAAGCCGGCGGATGTCCTAGGCAAGTTCTTCCCACGGCATTGCCAGCGAACTCAATCCACAGTCTTCGTCGGGCACCTCAAGGTCTTTAGCATAAGATAAAAACTTAAACTTAATAATGAATATAAACACTTGCAATAATATTTCACATTTAACAGTCTTCATATATGTAAATGTCCAATTATGATGTCTGCGAATTAACCATATTTTGAAACGATTTATTTTAGTTTTGAATATGGCGTATAGCTACCTACCTAAGCATATACTTTCAAATTTAACTATAATAATACTTCTAATATATCGAAAGGATGTTCAATGCCAAACGTTTTTGTTGTTGCTTTTCATTACGCATGGGGTGTTTTATTATTGCAGTAATTACAATGCTTTTTAGTGTTGCATGCTCAAAATTCATTCTAATTTTTTATAACATTAAGTGTAAGACGTTCGCTTTATTATTCGAATTTAGATGATTATAATGCTTCTAATACTTTCAGATCCAGGAAAAATTACAGGAAGTACAGGTAATATTAGTAAACATTATTTAAAAACTTAAACTCTCTACTCGCTTTGCCCAATGAAAGCCGATCATACATCTTTGTTACTTCATTTGGTGCCCGAAATTAAAGTTATTCTCTCCTCGTTATTCCTAATCCTTTACGAAATGTGTGTAAGTTCTATGCAAAGAATCGAGAATTTTAACAAAGTCAATTTACAACTTTATTATAGCCCAAGACGGCTTTTGTCATACTATTCGTATTAATAAATGGTATCCATATTATATATTTTATTATAATATCCATTGTAACAATTATAATGGGCACACATATTATTGTAAATTATGCTGGCATGTTGATTCATCTGTATTGGCCTTTTTGCCATTTACGAATAGGTAAGTTGTTTTTCTTTTCAAATATACGTGGCAAACGCTGGCAAATATAATTTCAGGAACAACACTCTATTTTATTTATATCGTAATATCTTACTGCAAGCAAAGGATGAAAGAACTGCAAAGAGCTGATCCATAAATAATTTCAGAATTTCATCTGTCAAAATTGGAAAAGGTAATTCGTATTTGACGTAACAGGTAAATAAATATACAAATTTCACCCCTTGGACAATTTGTCTTTTATTTGAAATGTTAATGTTATTCACTTTCTTCACCATTGATCCACAACATAGTATGACCAGTAGCCGAAATATTTGCATACAAAATGCTAATCTGTACACTAGGCCGAGAGCCTTGTATCGAGATACGCAATTGATTCTACCCATTTTTAGCTTATCTACTCTTATTTACTCTTAGCACTCCAGTCAATATTATTGGCCGTCTTTTGGCCAACCTGAGATGCATTTAACGATCACATTCATTTATGTGATGATTTATGATTTATGTTTAACAGCTCGAAAAATCTAAATTGAAGCAAGCATGCTCCTACCTAAACGTCTACTTTCACATTAAACTAGTTTATTATTTTTATTTATTATTTAATTTTTTTTTTTTTTTAAATTGTAATGTGCCTTTCCAATGAAAAGATTTTTAACGCAAAGCATTTTTGTGGTTGTTTTTCATTACATGCTGGATGGCTTATTTCTGCAGCCCTAACATTTCTTTATTGTTCTATAAGTGGATATTTTATGTGGATAACTTTTGTCGGAAATTGTAATATGATCTCGTATAGTTTTAGATGTCCATCTCTAATAGAAGTTTCTCAATTTTCAGCTCATCGCGTAGAAGGAGGTAATGTTAAAGCCAGATCAAAACAATAGAACATTTCTACATATTCTCTTCTTATTTATATGTAAGCTGATTTACAATATTTTGGATTTCATTTTGTCGGCGATGTCATAGTTGGTATATCTACAGTTAGCCTATACATTCACGAATTTAACGTAAATGCAAACAGAGGTGAAGGATTGTTATGAATGTAGCTTTATTTATACCATTTATTATTTTAGGCAAAAAAGGCGTATGTCCTTATTTATGTGTTTGTAGCTGGTATTCATATTACCTATTACTCTTTAATGTTTATCATAACCCTCTGTATGGGTACAAACAGCATTGTAAATCTTGGGGGATATTGGCTTCATTTGTTTTGGATTTTTTGCTTAGTAAGATTCTGTAAGTGGTATTCAATTTAAAATATGATTGATAACTGCCATCAAAAATATTTTCAGCAACGACTGCTTATTTTATTTATATTGTACTGTCCCACCACAATCAAATCAAGAAAAGAACAGAACCGATCTTTTAACCATTTAATGTTATCTGCAAATCATTCAAGAATGGCGTTAGTTACAAATGGAAAAGTTCTTATTGAGATAGCCATCTGGCACCGACTGGCTATTTTGTGATCGAACCAAATTTTCAGTAATTCATTAATTTATACTTTTTGTTTGGCATTTCCAACAGGTAATTAGTAATATTTTTTTTAACTGAATTATTAATTAACTGATTAAAATGTCAAACATTAAATAAGAATTAGCTTAAAATATTATTCATTATCTATTAGAAATGCCAAATTATGAAAAAAAAAGACAATTGTAATATATAATTTTTAAATTATGGTTCAACTGTCACTTAAATGTAAAAAATAAATGAAACAGTCAAATTATTTATTTTTCTTTATTTAAATTTAAGTACTTTTTTAACTTATTTATTGGAGCATATTATTGTTATTGTTCAACTGACATTTAAATGTGAAAAAATAAATGAAATAGTAAAATTAAAAAAATTTACTTTTCTTTATTTAAATTTAAATACTTTTTTTAACTTATTGATTGGAACATACAACTTTCGAGTATATGTATATCCGTTCACTTTAAATGCTTTTCATTTTTAAGCACATTCCC
Organism: Drosophila stalkeri; assembly: GCA_035047405.1. Taxonomy (NCBI): domain Eukaryota; kingdom Metazoa; phylum Arthropoda; class Insecta; order Diptera; family Drosophilidae; genus Drosophila; species Drosophila stalkeri. The sequence continues at coordinate 178,662 of JAWNPR010000041.1, read as the reverse complement.
CGAAATTTCTCGGTTTTAATAATACTCTCAATAAGGTGACACAAGCATCAACCACGTTAACGAAATAAGAAAAAGCAGATAATTTTGGTTTTCACTTTGACGCCTATTTAAAGCACACAAAATTTCAATCAATAAATTCGCCCCCAACGCCCAGTCGCTCGGCCACTTGTTCATTCATAAAACTTTTGCCCAGTTCTTAAGCTTCAGTCAATATTGTGGCTCAGACTGTCAACAGGTTTTTCATTCTTAATATAAATACAACATTAGATACAACTTAAGCTATTGGATATAACAGTTATGATTAGATGAATGAGATGGTTAAAGCTTTTTGACAGACCATTGAAGAACATCAACGCTCACTCTCTCTGCACCAAATGTTTCATAGGTTTGACAGTTACAGTGAATCCATCTTTCATTATGTCGCCAAATTTATTCATTTGCCTTTTGCAAAATGATATGAATCGTTTATATGCCTCACTCAGTCACACACATACCATGGCTTTGTTTTATTGCTACTATGCCCATAAATCGACAGCACATATGAAGCGTGTGCGCAACATCTTCTTTTTGCTTCATATTTTGCCTTATACGAAATTTAAGCAATTTATATAATAGCCTCATTAGCATCACATGCACATGTGTGCATGTGTGAATACATACATGCATATGTCGCCCATTTGGCACATCTTAAAATTCCCTTCATCATGCTAATGGAATTATAATGAAAATTGAGTCAACAATTTAAGCACAGACAGTGTGACAGAGAAATTGGTTGAGATTGAGACAAAGGCTATGGTTCATTTTAACAGAATAAGATAGTTTACTTTAGTTAATAGTTAACGCTTTTTATTTTTATTTAATAGTATTTTAGATCATCTAATTGATGCTACATATGCATTGCATTAACATAGATGACTAGGTGATATTATAAATCAATAAAATAATCTGATATAAAATGTTTTCGCTTTTTAAATGTTATTACAAAATTATGAAGTTCAATATTTATAATAATATTCTAAAATATTAATAATAAATTTCTCTTTTAATTCTTTAAAATAATTTAAATATCTTAAGGACTTCCTCAGTTAATTAAAAATAAAAACTTAAATTATAATTAAATTCTGCATATCTTATTACAAGTATAGTAGTAAATTATTTATGTGGCCTTTTTTATAAATTTGTCACCGTCATGCTCATTTTATTTTTCTGGCAAACAACTTGTCCTTTTATGAAAACTAAATGTCTAGGAAGAAAAGGTCAAAATTGTATGTGTAAAACACACACACATATGTAATATCTAAATTTAAGTTTCCCATACTTATATTTTCAGTCGAGACAACCCTAAGCCTCTTCAGCAAATATGTATGCATCCAGGCAATGTTCATTGGCATTCCAAAATTGTAAATCAATCAGATATTTTTAACGAAGTTGACCATGTAAATACATAATTAAATATATACTCGCAATGTTAAGTATTTAAGAATTTTTATACCCTGATCCCATTGAAAATGGGAAATCAGGGTATAATGGTTTTGTTAAAAGTATGTAACAGGCAGAAGGAGGCGTGGCAACCCCACAAAGTATATATATTCTTGATAAAGGTGACGAGAAAAGTCGATATAGCCCTGTCCGTCTGTTCATCCGCCCGTCCGTCTGTCCATCCGTCCGTCCGTCCGTCCGTATGTATGAACACGTCGATCTCAGCAACTATAAGAGCTAGAGACTTCATTCTTTTTTTGTTAGGTCCGTGTATTGCACGCGGTATACGAGTTTGTTTCCGAAAATCGATATCCTTTTTCCTTTCAGTTATCAATTTTAACATTTATCGAGATTTGTTAAAAAATTATATCTCGTTCATATTTAGAGTTGGAGCCTCCAATTCTTCTGCATATATATAGATATTAATTTAGTACAATTTCGGTTTTTGTTAGATTTTGGATACCGGCGCCAAATTCGCCGCATCCCACAAATTTGGAGAAAAGTTAAAAAAACGTAATTCAAATACTAGACACTTGCAATTTGGCAAATAGGCACATTTTAGTGGTATTATTATATTCAGAAAATTTCATAAATATCATCCGTCTAGAAATGGAGTTATAAGCGTCTAAATTATAACCCAACCTACCGCCAAGGCACGGCAGCAGCTGCGCGGTTAGCAGAGCGCGCGCTTATACGTGCGAAAAGAAGAAGAGTGTTAGTTTCTTTTTGAAGAGCTCAGGGTATCTCATAGTCGAGCAGTCTCGATTAGAGCTTTCTTACTTGTTAATATATATTTTTATAGCTTCTATATTCCATTCTCAGAATTTACGAACGTTCTATTCTATGTTGCTTCATTAGGTATAAACTGTTTTTTGTTTCATAGAACCGTGTTTAAGGCAAAATATTCCAAAAATTTCTCTCCTGCTTTCAAACTCAAATTTATCTCAAATTTAATCAGACCCTGATAAACTTTCATACATTTAATGAAATTTTATTTATATTTTATCACATATTTTAAAGCAAACAAAATTTTGATTTGAACGGCCAACAGGTTGCCTTTGAAACAACATAATGTTGTTCTATATAGCAGAAACTTACTTAACTTAGAATAAACATCAAAATAGGTAAGACTAGAAAAGTTGCATATAAAATCAAAGTGAATATTTTAAGCTAAGCCATAATTATGTTTAGTATCGAGTTGGCTTTTAGCTAAACTGCGTAGGCCGTGCAGTACTGAAGGGAATTATAATTATTTTAACTCTGCCACACTAAAAGCCATTTAATTAATAGAACAACTGCGACAAAGTCAAAGAAATATCCGCCATAAGCTGGGCGTGGGTTGATGTATCGTGACAAGCCCAAATTAACTAACATCGGGGTTACATCAGCCTGGGGCACTGGCAAGTGGAAAGTTGGTGCTGCGGCTGGGACGAAAACCCACGGCCAACGCCATAACTCAATTTAGTAATATACCAAGCACAAAGGCCAACTAATAGAGTTCAAAGAGCAAAGGATTCGTTTGACATAGGTTTTTTTAAATAAACAAATGAACTGACATCAAAGAAAACAAATTTTTAAAATGATATTTTATATATGATTATATTATAGTAAATAAATATATAAATATTTTTACACGGTAGGCCATAGTTGGAGCCTTTCTTGTTCTGCACTCTGTTATTAGATTTCTTGTTGGTATTAGAGAACTTGGCTGAGCATTAGGTAGTGGAAGTGCAGACATATAGAAAAGACATACTTTACGAAACTAATTTGATTTCCACCAGCTTCTGCATTTGCCTCACTATCTCCATCTGCAAGCCGAGAGCTAGCCTGCTCGTCTTAGCGCGTTGTCATGGATTAGCTAAGAGGCGTGAGCGCGTGAAACAAGAACACTTCGCACTTACCCGTCGTCCCGTTCTCCTGGTCGCTCAAGTCGGCCTGCGATGCCGACAATGTTGTTGCCATCATCGTCAGCGGCGTCGTTGCTGTCGTTGTCTTCAAAGGTTGCGCTGCATTGCTGCCGTCTGTTACAATAATAGATGCGTTCGTGCCATTTTCCGTTTTCACAATTTGCTCATTGCGGCTTACCATGGCAAACGGGAAAAGCCAACAACTCGGCGAAAACTCACAGCCGCCAGCTGCGCATTAAGATTGCCTGCCCAATGCAGGCAACTCGCTGCACTTGTTGCTGTCCACTGAAAGGAAATCGACAGCGAGAGAGAGAGAGAGAGAGAGAGAGAATGAGAGAAAAATGAACATAATTTTTCGACCAGTAAACAACAAACTATTATGCATTTAGTGTAGTTTCAGGTTTTTATTGAATAATTGAATTTGAATTACATAAGCTTACATTTATTCATACATATGTAAATTTAATACGCTTACAGCTTGACTCGTCATATGGAGTGATTGATGTAGCATCAAAAGCGGGGATTTTCGCTTATATAAAAATAAATCCATATTTCTGGCTAAATTTGTGCTTTAACAAATTACAGACAAAGTTTTTTTTTTTTGCTTTGCACAACGATAAATTGAACAAATTGAAGAAATAAAAACATATTTGAAGTACAGCTTGAATTCTCTCTTCACTTGAATTCTTTTAGAAACCGCAAATATTCAAGTTTTGTATTGTGAGTGACACATAACAATATTATACATATATGTACGTGTATTGTGAGCAGAAAAAGTTTACGAAATACTTTTTAATTGCAACGTGCTTCACATATTGCGGTAACACTTTCAGTTGGCTGACCTAGGTTGAAACAGGTAAGTAAACTCAGATTATACTTGATAATATATAGTATATACAAACATTTTATATGCAGGCATACTATTAAGTTGAAGATATTCCATCATTTGATATTTAATGCCTCGGGACTAGAGATACATTTGCTATAGTTCAAAGCTTTTATGCCAACGAACCAGAGCCCGTGTTACTTGGAACCGTTTCACGCTCTTAAAGCATAAAAAAAAATGAAAGCATTTTAACGAATGCCAACACTTGTCCCGTGCAACAAAGAAATTTGTTTTCTCTATTTTATAGCTCGCAGTACACAAACAAGCAGCAACAGGATGAGGCAGGTTTTCGATGTTACATTCCGTTTTCATTTGACAAAGTAGACGCATCGCATACAAGTGTACGTAACTATGTGTATTTAAATTTGTCAAATGTGAACAACACTTGGCTGTCTCCTTGGCTCAATTAAAAAAGTTTCGCCTTAAAACATTTGAGTGCAGGCAGCAGAGCAGGCACAGAAAAAGGATACTTTTCCAGGTACATTCGACAAAGTGTTGTGAACGGCTTTAAATTCCCAACCAGTTTAGTTGCCTTGTTACGCATTTCTTCTTCTCCAGATAACATTATGTAAAGCTTTCTTAAAGTTAGTAATTGAAACAGAATTTTAAAACAAAGAGCACTTTGTTGTAGGCTTAAGTTTTACTCTCCAAGTTTAGCAACTTATAATGAAATATATATTTATTATTACAGAGCTGAAGACACACTCAACTCTTCTTCTTTTACTGCCAGCAACTGATGTGTCGCCAGATAAACGTTTGCTCCAGTATTTATTGCTTGAGTATTGCAGCTCTAATTGCATCTTTAAATTATATTTAAGGTGAAACTGAATAAAGAAAAATCATACAAATTTGGGGAAATGCAATGGATAATAATCTATTCATGCACGAAAAATGTACCCAATTGTTGGTATAAACGATGCGTGATTATATCCAAACAATATTTATGAACGCCAATGGCCTCAAATTCACTTAGCACGAAACACAATTGTGTGCAATGGGGCGTATGCGTTATTTCACAAAAAAATCATTAAACCGCCATTGCAACAAGTTATGTGCATAATAAATGAATGCAAACAATGTGAACCAAATATTCCATGGCAAATATTAAAAGTAGTGCAATCGACATTCTATATCAATTTAATTGGCTTTTTAATATCATTTTAATCACTTATTAAAACTATTCAAATGTTAACTTATTAAATAAATACTTTCGAAATTCTATTAGCGACGCACTTCATTAATTTAAAGCTATTTCAATGGAATTTTCACTTGAGCCTTATTGTTATTTTTATTTTTATTCTCTCTTTTTCGTGTCGTTTATTTTATTTTTTTTTTTTATTTTGCTATTTATTTTTTACTTTGTTCGCCAACCACTTGTAGATTTTCGCATTTTTAAACAGCCAACGAGCAAAAGGCGGCCACGCGTTTGACCTGCACACAATACAATAATACAGCAAAAGCGACAACAAAAAACAAAAACTTGGAAAAACTACTCATAAATAAGTACACACACACATACATATATGCACACACAAACATACATATAGACAGGCATTGTTCTTCTATCTCTTTCTGTTTTTTTTTTTTTCACTTCTGTTTCGTTTTGCTTGGTTTTGCTCGCCAGAACGATTGTTTAGTTATTTTTTTTTCTTTCTCTATATACATATAGATGCACTAAATATATATATATATATATATATATATATATATATATATATATATATCAGTTTTCTGTTTACCCCACAAAATCGCCAGCAGCACCACAACGTTTAGCTAGTTTGTTTAAGTTAGTGCAACCGAGTAACACCTGGAGTGAAATAAAAACAAATAAATTTAATAGCCGGGCATGCCAGCAGGCGGTTTCAGTTTCCACCAGACTCGACAATAAAATTCGTTTTCATACATATTTAATGTACACTAGACGTGGAACGGAAGATATGCACATTAAAATTAAAATCAAATACATTTAAATGAACTGAACTAATATATTTCTTTAAGATCTTTGTTTATTGCACTCAATTTCGAGCGTCGAGTATCTGCTATTTACATTTGAGTTTTACAGTTAATGCGTTCTATAAATAGAATGGCCCAGCACTTGAACCCCAATACTTTGGGTCATATTTATGACGTCAGCAAAACGTCGTATACATAATATTAATTACGTATGCCGTGCTCTGATAAGGTTTGGCGCAATAAATACAAAAAAAGACAAAATCGACAGCAAACGAACTAGAACGGAATGTTAGTCAATTATCATTAATTTGCATCTAAGTTATTATCGAAATAATCGTTAGGGGCAGCAGTGAGCGCAACGAAATCAACAACAAATGACGCTTGTAAAATGACAAATCGTCAATTTTCGCAACAGTTCAGCTTTACAAACTGAGGCAAGCATAAATTCAACAAAACAAATCAACAACAATAATGAAAATAGTTTGATCAAATCGCAAGAAATTATTCGCGTAATTTTACCAATTGTGCAAAATATGTAATTTCGTCCATTTCCGATTGCCGTGCTCGCACTTATTCCCCCCATATCTTGCGTCGCTGTCTTCCTTTGTACTTGGCACGTTCTTTCTGTCTCTCTGTCTTCCGCCCCCTAATTGCCCCGTCTCTCTATCAATAGGCATTGTATACAAACCATACAAAATATATTTGCCTTCATAACCTTGCGTTCTTTTGGCGCTGCGCGTCGTTTTCCAAGTGTTTGTTGTTTGGAATTGATTAAGGCAGCCCCCAGCCAACGACCCGAGGCCTTTTCCCTAAACACTCGTACACACATGATTGAGTGAGTGTGGGATCGTGTGCGCAGCGCTGTGAATGAATGTGTATGTAACTCACTGTGTGTATAAATTTCTGTTGCTGTATCTTTGACTTTGAGCTCTGATGATTAATGATTACGCCTGTGTTTATTGCCACTGCTACCTTACACGATCTCATATGCCGTAAGATATAACAGTTTTTATGGCTCTCGGGGGTTTCCTGCAATGCAATGGTGTCATATTTCAATTGAAGCACACACGCAAATGTTTTGAACGTATTGGCGTATACACGAGCTGTCCTCACTCAAGTAGCTGACACACAGAATCGTTATGTTAAATTTGTACCATTACATGAGATAAATGATTTAGTAAAAAAAAATCAGGGATTTCTTGAGTAAAATATGACTTTTATCATATTTCCTCTTTACTTTTACGCTTTAAAGCCAGCAATTTGAATAATATATATGTAAATATTTCTCCGATAATGTGGGCTATGTTGATGTTTATGTTATTAACATTTGTCTGTTAAGAATTGAGTTAAGGACTCGCTGTGTCTTTCAGTGAGTTAACTCAATTTTCGTCTGTCAACAACAGTAAAAGTCTAGCTGTTAATAAAATTAATTGCGCTATAATTTAATATAGGCAAATCATATTTTAAAATCTGTTTATTATAAATAAAAAATATTTATATATTTCCATTGTATTCACACCTTTGCGCTGCACTCGAAATCAAATGTTTGGCATATTGATTGTTTATCTTAAGTTTGGCGAGCACTAAAATTAAATAAACAATTTGTTGAAGAACTGAACTTTATTGATTGCTTGCAATATAAGTTTGTGGCCTGTAGAGAGCATACTGCCATGCAGTTCTAATGCAATTAGATTGAAAGCAATACCTGCACTTGAGTTTCCTTCAGCCAGTGAAAGTTGCCAGGTTGAATTTAATTGTTGAACAAGAACATTGCGTATACGCAGCGCTGGCTCACTTATTCGCTACAGCAAGCAGCGTTCAAAGCGTACAGAATGTAAATGGCGGTCTAATTTTTAGTTTTCAAAACCAAAATCGCTGCCAAACGTGGATATGAGTGTAAATGGTTGTGGGCTTGTTTGAATTTAGTTTTTGTGGTTTTTTTTTTTTTTTATTTTGTATATTTTTTTCGGCATGCGGCGTTGTGCCCATGAATGCTGATTCATTAGGAAGTCCCATGCACATGGTCGTGCACACACTGAGCTACTTAAATGCGTATTAGTGTAACCGCTTTTAAGCCTTGCTCATGGCTGACTGTGGCTCTGCGGCTTAGCATTCAGTCTACTGCAGCCAGGCATCCCCAAAGGCACGTAGTCGTATCTCTACACGTGGATTTGGCCAGACGAATCGCCAGAAACGTGACTTTCACCCTGATTTAATTTATTGTTAGTTTAGGTTCAAGCAATAAAGAGCATTTAATTGGAAAACAACGCAATCAAATAGGTTTGTTAATAATGTATGGTAATCAGGTGGCTATTATAAAAGCATTTAAGAACTTCCCACGTTATCCTGAAGCAAGGCAATAAACCAAATCTGACTCCTGGCACAAATGCACTTAAGTGTTAACATTACGAAATTTCAATTGCAGATTTATGGCGCTGAGAAAATATTTTCAAACATGTGCTAAGCGATTTTATTAGCTACACGGCCAACATCAAAAGTCTATAAATAATTCAGGCTAATAAAAGCCCAAAAGTCGAGCAACGGCAACGGCAACGGCAATGGCAACAAATGTAATTAGCAAACGAAATAAACAAAAGTAAGAGTAATCTCTGAAGAAGAGAAAGAAATTTGTTTTAATTTGCACGCGACCTTTAAAATTACCAAGCAATTCATTTTCATTCTTTAATACTATTCCCTGTGCGTGTGTGTCTCAAAATGAAAAATTTGTGTAACGTGCAAGCCAAACCTGATTTGCCATAAAATAAAATTTCTCGCCCATTTGGTCGTTGCCAATCAACCGGTGAACCAATGGACCAGTGGACCGATGGACTCGTGGACAACAGCTAACCGAACGGCCCAAAGATTTGTGCAAATGCGTGCGATTTGCCAATGTTAATGATGATGATGATAATGTCGATGCTGATGATGATGATGTTGTTGATGATGCTGATGACGACGTCAAGTTGCATTCAGTTGGCAACTTTTGGTTTTGCAGCATTCTCTAAATTATGGTCAAAATATTATGGGCAAATAAATCAATTTTGTGAAACTGTGATAAATGCTGTAAGATTTTTTCGACATTTTAACGCGCTACAAGTGTGAAAAGTGCAAAAACAAATCTTCGACGATTGACAGCAGCAGCCAGAAATAGAGCAAAAACTGCCATTGACAGCAAATGGCAAAAAAAAAATTAATAACTATAATATTGAGAAGGTTCTAATTAGCTGATCACGCTAAAAAGATACTCTGTTCATAATTTTATAAAGTTTCTAAAGCATCCGCAATAACTGCTTAAAAATAACCAAATATAGTTTGAATTCGAATTATTTATCTATTAGATTTTACTTACATGTTTGTCTGGTAAAATCCTACTAACTCTAACTAATGTTGATTGAAGCATAGATCAAAGAGTCAAAGCTAGAAACCTGAATATATGAAATTACTTATGAATGTATGTATACATACATATATGTATATATGAATTATAATGTGTCTATTCAGTTATGATTGTGTGTGTGTTAATATGAATTTATGTATACAAAAAGATCTGACATGTAGACCAATTTACCTTGTCGCTGCAATGCGACATCAAGACTTGACTTACTTAAAACTATTATTATTTACTTATTTATTTATTTATATTAGTTAAAATTAATTAAAATTAGAACTAGCTATAGCTAAAACACTGGGCCTTCGACTTGAAAACTAGTATTATATATACTACATTATATACATAAACTAGTATTATATACATGTAATTAATATGTTAAAAGTTATCTATTTCCCTGTCCTCTTTCTCTCACTCTCGTAATTTGCCATATCTCTCGGCTCTCTCAGTCTTTTCTCTTGTTCTGTCTTGTTCTGTAGATCTTTCTTTCTGTCTATTTAATTTTCCAATTTGTTTCTGTTATACATTTTCTCATTTTTACTATCTCACATTCTCTCTCTTCCTCTCGCTCTCACTCTCTCTTTCTCTCTCTATCGCTCTCTCTCTCTCTCTCTTTCTGTCGTTCTCTATCGCTATATTCCTGTCTTTTTTTTTCTCTGTCCATCTCTCGCTTTCTCCCTCTATTTAACTATCTTTTCATCTCCATTTCTCTCTCTCTCTCTCCCTTTCTCTCTCTCTCTCTTTCTCACTCTCTCTTTCTCTCACTTTCCATCTCGGTGTCTTTCTCTTGCTATCTGTAAATATCTACATAAATATCCATTTAACTTTAAGATAAACACACATTCAGTTTGTATACATGAATTGATGAGTATTTGCCTTGTTTACACTCCTTTGTTGTCTGATATTATACACGTAATATTCTAAATGGCTTTTACTGTACAATGGGTTCTGGAAACACAATATACACTCAATATATTAATGTTCTGGCATAACATTTATTTTTAGACCAAAATGATGACAAGCTGTTGCATCTCAATATATTTGCTGGATGGGTCATTTACGGTTAATGTATCAATTGTTTTCTTCAAGCTTGATTTGTCCACAATTTCATTGAATTATTTTCTTATCATTATTTGCCTAGTAACAGATAATCTACTTTTTCGATTAATAAGATTTAAGGTACACAATTCCATATATAAAAGTATTCTTTCATATAGATATATAGAAATAAAATGAGATATATTTAATTATATATTCTAATTTTAAAATTCAACGGACTTATATGTCAATATTGTAAACCTTCTTCTCTGTCCAATTCTGACATTGCAAAATAAATTAGACTTTTAATTACGCTTAATTAAGAGCAATTAAAAAACATATTTTTTTCGTGCACTCCCGTTTGCTCAAACATCGCTTGGCTGGGCAACAAATTAGGGAAATACAGTAAATAATTTTTAAATGTTTTTTCTCCTACTCATTTTGTTTTTTGGCAATTGGCGATCACATAAAAAGAATTTTGTGGGACTTTTTCAATAAGCCACGAGCAGCTTATTGAATCTTTTTTTTTTTCTGTCTCACATATTTTGTTATTATTGTTGCTATATCTTTTGTTTTTGTTGTTGCCGTCTATGTTTCACCTTCATAACGAATGTTTATTATATTTTATATTTATTTTTTGCACAGAGGGCTTTGAATTTTTGGCTGTCGCCGCTGTTGCTGTTGCTGTTGTTTGATTAGGCGTCTAGGCTGACACATGGGGGCACTTAGTCACACACATACAGCAACAGATACCGATACAGTTACAGACACAAATGCCAAATCTTCGACAGAGACACGCCCCGTGTTCGCCCCATACGAACGACACATGTATATGATATTTTACACAAATGTGCAAATTTAATTAAATTCAAACGAGAAATAAATATAAAACACTTTGCCTCGACATAAATATATTTATTTGTATATATAGTATGTATGTATACAGAAATATATATATTTATCTCTATATATATTTATCTCTAAATGATGTGCCATAAAGTGCGGTAGTTCATGAAAATAAGAAGCTGTGGATAAACATGAATAGCAACAACAGCAACAACTTTGATACAATTTGCTTAGCAAAATAGGCATATAAATGAAGCATTTTTTACACATTATTTATAAATTCAGTAGAACCACATCGCATGGAGATATACATACATCAGAAACGAGTAGTAAAGTTATGAGTTTAGAGTATGCGAGTAAGAAATATCCTAAGCAGCTATCTGCCAAACAGCTTTCACAAAGACTCCAGCTTAAGATAAAATTAAATGCGTGTGGACTTAAGCAGAGCTTTCTATCTTTTGGAGATGATTATTGCGATAAGTGTTTATCTGCGTATAATATAGATATCAAATATAAATACTAAACTCAGTAACTCTATTGTAGTTCTTAGATGTTTGGCTCTCAAGATTCAAGTAATTGATATTTCTGACCATAAGAAAAATACAAACATAACTAAATCTACTTAATAGTTGCAGCTACATATAAATACTGTATATTTTCCTTACGTTACGTTAGCAAAACAGATAAACCCCTAATTTACATTTGCATGGAATCCGTTTATTAAAAATAACTGAAAATAAATAAAATTTTTGTTAAGACATTTAACAAACAAATTTTAATTGTTAAAAATTTCCAAATAATTATTTTTCTTTTTTCATAAATAAAATAAATACGTAATACGAAGAAAATTTATGTATAATATTAAGTTATTTGCGTTTCTGGGCACCGCAAATGAAAACAAATGTTCTATTTCTTTGTTAAATAGTGTAAATAAAATTTCAAATGTTTACCTTTGTCGAAAGGCAAACAAATAAAAAAAAAAAACTTCTATTTAAAAATATATGTGAAATTCGTTCACATCACACGAATGCAATTTGATATATGCGATTTATGCGAATAATTACATCTGCTAAGAATACCTGAAGGAATTGTGTCAGCATTGGCGCTCTCAGCTATATATATTATGCAGCTCTTATTTATTTAGAGCACATGTAAAAGAAAATTAAATATTGTGGAATATGCTCATAATTTATAAAACCTAATCTACAACTATGTCAACTAAATGATAACATCGTTCACTTGGGTTTCCGAATCAAATGAATCATAATTGAAATTAAGAATCGAGTAGAGGTCTCAGTGACTCACACTAGTTAAAAAAAAAAAAAAAAAAAAAATATATATATATAAAAATATATATATATATATATATATATATATATATATATATATATATATATATATATATAACACAAACATAAAATGAATATTAATATATATTTATGTGTATAAATTATCATTTAATTAATTTCTTGATTGAGCTGAATTGAGAGTTATTAATACGAAGAATTCGCAATTGTCGACTTCATCTATTTAAATACGAAACTTGAAATATAATTTGTCTCATTGCGCTTTATGGGTCTTGCAATTCAAGTATTTTATCGACGCTATCGGCATTGATAATGGACGAACCCAAATATATAATTAGAATTGAACTCTGAAACGGCGCTTCCTCGATTAGTTATCAGATAAACTAAGTAATTTCGCCTACTGGGCGTTGATGCCTCTATACAGCGCATGGCGGTTATTTCCTTTAAGAATTTCAAAATTCGTTGTCTCGCCATAAAGATAATGAAATATAAATATATAATAGAATAAATAAATAAAAAGCAAAGTGTGGGCGGTAATTTATTAACGCTCAGCCGTGAGCCAAATAGAAAAAAAAAGCTAAACCAACGCGAACATTTTTATAACTTGATTTATTTAAAGACAACATTTGGCAAATGATTTTGCTACTAAAGTAAATGATTATTTTTATACCCTTTGCAGTGGGAAATGTTACTTTTTATTCACGATCAGAATACTATTAACAGGCGTTAAGTTATAGAAACATTACATTCCAATTGGAATTGAATTCAATTGGGAAATTTGTATAAAGCTGTTAGATAACTAATGAAAAAATAATCGACCTCTAATAAATGACAAAATACTAAAACTTAAGTTTTTTAATGCTAATATTTATGATAATTATAATCATGCCAAAGTCAATGCCACCCACAAATTGTCGAGATAGTTATGCATATAGAGCCGGCAAAATATCTCTAGTCGCAAAATAAATTTATTTGTGCCGCCTTTCTTTCATCACACCATCACTCACACATACACACACGCCACAAATTCGTCCGGCCGTCACAAATAACGAAAAAAAAAAACATTGCAAAAAAACAACAAAAAGCATGAGAAAACATATTAAAAAAAACTGACGCAACGTGTCGCCAACAGCTGACAAATCGAGAGCAACACACAATTTTTTATTGCTTATTTTTTAAACATTTCATTTGTGCATACGTTGATATATGTATATAAATATTTTTAATTTTATTCAATTTGGTTAGGTTAAAAGAAAAGAAAACAGCCTTCGGGCGTTTTGAATTAGTTCATAAAATTAATTATAGAAATCTGAAATCGAAGCCGATTAGCTGTTATCGGAGGGCTTTCAAAAGGCGTTTAAACTTGATTTGGCCTTTTGTTTTGTTTCCATTTCTTTTCATTCTCTTTATTATTATTATTTTCTTTATTTTTTATTTTATTTTTTTTTTTTTTACTATTGTTATGTGTTCTATTTTAGTTTAATTTTAGTTGCTATTGAACTTAGCAATTAGTTGGCGCCGATTTTTGCCGGCTTGCCTGCACTTTGCTTGTTGTTTTCTTAAGCTCTTGCGTTAATTAAAACTTCTCATTGTGTGAAAAAAAGAAACAGATACAATACCTAAATGATTGGAAGCTGTCGTGGCTCCTCTATTGGTGTTGTTATTGTGATTTATTTTTTTTTTTTTTTTTGTGTTGATCTTGGCAATTTAAACAAATTTCACATGTATATTTGAATACATAACTTAATTATTTATATCAATATATATTTATATATATGCATATGTGTATATTATGTTTAGCAGCGTGCGTTGTTAAATTAAATCACATACACACACAGACTTCATACATTAACACACATACACGCACACTAATATTAACACTCACACACAAGCGCGCGCTCGCACAAACGCGCGAAATCAAAATCAGATCGAACTCGAAATCGCGAAACGAGCACGAGCACGAGAACGCGTATGAAAACACGAAATGTGAACCGCACGCCCGCACGGCCTAATCAGAACTGAGCGCAAATTCTAATCAGAATCGAGCAATGTCCAACAGGCAGTGGCAGTGGCTGTCAAACGGAGCAGCCAGTGTTGTCGTGCGCTCACGTCAACACAAGCCGAAGGCTTCCGGCAATCGTGCGTCTCCAATCGTTTAATAAATACACTGAGCGCAAAATGTGTTTACTCAGAACATAATCTTTTTAGCAATTATTATTATTCACATTTATTTAAATAAAAAATATTTGTAATATATTAATAAAAATTATCAAAATTAAAAGAACATACTTTTTAAAACTATAATAACATGGGTCTATTTCTTACAGTGACTTACTCAAAAACATGTAAACACATTTAACGCTCTCTTGTTGCATTGCTTGGCGCGAAGCAACAAGCCAAATGTTGCCGACCTTGCCTCAAATGTTGCTGAGCGCACGCAACAGGAGAGCGCGAGAGAGAGTGTGAGAACCAAATGCTGAGAGCTGTTACAGTCTGTTGCTCTGTTTTGGTTTTTATCACTGTTGCCGGCAAATCGCACACACACACACACACACACACATGCACACACACTCTCTCAAATAAACACACATACACACGCTTGGTGAATGAAACGCACACATTGGCGCGTTCCCACACAAAGACACGAACAATTTGATTCGTCACAGGTTACGTATGGTTAATATTTGATGTGGCATTTCTTTCAAGTAGTTTTCAGTCAAGCGACATTTGTTACATATTTACTCACATAGACGCTGTATTTTTCCCGTTAATCAATTAATCAATCAACATAAAGTCGATTCAATGCTTTATTAAGCCAACAAAAGCCACAGTTAATTTGAAATACTCATTAGCTAATTGAAATTTCGTTTATGCGAAAGATTTTATGATCTTGAGAAAGAAGTGATGTTAAAGTATACATATATTCACATATTTTATTTGACTTTCAGACATTATCTATGCAATTCCACAAACTATACTTCCGCTTAATTGAATTTATTGATTTCCATTTGAACTGGGGACAACTGCACTAATTCTTTTAACAGTTGCTAGCGTTGATTTCAATGAAACTCGAAACGCAATTGCCGTCTGCACTTCAACCTCAATTTCCACAAGCTGTCAGTGGAGCTTAAATTAAATTATATATACATTGCAGTAACAAGTCGGTGCGGTTCAGTTGCCTGAGCACTTGTTAATGCCAGCTTAACAGGATATTGTCAACATTGCCTTCCGGTTGCGTAAAGCGTTAGTCTAAGAAAATGTCGACGGGCAAAAATTCCGTTAGCACGCAAACACACACACACACACTTATACTATCACACAGAGATATGTCAAACTGTGTTGAAGTTTGTTTGCAGACTTCTGCAATTTCCGCATGACAATACGTGGCGTATACGCAACGCGAGGCAATAAAATTCAAACATTTCTCAGATCAGCTCTAAAAAAGGCTAGGTAAAAAATAAGAAGAGTATAGCTTTAAAGTTAATTTTATGAATATTAAACTTCGCATTTAATATATGTTATTTCTTTTAAATAAATTTTAACACAAAATATTGAAATGTTTATATTGAACCATTTTCTTCTTAAAATTCTTATATATATATTTATAAAAAGTTTATAAAAAATAAAATACAAATACATTTAACTTTTTAAATTGTGTGGAACTTTCGGCATGGTATGTTTGTTCCTAAGGCAATTACAGTGTCTGCATAAATTATGAACACAACAAGCTGACACATATTACATGCATGCAAATACTCAAACTTCCACACCCACACAAACGCAATATCCGCAAACGGGGCTTTTGTAATTTACATAAATGAAACAAAGTTCAAATGTTAAATCTAAAAAAACAAAAAATAAACTACAAAAAATATTTTCTAGGAGATTTAACTAAATTAATAGCAAATGGATTTATCATAAATTTGATATTAAAGCCAACTTGCATCAATCCCTTGTCAATGATACGCATTAAAGATTACTTCCATGCCATGCATAAGTCATGATCTTATTGGAATCAAAGCATATTTAAGTTTGGACCAACGCGCGCCCTTCTACGAAAAGTTTTCCAAGCTTAATTTTTGGACAGGCGAGGGAAACCTTTCAAGAATATTGAGTTGCTGATGAATTTATAATGAGTCAATGACTGTGTGTGTGTGTGTCTATGTGCGCTTTGTGTATTACGCTTTGATCAGGATTGCTGATGAGTCTCTGTGGACAAGACCTAGCACTTTAAACACACTTCTGATTGGTATATTCGCTTCTTGCGCAATTAGAATATTGATAGTGTCAGAGAACGTTGTTTAACAGCTGAAAGCACTTTCTGTTATCCTTGACTCAACTAAACTAGAAAATAACTATTTTTAATGGACAGCGACCTAGACACGTTCAATGTTATAACACGGCCATTAAGACTCTTGCATTAATAATAAAAGAATGACGTGATCCTTGAACTTTGTGCAAGGCGCAACCCCACGAAAATCAATTGCATAAAACGACTTTGGGGAACTTTTCAGTAAATTAAAAAAAATCCCTAATAAAGTACGAGTTTGGGAAGAGGCTTGTAGCTAGCAGGATGTCAGTTGTGTACAGCATAAAACCTAATTACGGAATTTGCCTTAATTAGTGCGCCCGACTTAATTACAAAACAGCAAAAACTGCACAGTCAACAAAGGCCACAACAGCAACATGCTGTGTGTGTATGTGTGTTTGTATATACGTGTATGTATGTGTGTGTGTGTCAACAGCTTGTCATATTTAGCGTGTACAACGCCCGAGCGTGTGCTTTGCTTTTGTTTATTTACATATAACCCTAACCACTTTGCGACAGCTTGAAAATTTTGTGAACTATCCGAACAAAAATAACTTCAGAGCTTAACGATAAAATTTAAGTGTTAAAGGCAAACCCGAAAATTACGTACGATTATGTGCTAATACACCATGTAAAATGAATAACAACTTAAGTTGATAGTCTATAAAAATAGTCAAAAATTATTCAATAAATTTTGAAAGTCTTAATGATTTCGTTGAACAACTTCTGATTATGACCCATTGTCGTATTTTACTGATTGACACAAAAATCTTGAATATCTAAAATCAATGTCCTTAAAAAATGCAAATGAGTTAAGCTATTTGAATAAATATATTCACAAATCACACAAGTCGTAAACGGCAGCCGCAAAAAATTTCAATATAAATGAAAATTATTCTGCTGTCCAATGGGGAGAAAGAATACCTACAAAAAGCGTCGCACACGCCCTCGACCCTCGACTCGGAATTGACGCAAAGGTCATGAGCCCACAGCAAACTTTGGCTAACATTCGAAAAAGGAAAAACTGCGTTGTGTTTGTATTCTGTCTGTCCTCCACATAATTCTCAATGTCCGCTCTCATAGCTCGGTGGGCGTGTCCGGTGCGTGCCTTTAAGCCCATTTGCCAGCTTATCTGTGGATACCTTTAAACGACTTACGGGAAGTCTCTTTAAAGCTATCCTCCTCAGAGCTTGTGCACTTCCCATGCCCAGAGATAATTGAGAATGGGTAAAAAGCTGAAATCAGACATGAAGTTTCACTGATTCCTTAGAGTATATTTCTAAGTTATGTTATAGTTGTTACGCTATATATATTTTGGTATATATAATATTAAATTTTATATATTATATTTTATATTGTATATTTTTACATTATATAATAATTAGTGCACTATACATAGTTGTATTCATTAATTTGTCTTTTTCTTGCCCACTAGTATTAATTGCTCCAAGACTAAGACAATCTTTACGCTCCTAAAACGAGTTTAATAATGATCTCTGAGAAAAACTCCGTTCATGTTACTCTCACTGGAATTTCGTAACCTATATAAGTTTATCTGTCTAAGTGTAAATGTAACTCAGCACTCCTAATCGCTAGTTGTAGTAGTGAGGGTGCGTTTAACATATAACTTAAACTTACTTAACTTACTATACATATATCGTTAAAAATAAAATAAAATAAACAAAATAATCATTAAAAAATTAAAACCGTTTTATTACAATTGCTATCGTTGATTTCTATTGAAACATAAAAGCTTCAAACTTTTGTTTTTATACGCTTCCTGTTTGATAAATTATGCAGTTAGTCCAAATCTCGTAAGTATATTAATAAAATCTGATGGCAAAATAATACAATACTTACCAATTTATTGTAGTTCACTTGAAAATACCCTGTGAAATGAACAACTACTTGTATGGTAGTAGAATATATAAGAATATCCCATGTATAGATAACATGACAAACATAACGGAAAAGATAAAAAAAGATAAACTACTACTTATTTTCCCATCTGAAAACTATAAAATTATTTGAAAACTATTTCATCATATCGAGGATACACCATTTAGACACTAAGCTGTCTTTGGGAAACTATGCCTAAGCTGCGTGATATACGCACAAATATATTTATCATACGCCACGTCATCCGCATTCGCAAAGACCTAAAACTTTTGCACGTTCGCACGCCTCTCGGCATACGAAATGAACCGCACGCACAAATCTTTGGCATATTCAATTAAGTTTTAATAGACACATGTTGCAAGCAAAAGGGACAATATGAAATAATAAAATGATTGAATTTTACGACCAAGGTGAAAAGGATTTTCAGTTAGTTAGCCAAACTAAAAGTCATATATGAATTTAATGTGAGCGTAAATTGCAATGGTCGTTTCTGATGAGTTCGCACATGGCGGCACGCCATTATGTAATGGGAGAAAAGAGAAAAAATCCTACCTGAAACAAAGTGGCAAGTGAAAAAGATTAAAATGAAAATAAATAAAGGTAAAATAATAAGTGATAACTTTACTTTTAAAGTTATAATTTACAAGTTACATTATTTACAAGTTTAAAATTAAATTGAAAATTTAAAGTTAAAAACTTAAAATAATAGTTTAAATTTTAAGTTGAAAATTATTTAAAATTGTAATTAAAAACTGAAAAATTAATACTTTTTAAAGTAACAACAAAGATTAAATTGAAAAGTTAAAAATAAAAAATAAAAGTCAAACATTTAAAAGTAACAAATATTTCACAATATATGCAACCATTTTTCATTATTAATTTTTTTTTTTAATTAATAAATAACACTACAAAATAGCATCTATTAAATATGAAAAAATTACAAAACATGTTCTATTTAAGTACTCTAAAGTGAAGATTATGAATATTATAAACTTTTAATTTTTTTACCCAGTAGAGAATTTACCGCGAAAATTACGATGTTAATAATATGGATAAAATATATGGAATCTTTATTGTCAAAGGCAGAGAGAAAAGCTCACACTCAATTTAAATTTAAAATTAAACTTTCCAACGATAATTAAAATGTATGTAGATACAACCATATTTATATAAAAAAAAATGTTTTAAAAATAAATTTCACACACACTAAATAATAATTGCATAACATTCAAATGTACGCCCTCCGGTTAATTGCTTTTAAAATTTATTAGAGGAAATGCCTGCAGGATATTATTGTTGTTAATGTTCCATTATGCGCATTTCGTTGTGTATCCAGCCCAAAATTCCCTAAAGGCAATTCCTCTTGATTTTTAATTGTCAATTTAATTTGTCATGTAATTGTTAGTGAGTTTTGCCCAGTTCGTCTTAATATATCCATTTAATTATTTTATGCATTTCAGTTCGCGTTCGCACCAAGCAACATGTTAATAACAAATGTAAACATTGCTTAGTAGATGCTCTATCTCATTCTCATTTATTCACGTCGTTTTATACAGCCTGAAGAAAACGACTGTATTTGCCATGAACTCTTACCGCATGTGACCAATAGAAACAAAGTAAATTGAAGACATGTGAAATATATATTTAAATACATTTTATTTTCATTGCTTTTCAGTTGCTTTTCCTGCTTTCACTTATATTGTACACAAATTACACAGACAGATTAGAATAGAGTACAGAGTTTAGTATTTTAATGTTTGCAGCTTTTTAAATTAATTATCAAATGCATAAACGGTTTTTTACAGCTAAAGTACATACATATTTTATTGACATTCTTCTCATGTTTTATTTGAATGCTTCTTAAATACTTATCAAATCAAGGTTATTTTTCCATTACGTTAACGCTTTTAATACAAGGCAAAATGCACAAAACTTTCATAAAGTTTCTTATCTATCTCTTTCATCTTTAGAACATTTTTAAAATTTATGTTATACATATCCAATGGCATTTGAAACTGACTGAGTTTGGTAGTACGAATGACTGACTGACTGGTTGATTGATTGACTGACTGGCTGACTGTTCAACGACTGACTTTATTATATAGCAACAAAGGCGTGACTTGCCTATTGTTAACACACATTCCATTTATATATAGTATCAAAAATACTTTATATGACTTCATTTACAAATTTTTAAAAATATTTTAGATAATACCGTTAACAAAAATACTTGACAAATAGGAATTTCGCTTTTCATTTCTTGACAAATTCACAAAAATAGTTTATATTAATTTGGAACCACAAATTAGGTGACTTGTATGCATATATATATGTGTGGATGTGTGTGTGTGATTTAGTGTCTGTGCGAAGTTGTTCTCTGTGTGTGGTGTGCCTTATGCCCAGTCCTTCTTGATCTCAAAGGTCCAATCCCACTTAAGATGTATATGCTTGTCATCATCCGTGAATACCGATGAAACAGAGTAGGTGCCCCTCGACACCATACCCGAAGGCGCCTCCTCAGCTGGCGTCAAATAGAATTGAATTTCCTTCTTGGGGGGATAGG
Organism: Drosophila stalkeri; assembly: GCA_035047405.1. Lineage (NCBI taxonomy): Eukaryota > Metazoa > Arthropoda > Insecta > Diptera > Drosophilidae > Drosophila > Drosophila stalkeri. Next base: position 157,087 of record JAWNPR010000041.1, on the reverse strand, counting down.
AGCCAACCATATGCGTCATTTTATCCACTGCGATAAAAAAGGTAATTGTATTATTTATTATAATTATAATTATAAGTACAATCATAAGAATCAACAAAACAGGCTTACCGACAACTTAATGCAAAAAAAAAAAAAGAATTATCCAGAATGTGTAGGCATTAAAGTTATAAAGATATATTGTATTTAATATTATCTTAGCACATTATTAAAGTAAATATAGCAAATGTTATTAACACTATATAAATAACACTAACTACGCCACAGAACAAAGCTGTGCCATCGAAACTGCTGCCCATTTTAATTATAAAATAGAAATGTGTTTTGCGTGAAGGTATAAAACATACTAACTACCTAGTTAGGTAGAGCACGACAAAACCAGCCGGGTATGACAATACAAAGCCCTAAAAGTGCATTCGTCAAGGCCAAACGACATTTGGTCAATTGTTATACAAGCATTATACAAACATATTCCTATGTTTGATAGAAAATATATTTACTATAAAATGGAAAATATCTATTTATTAAAAGGACAACCTCACAATTTCTGATTTCTATTAACCTAACAAGTCAAAGACATTTTTTCATATTGTTCAATTTACGAATGATTTGCTTACCTGGCACTCCCATTCGATAGGTCTTTTGCACATACTTAAGGCCATGAACAATTTCACGTTGCACAATAAAATCGATGCGCACCTTATATTGAACACCTTCCTTAATCACAAAGAGCTGAGGAGAAAGTCAAGCAATCAGTTTAATCTGCATACAGTCTCTTTATACAAAACTCACCTGCTTTTTCAGCTGACTAATATCTCCACTCAAATCCAATTCCATATCATCACGTCCATCAACGACAAGCGCCAGTTTCTTAACAATCACTTTTCGGTTATCATTAGGATCTTTTTATATAAATGGAAACACACCGTTTTAATAAACTGCCTTAAATATTAATGTATCTATATTTACCAACTATTATAGTTTCGGCTTGAGCTGCACCCAACAAAGCCTCCTTATAACGGCGCAAACTTTCATCTTCCTGATCGGCAGCCATTATCTCCTCAATTGTCTTCTCCGGTGGAGCCTGATAGTTGGCATCGTGCACATCCTCATCATGTGGCTCAGGATGTTGGTGCGTCTCTGTTTCAGCCATAGCAATCTAACTGAAAATATTCACATTAAATAATATCAATATTTTAATATATGATTACAAATCTTGTGGTGTAATTAATAACAATAACATTTTCATTAAGTGGGGATAATATATAATATAATTACTTATGCACACAATAGTGAGCAATTATATACACATATGCATATATTTATTTTCGTAGCTTGGTTGTAAAATCCTAATTATAAATCTATTGTTCTCTTATAGAGCTTTTTTATTGTTGCCCATCGCATTATTTAACCGTTTTAAGTTATTTGTCGATATACTTAAAATACGCAAAAGTTAGTATTATTTCATGACGTTCAATAATATTGATTAAAATCGTATTATTCACGCATAAGTGAACGCTGCTTAGCCATGGAAAGAATGCTGGTCAATACATGGATGCAGCTGAGCTCGTATACATACATAAATACAAGTACATATATACATAAATATATATACATATATAGACTTGGCCGAATACGGGCCCGCATGGGCAGATAAGGCAAACAACATTTACACAGCGATAGAGCGAAAAGGCATGAGAAGAGGGCGTTCGACCGGCATTGAATAATATTGACCAGAATGGGTTAGCTGCTATCGCCCCCTACACGCATACACAAACAGACAAACAGACACACACACACACACATATTGAACTTTTCTTTTTTTTTTCATCTGTTTTTTGTTGTTGGCATTGTTGTTCATTATCTAAATACACGTTGACTAGCTTTATGCCCATTTCCTTTTCTGTAAAACATTTAGTTTGTTGGATTTCAATTACAATTTACTTAAATGGTTTTCTATATGCACAATATACTAATTTAAATATACTTGCTGACTTATTGTGGGCATAATAATAATATTTTTTATTCTGACGCATGGCGACAGCAACAAACGAGATAATAAAATTATATTTTTATACAGCTTTATATATTTTACTTTCCGACTTTATACATATTATTCGAATAAAAAATACGAGAAAAATACGAATTCTATGAAAAAATCGGTCGTTTTTGGCAACACAAATTCCAGTTTGCTATTGTATTTGAATTAGAATTACGAAACGAAAATTAATTAAGTGTGAATGCAAAATAAGCAGGCCAAAAGCGAATTGAAATAAGAACATTTAGAAGCAACCACACGATCAAAAGAAACAAATTTCAAAACACACACAAATCCAGACAAGCGATTGATAGAAAAGCAGCAATGGAGAAAAAATAGCCTAGACGACCCCCCGTCAAACTGTGAGCAATTTTGTCCGAGGGAATTTTATTCAAGGAAATTAACGCCGCGATGACGCTGCTGCTTAGACAGCCTGATAAAATAATGCATGGCACACTGCGGCAGAAACCCAGACGCATGAATCACACACACTAACACAAACGCATACATCCGCACCCACACGCATTAAGGCCGGTGTTCTCCGTTAGCTCTGTTGGCCAGCAAAATATTTTCGGGAGTGGCGTAGCTATGGCTAGAGATAAGCGTTTGTTTCAAAATTTTCAACTTAATATTGTTATTTTGACTGCACACACATGTGTAAGCACACTGTGTACGTTCTTAACAACTTACCTCTTTATTCTTTAAATATTGGGTTTATAATTTAAATACGCAAGTATTTTTCCACAATATATTTATAACACAAATAATTTCAATATTTTAATATAAACAAGAAAAACAACAAAAAAACGCGCAGCAAAAGGTGCAAGCTGTGACAATCTGCTAGAGATGAGTGATGAACTTTTGTACTCGATACTTTACAAAAATATTTATATACTTATCGACTCAATTATCGAATCACCCATTTCTAGTAACTAATAAATAAAAACTCTTTTATAGATATATTAGCAATTATTGTAGAAATTAAATAAATTTCAGTTTAAATAAGATAAACCTCACCTAAAATTAGGTTCAGATACCAATAAATGGAAAAATACGCCGTTAGTCAAAAGATACAGCGATTGGTACTAGCTTTAAAACTAGCAGGTATTTCTAATACGCTGCTCTGTACGTACTCGCGAATGTAACTAACCAAAGCCCCATCAGCTGTGGATTACTTCATCACCATATTAAAATCGTAACAATAATCAACACAAAATGCAAACTTCGCAATACTTAAATCAACTACACACCGCTGACAAACTGTCAGAAGAACCATGGCCAGAAGATGCGACACTCTATCAGGTAAAAGGAGAGCGGCAAAATAATATTCCAAATTTATGTGTTTTTATTCCTGTCAGCCCTTTGAGGCGGAACAGATCTTATTACCAGAGAGCGCCAGCTGCTTGGCTGTGAAGGCATATTTAAAAATGTGCAACTTGCCGTTTGGTATACGCACTTGCGCAAATGCGGAGCACATGTCCCCCGGCGGCCGAATGACCAAATTACCATTCATCCGCGCGGGTGCCTTCTTATTTGCAGAGTTCGAGCCAATTGTGAATTTTGTGGAGCAGAAAGATATGGCCATTGGCAGCTGGCAAGATGAAGATGAAAAGGCAGACATGCGTACATATGTCTCGCTTGTAGAGAACATCTTCACTATGGCGGAACTGTATGTTAGCTTTAAAAACGAACGTGTCTACAAAGAGGTTACTGCACCACGTAATGGAGCTGTATATCCATGGCCATTGAATGTGATGCAAAATTACAGCAAACGTCGCAATGCATTGCGTCAATTGAAGGTCTATCAGTGGCACGACCTGAACATCGATCAAGTCATCGACAAGGTGGCCAAATGTTGTGAGACACTCGAATATAAACTGAAAGAATCACCAGATACACCTTTCTTCTTTGGTGATCAGCCCTGTGAATTGGATGCTATTGCCTTTGGCCATTTGTTTACGATCTTAACAACAAGGCTGCCAAATATGGCATTGGCGCAAACTGTACAAAAATTTGGTCATTTGGTGTCATTTTGTCGGTTCATCGATGAGAAATACTTTCAAATGAGGTGCTTGCAAGAATAGCTTTTAAATGGTTCACGCTTTTATCATTTTGTACATAAAGAATGTGTAAGAAAATTAAATTTCTTTAAGTTTCGCTTATTTTTAGCCCGCAATCGTACTGTTAATACTATTTGTGTTGTAGCATTTATCCACCATCGTTAAGAAGTTGGTTTATAATTTATCTCACGGCTTCGCCTCAACAAAACCAAACCTTAATGAAATATTTCTTTGAACTTGACTTAATAAATCAATATATTCTTTTACAGAAAATAAATACTTTATCTCTGGGCGCAACTAATAAATATTTTTTCAACAAAATCTTATCAGTTTTGAGAATAGTTAATTATTATGTATGATAAATCTTAAATAAATATAAATGTTAATTAAACTGAAGATAATTTCTATGTTTACACCGAAGGCAAGTCGACAAGTCATTCTAAATGCATTAGTTAACCAGATTTGATTTATTTGTAACGGCATCTTTCGAAAGGTGGATGCCCAGGACATTATCTCAAATAAATTTGGATTTGAAATTAAACTCAATTTTATTGCCGTCTGTTTTTTATTTAATTCATCGTAATTTACCCATTTTTAAATATGAATCCACATTCTTTAAATTATTTATCGTTATATATATACCGGCCATTAGGATTGCTCAGTGATTTAAAGTTGCAAGAATTCTTCTATTTTCTACATACTACATACTACATACATAAAAAGCAAAGCACACACACACAAACACACTACTGCCACAAACACAACTAGTGCCTACTAGTTATCACATATGTACTTTCTGGGGTCTGCTACGCCTACTGCATGCATTTATGAAGCTCTTGTCCCATTTTCAATAGATTTAAGATAAAATTATTAACAGGCACAGCAAAGCTACATGTTTACGCCAAATCAATATCCATTGATTCATGCCCGTTTTATAGTTAAGCTAAATTTGATTATTTCTTTTAGCTTTTGAATCCATTTGACAATCAATATACTTTAGCTTCTTTCTGTTTGAATGGCTGTTCTTACTGTCGTAAAAATGTTCTTTTAAACGTTCAACTCCAAATGTGGCCATAAGCCCAGAAAAGCCCACAGCTTCCTTCACATAACGGAATAAAAACGTTTCAGAACTAAATAAATTAGTAACAAATTTGAGTGCACTGTAAAAATATATATGAAACATTTTATTCAGCGTAGCTTAAATAGATTTTTGTTTATTCATTTCCTAAATGGTTTGATGATTTGCATTTCGCTTTTCTGTAAACTTTGTCAGCGCTAATTTACATAATATTTTATAAATATTGAATTCGTATGGAATTCAAAAGAATTGCATACATAAATTCATTTTGCAATGTACATCGATTTTTTTTGTAAAATAGTCATACATAATTATTACAATTGTTTAAATGGAAATATATGCATCGTAATCATTAAGTAACTTGCATTCAAATATATTCATAAATATGTGTGTATATATAAATATATTTATCGCTGCATTTAATATTTATTTGGTACCTCAACTTTAAAATTGATATTTATTTTATTATTATTATTATTATTATTATTATTATTATTATATATTATTATTATTATATATATATATATATATATATATATATATATATATATATATATATATAAATATATATATATATTTTTTTTATTGAATGATGTTACTGAACACATTGCAAATGTCCAATACGCTAAGTTATACAATTAACACAACACAATAATAATAAAAATAATAATGGTAATTATAATAAAATATTATGCATTTTTTAATAAACTTTATGCGAAAATCGAAATTTAAATTTAAAATTGAATTTGAAGACTTAAAAAACCAATCCACAAAATCTAACGAAACGCCATCGTCCTCGATTGCCTCCTTTTCGTCCCCATTCTGATGCACTTGGTTTTTCAGTTGCAGCAACAGCAGCAGCGCCGCTTGCGTCAGCGCCTTTCATATTTAGTCACTGGCACAGACAGACGCGCGCGCAGTCCATGGGACTGAGCTGCGGTAGTGCTGCTGCCGACGCTGCTGTTCGATCTGCTGCGATCCATTGCGGAACGACGTCGTTTATTATTGTTGTTGATGCTGTTGCTAATTGCTGGCAGTGAAAGATTATTGCTTTTGTTGCGCGTCGATGATCCGTTACCAGTCGCGTTGCCCTCGCTGTAGCGCTGCCTTTTACTGATCACAGCAGTATCTGTATGTGTGTGTGCGTGTGCACATGTGTGTATGAAAGAGAATGTGTAATATTTGGTAATATGAATGCAAATGTAAAATGCGATTTACGAATTACATTTTCTAGCTTAATTATCTTTAACGGGGACAGTAGGACTCCCAGTTACATCAACATCAACATCAACATCAACTTCATCAACATCATCATCAACATCTTCATCAACATCACCATCATCAGCATCAATATCATCATCAATATCACCATCAATATGATTAACTGCTGCATCAACATCATTAACACCATTCCCATTGCCATTCTCATTGTCATTGCCATTGCCATTGCCATTGTCATTGTCAGCAGCTAATACCTGAGGCGTATCCACAGCGGCCAGTTCTTCCAACTGCTCCACATCAGTAATTTCTGCTGTTAGCCAAAGCACATTGTAAAACAAATGTAAATCCGAAACAAACAAAAGATGGAAAACAAATAGAAAGAGAGAAAAAACATTGGGCAATTTGCCATGATAATAATAAATTTTGATACAAATTTTGAATAAATTTGGGTTTTTTCCTGTTTACTGGTCATTTGGCGTTATCAATGAGAACTTCCCATGGATATGACTATGACGTTGGCACAGTGATCCTTAAGATGTTAGTGTAATAACATATATGCATATAAATGAATGGTTAGACATGTGCTAAGGAAATACATACATACATAAAAACTAGTTATTTACGACTGGCTGACTGGCTGATTAACTAACTATACTGATGTATAAAATGTATTATTTAATAATTATTAAAATAGGAAAGCTATTCACACACACATCTTTACAGAACACATAAGTAAACCAAATTAAGGGTATGGTAAACGGAAACGTTACTTACATTAAACTATTTGTACTACGCTGAAACTATGAGTATGATGAAGCAGAATAATGTGATTATGATGAATCATGAATGTTAACTGATTGAAATTCGTTTAGCCCGTGATTGGCCGTCACTTACCTTTAGCAATCAATTTGCGTTTTGCTAAAGTGTTGGCAGTTCTGCTTTCGGAGGCACTTAGTCGTCCGCCGTTGGCGTTGCGCTTGAGGCCCGGATCGGAGCGTCGTTCGCGTGTGGTAGCCAAATTGGTAGTGATCGGTTGATCGGCACTCTTTTTGGCCACATTCTTGCTGCCATTGGCCGCCGAGCTATCCTGGCCGTCAAGCGCTGCTGCTGCTGCTGCAGCGGCGGCTGCGGCGTTGGCTCGCTTAAGATTAGCCGGCATGCGCTTGGGTGGCTGCATGGCGCTGGCAGTATTGCCCGATGAGGTAGTTGCTATATCATTGCTAGAGTTCGTCGCTGGCTTCTGTGGTGACCTTTGCTTTAGATCGTCCTGCTTCTTGTGCATGCCCACATCTAACCAGTATTTAAGTTGCGCCTCGCGCTGTCGCTGCATCAGCTCCTGGCCGGCAGCATATTTGCTAAGCAACCCCTGTAGCTTCTGAACAGTCTTGTAAACTGTCTCGGCCGCAATCAGACCGTAATCGAACAGCGAGCACATATGTAGTATAAAATTGCGATAGAGATTCTTACGTATAATCTCATGGCCTTTGGCATCCAAGAACATTTCGCAGGCCAAGGGCAGCTGGCAGTCACCTACAAAGCCATGCCGCATCACATGCAAATTCCAAAGCTTCATTAGCTCCTTCTCGCCTTCGTTGACATCAGAAAACTCATCAATCATTTGTATGGTCTTTTGGCGCAGCCAAAGTGGATCGCTCTCGCCTTCCGAATCAATGTCCAGCTCTTTAGGATGTACCGGCAGGCAGGTCTCCGTATGATGATACAATCTATAGTAAATATAGATTAATTTTCATCGTAATTAGGAATTTATGTTATGTGCTCACCTATTGTGTCCGGTTATGTATGAACGTTGATTGCTAATGTCATCCTCATCCAATTCTAGGAATTCATCGAGGCAGGTCTTCTGGCGCCTAGGCCTACATACCATCAAACTAGTGACAGATGTGCGTCTTACCGGTCCACAAGTGCGCGCAAACGATGAGCCCGATGGTCCGGCCAAATCATAAGGTGAACCGGCATAGGATCCATCGTACGCATCATTGATGGTCACATCGATACGAGCACCGCTGCCCGCCGGCTGATACGTAAAATTGAAGCGTGCATGACACAACTTGAGATGCTTTAATAGCGCATACAAGCGTAGACAGTCTAATCCACACCATGGACAATTCAACTCCTGTGTGTACTCTGTCTGCTGACGCGTATTGTTGCTGTACATAAAATTGTATACAATTTGTATGAGTTCTGGTACTGCCTTGCAGACACTGCCGTTCTTAAGGCCGCTACAGTTGTTATTGTTATTATTATTGTTATTGTTATTGTGGATATTGATGTGATTAAGATCCGCCTCGGCATCCAAATGCTGTACATAACGTTGTAACTCGGGTGCTGCAATAACGTCGGGTAACTGCTCATTCGACAAAGTCAAATGGAATTTTAGCATAGGACTCTGCTGGTACACATCGTAGGTCAATGAAAGTGGAATGTAACTATCAGGCATGGTCTCCCAGGTGCATTTCTTTGGTGAGAACGATTTAATGCTCGACGAATTCAACGGCTGCAGCATTGCCTCGTATTCGCCTTCAGTGATAAAACCACTCGATTTTTCATACAGTATCAACTCAGAGCCATACATCTTCTCATTGCTGCGTGATCGTTTGCTTGGCGGCGTTGCTGATGGAAAGTAAATCACACAAATAAATAAACATCCAACTATATTTCTCCACATTATCTTACCTGCATTTTCATCGTTGCACGTCTGTGGTTGCATTTTGATGCGAAAGAGAAGCTTGTAGAGCGTATGCTGATCGCCCATGGGTCGCATTGTCTGCAGAGGAATACTAATGGTGGCATGCTCATTGACTCCCTCATTTGGATTGTAAACTATTTGGCAGCTTTTGCTCAACAGCTCCTGAAAGTCCAGTGTGCTGTCTTTGCGCTTGCTGCGTGTGATCTTATAAAGCGTTGTCTCCACACAGACCCTTTCGCCCGCTTGGCAGAGTAGCTGATCCTGCCCCTGCATCAAAAGGTCATCGGTGTCTTGCGGCTTATGCTTTTCATGTAGCGAATCATATATTATATGCAGGTAGTTTTGGGTTACAGCCTCAGACTTTTGTGTGATTATGTCCAAAATGGAGTCGATCTTGAAATTTGCACGTTTCTTGTTATTTCGTGACATACGCTCCTTCATATAACTAAGTGTTCGATTTAGAAATATGGGCTTCAAAATAAGAAACACAATTTAACTAAAGGTGTATGCAAAAATAAATAATTAGCTTACGTTTGTCTCGTGCCGATTGCGTAGGTAGCGATAGATTTGTGTTGGTTCTGTAAAAGTTTATTGATTAGTAACACTGCAGCTGAAAATGTTGAAAAAGTTTCAAACTTACTTTCAAATGCCTGTAAAAAGAGTTCCTGCTCTTGTTGATGTCCATTCAGTTTTGAATGGGTTTCATTTGTTGTTGATAGATTTGCTGCTGCTGCCGCAGTCGCTGCCGACGCTGGCGCTGCCAGCACTTCGTTTGCGGCAGCATCTGCATGTCTACTTCCATTGTTTATTCCATTTATGTTGTTTGCCCCAACACCCGCATTATCACCATTTTCCCTTTCACGTTTCTTAGTAGGTGCCATTGTTTAGAGGGGGAGGCGGAGGGTGCTACCTTTGCCACAGCCGTCTTACAAACACACCGCCGCTTGCTCACACACACGCACTTACACACTTTGCCCTGATGCCTGCTGTAGCGTTGCTGCACTTTCAGCAAACACAATTTATCGTTGCATTTGGTTGTTAATACATTTTTATGTTTCTTCAGTGCGTGAATTTTATTTGTTTCGCTTTTTTCCGTAATTTCTTAAGTGTTTTCGCGTTTTTCTTTTTTCGGCGCGAAACCGTATGCTTTGTGTAGCGTTTCTTCTGTTATTATAGCAGCCGTGTTACGATACAACTGCATGATACGTACTAATACATTTAATATTTGACAATACTAGAGTCAGAACCATTTTTTGATATATTTAAATAGTATTACAATTCTTGCTTGTTATTTAGTTTCAATAATTCAACTTTAATATAATTGAAATAAAATAATTATTGTAATCAATTCACAAATCGTACCGTGCAAGTGGCCTTTCAACTTAACACACCCCCGAGATGTTTTACAACATTATATTTGTTTGAGTGTTAATTCAGAATTTATTTATTTAGCTGTTATATTTAAGAGAACCTTATTACATTTAATATTTTCAGAATAAGGCAAATCCATTCTGATGTATGTATTAACTCAATGCCTGTAATGCTCAAAAAATATATAATATTGAATTTACTGTCAGCTGTTTTCCAGTGTTGTATTCGATGACTGTCAGTTCCAACTTTTAAGAGAACAGCGTGTGCAAAAAATATATAATATTGAATTTACTGTCAGCTGTTTTCCAGTGTTGTATTCGATGACTGTCAGTCCCAACTTTTAAGAGAACAGCGTGCGCTGTTGGTTTTGCAGCTTTGAGTAGTCTACGACATTATAGTTTTTTGTTTTTTTTGTAAGGAAATAGGTAAATATTATTATTTAATACAGCTGATATCATATTGGTGTTCAATGAAAATAATCAATCAGCAGAAATAACTAATTACTCTCAGCGATAACTTGGCAATTTACACTTGGACACACATACATATACAAGTGTGAGCAACGCATTTGGTTAATTTTGTTTAACAAATTACTTTACAGGCCCAGACCGGCAACTGTTTAAAAACTTCAAGAATTCTCAAATATCCCAAATATTTATTATACAAAATGGATAAAAATAACACAGCCTTGTATAAAAAAATGCAAGCCGAGGTTGAGGCATATCAAAACCTGCAAAAATGTAAGAAAATTACAATTTTCTGTAATCGGTATTCATATAATATGAACATTTTTCATTCACAGCTTGTGTTAAGGTAGTTAAGCAACGAGCACTTCTAGAGAGCCAGCTAAATGAAAACAAATGTGTGCTAGAAGAATTAAATTTACTTGGCCCCGACAACAAAGTCTTTAAACTATTTGGTCCTGTCCTGGTTAAACAGGAACTGGAGGACTCACGTCAAAACGTTGGCAAACGGATTGAATACATCTCTAAAGAATTAAAAAGTTCCACGGATACTCTGGAAAATATGTATGTTAATTGATTTCGACCACTATTGAAATATATTAATTACTTTATCTTTGCAGGGAAAAAGATATGCTGAAACATCGCGAGGCTGTATCTAAGTACCAGCAGCAATGGCAAGTCGCGGCAGCCATGAAATAATACGAAGTGCTTTACTAATTATTTATTACATTTTGTCATTTTTAATAGACATTCGCATTGACTTAAAAATAAAGCAATTGAATTAAATTGTTTGTGTATGCAATATATCAGCAAGTGTATTAACATTTCGTTGTCTAATATGTGTTCCTATGCTTAATTCCAATTTGTTCCTCTGTTAAATGTCAGGGATAGAATCGAAATTCGATAACATTTATAACATCAGTCTCGCATCCCTGGTTGGTGTGCGAGCGAGATGCATTAATCGAGAGCATTTAAAACACTGAAATTTGTACCACAAAAATTGCCACGAAGAACAGAACTCTTTAGTACCGCATCAAAATTAAACAATTGAAGCTGTATTGTCAGCAAATAAGTCACTTACATATTTGTTGTTTAAAGTGATAATACAATGGGATCAAGTCACAGCGTTCACGTACCCGGCGGCGGCACCGAAGGTAAAATACACAACCACGTAAACTGTGTCAATTACTCTAGAAGAATTGACAGCCAATCATATGCATACACGCATACACGCAAACACTGACGTAAATGAAAAATAAACACAATTTTTGTATTTTCAAACACAACAATAGGTTACCACGTACTCAAGGTGCAAGACAACTCGCCCGGCCAGAAGGCTGGCTTGGAGGCTTTCTTTGACTTTATAGTAGCCATAGCAGGCACACGTCTCGACCAGGACAATGATATGCTAAAGGAACTGCTACGTCAGAATGTGGACAAGCCAGTTCGCATCACCGTCTATTCGAGCAAAACACAAACTGTACGCGAGCTGACATTGACGCCCAGCAACAGCTGGGGTGGCCAAGGATTGTTGGGTGTTAGCATACGCTTCTGCTCGTTTGAGGGTGCCAATGAGAGTGTCTGGCACATTTTGGAGGTGCATCCCAATTCACCGGCCGAGCTTGCGGGTCTTCGTGCATACAGCGATTATGTGATCGGTGCTGATGCCATTCGCCATGAGAACGACGATCTATTCACACTAATCGAGACTCACGAGCAGCAGCCGCTTAAGATGTACGTCTACAATCTGGACGATGATGCTTGCAGAGAGGTTACCATCAAGCCGAACACTGCTTGGGGCGGCGAGGGAGCTCTTGGCTGTGGCATTGGTTATGGCTATCTGCATCGCATACCAGTGCAGCCTGCACCTGCCCCAACTCCTTCAACGGGACCTGCTGCCGCGGCTACATCAAGTGGCCAATCGAATCCGGTTGTGCCGCCTGTTATAGCCACCAGTGCTGTTGTTGCACCAACGTTGCCTTATATACCGCCTCTGGCAAACACATTTGGGTCGACTAACGCCGAGACCCGGTCACCAACTGTTGAGCCCCCGGCACAGAGTATATTTAAGACCTATTTCAATCCGGACGATGCAACAGATGCATTAAGCGCAGCACTTGAGAACCAGGCAACAATTGCTGAACCCCAGCTAGCCAACCCTGCCGGCAGCATTGCACCGCCCGCAGTTCCAGCTCCAGTTCCAACTGCAGCTCCAGTTGCTGTTGCTGAGGCCCCAGCAGTGCCGCAACCACAACAACAACCACTTGCACCCCCAGCGAACATCTATATACCCGGCGTCTTCGATCCCAATGCCCAACAACAGAGTACGAATGTGAGCGTTGGTGGCATACCGGCTGCCCAATTACCATTCCCACAAGCAACTGCAGCAACGCTGCCACCAGCAGCCGTGCCCATGTTCTCGATGGCCGGATTGCCGCAGCAACAACAACAACAGATCTATATGACCGCACCGGCAGCTCTATCGTATCCATCTGCTGGGTCCGCTGCCCAGACCGTGCCCACGTATCCTCAGGTTCAGCCATCTATGGGCGGTCTATTTCCTACTCAGCCAACACCGCTGCCGCCGCAAATGGCGCATGTATTTTCACCGCCGCCACAATCGCAGCATCAGCCGGCGCAAGCAGCAGCAGCCAGCACTGAACAAACACAGCTAGGAACACCACAATCGGCAACCACACCACCACCTGCAATGTCAAGTGCTTAGGCTCCACTCACCAGACAGTTATATTTACAATTTGAACTTCTGTACGTTGTTGACGACTTTGCATAAATTGTCGTTAAGTTTAGAATGTGATTTGTTTTTATGATTCTTATTGCGATGAACCGAAATCACAAGTGACAACTGTCAAACATTTCAGTGCATAAATGCATAAATATAAAGCGATACATTTACATTTATTATAAAAACAAATATTGTATAAATATACATATATATTATATATTATATAATATACATATGTATGTATATTTAAAAAGTACTGTAACATATGAATAAACTTTGTATGTGGAGACAAATGCGCACTGTGAGCTACATCAAGGATTAGTAAACAATTTGATTACTTGTGCAATGTTTAACGATGTTTTTTACTCTCAATAAGATATAAGCTTTATACTATATTTACTGTATACAATATTTAGCACATTGAACCAATCATCATTTGTTTTTGACCTGAAGCGTTTATTAGGTATCTAATATGATTATTAAACTTTGCATTTCAAGATTAAAACCATATCATTACCATTTCGTTGGATTTTTATAATCGTCTATTTCGAAGGCCAAACAAAGATTTGGCCTCCATTCTATTTTTCTTTGTCAATTATTTTATAAGGGTGACGGTTACGGTTTGATGTCTTTAGATTTTAAAGATTTACATATTTTACGTTCAAGCTTCAAAATTTAAAATTCAATTCACTTGTAGCTATATTCTCGAAGCGAAATGAAGTTCGTTCTTTTAATTGCAGTAGTTGGAATTTCACTGGCATCTGCACAAATACCGACTGTAAGTGCTAATAGAATAGGAAAGTTATTTATTTGAATAACTATAACATAATTATTATATAGGATCCCAATGTGCTCACTACACAAGTGCTGCAACTCGGGAATGTGAATGATCAGCTGCAGCAGAAAGTAAACGACTTGATCATAAGATTAGCTGACCTTCGTTACAAGAATCAGCTAATTCAAAATCTAAAGGTTATTAAAGAAATACTTCAGAATAAATGCAATTCAGTTGGAAATGTTGAATCATCGAGCAATGCATTAACCCAACAATTAGTGTATAAAGTGGGACAACTAAAGTCCACCGTTGACAGTGCGAAGAATAATCTACAAACGACTCAATACATGTTGTTCAACTTGTTGGATCAATTCAGAAAGAAGTGCGATAAGTACTCTGGCCCGTTATATACACCTGAAAGAGTTAAAGGAAATAATGGAAATAATGAAAGTAACATCGTTACTGTTAATGTTGAAATTAATGGATTTGATGGATTTGGAGGAATTAATAACTACCCACAACAAAATGGATAAATATATAGCGATAGCTTAACGTTCATTATTAAAACATATATGTATATATATAGTTCATATATACATGCTTTTCGTATATATATATGTATAAATATATATATGTGTGTGTATTTGCAAAGTACTGTATCATATGAATAAACTTGTATATGGGAAAAACAATAAAAATCATTTTTTTAATTTTCTATATAAGACACTTATTATATAAATGCAAATTTACACATTGGACAAAGCTGTGTATGTCCTGAACCTATTGAAAATGGGAAATCATCGAATAATGGTTTTGTAAAATGTATGAAACGATCAGAAGGACGCGTAGCTAGCCTCTTTCGTTTATTCTTGATCAGGGGGATCATATAGTCCTGTATTGATCTCATAACCTATGTATAAAACAAGTAAGAAGGCTCTAGTCGAGACGGCTCGACTACGAGATACCCTGAACCCTGCAAAAAAATTAATATTCTTCTTCTTTACGCACGTATAGCGCGCGCTCTGCTAACCGCGCAGTTGCTGCCGACGGTTGGGGGTGGGATGGGCTGTACTTTGAACGCTTATAACTCCATTTCTAGATGGACTATCTTCATGAAACTTTCAGAATATATTAATTGCATTCAAATTTGTCCATTTGCCAAATTACATGTCTCTAGTATTTGAAATACGTCTTTTTCAAATTGGGGGCGAAGGGGGCGTGGCATCCAAAATCTGAAAATTACAAAATCTGCGTATCCATAATATCTATCTAAATATACAATTTGAAGTCTCTAGCTAAAACGGTGTAAAAGTTATGCTCGAAAAACGTAAAAAACGTAAACGAATTTTCGATTTTTTATCGATAATTAAGGAATGGGATGAGTTATCGAAAAAGCAAAATAAACTTGTACTGCGTAACTAAGATACGAGTGTTCGTGTAAAATTTCAGCTCTCTAGCTTTTGTAGTTTCCGAAATCTCGACGTTCATACGGACGGACGGACGGACGGACGGACAGACGGACAGGGCTATATCAACTTATTTTTTTGTGCTGATCAAGAATATATATACTTTATGGGGTCTGCGACGTCTCCTTCTGCCTGTTACATACATTTTCACAAAAACATTATACCCTGAATTCCCATTTTCAATGGGTTCAGGGTATAAAAATAGGAGCCTGAAATCTTTTTTGTAGGTCCATATATTGCCAGCGCAGATGAAGTTTATTTTAAATCAACGATAACCATTATCGCTTGTCTTGTTAGTGATTAAAAGCAATAAAAAACAAGTAATAAAGCTGAACCCCTCTTCAAACGAATAATATTCCAAGAAATATTCGATTCGTTTCTGCACGCATAAAAAATATACATGCATACACACTCACACACACGCTGATCTACGCTTGTACGCATACATACATATATGTATGTGTGTAAGCATTACAGGCGTCTTGCTGTCCCGCTGCCTAGCTTACTCTGCCATGTGGGTTGCGTTGCGAGAACTTCTTTGATTAATTCTGTTCTCAGATGGACATTCGTAATCACACCTTCAGATTATGAGCATGACATTCATATCTATATGCCAAACCAAACTGTATGTCTCTAGTATTTTATTTTTTTACACATGTGGGGGTGAATTGGGAACCGCAATCCAAAATCAAATCAAAAACAGAAATTGTATTAAATTAGGATCTATATATATAGAGAAGACTTGGAGACTCTAACTCTAATTTAATGCAATTTCGATTTTTGTTAGATTTTGCATACCGGCCCCAAATTCGCCGCATCCCACAAATTTGGAAAAAAGTTGAAAAAACGTAATTCAAATACTAGAGACTTGCAATTTGGAAAATAGACACATTTTAGTGCTATTATTATATTCTGAAATTCATGACGATAGTACATCTAGAAATGGAGTTATAAGCGTCCAAAGTTCAGCCCATCCCACCCCAAGCCATATTTTTTTGGAGGGCTCAGGGTATCTCGTAGTGGAGACTTTCGACTAGAGCTTTCTTACTTGTTTTTCTTTTAAGATAGAGCCTTAAAAATTTGCATAATTACTCATGTATACAATTTTGATTGTTTGTTTAATTTGCAGAAATCTCAAATTGTATAGTTTATTGCATTAGCAAATACACATACATAATTATTTATATCCCGCTCTGAAAGTTTGATGAAGATAGTTTTTCTACAAGAGAATTTATTCAACAAATTAATTTCCATTATATTCAAATCGTCTGCTTAAAATCGGAATATCAGTTTTTTGCAGGCTTAAGGGGATATCATAATGGAGCAGTCTCGATTGAATGGATTACTGGATTTTATTAAGTTTCTTTGGATTTTAAAATATAACTTAAGTAATGTGGATTATGTAATCGTTCGACACTTCCCCCTCCCTTCCCCATCGTAATCATTGCCAATTATTTTATAAAGGTGACCGTTACGGTTTTAAGTATTTACATAGCTGTGAACTGCGAGATTAAAAACTCAATTCATTTGTAGCTATATTCTCGAAGCGAAATGAAGTTCTCTCTATTAATTGCAGTAGTTGGTATCTCACTGGCATCTACTCAATTACCGACTGTAAGAGCTAATAGAATAAGAAAGTTATTTATTTGAATAATAATAACATAATTATTATATTGGATCCCAATGTGTTCACTACACAAGTGCTGCAACTCAGGAATCTGAATGATCAGCTGCAGCAGAAAACAAGTAAGAAGGCTCTAGTCGAGACGACTCGACTACGAGATACCCTAGACCCTGCAAAAAAAAGAATATTCTTCTTCTTTACGCACGTATAAGCGCACGCTCTGCTAACCGCGCAGTGGCTGCCGACGGTTGGGGGTGGGATGGGCTGTACTTTGAACGCTTATAACTCTATTTCTAGATGGACTATCTTCATGAAACTTTCAGAATATATTAATAGCATTCAAATTTGTCTATTTGCCAAATTACAAGTCTCTAGTATTTGAAATAATTTTTTTTCCAATTCGGGCGAAGGGGGCGTGGTATCCAATCTCTGAAAATTACAAAATCTGAGTATTCATAATATCTATCTAAATATACAAATTTAAAGTCTCAAGCTAAAACAATCTAGAAGTTATGCTCGAAAAACGTAAGAAAGGTAAACGAATTTTTTATCGATAATTAAGAAATGGGATGAGTTATCAAAAAAACAAAATAAAATTGTACTGCGTAACTAAAATACGAGTATTCATGTAAAATTTCTTGTAGAAAAGCTGTTGTTCACTTGTTGAAAGTCATTTATTAAATAATGTATAGTGAAACAATCAAATGTAGTCTTAAATACATATATTTCTTATTATATATCTCTGTCGCGTAGTAGTATGTGTGTATGTACATATATGCAAAGGGCATATACATTAGCTTTGCTATATGAGCCTCGGCTCATGAGCATATATACATATATATGTGTGAGCATGCATATATATATATATATATAGTATGCAAGCGGCAGCCGTTGGCTCGCAAGGCGGTCAAGTGCTGACGCTGCTGTTCTCACGCCTATTGTATATAAGTGGCTGATCGTCTCAAATGCAATTATGTTTACTTGATCGCGTCTTGTATATTTACATAGCAACAAAGTGTCACTATGTGTACATCTAGTGTATTAAGTGTCGGGTATATATTATTATATGAAACATACTACATTCTGTTCTCTAGCTTTTATAGTTTCCGCAATCTCGACGTTCATACGGACGGACGATAATTAAGAAATGGGATGAGTTATCGAAAAAACAAAAAAAACTTGTACTGCGTAACAATAATACATTTTCACAAAAACATTATACCCTGAATTCCCATTTTCAATGGGTTCAGGATATAAAAATGAAGTTAACGTAATTGTTGGAATCGGTGGATTTGGTGTAATTGGTGGATTTGGAGGAATTAATAACTACCCAGAATAAAATGGATAAATATAAAAGGAGTACATTATTAAAACATGTACAAATATATTTATATGTACATATATTTAAACATATATTTATATAAATACTATTTATGCGCATGTGCACTATAAAATATGAATAAACTTTGTAATTGGAGAGAAAGTAGCGATGCGAGCTGATCAAGAATTAATATACAATTTTATGACGTGTGGAATGCTTAATGAGGGTTTCTTATGCTTTATAAAAAATATGCATTATACAAGATTTACTATATTTATTACACAATCCTTGGGGCCAACAAGCTTTTATGAATTTTATTATTTTATTTTATTGCTCGTAATGTTATTGAGAAACTAGTATTACTAAGGTCACCCTTCAGTGGCACTGCAGGCGACGGACCCTCAAACAGTTTGAATTCCAAGTTCTCAACCTACGACAAGGACATCGACAATAACGCTGTCAACTACCATGGAGGCTGCTGGTACAATCAAGGCTCCATGGGTAGCAGGTAACTCGGCCTATATGCAGCAACATATATCATCAATACTGCAAAAATGAATCATCCCATGATACATAGCAATCTCAATGGCCATTATTTCACTTATGAAACCAGCAATATGCAGGCCATTAGCTGAATGAATGGCATATCTCTAAGATCTGTGAAAATGCTAATACGTCCAAAACATGCGGTGCGCATAAAATTAACAATTTTTTTCTTTAACTAGTGCAGTCTCATAAATTCAGCTAGAATGTATCAAAAAGATAAATATGTATTTGAACATCAAAGCATGCTGATGATGATTATATGTGCTCATGCATAGCAATTAATATTTTCGGGGTGACGAAAGTGTATAACTTCCTAAAAAAGCTTAACAAATTCAATTTTCTTCCGTTTGTTTCGGCCAAACTGCTGACTACAGAGCATATATACTTATCTTATATATAATAATATGTATATTCATATATCGGTATGTAATATAGAATTTTCCACTAAAATTTCAATAAATACTAAAAAAAAAGAGGAACAACATTTATATATTTAAGTTTTTATTTATTATTGTATGCCATTTGCGTTAATTGTCAATGAAGAGACGACCATTTCTTATAGGAAGTTAGGTTTAATTTTGGACTTTTCGTAAATGGGCAATTTTTGTTTGACAATAAATAGACGCGTAACTACTTTACAAAATTAGGATTCTTCTTCAATATGACAAAGCCTTCCATGACGGGTGTTAGCGAGATATACTCATCGGTAGCCAATTCGGCACGTTCGCCAATCGCCAGCAGCACGGGCGTGGTGTGTGTTTGGAAGCCGGTTATGGTCTTCGGTTTACCCGCCTGGCCAACCACATCGATGGCAATGCCCACACGGACCGGCACCTGCAGCTGGTTGAGTTCCTCATCGAAGGTGATCAGCATGCGTGCCTGCATTGCGGGCACCAGCGTGTACAACAGATAATGGGAACGATTGAGGATAAGATTCTTGACATCAAGAAGCGATACCAACGTGGCCATCAAGCCAGCAACCGCCATTGGATTCATCAACTGGCGATCGCTGTGATATGGGCTGAGGGAGAGTGTACCCTTGCCCAAATGCGTCAGACTCTGAGCAATGCGCACCATGAACAAATTGCTCGGATCCTTCGAGTGGTACTGGGCCAGCTGGCGGAGCATTGAGGCGAGACGTGCATTATTGGTGCCAGCACCCACCAGACCCATAGCAAAGATGGCATTGTGCGCTACCTCTGCATCGCTGTCGTGTGAGAACTTGCTCAACGTATCGAGAATATTCAGCTTAGGATTGGAGGCAGATATCAGACCCAGAGCGAGTGGCACTGCACGACGAATAGAGGGCTCGCAGTAGCGCAACAGATTGCCAAACGAACGATACGCCATCTCGGCACCAATGTCCTCACCCATGGCAATGAGAGCAATGCCCAAAACAGCGATCGATTGTGTAGCCGACAGATCCTTCTCGCGTTCCTTTTCCTTTTCCTTCTCCTTATCCTTATCCTTCTCCTGAAATTAAAACATAATTAACGAAAAGTAAAATCAGTTAAATTAGACATTTATTACCTTCTCCTTGCTCTTGTCCTTCTTGCTCTTCTCTTTCTCCTCATCGGCGCTAGTAGATTCGTAATGGTCAGAGCAGATGTGAAGCAGCTGTTGAATTTTGAGCACATTACCAGTGCCAGCATAAGCACAGATATCGACCATAGTGGTGGCCATGCTGCGATAGGGCTCCTCCAACACCTCCAAGGTCATCATCACGGCCTCTGTGGATTTCTGACGTCCCAGGTAAAGGAGGCCCAAGCCAAGCCAAAGGAAACGAGTATAGGTATCCTTCAGATCCGCCTTAGTTAGACCCATGATAGTCTGCAGCAAAATCTCGGTAATCTCGGCATTGCACGAGCCAACGCTTATCAATCCCAGCGATAGTGCTGTTATGCCCAGAATCTCAACACTGGGTGCTGTCTTGCCATTGCTGGAAAATATAGTCTTCAACGTATCGATGACAATGGCCCGATTCGAGCCGGCGTAGGCGATGCCCAGGCCCAGGATAGCGCCAATACGCATACACGAATTCGGGTTATCAATATAATCAGAAAGCAAAGCATGTGCGGGATCCACTTCGTTGCGTATGCCGCAGTTCACAATGCCGCAGGCCAGCAAAGCGCCCGACTTAATGTTGTCATCGGTGGAGTAAAGATATTTATCAATCATGGTCAAGCCACCGTCGACATCCCAAAGCAGAATCAGACCCAGGGAGGCCGTGGCCGAAAGCATACCATGTTCCTTATTCTTATACAACCATTTATTGCCATCCTCCGAGAGCAATTTGTCCACACCGAATCCGGCATTGACAAAACCATTGACAAAGCTGGCAGCCAAATTCTGCTTAGCCGAATCCACCTGAATGGATGCAAACCGTGAGCGAGAATTATCCAAATGCGATTTGTAAATATCTTCGGGAGTCTTTGGCTCCATAATGTCCAGCTCACGTGCCAAGTTCAAGAAATGCTTATTCAAATTTGCATTCGACATGATTTCCATTAAATCATCATAGTCCGGCAACGACTCATCCAGATCCAGGCAAACCTGTTGGCGTGCTAGCATAAAAGCCAGTTGTTTCTGCATTGCAGCCTCCTTGGGCTCCTTGAATATTTCGCCAATCTTGCCCATGTCGTTTAGCATCAAGGCCAGCCTCATGGCCTGTGTATGCTGGTGGAACTTTCGGGCCAGCTGTAGGGCCGTCTCTAGAATGATCGTGTTGTCCGGCTCTGGCACGTAGGGATAGCAGGACTGCAAATACAGGCAGACGCGCGGATAGGCTGACTCATCCACATACTCGGCCAGCAAATGCAAATGGTCAATCTCGATGAGCAAGTCGCAGGCGTCAGCCTCTGCATTATGCTCCATGTTGTACGGTATAATCTGCTTAACCAACTGGATAAGCTGAGTACGGAACTCACCCGTCGTGTCGTGATAGTGTGCCGATATTTCGCCAGACAAATGGCGCACATACTCATGACCCCAGTCGCCAATGGCCTGGGTACGATCGCAGAGGAAACGATAGGCCAGACAGTCTTTGCCACTGCCCATGGTCATGGAGAGCACTGAGATGATGTCAGCGCATAGCTGCCGCGAGCGCTCATCGGGCATATGCTTGTACACCTTCTTCATGGTCTCGTAGTGTGGACGCATGAATTTCAGCGGCTTGGGCACCGATGTCATCGAAGTCGTTGAAGCGCGGATCAGCTTGGCCATCATTTCAAGTGCGGGCTGATACATTTGCTTGTCTTTTTCCTGCAAACGTAACACCAACATCTCCAACTCTTCCTGCAACTGCTGGTCCTCATCGGACAGCTCGGGCTGCTGCTCTTTTTCATCCTTTTTGGCTCTGCCAGCTTCGTTTCCCTTGCCTTTTAGGTCCTTGGCATCGCCAAGAGGCTTTTTCTCCAGCTTGGTTTCACCAGTCATGCTGTGTGAGCCCTTTGTTTAATTTTACAAATATATTAATGTATTTTTTTAATAATTCGGCGTACACTTCTCTCCGCTTCTTCTCTTTTTCTTTGCTTTACTACTCAGCAGAATTACAAAGCGCTTTTTGAGCTGTCAAAAGCATGAATTGCCAACCATGTTTTATTAGTGATGCGAGTGAAGCGAAAAATCATTGTTATACAACAACAATATTTATCGATGTTTTCAGTATCAATATATTGCCGAACTAACATGTGTTTTATAGCACTGACTGCCGTTTTGAAACACATGTTTTGATTTAATTTTGCGGCATTTTGTGGAAAAAACATGTTGCGAATAACACAAACTAAAAACACGCTGCTCGATGGCGCAACCATAGCAGATCAACTATATGCAACACCTAAGGATTGTGAAGATTTCTTTGAGAGCATTGAGAAACCCACTCAGGTTATTGCTGCTCCACGCTCAACCTGTAAGTAGCAAATAAAAAAAAATTTTAGTGTGTTTGTTTACAAACTCATCCCGTTTTCAGTCATACGCGCTGGCGTTTTAACAACAGTTCGCGGCTCTGCATACATGGAATATGGAAATACAAAGCTGATGGCAATTGTGGCGCCACCGCGTGAACTGGTTCGTTCGAACGCACGCCGTGTTAACATGGGCGTCATTAATTGCTATGTGAATTTCGCGGCCTTTGCCAGTGGAGAGCTAGAATCAGTGCCGGAGCGGGAGAAGCATTTGGGCAGCATGCTGACAAAGGCACTAGAGCCTCTTGTTTGTCGCAATGAGTTCCTCAATTTCCAGCTGGACATTCGAGTGCTTATATTGGATGACGACGGCTGCCTGCTGAGCACCGCAATCAATTGCTGTGGCGTTGCGCTCATTGAGTGCGGTATATCCACATACGATTTGATAACGGCATCCACAGCTTGCATCTATCGTGGCTATGTGTTTGTCAATCCCAGCGCCAAGGTCGAAGAACTGCTCTGGCAGCATCGAGGCGGCAACGCCTTGCTGGGCAGCAGCACAAACAACACCAAAGATGATGCGATACAGGAGCATGGCCTGCTCATCAATGCAAGCATGGACAGTTTTGAGCAGCTGGCGCAGTGTCAGCAGTGCGGCTACCTGAAGCCCAAGACATATGTCCGACTGCTCAACTACACAATGGAAATCAACAAGTCGCTGAGGCATCTAATTCGACGAGTGCTCAGCGAGCGAGTCAAGGAGCAATACTTATTGGACATGCGGGAGCAAGAAGAGGAGCGCCTGGAGGATAAGCGTCTGGCAACAATTATAGAAAGGCTAAAGCAACAAGGTCTCCATGAGTTCATTCAGTCCAATATTAAGGAAGATCCATATACAAAGAAATAAATACTTCGTCGCGTTTTACATAAAACTGAATGTTTATAATTTTAAGCTTATCACCTAAACTTGTAACAAATTTTGTGGCCTAAACATCTGCGTGATAATATTGTTTACAATCACCAGCAGTACTACTGCTGATCTATGGAGGCCTCCAGCACGGCGCCCGAATAGGCCAAATCCCAGTAGTGTTCTACTTGATGCTTTTGAAAGAATTCGCGCGCCATTTTCTCCATGGGAAAGATTTTGAATTTGATTTCGCCGAAATGACGACGCTGACTTGTGCCCTCCCAGACGAGCACACACGAGTTGGGTACATCCTGGCCATCGTTGCCATTGACCATGTCTTCCTCCCACCTAATGCGGTGCAGCATGAGCCGGCGATATTTCTTCTGCTGCTTTGGACCGCCTTCGACGACAACGACACAGCAGTCGCGAAACAGAACGACGCTGCCAGTCATTTGCAATTGCTTGGCATTGGTTTCCACTTTGAACTTTTTACTTTGGTTATCCTGCAGATCACGTATGCGATAGACGCTAACGTGGACGCCGCAGCTGGTGTCTTCCTTCAGTTTTCGCTGTTTCTTTTCGCTCTTCTGTTCGCTGGTCAGTTTCCGCGCGTTGTTGGCATCCTCGTGCGCCTTCTGACGCTTGGCCATTTGCTCACGCACGTGTGCCTCAATTTTGGTGGGGTCTTGCACAGCATCTGTGCCCAGCACACGCATCAGATTTGATATACGCAGCTTCGGCTCCGGTGGCGCCACCAGACCCAATCGTATCTTTTCCTGCTCTTCCTTCCAGGCTTCACGGCGATTCTGTCGGCGCAGTTTTTTGCGTTCCTTTTTGGTCAGAAAGACGGGCAAGTAAACAGGTTTCAATGGCTCATCTGTGAATGGAAGTGGCATTATTGATATGGCTGTAATGTTGGCTTTGATACTTGGAAAATACTAACTAAATACTTACTTGGCGGCTTCATTTGTGTGGGATGCTCGATAAGATTACTGATGGCCGTCTTACGAATGCTAATCTTGCCACTAGTCTCATCCAATGTCTGCAAATCCTGAGTGAGTATGACAGAGTCCCACCACTCCATAGCCGGCACATCATCAGGCATATCTTGCTTGGGGGCAATCAATGCCAGCTTAGTGGCCGACGAAATTCCCGTCTTGCGGGCTATTTGCGATATCTCATTTTGCAGCCGCTCCAATTGGCTCTTCATTCTCATACGCTCCGCCAACTGCTGGAATTTTCCAGGCTCGTGGAAGCGCAATGTACGCTTATTGCGTAAAATGGGTTTCTGAGCAATCCGATCATCAAAATATTTAATGCCATCGTCCTGAGCAGCACTGGCCGCACCGCTGTGACTGTTGCCTTCGCTGCCCGTTGTCTGGCGCTGGAATACTTCACGCTTCTTGGCACGTATATTTGCCTTAAGCGTGGGAGTAACTGTGGGTATATTAATGGCACGTCCACTCTTGTCCACGGTTCGTCCCTCCTCGTCTAGAATTAAAGGCTTGGGTCGCTCCTGCTGCTGTTGGGCAGCGGCAGCTGCTGCTGCCGCCACTGCTGTTGGCTGCTGCTGGATTAGATTGGCCAGATTTCCAGTTAGCTTTGCGCGTATTTGCGCTTGGAGTTCTGCAATCTTTTTGGCCTTGTCCGCATCTTCAGGCGTAGGTTTCTTGGCTAGAGCTTGAGTGGCCAGCGCCACTGGCATTCCAATTTGAGGCACAGATGCCAGCAAAGGATCCTTATCACGAAGATTACTAAGAGCACGTTTACGCTCCTCGATCTCACGCTGCGCATGCGCCATCATGAGTTTGATTTGTGTGGAGCTCAGCGAGGAGGCCATCCCATCGATGGGCGGTGCTCCACCATTCTTCTCCTTGACATCGAAACGTGACTTCTTAGGCACCGCATCGACGCCGACGTCGGGGCCAGCAGCGCTGCGTTTGTTGGCTGTAGCTGAAGCTGGTTTTTTTTTCTGTTCGTCGGCGTCGGCGCTATCTGCATCCTTGCGCGTTATAATGGACGACATAATATTCGCAATTAAATAGATCTGACTAAAGACGTTAAAGTTATTTACCAAAAAACTTTGCACATTCCGCTTTATCCGCAATGCTTTTTGTTTTTGGTATTTGGTGAATGTTTATCTGCAAAAACGTTTACGTGAAAATTTCCTTGGCAAAAAGACAGGGTTGCCCCATTCTTCTTTCCAGTGACAGCAAGAGTTATTGTGTTCATTTTTGAACTAGCCTAATCGAACTGGTAACAAGAATTGAACTATACATGGAAAATACTTTAAAAATATAACATAACATTGTATCGTGTTACAAATAGATCGCCCGATTTAAAAAAATTGTTTCCACTTGAACAGAAATTATTTCTTAATAACTTTGCAGTTGACCAGTTTCGGTTGTTTTTTTTTCATCGATAAGTATTAGTCGTTTTCATTTTCGTCGCTACACGCCACATTTTTTATGGCGGACAAGCGATACCTTTAGTTATCGATTATGGTTCAAGAATCTGTATTTCTTTAATTTATTAAAAATTATATTATTTGTATTTTAATAAGCAAATCCTACCTTCATTTAATTCGTTTTGTGTTTAAATCAGTTTGGTTTCTTAACATACAAGGCCTACAAAAAACAACCATCGATAATATAAAATTATCGATATTTTCCCATCTCTATAGAGAAGCGTTTCGTATATTTTTTTCTCGTCGTGTCTGTGTGTGCTTAATTATTTGTTGTGAAAATTAGGCGCTTTTATTGTGCAGAAAACGGTGAAAAGTTTCATTAAACTGCAAGCATGGCATCAGAGGAAGAGAATGACGATAATTTCCAGGGTGAGTGCAATGTTCTTATCCATTTTTTATTGTGCTGAAAATTTTTCGGCAGAATCTGAATACCAAACCGTGGTCATGTTCAAGCGAGCAGCAGGCGTCAGCGGCTGCCGACGGTGTCTCGTTGCCGCCTCCGCGCTTCATTCGCTTTATTATTATTGTTTTCATTTGTTTTTGCAGTGACTATGTATTATCTACGTTAAAAAATTCTATTTTGATTGTTGTAACGGTATTTTGTTACCTATTTTTGTGAAATTTTACATATGACGCTCGAGATTCCCCATTTTTTTGTCTCCGTCATTCTACACAAATTTATTATTGCATTTTGTGTGCCTGCTTTCGCAAATGCAGCTCCGATTCGAAATATAGCTATCTCACTCGCACATTAAAAGTGTTGGCGAGCACAAAACATATGTTTTACAGTCTTGTTTTGGTCGTTCTTTCTGTTTGAAATAAGAGCGCGTAATAGGTACGAAAAGTCTTAAATAAGAAACAATATAAAAATGTCTACGATATGCAAAAGATATAAATGATTTATGTACATCTTAATAATATTGATTAAATCAATGAAAACCCATTAAAATTGGTTTATCATATAGCTTTTACTTTCGAATTTGTGTCAACTTGATAGTCTTGCAAACGAAAATATGTTTGTTTTCCAATAGTCGCTGCATAATTATTTAATATGCATATTATTTCATTTT
Organism: Drosophila stalkeri; assembly: GCA_035047405.1. Lineage (NCBI taxonomy): Eukaryota > Metazoa > Arthropoda > Insecta > Diptera > Drosophilidae > Drosophila > Drosophila stalkeri. Next base: position 129,330 of record JAWNPR010000041.1, on the reverse strand, counting down.
ATCATTGATCGGTTTTGTAGTATAATATTCATTTGTATATTTAAAATTCTCGTGCGGAATAGTAATTCTTATTAAAATAAAATATAAATATATTGCTTTAGAAATAACCGCTCGTGCGATAAAATGTGGCACTAAATAATCCAGCTATATGAGCGCAAGTGTTTGCAAATTATTGGTAATTTGTACGAAAGGGCAATATGGTTGGCTCGCTCTATCTCATATAATTTCATATGAGATAATATTTATATGATAAATCCGTGTGTACACACTGCACTTGCGCGATGTCGGCAACACTCGTTCACTCTCGCAGCTCACAAACGCACTCGCAACCGCAACCGACGATAACGCCGCGTGAAGTGGGCTGCTTTGGAAATTTTACGATTCATTGTTGCTTGGACGTGGCAGCCATGACGTGATTTCTGACTTTGACTAAGAAAATTTTTTGTTAAAATTACATTTGTAAATTATAGAAAATTAACTTAAGGGGAATACGTGCATTATTAAGCCAGCAACAAGAGCTCAATTAAGTGAAAAATAAAAAGTGTGTGAAAACTATTGCAATTTATACAACAAAATTTTATTGTGTAAGAAAAATGAGAGAAATAATAATACATACATATACACATGCATACATATGAATATGCAAAAAAAAAAAAAGTTAACGAATTTAAATGTGTCCAATATGGAAAATATTAAATTCAAATTCTGGTTTCCACTTCTTTCCGTTATGCCGTATTTTACTTTTTTAATTGATCTCTCTAGTTTTGTGTACGTCTCGGGCGGATCGACGTTTAATATGTCCGTTTTAATGTAACACAGACAGTTGCCACCATTTACATTTGCAGTCGCTGTTCAATATCGTTAACGTAGCCGCGTATTATATTTTATTTAAGTGTGTACATATATACCTACATATATTTACGTCTGCTTGCGTGAGAGAGCAGCTCCCTCGCACTGAGGAAGCTTACGTATATACGTATGTATGTACGCAAGGTATATATGAGCATGTATCTTTGTATATATGTGTTATACACGCGCGCGCTCCAGCAGCACTCGTCCTCGTCGTTGCCCTGTCTCGCTCATGCTCGCGCTCAACCACCAAAAACGTCAACCAACCGCTCTTTCAACACCGTCGTCGTCTTGTCAGCCGCTGTCGATGTCGCCACCACTACCGCTACTGTCGTTATTTACGCGATTTCAATTAATTTATAAATAATTATATTTCCAACAATCACATGCATAAATCGCCAGCAATATCAACTTTTATGCATGTATAACAATTGCAAAACAAAAAAAGTGCTTCAACTCAAAAACGCAGTTTAAAAAAAAAAAAAAAAAAAAAAAAAAAAAAAGAGACCAACTCACAAAGTTATGTGAGCTAGAAAGGAGAACAAAATTTGTTGGAATGTTGACAACAACAAAACACCGGTTAAAACAAATATATTCAAGGAATAATGTGAATTTATAATATTGTTGTCATTCGATAGCTAATGTTATTCTTAATGCTTATATGAATGTTTCGATCATTTCCCCTGCAAATAATTTTGAAAAAAAAAAAAAATGCCATCAAACGCTGTTGCATTTAGCTGCGAATGCGTATGTGAAAATATAGAATAGGATTGTACGTGGGCAGCAATTTTCCATATCTAAATTTAACATGTGATGTGCGCGCATATCATTTTGTTGTTGTTTTTGTTCATGCTTCTATCGATTAAATGGCCCACCTATCGATAGTCAGTCTATGCAAATTGTTGAAATTGATGTAGCTTGAAGTAATGCTATTCAATAACAAACACTGCACTCGCAGTGACGTCAGTATGTATATGCTTTCTCTCTTTTCTCTCATTGTGTCGTCTCACTTACTTCACAACTCGGCATTCCAACAGCTGTCTGTGCGCATCAACCTATGGTATGAGAGTGGATTGTATATCGTGCAAGGCTTAATTCACGCCAAATACAGCAAAAATAAGAAATAATAAATTTAAAAAAAAACCGACGGTCTTTCACCAGCATTAATTTGTATAAATTTAGTGTATTTTCATTCATTATTATAATTTCTTCTGTTTCTCTGCCGATCCGTTGGTTGTTAATAAAAAGAAAGTGCTTCACACTATTCTTCATTATATATATATAAATATAAAATATATATATATATGTGTGAATAGGTAAACACCTAGATATTGATTTGGCATTTCATAAATTGCTGAAACGCCTACGAGTAAACGAGAGAGTGACACCCGAGACAAAAAGTTCACGCGTCGTCTACTAAAAGAGATGAGTGAGAGAGAGAGAGAGGAACGAAAAAGATTGTATAGTGGGAGCGTCTCACAGTGAGTGGAGTCCAGTTGTTTGCTGATATTGCGTGGAATATACACTGATACACATATAAAAGGGAAGAAACGAGAGCTGGAAGCTCTCTCAGCACACAGTAAAATGCGAGTGTAAATGCAACTCCATATGCCAGGTGCCAAGTGCTTTGACGCATGTAGTTGTTACTTGTGTACTTTGTGCTTGTGCAGATAAGCACTCAGTGCACTTTTCGCTAAACGTTTCTTAATTAACAGAAAAATGAAGCAATATATTAAAAAATACATTTCCGTTTATTTTTATTTATTTATTTTTTGTTTTTTTTCAATGTATTTATTAAATTGGAATCAAAAACAAAAGATCACGTTTAAGGTCAAACAGCCAAAGGTCATTTAGTTTTTGAATATTTTACGATCTATCATATTAATCCAAATTGTAGGCATTTCGATATTCTTCTTATTTCGATAACCCCATTTCAAATGCATATCTCGATCATGTTGCACACACACATAAAAACAGCTTTTTTTTTCTTACCTACCTTTGTCATTTGTTTGTGGAGACGCTGATTTTCTATAATTTGTATTTTCGCTCGCTGTTGCTGAGGGCCTTAACAACTAGGCACACGCATTTATACACACACAAGCTTACACATGTGCATGTGTCTAAGCATATACAGACGCAGAAAACTTGCATAAATCTGTTGAAAAAATATAAAAACCACAACAAAAACATCACCGTGGCGCTCCAAACAAAATTAAATTCAATACAAGAAGTGAAAGTATTGTGTATGTGTAAGTTTGAGTGTATGCGTGCAAGAGTGTGTATATCGGATCTTGCCTTGCTTTTGAGCATGAAAGAGAGCAAGTAGCAAACGTTGATAGTCATGCATTGTGATGCTGTCACGCTCGCACATATTGCATTTAATTATGCCAAAACAAGAAGCAGCCAACAACAAGTGGTATTATTTTCTGTCCATGTATTTGAGTGCTTTAAGTTGGCATTTAAAAAGTTTACTTCAGCTTTACCGATCTACAATGTAAAAATAAAAAAATTTTAAAACAACGGACAACCTGCTGTTAGGTTAAGCTACATTAGAAAAAAATAACTAGAGGTATGTTTCTTCAAAATCACTTTATTTTGTTGGAATTTCCGACAAATATTTTGTCCACACGTTCGTGTGTAGTTCAGAGAACGGCTCTCTCGACGATGCTTGCGGATGATTTTCTCACTTGATTTTTAGTTGTATTTAACGTGAATTTGTTTAGACATATGTGTATATGGTGTGTTTTATGTCAGTTCCAATTGCTCTTAAATTGCTTATGTGTTGTACAAGTACACAAAAATACAGCGAGACAGACAGACGGATATTGTTGTTGCTTGCTGTGCATGCGAATGAAGTCGGCAGCGTTTGACATTGATTACCGTAATACCTTGTATTTGTATATATGTGTGTGAGCTGTGTCAGCTTTGCGGTTGCTTTTTATTTTATATTTGTGCAACTGCGCGCTGTTGTCTTTTTCACCTATTTACTGTAATTGTGTTGTTGCTCGATCACGAGCGGAGAAGGAGAAGGCCGTATCGCTTCTCGTTATATATATATATATGCGTGTGTACATTCACACATGCAAACATACTTGTGTGTGCGATAATGTGTATGTATGGTAGCTACAGTAGTGCTTTTCATTTTTGTTGTTTCAGTTGATTTGTCACAAATATTTATGTACATTCGTATGTGTGACATATACAGGCGCCCTCAACTCGCTCTAGTGCACAGTGTAACTAACACAGTGTACAGTGTAAATAACAATTGATATTTTGTAATTGTATACGAACATTCCTCATTACATAAATATATATATATATATATATATATATATATATATATATATATATATATATATATATATATATATATATATATATATATATATATATATATATATATATATATATATATATATATATATATATTTCAACTTCGATCGAAAATCGGAACTTAGTCTCAGATATTTATTGAAATTTTCAGGGCTAGATTAATTACATTCTTGTTAATACACATACATACAATTGGGCCAAGGAATGCAATAATTCTCTCAATGTACCTTGTTTTGCCCTCAGCCCTCTACAACAACAACAAAAGGTGAAAGTGAAGGTCATTAATATTTGCATATGGGAATATTTACGCATTGAGAGTGCAAGAGTGCGATAAAAAAGCGAATATGCCAAAAACTTCAAATTGATTATATTTATTTGTATATGTATATACTTATACTATATGTATATGTAATATATACTATAATACTTATGTGTGTGTGTGTGTGTATCGTTCCCGTGGGCCTGTCTGGTTCACTATTTTGGTCGCCATTGTGGTTTTGCACGCTCTCACCACCTACATACCAATACATATATAAGTTTTTATGTAAGTACATATATTAAAAGCGTTGCTCTCCCTCACATATACACATAGATGCCCGCATTTTTGTTACGGAGAGCTTTGTATATGTCGCTGGAAAACATGGTTTATTGTTGATTTTGGTTTTAAATAGAACTCTGCTTAATTGGTTCAATAGTTTTTTAATTTTCAGCGTGTTCTATATAACACAATTGTTGTGGCACTAAGATAGCCAAGTTTATGTTTAATTTTGTTTCTTTATGTGAATAGGAAGGTAACAATTTTTCTGTTATGGGTGTGTCAAGCACCATGTTATTGTACATTGTATATATATACGTATAGACTTAAAATACAGCGCCAGTTTAAATTTTACGATAAATTTGATCAAGCTCGATGTCGCACGTTAAGAATAATGGATGTATGTTTTTCTTTCTGTATATGTAAATAAAATATTGTGTCCATGTTTTGATTAGTGTAGTCCTTCGATAACTTTGGCACAGATTTATGTAGTCCACAAAGAGAAAAAATTAAAAGAAAATAAAAACGGCATTAAAATTACCAACTAAATACAACAATGAGGTACAAGAGCTGCACTGTCGTCAACGAAATTGTTGTTACTTTTCGTGGTCTCGGCCCTCGTTTTTGTAGAGACACCCGACTTTTTACATATGGTTGTTACTGTTGCTGCTTCGCGGTTGCTTTAGTCATACAGCCGTAGCTGCCTATAATGTTTATATAATTTTCGTATCTTTTTTCCCGCTTGCATACCGAGGTTTCTTATTGGTTGTGCACTGTTGTTGTAAGTTTTGTACATTATTGTGGGTTGGGTTGAATTGCTTTGTTTAATTTAATTTTACTGTGTGAAGCCATGTCCGGTGGTTCACTCGAATTGAGCGTCTTTTAAGTTCACACTTCGTATTTCTTTTTATTAAAACTGTTTAGGAATGTTTATTGATTATATTGTAAAATCAGAATTCGCTTCGTTTAACTATCACAAAATTTTATATTTTTAGTTCGGTTAACGACTAGAAATAACTCAAATTAGATTTCAAAGTAAAAAAAACACATTTTTTCAAGATCCCTCTCTCACCTTATTTAAATTTACTTTGTTATGTCTTAAGACCATCTGAGAACAGCACCATAAAAAGCAAATAAGACGAAGGTGAGGGCTTTGACGTTGACGTCCTACTTTTAAAGTATTAATATATGGAATCACATCATATAGAGTACATTAAAAATAAAAACATTCCCTTAAAGTGAATTCAACATTCTTTGGAAGATAAACATAAAATGGAGCTATCAATAAATGGTTTCATTCATACATATATTGTATGTTTTTCGATAAATCGGAGAATTAAAGACTTGAAATTTGTAAAGCGTTTAATATATGTAATTAACAATGTATGTATTATGCAAAATGCATTCTTATTTGGCATAGTAACGAACAAGAAATAAATGCTTAATGAATTATAAAAAAGTTGATTGTACGCTCAATTTGGCTGACCTTCAGTCATTTTTAAAGATATAGCTATAATATAATGCCGAATACAATATGAAAATATACATATACATATATACATATTTATATACATATATTTAAAATATATGTATACGTAAGTATACAGACAAGAAATTGACAACAAGCTAGCTGATTGGGGGAATACCAGTCTCTGTGGCTCAGTTCAGTTAACGGCTGTATGTTGTTTTATTTCTGAATTTTATTTTTGCCGTCTGTTTGGTGTCCGTTTTTAGTCCAGTTCCAAATTGCCAACGTTGGTTCGGTTGCCTCTCACTCTTGCTCTAATAAGAAGAAATAATCCAACTGAATCTGGGAAGACAAGTTTTTTGAGAGCTTGCAAAGCTTTGAGCTTTGCTTTGCTTTGCTTTGGTTCGCTTTGCCGCTCACTCCACTTAACAGACGAGTCGTTTCTCGCTCACTCGTTTACTTCTCTCTGTCTGTAGCTTTGACTTGGTTATGGATTGAGCCTTCTATCTATTTTTTTATTTATTTATTTTTTTGTTAAATCGAGTTTTATTTTTATTTTTGGGTGTTGTTGCTGATTAGCATTCACATCTACCTCTCTGTGCCTATGTATGTGTGTAAGTGGCAGAAGATATCGACGAGCCGATCGAGCGGTCATTACAAAACAACAACACATTGAAAAATAATAGTAGTTCGCAGCTTTTATATTAATTTTATTTAAGTTTTGGCTTGCAAGACAGAAAATAAAACCACTTAATTGGGAAACAAACAAGTCCATAAGCTTCGAACCAGTTGTCAACGTAATTAGTCCGCATTGACGCACATAGTAAATACATTTATTATCATTTAAAAAACATTTTGGACATTCAATTTATTTCGAATACTCTTAGCAAAACTTTTCAATTATTATTTTGAATATAAACCTTGTCTCATGAATCGCTAAATATTGCATATCCGATTACTGCTAATTGAGGTAACTGTTAAATATATGTATTAAAAAAAAAAAAAAAAAAAAATAAAATAAAATAATTAAATAAAAAAAAATTGGAGACTGAATTTTAGAAAATAAATAACGTATTTCCAATATTCTGAATATGTACATTAAATTTCAAAAAATTAAACTTAATAGTTGATATTACAAATAATTTATATTTTTTTTTTAAACAGGTTTTGTCATTATTAATTTTAGTCGATTATAATTAAAATAAATACAAGCACCTTCAAGCAATTAAAAAAGATAATATATTTATACGAAGCTTAATTAAGCGCTCTACGTCTTTATCTCTTTTTGATCTGTTGTTCTCACTCTCTGTTTCTCTTTTAAGCAGCTAACACAGTTTCTCTTTCGTTTTCGGTTCTTTTCTTAATTAATAAGATAAAAATGTCCGGTGCAAGAACTATCACATTCGAATTGCTTATCTTATCAAAATAAATTAAAACTAAATTGTATGCCCATTCACGGTCAATGTTTTTCATTTTGATTATAATTATTTTAGTCAAATTTGTTGTTCTAGCATACGGTTAGAAGAGAGAAAGCAGGAAAAACGCATTTCCGTTGTACTTTCGTGAAAAAAAAGAAGAAAAAATTAAAAATTATGCAATGACCATCGCGTTGTTGCTTAAATCGGTCATTGAACGTTTGTTCAGCGAGTTCGAGAACGAACCATTTGTTTTTGTTTTTGGTGTTTTATTTTATTTTATTTTGTTGCTCAGTAAGATCTTCCATATTTTGTTCGCTGGCGGGGGCAAATTCCAGTCCGTTTGGGCCACAGTTCATTGTACGCTTTTGCTTTGTTTTGTCTCTCTCTCTCTCTCTCTCTCTCTCTCTCTCTCTCTCTCTCTCTCTCTCTCTCTCTCTCTCTCTCTCTCTCTCTCTCTCTCTCTCTCTCTCTCTCTCTCTCTCTCTCTCTCTCTCTCTTTCGTTGATGTCCCTCTATCCCCTTTCGAGTGGTCTTTGATATGGTTTGTATGATAAAGGTAAACTTTTTTCATTACCATATCCTTGCGATTTACTGTTCTTCTGAAGCAATTCTTATTTAAATACATAGATTATTGGAGTCTTGAAGAGTTAAACAAAATGAAAATTAAAATTTCGTCACTTCTATTCCCGTAGAATTCTGCCTCCCAATTAGAATTATAATTCATTGGATATTTCAATAAATCAATCATGATAAATGTCACATAACTGCATTGTATATGGTTCTCGGGATTGGAATAGCTTGTAAAAATCATAGACTGAGTAATGAATGAAAGTTTGAAGACGATTTTTTCTTTGAAATGTATTTGAAATAGCCTGACAGATTGACTGATAATTTTACAAACATATTACATAAATTAGTGTATAAGCATTAAAATTAAATGCTAAAAATTATACAGAATCAGAAAATAGTAGCCAATTACGATGACGACTGAATAGATTTTGAAATCGCCATCGTTGCTATCTCTATGCACGTGTTTTTGTTGTAATCATATTTATCGATGACTAGCGACACTCTGATGCAAGTTCTCAGCTGCGGACAACGCTTAACGCCTTTCTCAATATGAAAATAAATAAATGCGTATTTTCGCATTGTGTGATGCTTGTTCAATGAGTCACATTTTCATTATAATGCTGTTGTTGTTATTTCTAGGCTAAAAATAGCAAGCGTTGAATAAACGAAATTCAAAATATTGCCATAACATACATATATAGACACACGTATTAATACATTTGCGAATGTGTGTGCGTCTGTTGCCTACTGTCGCATTTGTTGTTGCTATCGAAAATGCGCCATATACAAAGTGCTCATGTTGACAATTTGGGATTCCCATGTGGCCAATTACCGATGTAGAGCCAGATACAGAGAGAGACAAAGAGAGAGAGAGAGTGAGAATAAAGCGTAGCGTCGGCTGGTACTTTGTTGCGACAATTGATTATTCATTTAACACCCAAATATATGTACATACATACACACACATGTTTTGACAACTATGTGTGTGTGTGTGTACTTCTGTCAAGCGCAAGAGACTTGCACTCTACAGCGCCCTCTTTTTATCGTGTAAAACCATTTCATTTTTTGTCGTGTTTCTGCTCGGGTTTTGAACATCTGTTCGCAGTTGGTCACAGTCTTTGTTGCTGTGCGACATTTATAAAGTGTAAGTTTTATATGGTTTGCACGTTCTTGAGTACACACAATATGCCCCTTATATTTGCATATGCTGGAGCGTATGCTCCAGTATGTGTGTGTACTTATTGTGTGAATGACTTTCAGAGTTGCATGCGTTTTGTGAATGCGTTCAAGTGCGATTTGTTGTGGGTTTGTCTATTTATCGATTTAACTAAACTTCGATCGGTTTAGCAAAGGTGGCAACGCCGCCTCAAAGATAGCCCCAATTATTGCTAGTCTCTCTCTCTCTCTCTCTCTCGCTCTCGCAGTTGACATTGTTATCAATGCTTTATTGTTGTTGTCATAAACAAGCGCAACACAAAGCAAAAAGCAAAAACTGTCTGCACAGCTGTCAGCTGCTCGGGTGCGTTGTGTGTATGTATGTGTGACTGTGCACTAGCATTTACGTATTATTCTAGTTTTTTTTTTTTTTTCGTGAAACGTGTGAGATTTTTCCTACCGCCCTTTTTCTCGAGCATTCCGCTGCACACGTTCTCACGTTTTTCATAGGTTTCCTCCATATAATTCTTTTCGGTGGTTGTTGCTCCTGCTCTGCTGCATGAAGCCTACGACCAGCTGTTGGCTGCGTGAACTGGTCCTCAACACACAAAAGGCATTCTCACACACACATACGCTCAGCCTTAGGCACAGGCACATTGCGTCTCCTCTGTTGGCTGTCTCGTGTCGTTGTCGTTGTCGTCACGCGCAGTGCATTGGCCTTTCGCTCGCCAGGCAGGGCTCTCAATGCTATTTAAGCGGCGTTCCTCCTCCGAACAACGTTTTAACAAATGGCCGCCGACAACTTCGTCGCCAGCTTCAAACTTGAAATTATATTATTATTATTATTGTTGTTTCTTCATTTTAAGTTTTGTGGGTTTTTTATTCAGCTAATTTGTTTAACGTTGACTGCAAATTTGTTGGTATTGGAATTGAGGAACGCACACATGCACAGACACACACAAACACTGACACTGACGTAGACGCTGTCAAACCAGGGGCAGCATTATTATTTTTGTTGTTTTCTTAAATGAGTGTTGCCTTGGCTCAAAACTTTTATTAATGAGTGTGCCTGTTCTGCTTTTATGGCTTTTAACAAATTTTGCGGATTGGCTAGCTTTCTGGCTGGCCATTAAATTCATCCTGTTTGGCTCAACTCAACTCCAAGCATAGGCACACACAACATAGACACTAGCTCACGTATTATCCAGTGATCGACAATACGGATATAAGCGAAAGAGAGACAAAGATAGTTTACCTGAATTTTATAGTTTTGTTTTGCTGACACTTTGACAGTTGCGGTGAATCTGATGGCCAGATTTGCTTCCTGGCTGACTGAATGTAAAAGATCTTCAGGAAAGAATCAAGTGTGCTGTGTGTTTATTATGTACAGTAAATATTTTTCACAATATAAAAAATATATATTTCCATATATATATATATATATATATATATATATATATATATATATATATATATATATATATATAGAATATATATATATATATATATATATATATATATTTCCATGCATATACGCATGTATGTATTCGTAAGTGTGCGATAGAAAAAAAGAAAAAAAAACAAATAAGAGATAAGCCCACCACACGGGCCAACTAAAAACAAAAATCAGGCATAACATACGCGAACAAACGACCACACGACTAAATTACTAATACGGCAAGCGAATACAGACATAGGCACTTATACACAGGGGCATACATGTTCATATGTACATTCAATCATACACAAGCGCATCGGCAAAGATCTCTGCTGCCTACGGTAAATCTACCTGAAAGCGGAAAATTTTCGTATGCAAAAATGTCAAATGTGAACAAAATTTAACAGCACGCTGAAAAAATTGGCAATCGGGTGTCCAAATCGAGTGCTCTTACGTTTGCTCGACCTGTTTGCTCTGTTCATAAAGAGAGTGAGTCGCTTAAGAGAAGTTTTTGTCACGTAACGATGTGCAACGTAAACATAAAACAGCTGTGCTGCACGTAACAAAAACGTATGATCGCGTGCGCGTAACGTACGCAAATACAAGTGAACAATTTCTGATATAATAATAATAATTCGATAAATATTCCTAACGGAAAGAAGTGAAAGCCCATATAAGTGAAAAAAAAAACATTGTGACAATTTTTGACATAATATATTTTCCATAAAAATTTAGAGTGAAATTTAAAGCAAATGCATAGTTTTAATTAAAAGCAACAAATCAGAAAGCACAATTGCACCAACAAAATAACTAGCAACAACTGTAAAATCTACTCATCAAATATTTATCAAGCTGTAACACCAAGAATAACAACAAAGTATGTAAAAATACTTGTACTATATAAAAGTGATTTTCACTTAAACTGGTCACTATATTTGTAGAACATCCATCGGTCGTAGCAATTATAAAAGCATCGTCCAATTGCAAAGCTATAAAAGAAACAAAAATAAACCACAAATTGCTATCGATTGCCCATCAAAGCGATATATACGCACAGTTTACAACACTGTTCGGCTGAACAGCGAGAGCACAGCTGATTGTGCCTGCCAGGCTGGCTGTTTGGTTGTGTTTGGTTGTGCGCGGGGTGGCATTGAAAGGTTTTCTGCGCTCGTTGTGACCGAGAAGTAACAGTTCAACAACAAAAACATCAACAGTAGCACCAAGAAGTACACTGTATGTGACGTGTTGGAAACATCAGCAACGGCGACAACACGCACACACCCACAACTACAGCACGCAGGTGGCAGTTAAGAACAGCTGTTTCAACACATCAAAACGACGATAATGAGCTACTGAAATTTACAAAGCACTATTTAATGTAATTACATACATACAAGCATACCTATATTGTAAGTACCTGAACAGTTGCGTCTTGTGCTTTATTACAATTTGTTTAAATATCTTGTTTTCATATTGTTGTGACGCGTGCCCCTACGTACGCCTCTAGCTTTTCCAGCAGTGGGTGAGATAAATACACACACGTATACATTCAACCGTAACAACAGCAACAACAATAACCAAGTAAGCTAAAATTTTTAAGTTTTTGCTCAGACGTGCATCGGGTCGCAAGCTTTTTAAGATAGACATACACACACAGAAACACAAGTATTTTTAAAAAGAAAAAAAAAAAAACGCATTTTATATATATATGTGTGAGAAGATAAGAGATTGCTTTTCAAAAAAAACATAGACTCAACGCATCACGCTCTCTTACGAGTTTGATTAAAAGAGACGCAGAGTAAAGAGCGCAAACTAATGTGAATAACGGTCTGGCCAATGGTCAGCGGCAGAGTGCCAAGTGCGCACATTAAATTGCAAACTTGTTTTGCTTTGCGCTTCACTTCCATAATAACTATATTACAACAACAACAACGAGAGATTGTCAGTAATAGCAATAGTGGTAGTAGTAGTAGCAGCAACAGCAAGCAGTAACAGCAGCAAGTGATATAAGGCACGTACGTAGTTCAAACGAAACATCGAGATGTTGGTTGGTCGCTGATTTTCAAGACTCAACAGCGTAAGCGAGCGAGTGAACAAGCGAGCGTGCGAGAGTAAAACGAAAGAGCACAAATTGACCGCGTACCCAGGAGTGCATGTATGCGTGCGTATACTATATGTGTGTGAGAGACACGACACGACGACTACTGCTGTTGATCTACTCCGTCGCGTCACACTCGTCGACGTCGGTGTCTTAGCATTGTCCACGGGGCGGTGGTGAGCGGTGTAATAATAAACGAGTGCACAGCAGCAAAGCAGCAACGGCAACCACTTGAAAGCAACTCGTTTCGATTTCATTTAGCAGATACCTTTTGTACGTTGATTAAGATACCTTGGACACACAGACACGGGCAAAATTCATGTGGAAAAGGAAATGAAGTGCGATTTTACAATACACATGTTTGCAAATAAAACAAAAGAAAAAATACAATGTGTGAATAATAAAAATTATTGAATTCCAGTGTGTCAGCAAATGGGTTGGAAAAAGCTAAATTCCTCAGTAAAAATGTCTTGAGTAAAAGTCTTGGCGTAAAAACCCAAAATACATGCATAACTGTAAATACTTTGTACATAGTGAATACTCACGCACACAAAAGTAAATGAAAATCAACAAGATAAGTGGTAAAAAGGCATTAAATATTTAACAGTATTTTGAGTGAACTCTGTGCCTATCATTTTCGACACAGATAGTGTCAGTGTATGCGTATTCAAAGAAAGAGATATTCACACATATGTATATGCAACTAATATAGAAGTGAACACAAAATATAATAAGCAACAGCAGAAAAAATTATATATATAAAAAATCAACGTACAAACACAGATGATTTTTAGCAAAAAATAAAAAAGCGAAAAGAAAAAAGATCAAGCAGAAACAACAACAGCAACAGTGAGTGCCAATCAAAACAGCAGTTGTCCCGCTTCTACACGTTGTGATCGACGAGAGCAAGAGAGCAAAGCCAAGAAAACAGCGAGCGCGCACACACAACCAAAAGCAGTCAAGCGACGTGTGTCCATCCATATTGGTGTATGTGACAGTGTATGGGTGTGCGTGTGCATATGTGTGCGAACAGCATTGATTGCTCGCTCTGCTGTCTTTGATTTTGCTTATAGCTGCCGCCACCGCCGCCGCCGTCTGACTTTTGAGCGACTTACACACATACACAAACTCAACTTGGACTCACACACTGACAAGTTGGGCACCTGGCGCAGGAGTCATACTTTCAACTCAAGCGAGCAAAAATTACAACAGCCATTCGCACGCTTCGCACACCAACATGTTAAATCAGAAGCAACAGCAACAGCAAAAACAACGACAACGACAACGACAAGAATAACAACTGCAAGAGCATAAGCATACATGCCTACCTTAACCCAATTAAAATACATACCATATTATTTAACAAAAGAAATTGTGTTATTTGCAAGTAGCACATAAAGAGAGCAGCAGCAACGTGGAGTGCAAATATGAACCAGACTTGACAAAAGTTAAGAGGCAGAGATAGAGACAAAGAGGGAGAGACGAGAAGAGAGGAGCAAGTGAGAAATGAGACCTATGTATACGGAAGTGAAATTCTCAAGCAACAGCAAATTTATTAAGAGTTGTGAATGCATTTGTATGCATTTAAAATAAAAATTTGAAAGAAAAGAAACGCAACGATAACGGCATCAGCAGCAGCAGCAACAACAGTAAGTTTGCAGTGCAGCTCAAAACTCTTAAGAGAGCCAGCTCAGTTGCATACGCATACATGTACACGTAGTTAGTTGTACTTGTGTTAATGTCTAAGTGTGTGGTGTGTTTTATGTGTGTAAAGCTATGCATTCACGTCTTAGCAACAACGTAAATTTTACTTGCGATTACAACATACTAAACAACAAACATTATTAAATTGTACAGTAACTAAAACAGCAATCAATTGCCATTGGGCCCCAGGCTTGTTCTAAGTTACATTTCGAGATCGGGAGTGGTGCCAAAAGCAGCAGCAGAATCAGAAGCAGAGACACATTCAACATTATTCTGCAACATCTCTAATCAAAGTGCATTGACGACAACAGTTACAAACACAACAACTTCCAGTTACAGTAACTTCCATAAGTTTCTTCCCTTTAAAAAAAATTGTTGTGCAACACTGGCGTACAAGCCAAAAAAAAGAAAAAGAAACAAAATCAAATTTTTGCCATTCGCCACGCAACGTCACAACGACTAAGCAGCCAACTTAACTAACAAAAATAACTAACGAAAGTAGTTCAAGAATTAGATAAAATAAGCATTAACATTGTATACCACGTCCACACATCATCAAGAAGAACAGTTTTGTGGGGGGCGGACACGTTATGAGCAATTCGATTGCATCAACAAAATGCCTGCCCAATGTCTCGTTCTCGTCCGGCAATTATGGTATGTCACAAAGCCACCGTTACACCGATGATACAAAGGAGTACATATTCCTCAAGCTTACCGACTCTGCCTTCCGTGCCATCGAGGAGTATATAAGAAATGATAATGCCAACCGATTGGCGCCCGGCCAATGTGCCAAGATTCAATGCAATGGCAACACTGGTTTCATCCACTTCCCGCTGCCCAGCAGCGATAGCAGCAATTCTGTTAATAACGGCAGCGGGAGTGGGATGGAAGCAGGACGCAAATTTGGCTTTACCATTGACGAACTGGAAGGCACATTGGAGTGCATACAGCAGAAGCGACAGGAGCTTGATGTCCTTGGTGCATTGGCACGGCGCATGCGTATCCATGCCAACGATGATGTCTATGACACGACGCGCTCGAAAATGGCTCGGGTTGAGGAGACGGAGAAGAGCAAATGTATACGGGAGATCAAGCCAAATCAATCCGATATTGGGCGTAAGGTGAAGAAGCCGGCCTCGGCATCGTCACATCACAGTGGGAACAACAACAACAGCAACAGCACTAGCAGCAATAGTTTTAACAGTAACAATAGTCGTAAGTTAGTTTCATCGCCATTTAATGGTATGACGTCGTCATCATCAGTTGTAGCAGCAGCCACAGCCGCAGTAGCAACATCAATCGCCTCACGCTCGCCCAATCCCAATATTTTGGGTGCTAGCGGCACAGTCAATGGAAGTCGCAGCACAGCCCTGG
Source organism: Drosophila stalkeri (assembly GCA_035047405.1). Lineage (NCBI taxonomy): Eukaryota > Metazoa > Arthropoda > Insecta > Diptera > Drosophilidae > Drosophila > Drosophila stalkeri. Next base: position 113,388 of record JAWNPR010000041.1, on the reverse strand, counting down.
CCAACACATTCGCCAATGGTATCTCCCAGGGTTATGCGCTGAGCGGCAGCTCGCCGAGAGACAACAATAGCACAATAGCGGCAACTGTTGCGGGGACAGTTCTATCTGGATCTTTCAACAGCAACAGTAGTAATGGACGCAATAAAATGCTCAATGGCAGCGGCAACAATTCGCGCAGTGGGAACGCCAAATCGGGTGGTGCGAGCGGCAACGGTAGCAGTGGTGGTGGTGGTGGTGGGAACGGCAACAAAATGTCCGATGTATCGCGGCGTAGCATACGTGAGCGATTAATACATTTGTTGGCATTAAAGCCGTTCAAGAAGCCGGAGCTTTATGCGCGCCTCAAGAACGAGGGCATCAAGGATCGGGAGCGCAACTTAATTGGCAATATACTCACGGATATAAGCACCATGTCTCACAATACCTTCAATTTGCGACGCCAGATGTGGAACGATGTCGATGAGAATTGGTCGTTCTTCAGCGAGCAAGAGCTGCAGCAATTGAAGCGTCGCAAGCCACAGAATCTGACGCCCCCCATGAGCTCCGATGCGGGCAGCTCGACCTCCGGCCAAAGTCCAACGTCCACACATACAGGCAGCCCGCCGCCCCTGCTGAGCATGCCCACAACTGTTGGCCAGCAATTGGCCAACCACGGTGGCGGACCAAGCGGCAACAGTTTGAAGCGGAGCAGCATTGAGTACGATGAAATGTTCAGTACTGTGCATCCGAAAAAGCAGCGAATCAGTCACTACACAAGGGAGTCAGGACCCCAATTTACATCGTCCGCCGGCTGTCCCTCTGGCAACTCCTCGGGTTCGGGATCGGGTTCGTATCGCAATCGCACGGCTGCCTATACGCCACCGCAAAGACAGCAGCCACAGCTGGAGGATCACAGCAGCAGTGACTTAACATACAGTGTGCTGGACAACATGGACGAGTTCAGGAGTATGACTGCAGCAGCTGCTGTCGAGCAACATCAGCATCAACAGCAACGAAGCAGTAGCAGCAACAGCAACAGTCGCCGTGGTAGTGGCAGCTCATCCAAGCAATGCAGCAGCGGCGGCGGTGGCAACACTGACAAGCGCAACTCAACGGGTAGCAATTCGAGCAGTTCCAGTGGCTATGAGACGCAACAGGAGCGCAACAGTCGTCAGTCGTCTGCAACTCAGCAGCCGCAGTCGGCGCATAGTCGAAAATCGTCAACGACGCCGCCCAAATTGACTGCGAGCTTCGTGCGTCAATCGACACCAACAGCAGCAACGCAGCAACACCAACAGCAGCAGCAGCAACAGCAACGCAACAGCTTTAATAACAGCAGCAGCAGCAGCAGCAGCAACAACAATGGGCACGATGAGTACAATTCATACAATAACAACACGCATGCCGCGTCCAATAGCAAGAAGCGTACGAGTAGCAGCAACAGTAACGGGCAACGTCAGCGCAGCAGCAATAGTAATAATAGCAACAACATTTATGCACAACATCAGCAACAACAGCAACAGCTGCCATCGCCTGTGCAGGCGCAACAACTCCATCATCATCACCAACAGCAACAACAGCAGCAGCAGCAACACCAACATCTGCAGCAGCAACACCAACAACAACAATTGCAGCAGCAACACCAACAACAACTGCAGCAACAACAGCCTTATCATAATAATCGTGAGTCGGGATCAAGTGGAACTACTGCGAAACATCCATCGCCCACACAGCAACTGGCAGCGGCAGCGCATGCGTACGCAGCTGCCACAGCCGACGCTGATACGAATGCCACGCCCCGTTATGACTTCAGCCAATATGCGCCCATACGCACGCTGGAGGTGCGCAGACGCTACAAGACTGAATTTGAAAGCGACTATGATGAATACCGCAAACTGTTGACCAGCGTGGAGGATGTGCGCAATCGTTTCCAGGATCTGTCAAAACGCTTGGAGGGCGCCAGACGACGCGGAGGTGGGGATTACGATCAGATCAAGCGTCAGATTGTCAGCGAATACGAGCGGATCAGTAGTGATCGTAGCATTCACAAGGATAAGCTTCGATTTGACTACTTGCATGCGAAATTGGCGCACATCAAGCAGTTGGTAATGGATTATGACAAGACTTTGATGAGTGCTTCGGCAGCAACATCAGCAATGCCAGAGGCGGCGGTAGCAGGAGCAGCAACAACTGCAGCTGAAGCGCAAGCAGCGGTCGCAGCAGCTGCAGCAGCTACATCACGTTTAGCGGAAAATAGCAATATACAACATCAACATCAATATCATCAACAGGAGCAGCAGCAACAGCAACATCATGCAGTCGAAACGATACAGCAGCATCAGCAACAACAACATTACAACAACAATAACAACGGCAGCCACGAGAGCGATTCGGATGACAGTTCTGGCAGCTCTGATTCCAATGATGATGACGACGATGATTGTGATGATTCCAACTCCAATACTGACGATGACGAACGCTACTGATTAAATGAATAATCCAATAATAACAAATCGGCCACAACACAAAGATACTTCTTGATAAGACGATACAAAAACAACATCAACAGAACACCAGCGGCTGCAGTGGCAGTTGCAAACAATGTAAAAAGGCAAAAAAAGAAACTATTATAAATAAATATATATTAATATATATACACACAATAAAGAGAAAAAAAGCGTTCTAAAGGAAAATGTACTAAGATGGAAAAAAAAATAAATAAAAAAGCAACAAAAAAATGTTAAAGTTATGTTAACAATTAAACACACAACAAACGAAAAGAAGATATAACAAACTATATGCAAAAGAAAAAGGGGAAAAAAACGGCGTAATAAGCAATAGAAAAACACGCATACATTTTATGAACAAGAAATCAAATTTTTTAATAGATACGATTGAACAGAATGTAGTACGTTTTATAATTGTTTTGATTTTTTTTAAACGTTTTGTGTGTAATAATAATTTAAATATTATTTCAAACAATTTTTTAAATATATACTTTTATATACATATATAGAACGAGAGAGAGAGAGAGAGAGAGAGAGAGAGAGAGAGAGAGAGAGAGAGAGCGTATGTTTCTTCATTTAAAGCACTAGAAATCTTTTTTCCTTTTTTATTTTTTTTAAATTTTTTTCCTTTTTATGTTTTAAAACACCAATTTGTTATAAACACCCATATCAATACCCATATACACCCCCCCTCACACACACTCACATTCACACTCACACACTCTGACTTCATTATTATTGTTTTTTCTTTGATTCATAACACAAAATGTATTTGAGTTTCCTACTATCCAAATAAACCCATGTACTCTGATATACCAAGAACAACAGCAACAAAAATAACATGATTTAATGTTTGCACAGTGGGCGAAGAACGGTTTGGTTTTGCATTGCGCCTGTGCAGCTGACATACACACTCACAGATACACATATACAGATAGAGAAACACATTATATATATATTTTCTTGTGGTGTTGCATGCGGGCGTGCCTCTTTAACAATAGACTGAACTTTTAAACGGCTTGTTATTTTTCTTAAATGTAGCAACTTGTCTAGAAAAAATTCATTTAATTTTTAATGTTTTGTTCTTCTGTGTAACTAGTTAATTTTTTTGTTATATAATATATTTTTGTGTTTCCAAAAAACAAAATCGCGGAATACATTATTTTATATTGCGTGAAATTTTATATTGCCAATTTGTTTTTTTTTTTTTTTTTTTAATCCGAAACTATTTAAACAATTATTTATAATTTCGTTTGCCTTAAGACAAATTTTTGCTCAAAACAAAGAAAAGTTCATAAAAAATGTACTAAGCAAATGAGTTATAGACATGATTGTGCGGTTGTATTTCAGAGCTATGCGACCACAAATTATAAAAATTAAATGAATAAAAAAAAAATAAAAATAAAATTAAATTTTAAAAAATTTATATATATAAAGAAGCTGTTTCTAGTTTTAGTAAACAATTTAAAAGGCACTTTACATACGCTTCCTTAAAATATTGATGTGTAAGGAAACAAAAATATCAAGTCAAATATTTTGCTTGAGAAATTATTAAAAATAATTTGCTGAAACACTATAGCGTGTCCAAAAACAAAACAAAAGAAAACACGAAGAACATTTAAAAAATTTAATCGGAAGATGCAAACACACAAAAATTGTAAGTAAAAAGCAAAGATAGCAAGAAAGAAAACAACCGACAATTTTTTTGTTAGCTATTTCGTTGCAATATTTTTTATATACCATATTTAAGAAGTAGGGAGAGAATAAATAAATGAAGAAGAAAACAAAACAAACGAAACGAAAAGGGAAAATCAAATGAAACAATGAGATCAAGTTGCAAAAATCATGCGTTTAAAATCGATTTCTAGCAATTACAAAAAGGAAAATCATATATACAATTTATATACAAACGAATACAAAATAAAACAAAAAAAGAAACAATAACTATATATACCTATATACAACAATGACATTTGATAAGAGAAGAGATGAGAAGATTGGGGGAAACTTATTAGTTTTATATGCATAAATGCCACGCCCACACACCACATAAAAAGCACACATTCACACACTCATATATACACACTTACACGCAAACACATATATAAACTAATCTACTGCAATTAAAAAAAAAAAAAAAAACAAAAAAAAAACTTATGGATAAACAAAACAAAACAAAAAAATAAATGATTGTGTAAGCCGCAAGGAGAAAAGGAGTAAAACCAGATCAAGAGACATGAGAAAATTATTATTATTATTAAAATTATTATTATTGTAAGTTTAAGAGCAAAATCGCTGACAAAACCAGCAGAATTAAAAATCTTAAAAAAAAAATGAGATATTGTTATATACTAGTAATTATTAAGGCGACAAACAAAACAACAAAAAAAGAACAAGAAAAAAAAACTTAACAAAAAAAGCAAAGAAAAATAGAGTCAAATAAAATATTGAATCGAAAAAAATCAACTGTATTTTTTTTTCTTTTTTCTGAACGAGCAAAAAAAAAATCCATATATATTTTTTTTCTTTTTTCTGTACGAGCAATTAAAGGCAAGGAAATTTATATTCGTCATTGTATGGAAGTTGGTTGAATAATCGATCTTATTCATATTAAATATTCACAATTTAAGTGAATATTAGGTTGCTTCATCGACTTTTGATGATTTTTATTTAAACAGCCTTTTGCTTGAACATGATCCACGGTAAAACTTGCGTGAGTGATCGCACTGCGATAGATTTATGAACGCAATCATTAATCGATAATAAATTTTACTTATAACTTATAGAAGAGGAAGAAGCAGTTGAGGACAATGCTCAAGTAGCGGAGCTTTCCAACGATTCCGATGCCCCACTGAAGCCCAATGTAAGTAAATCATTATCACATGTACATATATACATATATTCTCAAATATTAACTAATGAGTTATGATGCTCTGTAGAATGATGAAGATGATGACTACGATCCGGAGGATAATCGCAAGAAGAAGAAGGGCAAGAAACGTAAGACCAGAAAGGGAGAGGAGAAGGGACGCAAGAAAAAGAAGCGCAAAAAGAATGAGAGTGAGGAGGACAGCGACTTTGTGCAGCATGACGAGGAGGTGGAGTATCCCAGCACTTCATCGAAACGTGGACGCAAGCGCAAAGAGGAGAAGCAAGCCCAAAAAGAAAAGGAATCGGCATCTTCGGGTGAGTTGTAATAGAAAGAAAGATAGAATAGAATCTAATTTATATTGTAGGCATGCCTTCTGTGGAAGACGTCTGCTCGGCGTTTAGTGTGTGCGATGTGGATATCGAGTACAGTGAGGAGGAGCTGCAGAGCCTGACTACATACAAGGCATTCATGCAGCATGTGCGACCTATATTGCAAAAGGAAAATCCGAAAATTGCTGCACCCAAGCTAATGATGCTTGTCGCTGCCAAGTGGCGCGAGTTCTGTGAGAGTAATCCGCATATACAGCAGGACCAGCAGCAGGGCGGTCAAGCGCAGGCAGCAGCGGCTGCTCCTGAAGCTGATGAGCCGCGTTCGTCGCGTTCATCGCGTAACGAGAAGCCGGACGATATTTACGAAGAGGAGGAGGATGAAGAGGAAGAGGAGGAGGAGAAAAAGCCACGACGCAAACGCAGCGGACGTAGCAGCAATAAAAAGGGACGTCGACCGTCAGGCAAAGTGCCCACATTGAAGATCAAGTTTGGCAAGCGTAAGCGCGATAGTTCCGATGAGGAACCCGATGCAAGCGGCGCCTCCGAACGCGATTCGGATTTGGAGTTTGAGCGCATGTTGCAAAAATCTGACGATAGCGCCGATGAAAAGGAAAAAGAGAAGGAGAAGGCTAAGCAACCGGCTGAGGCGGATGCCTCAGCTGCGGCTCAGGACGATGGAGCACCGGTTGTACGCAAGAAGGCCAAAACTAAGATTGGCAACAAGTTCAAGAAGAAGAACAAAATAAAGAAGACAAAGAACTTCCCGGAGGGCGAAGATGGCGAGCATGAGCACCAGGATTACTGCGAGGTTTGCCAACAGGGCGGTGAGATCATTCTCTGCGACACCTGTCCACGGGCGTACCACTTGGTCTGCCTGGAACCGGAACTGGACGAGCCGCCAGAGGGTAAATGGTCGTGCCCGCACTGCGAGGCCGACGGCGGAGCTGCCGAGGAAGAGGATGACGATGAACATCAGGAGTTTTGTCGTGTGTGCAAAGATGGCGGCGAGTTGCTCTGTTGCGACTCGTGCCCATCGGCATATCATACTTTCTGTTTGAATCCGCCGTTGGATACCATACCGGATGGCGATTGGCGGTGTCCGCGCTGCAGCTGCCCTCCATTGATTGGCAAGGCCGAAAAGATCATCACCTGGCGCTGGGCCGTTCAGCGCCGTGGAAGCAGCGAGGCATCCACATCGAAGAGTGCCAAGCAGGGCAGCCGTGTGCGCGAGTACTTCATCAAGTGGCACAACATGTCCTACTGGCACTGTGACTGGGTCTCTGAGGTGCAGCTGGATGTACATCATCCGTTGATGATACGCTCGTTTCAGCGCAAATACGATATGGAGGAGCCGCCCAAATTTGAGGAATCTCTGGATGAAGCCGATACCCGTTTCAAGCGCATACAGCGCCACAAGGATAAGGTGGGCATGAAGGGCAACGACGACGATGATGAGGCCGCACTCGAGGAGCGGTTCTACAAGAATGGCGTCAAGCCCGAATGGTTGATTGTGCAGCGCGTCATCAATCATCGCACCGCTCGCGACGGCAGCACCATGTATCTGGTGAAATGGCGTGAGCTGCCCTACGACAAGTCCACCTGGGAGGAAGAGGGCGATGATATACCCGGCCTACGACAGGCTATCGATTACTATCAGGATCTGCGTGCAGTGTGCACTTCGGAGCAGTCTCGTGGATCCAGCAGCAAGAAGAATAAAAAGGGTCGCAAAACCAAGCATAAGCTGGAGCTCGATGATGAGGATCGTCCCGTTAAGCATTACACACCGCCGCCAGAGAAGCCAACCACAGATTTGAAGAAGAAGTATGAGGGTCAGCCAGCGTTCCTCGAGGATACGGGCATGCAGCTGCATCCGTATCAGATTGAGGGCATCAACTGGTTGCGCTACAGCTGGGGGCAGGGAATCGATACCATTCTGGCTGATGAGATGGGTCTGGGCAAGACCATCCAGACTGTAACGTTTCTCTATTCGCTCTACAAGGAGGGCCATTGCCGTGGTCCGTTCCTGGTGGCCGTGCCACTCTCCACCCTGGTTAACTGGGAGCGTGAGTTTGAGCTGTGGGCGCCCGACTTCTATTGCATCACATACATCGGCGATAAGGACTCACGCGCCGTGATACGCGAGAATGAACTGACCTTCGAAGAGGGCGCTATACGGGGCACAAAGGTCTCGCGCCTGCGCACAACCCAATACAAATTCAATGTGCTGCTCACCAGCTACGAGCTGATCTCCATGGATGCGCCCTGCTTGGGCAGCATTGACTGGGCGGTGCTAGTGGTCGATGAGGCACATCGCCTGAAGAGTAATCAGAGCAAATTCTTCCGCATCTTGAACAGCTATTCAATTGCCTACAAGTTGCTGTTGACTGGAACCCCATTGCAGAATAATTTGGAGGAGTTGTTCCACTTGCTGAACTTCTTAAGCCGCGACAAATTCAACGATTTGCAGGCATTCCAGAACGAGTTCGCGGACGTGTCTAAGGAGGAGCAGGTGAAGCGTTTGCACGAAATGTTGGGCCCACACATGCTGCGTCGTCTGAAGACAGATGTGTTGAAGAACATGCCCTCCAAGTCGGAGTTTATTGTGCGGGTCGAGCTGTCGGCCATGCAGAAGAAGTTCTACAAGTTCATATTGACTAAGAATTATGAGGCACTCAACTCGAAGAGCGGCGGAGGCTCTTGTTCTTTGATCAACATCATGATGGATCTGAAGAAGTGCTGCAATCATCCATATCTATTCCCGTCGGGCTCCGAGGAGGCGCCCACCTCTGCCGGCGGCATCTACGAAATCAACTCACTAACGAAGGCAGCCGGCAAGCTAGTGCTGCTCTCGAAGATGCTGAAGCAGTTGAAGGCACAAAATCATCGCGTCTTGATTTTCTCACAAATGACTAAGATGTTGGACATACTCGAGGACTTCCTCGAAGGCGAACAGTACAAGTACGAACGTATTGATGGCAGCATTACGGGCACTGTCCGCCAGGAGGCCATCGATCGATTCAATGCACCCGGAGCACAACAATTTGTCTTTTTGTTGAGTACACGCGCCGGTGGGTTGGGTATTAACTTGGCCACAGCCGATACAGTCATTATATATGACTCCGATTGGAATCCTCACAATGATATACAGGCCTTTTCGCGCGCTCATCGTATTGGCCAGGCCAACAAGGTGATGATTTATCGCTTTGTCACGCGTAATTCGGTAGAAGAGCGCGTCACACAGGTGGCCAAGCGCAAGATGATGTTGACCCATTTGGTGGTGCGACCCGGCATGGGTGGCAAGGGAGCAAATTTCACAAAACAAGAGTTGGACGATATTCTGCGCTTTGGCACTGAGGATCTATTCAAGGAGGATGACAAAGAGGAGGCTATTCATTATGATGACAAGGCCGTGGCTGAATTGCTCGATCGTTCCAATCGCGGCATTGAGGAGAAGGAGTCGTGGGCAAATGAGTATTTGTCCTCCTTTAAGGTGGCATCCTATGCCACTAAAGAGGAAGAGGAAGAGGAGGAAACGGAGATCATTAAGCAAGATGCCGAGAACTCAGATCCCGCTTATTGGGTTAAACTGCTGCGTCACCACTACGAACAGCATCAGGAGGACGTGGGTCGCACCCTGGGTAAAGGCAAACGTGTGCGCAAGCAGGTCAACTACACGGACGGAGGTGTAGTTGCAGCAGACACCTCACGCGACGACACCAACTGGCAAGACAATGGCAGCGAATATAACTCAGAATACTCTGGTGGCAGCGATGAGGATGGCGGCGACGATGACTTTGATGAACAGAACGGCGAGCGCAAGGCCAAGCGACGATTAGAGCGACGCGATGATCGTCCGTTACCCCCTTTGCTGGCACGTGTTGGTGGCAACATTGAGGTGCTGGGCTTTAATGCCAGACAGCGCAAGAGCTTCCTCAATGCCATCATGCGTTACGGCATGCCGCCCCAGGATGCATTCAATTCGCAGTGGCTGGTGCGCGATTTGCGTGGCAAATCTGAGCGAAACTTCAAGGCATACGTCTCGCTCTTTATGCGGCATCTTTGCGAGCCGGGTGCCGACAATGCCGAGACCTTTGCGGATGGCGTTCCGAGGGAGGGTCTCTCCCGTCAACATGTGCTCACACGCATTGGCGTCATGTCGCTTATACGCAAGAAAGTGCAGGAATTCGAGCACATCAATGGTTACTACAGCATGCCTGAGCTGATACTCAAACCCTGCGAGCCGGTGCGTTCGGCTGGCAAGCAGGAGGCAGCTGCAGCGGATACTGCTGCAACGGCCGCCGCCAAACCACCGGCAGAGAGCGCTACCACCAGCAATAGTGCGACTCCAGCGACGAGTGCAGCGCCCAGTCCAGCGCCTGCTTCAGAGAAGAGCGAAGATAAGACAACCATGGAGAAGGCAACGCCTGAGAAGCAGGAACCCAAGTCTGAGCCAGATGCTGAAGATGATAAAAAGGCGGTTGATGCATCTGTGAAGCAAGAGAAGGCTGAAGAGTCATCGGAGGCCGAAACCAAGTCTGGTGAGGCAAGTATGAAAAGCGAAACACCTAAAGTGGAGCCCAAAGAGGAGGGCAAAGAGCAGCCAGAGGCAACGACCAAGGAGGAGCCCAAGACCGAGCCGAGCGACGACAAAGAAAAAGAGAAGGAGAAGGCAACCGAGGAGAAGCCGGCAACTAATCCGAGCAGCAGCAGCACCACTACCACCACAAATATCATTGATGATGATGACGACGACGTCATGATTGTCAAGGAGGACGGTGAGCTGGAGAAGCCCAATGCCAGCGCCAATGCCAATTCGCCCAAGGATCAAAAGAATGCTGCTGTTGCAGGCACTGGTGCCGGAGGCAAAGTGGCAGAGGATAGTCTCGAGGTGTTGAAGCGCAAATTCATGTTCAACATTGCCGATGGAGGCTTCACCGAACTGCACACCTTGTGGCTGAACGAAGAGAAAGCAGCTGTGCCCGGCCGCGAATACGAGATCTGGCATCGTCGCCACGATTACTGGCTGCTAGCCGGCATTGTCACACATGGATACGGACGTTGGCAGGACATTCAAAACGACATTCGTTTTGCCATTATCAATGAGCCGTTCAAAATGGACGTGGGCAAGGGAAATTTCCTTGAGATTAAGAACAAATTCTTGGCACGTCGCTTCAAGCTGCTGGAACAGGCGCTGGTTATTGAAGAGCAGTTGCGGCGCGCTGCATTTCTGAATCTCGCCCAGGATCCCAGCCATCCAGCTATGTCGCTAAATGCACGTTTTGCCGAGGTCGAATGCCTGGCTGAATCGCATCAGCATCTGAGCAAGGAATCGTTGGCCGGCAACAAGCCCGCTAATGCGGTGCTGCACAAGGTACTCAACCAGCTGGAGGAGCTGTTGTCCGACATGAAGAGCGATGTCTCTCGCTTGCCCGCCACCCTGGCACGCATACCACCAGTGGCGCAACGCTTGCAAATGTCAGAGCGTTCCATTCTATCACGTTTGGCTGCCACAGCTGGCAACGCCTCCAATGCGGGTAGGTTTCACTAACTTTCCAAATATATATTTTTGGGTTAATTCATTTGTTTTTCTTGATTTTGCAGCTCAATTGATGGCACAATTTCCGGCCGGTTTTCAGGGCACCACCTTACCGGCGTTCACGGGTGGGCCAGCTGGGAACTTTGCCAACTTTCGACCACAGTTCTCTGTGCCCGGGCAACTGTCCAACACCGCCGGCGGCACCTGAGCATCATAAACGCATTAAAATTCCATGGAAATGAATTATTCTTCAGCTAAAAATTTTACGCTACGTATATTAAACAAGGAAACAAAATAATACATAACTACCCAATACATAAATATTTATCAAAAACTCTTGCAATGAAATGAAATTAATTAACCGCTCTCAACTTACCGTATTCTATAAATAGTACATTTGGGCTGTTTCTGGCCGATTATAAATGACAATTATATTAAATGATTATTTACCTGCTATGTGAATTCATTTTATATGGCTACATATACAATATATAAATCAGATTCCATTGCAAACCAAAATGATATTTGGCGTTTTTCTTTATGTATTTATAAAATACTGGGAGATGGGAATTAAAATATTCAAGATCAGTTTTGTGAGAACTGAAAGATGAAATAACAAATATAGTCAACTAATTAATGGTAAGTTGCTCCGCCCTTGAGTATAAAATAAAACAACATTTATTCAAGCGACAGACTTATATTTGATTTGATAATCGTAACTTTGTTGCTTTATATTATTATTGTATATTAAGTATAAATTAGTTAAGTTTGTATGTGTATATATAGTCGTGTGTGTATACATATGTATATATGCAATTTGTAAATATCAAACACAATGTTAGTAAACATAATGAAGTCCTCTGATAAGCGCAACACTGATCGCAGAAATTAGGGCTCAGAAATGAGTGCGAATTCTAGGTGTTTCATTCGTAGAATCTTTGCTAATACAATATTGCTAATTAATATCAAGCACAATTACCGACTATGGGTCTTTCGATCTCTTAATCGCAATATCGTTCTCATTTCAATATTTACAATAATTACAAATATATGGAATTACATATTTTGTATATGCATATACAAATACGAATAATTATAATTAATTACAAGCGGGCTCTGATGGCCTAATACATAATACGAAGTACAACAAATGAAACTTTAAGAATAATTAAAAAATAATAATAATAATAAACAAATTTAACAAACTTTGTCACTAAATAATCTAATAATAAACTGACAAAAACAATAATTATAAGCGAACCATGTTTGAAATTACACATATTGTTATAAAATAATATTATATAGCATTGCATGGTACATATGGTATGGAATATGGTACATTAAACAAAATCACATTTGCAACGCGAATGTGCGACTGCTCACAACAACAAAAAACTTGAAGCAGGTTTGGATCTACAACTAGACATTGTGGGTAACTTAAACTAGAACAGCAAATCAGCTTAGAATAGTAAATAACAAATAAAAAACACGCACGCACACGCACAAACACACACTCACACAGATAATATATCAAATTAAAGACAAGCGATTGTTGAATCCCCATCATAGCCTTAAGCCCTAAGCCTGTAGTTCCGTTTCCCGCAGTTTGCAGCAATATAAATACAATATTATGATATTGTACATAGTTTATCTCTCTCCGACTCGTCCGCATCCAACTGCAGGTTGGCGATGTTGGGCAGCGCCTTGCCCTCGATGTTGGGTAGATAGGGTTCGTAGTCGAGACCCTGGCGCTCATAGAATAGCAAATATGCTGCGCTTGGATCAATATTCGGCTTTTGCGATATTTCGCGACAGGAGCTATCATTGTAACAATACCAGGAACCAGTTGTGTTTGACGCATAGGAAATGTAATGACCACCATTTAGCATGCCAGAATGGGACTGTAAAAACAAAGAATCATCATTAAGTGTCATCGACAAACCAGTAGCTAGTTATAACCTACCACCACAGCGTATAGCTTATACTTGGGATCGAATTTATCAACATCCGGATGTAGTTTGTGCTGATGATAGTCCTCGAACTCCCCATCAACAATAGGTGTCTTGGTGAGGCTCGTGGAAATGAGACGCTGTCGTCTGGCTGAATTGGTCGACTTGCTCTGGCGCAACACACAACCAGAAGCCAGCGGCGTTTCCTTTGCTGTGTTAGCGTCTTCGTCTGCAGCCTCTTCAACTGGCAGAGGCATATCTTCTGCTACTTTATCGGTGGCATCAACTTCATCAAGTTCGCTAGGAACTTCATTGCTGGCGCTTGCCAGCTCTCGCTTTAGCTCCAGTAGCTCCTTGTGCCGCAGTATGGTCTCCTGTGGCACAGAGGCCAAATAGGGTGTGGGATCAAAGTCGTCGAAGGGGAAGTGCACAACTTTTTGGGATTTCACCCACTTGCCGTTTACACAATTGAAACGCTTCAAATGGACAATCTAAACAACAATGACACAATAATGTAAAGTGAGTTATGTTATGCGAAAGTTGAAGAATCGCTTACCAGAATTGGTGGCAATTTCCATATTTGTAACTTCTTTGTCGCTGGCTTTTTGCCTTTGCAGTGGCTGCAATGGTACCACTGCTCCAATTTCTCCTCGGAGGTAAAGGCGCGTAAGCAATGCTTCAGATCAACGGGCTCGACTTGTTCCCGACGGCATATCGCAACGGTTTCATGATCGACCCAAAGCTGATTTACAATAAACCAATTAATATATACAAAGATATACTCTCATTAAAGGAATTGACTTACGCGCTCCAAAGTGCTCTGATAACGTAAATGCAATGCGGTTGGGTCCCAGTCGATGGCAATGGTAAAGTCTTCAAAATATTTTGTTGTTGGTGTGTACGATAGCGATGTGGTGTACTCCGTTGTACGTTTGGCCTCAAGATTTGGTAGCGACGGGCATTTAGCGTTCATTTGTGGGGTGGGGTTATCTAGAAGGACAATAGCCGATATAGTATAATGTTCCTTTTTAGATTCGAAATAACTTACTGGCCATAGAGTTAATGGGGGGCAGTGCGCCCTGGAGCACATAGTCGTTGTTGCAGCGAATTTCGCAGCCGCGACAAAAACTTGACCAGGGACAAATGGCGCAGGTGAGACCGTCTGCTTTAACAGCGCGCAGTGTGAAAGGAAAATCATAGCCGAGGCTATCATCACTGCAAGAGAGAATTGGTGTTAGGTTTAGAATCTTTATTTTGGCAAGCATAAACATAATTACCAGTCGGCAGCATGATTAGCTTGTTCGGTGGTGGCTGGTAGAGGACTCAGCAGACGGCTTACTTGCTGCCAGACTGCGCAGTACAGATCCTTGTGGGTGCCACCATCACAGTTCGGTATTAGCAACGGCACACCAAACAGACTGGGCCGGGTTTTGTGGTAGGAGAGGAAATAACTGTCGTGACGTGTAATTTTGCGATGAACAGCCACAAGATATTTGCCCACCTTGTAGGGCTGTGAGGATCGGCGCGAGTACACACCGCTGGTGGTTTGATTACCGCTCGAGCTTTCTGGTTGTGAAGTGGTTATTTGTTGATCTGGCTCGTCGCCCTCGATCTGCCCATCCTCATCGTCATCTACATCGTTATCAACATCATCATTATCTTCAACGTCTGCGTCACGATCGAAACTATTGATGCCCAGCGTATGAGCTGTGCTCCTACCACTCGACTGCTCATTTGTCGTGCGATAGGAGGCACCGTCATCGCTGTTGCTGCCATGTTGGCTGCCAGCCAGTTCCGCCATGGGCATCGGCTCAGTTAGCGAACTCTCCATGGAGTTCTCGCCAGAGTGATTCGTGTACGAAACAGAGCTGGTGTTGCTTTCCGTATGCAGTAGCTTGGTGGATGAGATGCGTTTCTGCTGTGCGGCCGCATCGTCCATGAAAGTGTTCTCCGGGCTGCAGCTGAGGATCAGCGACTCCTGTGTCGAATGTACCAATGAAGGTGGCCGGAAGTTTTGCATTAGTTGTGCGTAACTTACATTTATGTAAGTGTGTGTGTGAGTGTGGGTGTGTGTATTTAAAAGCTCATGGAATTTAAACAATTAACAATTACTACTCGATTAAAGGCAACAATTTTATAAACTAGGATAAACGCTCAAAAATCTACAAATATCGGAAAATATTGTTTGTGTTCAAAATTAGCTCATATAATTTATATATACTATGTGTTCTTATGAACATATATTAAAATTTGTACTTTAATTAATTAGTTGGGCATAGTTGGTAGTTTCTGTGGTGGAAATGATTAGAATAGCATTTGCAATGTGTACAGAAAAGGATGATTCGAAATGAGAATTATATTGAATTAAATTATTTTGATTTGTAATATGTGAAATAAGTTCAATATTGAAATTTAGAAAAGATTTCACTCAAATAGTACGATGAATTACGATAATGAATTATGCGATTATCAAATTAAGAATTATCATAAATTGCAAGAATTATAAATGATTGTGAATCACCCTTGCGTACAATTGAAAAGCTATAAAATGTCAATTGGCTACTTGTACCTTTGAACATGAAGGCAAATGTACAAAAGAACGGATAGTTATTAAATTATAATGTATATATTATAATATATTTGCATATTCGATGTAACAAAAACCGATAGCAGCAACGATAACTATAACGGTAAGGATAGCAGCTAATTGGTGAGTCTATAATATTAGAAATAGTTTAAAGCAAAAATGTACAAAGAGGTATTTGATTACAGCCACTAACAAATTGTATATGTGTGTAAATTAGTATACGGAGGAGAATAGAAATAACAATAAACTACAATATACGAGAATGTAAATACTCTGAGATTTAGACTAGTTGTATAAGTGCGTAGTATATGAAATTAAAGAACAATTAGAAAGAAGTTTAGACAGGTGTTGGTGGGTGGGTGTTCGGTCGGTTGTACATTATACTAAGTAGGTGGCCCACAAACCAAACAGAAACAGAAACAGAAACTGAAACGGCAACTGTTCTTTTAACATATTTGTATTTAATATATATAGATTTGTTTCATATCAATTTAAGTATGTATTGCGACAATAGACGGAGGGGAGCGAAAATGAATGCCAGTTACGCCGGAATATTGATTTGAAAATCTTGACAATCTTCGTTTTGCAGGGGTTCGTCGCTGGAGAGAGTTTATCCTAGGCAATTGGTGAATTTTACAAATATCATTTTCAAAATGCAACCCTTGGACGGGTCCATGAATCTAACATATTAAATACGTGTATGTTAATATAGTTTAGAAGCCATACCTTGAAGCAAAAAAGACTGTGGGGCATGCACTCTCTCTTTCCAAAGCACCGGCTTACCTTTCCGGCATCATCTGGCTGCAGTTCGTGCACGTGGCCGACGCTGCCGCTGCTGTTGTTTGTAATAAGATTGCTGTATTTGGTTAGTTCATGGCCCCCATCAGGGCCATTTGGGTCCAGCCCATCACTAATATTCCCATTGCAGATCGCTCGTGATGAGGACCGATTCGATGTCTGTAGGGTGCTAAGGGATGACAGTGAGTCCTGTGTCGTAATGAGCGCTGCAAGGATGACCTCTCAGTTAATTAATAACTATCAATATGGTCTAAGCTTTGTTCATTTACCAGAGCTTCTCTGTATGTCCTTGAGACCCTGTTCAATGTGCATGCTGAGAGCAGAATTGGAGCGCGTTCTAACGCTGCTTTGCTCCGGCAACTGATACACATATAAATCCTTTGAGCTCTGTGTGCGCAGCTTCTCCTCGTCGCCAACCACCTGGCGTATCTGTGAGTTCCAGAGCTCACAAACAAGCATGAGGCTTGGCTGCAGCGGACACAGTGTGGCTAGCTTATGCTTCAAATCGCTGTACTTACATTCCGAGTTAAGCCGTAGGCCGTACTTAATTGGCACACTGCCATCCAATAGAATCACTGTAAAAATATAGACAGATAATTTATAAATTATTAGTTTATTAATTTAAAATTATAATTAACTCACCAAGTACTTCCAGATACACATAGTTCTCCACAGGCAAGGGTAGACTCAATAAGCTAAAGGGATCGAAACGAACAGACTCGTGACCGCAACTTAGGCAGCTGACCTTTGATTTCAGCTGGCCATAGAAAAGATCTATGATTATGGATTGATTACGAGCATGATGCTGGGCCCATGCCTCGGCGGCAACAATCTTGTCCGGTCGTCCATCAGAGTCTTTCAATTCACTGTATGGCTTTTCCATAACACGATTTAGATCTTCGTGTAGCGCATCGAGCAGCCATTCAAGCAGCTCCTGCGAATCGTGCTGCCCACCGCCAGCAAACTGTGGTGCATGTTTGTTTACACAGAAGCGCAGCTTGAGAGGCGCCACCGAGCGTGTCGTGGCCGTCCACACTTCCTTAAGCAGCTCCGCATAGCGCATAGCTAGTTGGCCTCGAGTGCCTAACTTATTGGCTGCATTCAATTCGAAGCGATGCATCTGACGATGAAAGTATTGAGCCAGTGGTTGCGTATTGAAGAGCACTTGGAGTGCCGCATTCATGAAACAGGTATTGCCTAGATTATGCAGGCCTGTTGCACCTGGCGCGTGTACGGACATGATGGAGGTACGCGTTAGACGTCGCCGGTCACCAGGACCGACACCAACTTGACCGCTCTGCGTGTTGGCCAGCGAGCTGAGCTCTTCGGGCCAGGTAAGATCTTTGTTACGTATCTCTAGCAGCAGCTGATCGTTGTCACGTATCAGCAGCTCTTTTAGGCACATGGTATCCTCCTCTAATAGTATGGCACTATTATCTAACGATGCGCTTGACGGTGGCACATGCCATAGTCGTATATCCTCCGGCTTCAGGCGCAGCTGTTCACACAAAAACTCGCCCACTTGACGTACTGTGGCTAGCCGGCTAAATGCTGCCGTATATGCCAAATAACGCTTAGGCGGCTGAAGCACGCTGCTGGCAGCAATGGCCGCATAGCCGCCGCCAGAGGCCAAGACGCCGTATCCACCGCTAGTGGTTGAGCCCCAGCTGGTAATTTGTGTACCTGCGCCGTTGCCATTGGGAGCAGTCTGCACCTGGTGCAGTAGAATGCGCAAATTTAAAGGATATAGCTCTAGCTCCACCTCCGAGTTTGGTGGTTGTATCACCTGAAAGAAAGTAAAGTTAGCTTAACTCAAGAAATAAACGTTTATGGCCTGTTTTCATACCTGTCTGGGCAACGGTAGATTATCGCCATACCAACGATTTAACGCTTTCCATAGAGACTTTGGCACAAGCTCAAAGTCGTGATTCTGTACAAGTGGCGTATCGCGCTTCAGGTGGCCACCTTCTCCTGTCAGAGTGCGCACATTGCGATACGGATTGGTGGTAATTAGATTACTATTGTCAATGGGACCCGGGCGGTGTTGACCACAGTGCCGGCCAGCGGATATGCCACTACTACCGGATACAGATCCCAGTGAATAGTTGTCGTGTTGCTCCAGGCTGTGCGTATTGAAGCTCTCGTCACAGACGAGTGCTTCGTCTACAGCACTCCGCTGGCTGGCTGTCCGCTTGCAGTAGTCGCACGTTTGAGACGTGTACTGCGTGTATTGCATCCAGGTAAGCCACCAATCACGTGAAATCAAATACCAAAACTGGCCAACTCTGTATGGGCGTCGTTCCTCGCGCTGCAACCAGCCGCGCACAATATCGTATTCCATGTGCTTGCATTGTGGCCACAGACCAAACACTATGTGGCATAGCTCGAAGATGAGGTCTAAAAGTGGCTGCATCAGCCGCAGACCGCACTGCACATTCCATATCATGAAATCCTCTGCTGTTAGTGAAACATTGTCCCGTGTTAACGTGCTGGGCACGCCATCTGGACTCCTGCGCTGGGCAAATTCCAGCAGATCACTGATGACATGCTGTTTGGTCAAGTCCTTGAATTGCTGTATATCGCGATTCTCCTTGGCAACGAATAGTAGCACGTTGATCATTTGCAGCGTCTCCTCGTGATTGAGCACACCATCGCGATCTACGTCGAAAATCTTGAAGCAAACTATCAAGTGGAAAGAAATAGATAAGATTGAGTAATGATTTAGTTCAGAAGTACTTACAGCGGGTGCGCTCCACACCGGGCCCACGACAGGCGGCACTGACGCCACAGCACAGCTCCTTGAAATCGATGTGACCATCACGATTTTCGTCAAAGGCATTAAAGAGACCGGCCAGAGCATTCTTTGGCATCGGTGGACTAATGAGCGGTCCCAAAAATTGTAAATCGATTTGGCCATTCGTCGAGGTGTTTTTCAAACGCCAGAACTCTTTCTCTAAGTCACCAATATCCTGAAGCAAAGGAATCAAATTTTTAAATGTTGCTCAATATCTCATCTAGCATTGCTGACCTTTTCCTCAAGATGTGTAACACCGGCCAGACTCTGATAAAACGTGGGCGTCTCCAGCTCGGAGGTGAGACTGACGCAATTGTCGGCAAGCAGCCACTTGGACAGGACTGTTGCATTGCGATGCTTGACTATCCAATCCTGGAATTGTTCAAAGTTAACACGTTCGCCTTGGGCAAACAAGGAGACGCTCTCGAAGGGCGCCAGGTTCACATTGCGCACATAATCAGATTTAATAATGTATGTGCCAGCGTCGTTGCAGTAGAGGTTCCACAGAAATCTATGGATGCCATAAGAATAGTTAGAATAAACACTATGAAATTTTTAGGATCCACTCACTTGGTTTTCTCCTCCTGAGTGCCGCGTGTGATCAGCACCAGGCCGCACAACAGGTCCTTGAAGGATATGCCGCGCTGTGTGCCACCACAGGCAACATAGAGCATGTCGGTAATCTTAGGCGGCACACCCTCACACAGCACATCCTGCTGGAATGCATTGCGACTGAGGTAGAGTCGACCCACGCCAGCTGATTTCTTAAAGGCATCTTTAAGGCGTCGCAACTCGGCGTCGCTAACTGTTTTAATTAAATAACACATTAATATCAGTGGAATTATAAATAGAATAACATATATGGGTGCAAGTATAGCTGTTAAGCTTATTTAAATTTTGATATTTTTATTTTCGCTTACAGAATATGCGAATTGAGACATGCACGAATTGCGAATTACCTTTTGACTCATTGCCAAATACGGAAATTCTTGTTATTTTTTATATTTAATATTATTATAGTATCTTAATAGATACTATTATAATATTATAATTAATATTATAATTAATTGAAGTTCTTTGCATTTTTCATATAAGATTCGTTACAAATATATTTTTAGCCTGAGAAACAACTACTAATAACTCGTATAATTATAATTCAAGCAAACCGTTTTCGTACATTCAATTGGATTAAATTTTAAACTCGTTATTTGAGAAGTGCTTAGTCATATATAAAATATAAATCCCAACTGCAGCGTATATATCGTCGGGAGTCATGGATATGCCTTCTCATTATGTGTGTGTTCAATCGTAAAGGTAATTAAAAATCGCTACGTTAAAACCAGAAAACATAAACACAAGCACACAAAACCGTATCCTCCAAAAGTAATACACGTAATCAATTAACTATACAAAAAACTCAATTTTTAATAGAGTTCTGAGAAGGGGCGATTTGAATTACTGGGCGCGGCCCAGTTAAACATAGGCAGCAATTCATAATCACAAATTGAGCATGAAAAGGCAATGCAGAATAATTTTGTAGATTGCAAAGAATTATTTACTTTGCGACGTCACGCGACCAACGGTACTTCATAGCTGCTTCTTGTTGTCGATTTTGTTGTTATTTTCTGTATTGACAGAAATTTCTGCATAGCACTGCATTATGATGTGCGCTTCAGACAGAAACTGCGAGAAAGAGATAGATAGATAGAGAGAGACAGAGAGAGAGAGAGAGAGAGAGAGAGAGAGAGAGAAAGAGAGAGAAAGAGTGCGAAAAAGAGAGAGGGGGTGTTGGGGGAGAAACATTTCCGAACTGGACGTGCATACGTTCTCATAAGAAACAAACCGGTCTTGAAGAGCTTTGTGTCAACAACGACGACAATGGACACCCGCACTTGGGCAGCAAGTATGGCCGCACAGGTACAGGTATATACATATGTATGTATATGGGGCCATCTTATCAGTAACGTTCGTTTTCTTTGCCTTCGCGGCTGGCCATAAAATGACAAAACCTGCGACAAGAACAACAGGAACCACAACAGCGGCAGCAGCGAGAGGAAATTAGGGAAGTCAACAAAAACTTAAACGCCATTGCGTATACGACAGATTCTAAATTATGAGAGAGAAGAAACAATAAATAGTAACTGTTTTCGTTTGATTGCATTCATTGTCTGCAATTTTGCTTTGTCTCAAGCAAACCATTCCAGCCCCCGCCACGAGAAAAATGCGGTTGCTGTGCTTTTCTATTGTGACGTCACTGAAGGCGACGACGCAAATACTCATACACACACATGCACACACACAGCCACTCACATTCACACACACTCAGTGTTGAAATTTGCACAAAAAATCCCAATAGAATGAGACAAAAAGGAAACGAATTAGCTGTGTCCAGAAAAAAGGGGCAGCAATAAAAGCTTGGAATTAGAGTGGAAACAACAATAGAATCGATAGTGTAATTATAACTGTATTGGTGTATATTATTATTGTTTTTGTTCTAGAACCTTAAGTACTTGAATGACCCATTTCCATTGTCTGCAACTCACATAGCACCTGCACTTGCACATGCCTTTCGGTGTATTGAAGGTTATCACTTACCACGTTTGACTGCATCCTCATAACTGATGCAAGCATGTTTAGATTCTTTTGTACCCATATTTGCCTACGGCAAATTCTTGAGTGCTGCTGCTCTGGCGTCGTCGTCGTCTTGTGACTTCACTTCTTACATTTGTTTATGTTATTTGTTGCCGTTGTCGGGCCTTGGGGGTAAATCACAGACACAGAGTCATGTACATGGAGAATGCAAGTTTCTGTTTTATTTTATTTTGTAAAACACTTTGTTTTTTGTCACACTTTCATTGCTTTACTAGTTTCGCGTTCGCTTATATTTTTTAACTATCTGCGCGCAGTGTGACCACGCTCGTGACATAAAAAATACTGTAAGTTCGGCCCATTAGAAAATAACCAGCTGTTTGGTAGTTTTATTATGGTCGAACAGCTGTCTCAATAGTTGCCTCAGCGCATTTGCCAACACTGCTTATCGATAAATCGTCTCGTTTTCGTCCTATACAACACTGCTATGTACCAATCATTTATTGTTCGGGCGTAATTAGAAAGCAATAATTAAGCGTAATTTTTACGTGTAACCAACAACAACACAGCACACAATTGCAAGTGCAATACATACGTGTAAAACAGCTCGCGTGTATTTAGTATTGCAATTTAAAGTGCTTAAAACAACGTCGCCATTTTCCGACATACACACAAAAGAAAACCACAGTCAGAGCTGAAAAACCTGTGCGTGCTTGCGTGTGTTTATTTGTGTCTGCTGTGTGTGGTTACGTCTATGAATTTTTTATACATACCCTTGCGTACATATAAATTAATACTAACTCGCAGAGGCAGCAGCAGTATCAATAGCAAGTTATAGTAATTTAATCGCCGACATTAACATAGTATGTAATATTAATCGAAAACCACTGATTACCAACCACCGCCATATAAAAAAAGTATCACCAGCAGTTATCGACGTGGACGATAACACAAAAAAAAAAGGAAGTGAAGTTAAAGAGCAAATAGCTGCATCTTTATCATCATCTCTAACAAAAGAACCTGGCACAACCCGAAGCAAAACTGTGATTTAATCATACAAATACAACAATAGAAACACAATGGCCAAAACGTACGACTACCTGTTCAAATTACTGCTGATCGGCGATTCTGGAGTTGGCAAAACTTGCATATTGTTTCGATTCTCAGAGGATGCTTTCAATACGACGTTTATATCTACAATAGGTAAGTGTTATCAATATCCACCATGTATACAAAATCTAGAGAGGCAATATCAACAACAGCAACATCAACAACAACAATATCAACCATATCAAATCAACATCAGTCAGCGAACCAATCATTTCAAAGTGCATACATCATCAGTCATAGCTCACAGTCCGTCATCTTCAGTAATCAACATTGCTCTCTCCATCTGTCTCTCTCGATTGCGCTCTTTTGCTCTGTGAAATTTTTTAAATTAATTATGACGCCGCCGGGCAGCAATCGCAGTCGCACAAACACAAATACAGACATACATTTGCGTATTCATGTTCATGCTCTCAATCTCGCCTCTTGGCTCAGCTGTAAGTAGCGTGCACACAAACATGAATACGAATACGTGACTCATTTTATATGCTCTTTTTCTTGTTCTCAGTAATGTTATTTGTCATAATTATATCGTTATTGTTGTTATTATTGTTGTGCTTTGGACAAGGACGTAGTGCAAAGGGGACCAGCAACAACGTAAAGCGAAAAGAGAAAATGAAAGTGACCAATTTGAATAGAGCTTCTAGAGAATAGCATATAAAAAATATATATAAATCATGTTGAAATAATATTTTGTATACGAAATAGAAATCTATAAACAGTATTTGTTTAACCCAGTGTCATTGCACCACATTCGACGGTTTTTTAGACTATCTTCAAGTCTAGCGTAGAGTTACCAGCTGATAAGCGTCCGTTTTGCAGTCAGTCTCAATGAGAGGGGTTCTATTAGCTTGAATCAGCACTGAGACACAACCCACACACATGGCACGAGCTCAGCAATTTGTCTATTTATATATTTGGCACATTTCCCTGCACTAATTCCAATTTGGGTTATTTACTTAACGACGCCAACGTCTTGAATCAATTGCGTATTTTCAACTGCTGTCTCTTGTGCTCTTCTATAGTCTTAATCTATGTATGTATGTATGTACATTTATATATTTATTTATGTCAGCTTGCTAAGAGATGGAGAGTAGAGGAAACCAGCTGCCAGCTGCCAAAATGATTTAAACTAATTTATTGCTGTGTTTTTGTTTATCACGTGTCTTCTCTCTTCTCATTATTTTACTTTATTCGCAGGTATCGATTTTAAAATTAGAACAATTGAATTGGATAACAAGAAAATAAAATTGCAAATATGGTAATTGATCAATAAAAAATAATATTCTATAATAAATGCATTAATTATAAATGATTTAAGGGACACTGCTGGCCAGGAGCGATTCCGAACTATCACAACGGCATATTACAGAGGTGCCATGGGCATTATGCTCGTGTATGACATAACACAAGAGAAATCGTTTGAGAATATCAAGAACTGGATACGAAATATCGAAGAGAATGCCGCAGCTGATGTTGAGAAAATGCTGCTAGGCAACAAATGTGAATTGAACGATAAGAGACAGGTAAGCATTATAATGAAGTGCAAATCAATTTTAAATTCTAAAAATGTAATCAACTCTCTAATTTTTCAAGGTTTCAAAGGAACGTGGCGAACAGTTAGCCATTGAGTATGGTATTAAATTCATGGAGACATCCGCGAAACAAAGCATCAATGTCGAAGAGGCTTTTCTCACGCTCGCCAGTGATATTAAAGCGAAAACGGAAAAGCGAATGGTAAGTACCGCAGAATCGTAGCCATCATCTATTGTCACATTGTTATTGTTTTACTTGTGCAGGAGGCGAACAATCCACCAAAGGGCGGTCATCAGCTGAAACTAACAGAGATTCGAACAAAGGATAGTTGGCTGTCCAGATGCAGTTTGCTTTGACGTGGCAATGTACGTGTGGCACTGATGCGGCATGGTGGAAATAATAATGATAATGTATGTGGTAGTAGTTTTCTTAACTCCTGTTAAGTACCAATAACAGCAACCAAGCGAGCAAACACCCTTGAATATGCAACATAATGAAATAATACATAATTATAATATAATAATAATTGAACAGATATAAAATTGTATATGCGAAGGAAACATGGCGATAAGAGATGTACGAAATATGCATCAATATACACATTCAATATTCATTTAACGTTAAAAAAAATCTAAGTATAATACGAGTATTGTGAGTAGCGTAAATACTGAATGATTAACGAAACAAAAAACATACAACCCGCCTTCGCCCGCCCTCCGCTCCGATCAGTCACAGTTATTATTTTAGATTTTTTTCCCTTTCAACGTATAATTAAAAAAATTTTCTGTCGTTCCATGGTTGTTCACGATTTGTAAACTAATGACAAAACAATAAAATAGAAAATAAATATATGTATTCATATATTATCTACACATTTCATTTCCATTGCTCTACATTTATGCTCATTTATAAATATTAAATATAATTTAATTTGTACACTTTACGTTCGATAACAAACAATTCATGAAAGGTTCACAGTTCGCAGGACGCAATTTAGACTCAGACGCACAATTTTTATATCGATCCACTTAGATATTGCAAGTTCTAATAGTTGCGGGTGCTTCATAATACATTGTCCATAAACAAAGCGTTAATCTCTAATGGAATCCATGAATATGATTAATATTTGTGCGAGTATCTACTCCATTTGGAAATAATAATTACAAAAAAATATGCGCATATGCAATACGAAGAAAACAATGCGAAGTAAAATAATAAATGCAGAGCAGTAAAGATACATATTGTGAAATTAATTGATAACTAAATCTAAATGCATATTTGATATTAATTAATTAATTAATTATGTATGTACTTGTAATATTAATAATTAAACGTATACAATTTTATAAAATAAATCATGTGCAAAAATGCATTATTTATTACAAATTTTCAATTTTTTTGATAGAGTTATATAAATACCTATAATCAGCCCACTTACCTTTATATTTAAATTAGTGAATAGCTACCGCAGCTGAAATAGCTAGGAATAGAAAGAGCTCTCCATAGTTATGATAAAAATTTCGATAGTCATTTATTAAATGCACAGATTTGTTTTTGAAATCAGTTCAGGAAACTACAAGTTGTGCTTAAATTAAAACATAGAATTGGAAAACTTAAGCGTAAATGCAATACAAATTAATTGTAAGATTAGAATATTGATGAAAAACAAATCATACACTCACATATGCACTAACAAAACACATATGCACGCAGAAAGAGAAAGATAAGGACAGATAAATTGACTCGAGACAGGTATTAGGATATGCGTCTCAAATACATACAAATTGAATAACAAACAAAATATGTATATAAAAACATGTAAATAGTGGAAACATATAGGACACGATAGTAAATATATCTATATATATATAACTAAGCAAATTGCAATAATTTTTGTGCGGGCAGCCCTCAAGATTGTTATTGATGGGCTCCGGGTTACGCCTGCGGTAGATTCTGGTAGTAGGTAGCGAGTATTTTCCATGCCTGCGGCTCCATAAAGCCATCGGGCGGACTTTCTCCCGTTTTAGCCAGTGTACGCATTTTGGTGCCAGAAATAAACTCAAATTGTTCTTTGCGATGCGGTTCGAAGAAGGCCATACGGCTGGCGGACTTATCATAGGCGGCCACACGGAAAGGTAATATCTAAAAGTAAGAGAATATTTGCCGATAAATTAACTCATTACAGTTTTCATTTTTACTACACCCACCTCCATGCTGTCCAAACCTTGAGCCATTTTGAGTACACGTGCGCCGTGCGTTGCATCGTAGAGGTTGCCATCGGGATAAGCTTCTTTTTCTGGATGCGGCATACCGGCCGGATCGCGTCCCACAATATAGAAGTTGGCACCCGCATTCATGCGCGCCTTGGCATGCCATTGCACCTCCGTTGGCCCGGCGTACATCATGGGCGACGGGAATATGGCCAGAACGGTGTCCTCACGTCGCAGTACGCCCGCATCGAGCACCGCCTGATGCTGCGCCATTCGGACCTGCAAAGGCACATCATCATCCTTGGTCCAGCCACCAAGTGGATGCAGCAGCAGTACCGGTTGCTTGAAGCCACGCTCTAGCAGTTGCCGCTTGGTGTCCTGCATGAGCAGTGCGTGTCCGTTGTGGATGGGATTACGCAGCTGAAAGGCAAAGATAGCATCCGCATTGAGCTCCTTGAAGCGGGAGCGCAGCTCATTCGGCGTCAGCCGATACTGATCGAGACCATCTTTCCAGCGTATGCGCTCAATGACCGACAACTCTCCACCTACCAAATATTCGCCGGATTCGTACACCTGTTTGCTGTACGGATGGTTGGGATTGCTGGTGCCAAACTGACGACATAGACGTTCTTCCTTCCGCTGGTAATAGAACTCTGGTCGACGCAGTATGGCCACCGCTTGACCCTCATGCTTGAGCGTTATAGCTGCCTCGCCCTCCAGCCGCTGCTTGTCTGCTTCATTGGCGCTTAGCACAATGGGCACAGAGTGATTTTCACGGTAGGAAACGTCTAAGCCACTTTGCAGCGTGTTGAAATGGAGCGTCTGCAGATACTCGTCCTCCCGCATAAAACCACGCAATGGATATGCCCAACCTTCAGAAAGTACCTGCACCCATTGCAGCTCAACGGTGCTAATGGATAGAGCCGACAGGGACTTCGCCTCTTGTCTCAGCTCCTCTACTTCACTGGCCTCGCTGGGGTACAGCTCTGGCAGCTGATCCACATCCCGCAGAGAACGTGGAATAATACCCTCCTGCTCCAGCAGTGCGACGAGCTGCTGCGTAGATTCGCGCACCGTGCAATCGTGAGTGCTGACCACTAGTTCCGGGTGCTGGGGTCGTTCATACTCCTGCGTGATGCCAGTAAAACCTTTGATGACACCCTCGCGCGCCTTCTTATACAGCCCCTTGACATCGCGCGTTTCACACACTGACAACGGCGTATCCACAAAGATCTCGAAGAACTTCAGCCCCGCATCCTTGTGTATCTTGCGGGCCATTTCGCGATCGTCTGCAAAAGGCGACACAAAACTGCAGATGGCTACAACGCCGCTATCCGCAAACAGCTTAGCCACCTCGCCAACACGCCGTATATTCTCCTCCCGCTCGGCAGGCGTAAAGCCAAGATTCTTATTCAAACCGGTCCGTATATTATCGCCATCTAAGCCATAGGCGGGTATTCCTCTCGAGACCAGATACGCTTCCAGCTCAAAGGCAATCGACGTTTTGCCAGCGCCACTGAGACCTGCAACAAGATGATTGCATGTTATATTTACAAGTAAACACTAGATATTAATAAAAATTGAAATTACATGGTAGGAAATGCTTTCGGATTGATAAGTAAGTAAAGTAATAAAAATGGAAATTATATCGTAGGAATATATTTTATAGGAAATGCATTCGGATTGATTGCATTGGAATTAAAAAATTAAATAACTAAGTAAGCCGTATAACATCCATAATTCTGATATACGTAGCGGATATACTAAATAACCCATCAAATATATATCACGTATATTCTTAATCAGAATCCACACTTGAATAATTCAAAAGCAATTCAGAAGTCCTCAAAGTTGAGAAACTTACTATAAATATATGGCAAATTTTTTTAACATTGCAAAACAAGAACAAGAAGAACAAGATGTATGTTCATCTCTTTAAAATTATTTATTTAAAATTTATTTATTTTCAGATTTATTTTGGGAAAAGAGTATATTGACTTTGTGCAATGTGCGTCTGTCCGTATGAACGCAATATTTTTCGGTGCTATTAGAGCTAGAGACGTGAAATTTTGAACATATACTCATGTATGCTCCCGAATTATAAAGTGTAACAATTTTCCCGATCCGCCCATTAGGGGCGTGGCAAATTGGAATATGAATGTGCCCGTATGCCAGTAATCGTACTAGTTGATGAGCTAGAGAGTTGCAATTTGGAATGTATACTCGCGGTGACACCCCAATTTAAAAAAGCTATGGCGGATATATCTACGCCCATTGGGGGCGTGGCAATTCAGGAAAAAAGTATCTTCTACAGCTTTAAAGCTAAAAGGCTGAAATTTCGCATGTGAGCTAAGGTAATGATTCTATGAAGATCGATCAAAAAGTTATATGTCTACGCCCATTGGGGGCGTGGCAAATCGGACCGGAATATATAGTGATTTTTCAAATTGTGCTATATTTTTAGCACTATTGACACTAGAGACTTGAAATTTGGGATGTATACTCGGGTTGACTGCCCAAGATCAATAAGCTATGGTAGATATATCTACGCTCACAGGGGGCGTGGCAAACCGCAAAAGTTTATATCTCCTACATTTTTGGAGCTAAAAGCTCCAAAATTGGACGGTTCAGTTACTAATGGCCTCGTCTATCTATAATTTTCAGCCTCTTTGGGGCTGACATATCAAAAAATACCCTGTTATTTTCACATTTTTTGAGTGCAAGCAACCAAATTTTGCAGTTATGTTACCCTTGGCTCTTTCTAAGAACTGGCCAAAAATTATGCGTCTACGCCCACTGAGTGCGTGGCAAATCGGCAAAGAAGTTTGTTGTGGCCAACTGCATAATTCATGCTTACAAATAGCTTAGTAGCAATTGCTAAGATGACAGAAAGCATTTTAACATAATTATACAAATATTAATGAATTTAAAAAATACAATTTATAAGTTTTCGATTAAAAAACAAAAAGTTTCCAGCGGAATTTGAACCCAGGTCATTTTATAATAGCATGTAATTGTTAGCTAAACCTAAATAAGTTCACTGCTACACAACACACAATTCAATCGCAATTCTTAGAATATTATAGCAGGCAGTCTTTGTATGTATGCATAGAAAATCACTTAATTTGCGCGCACAAAAATTTGTTGCTTGCCGAAATATTTCGTTTATTAAATGGTTATTAAATAAAAAAGTGCAACTACGGGAACCGAGTATCTCGCAGTTAGTTGCAACTGACTGCAACGTTCTTACTTGTTTAAAGATAAAGTTGTACCAATTAAAATTATTATAATTCTTCCGCTTTCTTTAAGAATTATAAACATCATTTTTTTAAACTATAGATCGCATCACTCACCTGTTAACCAAACAGTACAGCCCCTAAAGCCGCGGCACAATCCCAAATTCCTGCCTCTCGTCTCCCGGGTGACATGGTGCTTCTGTTCCGTCACATTCGTGGCCACCTGGAGGCACTGCAAAAGACAATAAAATCAAATTGATATGCCAATACAATAGAATTTACGTAGCTGCGGGCATTTCGAGAAATTAACATAAATTAATATTCATGCCCGACATCAGCTAGAGGTTTGAGACTCTTATATTGACCCTAAGGCGCTATTTGTGCCGTTTAATTCGCTGAATCTGCACAGTTTGTTGACCCTTTCGGACGGGCAGCTCGCCAGCTCGCCAAGTCGTGTGTGAAAAATCGCAAACGCTGTTACACAGAGGGAATATGAGATAATGATACCACACATACATATACATATATGCATGCGTATATCCAATAGATAGATGGCAACAAAGCATTATAAAGGCATTCCAAGAGTGGTCAGTTCATGGAGCGTATAACAATTCACCTTGGCCTTAAGACAAATAATAACTAGCTTCTTATGAATGAAGAGAAAATCGTCTTAAGATCCTTTTACAACTTAAATTAATTAGTTAAAGACGAAAAAAAGTATCCTATTAGTAAATAAGAATAAATAAATACGATACTTTATTTATATGTTAAATTCATATATGTCACTTATATATTTGCTTTCTTCTATTCAATATTAAAGAGTTTATTAGAATACCAATATATCATAAATATGTGCCACAGTCTTCACCGTCTAACTACATCGCTCTACAGCTCTATAATAGTTTGGCTTTGTTGGCAAATAAATTTGGGTCAAGGTACATTTAACGTCAACTTGATTCTTTTGCAAAGCACTTTAACTTTTATTTTTAATGAAATATAGCTTAGAATGCGCATGCGTAGATCTCTCAACTTCTCTTAAGAGATATAGCCATACCCTTCTTTTGATATGAGGAAAAAATCCAATGGGCGGATTGGGCATGATTTAGCTTTCTCTGCTTGATGCTAAATGGAATTAGTTATATTTAATGCACTTGAGCTCTGGCCGAAAAATTAAAATATATATTTGTATGTTATATTACTGAACGTCAAATTGATATTAGTAAAATATTCACGCAACGAGCGCTGAAAGCGAACTGAAAGTTTTAATAAAATATTTACCGTGTTATATGTCGACCCGACCCGAACTAAGACACCGAGAGCTATTGAGAGAGAAAGAGAGTCAAGCCGAGTGCTTCACGCTCTTCTGACTTTCAGTTCGGTTCCATCTGGTTTTCAGATCGTTTTTCTATCTGCCAAGTCAGACTGTCTGCATTCATGCTTTTTTTTTATTTTTCTGTTTGTTGCGTTATTATTATTATTATTATTATTGTGAAAGACTGTTGAATTCAATTCATTTACCAATATTTTTTCGTTTGCTTTTTCTAATTTCCAGTTTTCTGAATTATTCGGACATTATTAAATAGCTAAAAATATAATTATTTTAAAACAAGTTTCTTTTGACTAAAATTCTTAGACTGAGTCAAGCAAAAAAATAAGTATAAGTACAACAAATCTTTTACTACATTTTTATATAAATAAAGTTTAACATTCAAAAATGATTAGTTAAGCAATAAAATAAAAACTCCAAATTTTGCCTAACAAATTTCTCCCCATATAAATTATATTGGTAATCTAAATTGTTCATAGTGCAAAATTCCAAAACAACAATAAGCAATGTGGACTGACAACTGACTATACCTCACATAATAGTTTATAGTATAAATAAATGAATCCCTCAGATTATAAAAAATTGTTTATATACAAATCTTTTAATTTACATAAAGCTAAATAAATAAAACTATAAACAATGCACGTACTTTAGCCAAATATTTGGTCGAGTTTAAATAGTAATCAATGTCAAGACCTTTGCGAAGTAACTTCGGCACGATTTAGAAATTGTTTACATATTTATATAAACAACATAAAAGAAAACCCAAAAACTTACCAAATCGCTGCACTTTTCATGATTTAATAAACAAGTGTTATTGTTGTTATTATTATTGTTGTTATTTTTGTGTTCACTTTTGAGCAAATTGGCTCGTTTTGTAAACATTTTCCGTGGAGTCTTAAACAAATAGCGCACGAAAAGAAAGCAGATACAAAACAGGCAACGAGACTCTGATAATTAAACAAGTGAGAGTTTTCGAAGAGACTTTTTTCCTCAACGCAGAAAATGAGAAGAAATAAAAAGCCGAAACCAGCTGAACTTTCTCGTCGAAGCTCAAAACTGCAACTGATATTTCTTTGCAGTGGCGTGGATTAAATGCAGCCAAAAGTGTTTGCCTGTCTTTAGTTACGTTTCCCCACTTTTGGCTGTATTTAGTACATATATATATATATATATATATATATATATATATATATATATATATATATATATATATATATATATATATATATATATATATATATATATATATATATATATATATATATATATATTTATTTAATACTACATTTTGCAATATAAAACAATGCAGTCTCTAGCTTTTATAGACACAGACAGACAACTAAAAGACTGAACGCACATAGCTACATCCATCCATTTCTGGTAACGGCCACGCCTAGTTTACCCTGTTGTGTATACATATGTATACCTAATAATAATGATTAAGATTAAATATGTTTAATATAAGTTTATTTTCCCAACAATTTCTCTAGTTATTTCTCAAATACCAAACTGAATATAGTTTCGTGTAATGACTTAAGCGAATGGCATGTTATGCTATTCACTGATATCTTCATCTTAGATTTATAGTTTCAAACGACGTAATAGTAATTACAAACAGCAAATGCAAACACCATTAGCACTCATGCCTAAGCAGAGACTGTATGAATTGCACAAAAGCTTCAAGTTCACGTTTAAATTAATTAAAGTTTACATGCAAGTAACTTTGTAATTGCATTTACCTTAACTTCGTTGGGTAAGTCATTCAGCGAAATGAAAAACGAAAACATAAAACAAAATACGAAAGATATGTAAACCTAATGCATAAATCCTTTCAGACTAGTAAATTCTCTAGAATAAACACAATATAATTAGTGATGAGTTCATAAATACCCAGGAATCAAGTAAGATTGAAAACAATCAACCATCAATCAAAATGATCGATAGGAGTGAGACGGGAATAACTATTAAAGCTGAATTTCTGATTTATTTATAATTATTATATATTTTTCAATGATTAACTGAAGTTTTGAGACTTTAGTGTTTGTAACTTTGGCTGCTTCGAGAATTGGTTTTTTCATCTAAAAGATCCATAAAGTTGAGCCGAAAAATAATTTCACTTTAGGCTTCTTCGTCAGAAGTACGAAGCACTCAAGGACCCCTAGCTTACTACAGTGGTCATTCAACCTATAGCTGACCAAGTTTTGCCACAAGTAATAACAACGACAGCGTGAAAGAGACAGAGCGGCAGAGTGAGAGTTGTAGAGAAAAAGAGAGAGACAGAGGGAAACAGAGAGCTATTTGGAGTTGTTAACAATTTGTTAGGCTGGCCCACAACATATATACTTTGGCCTCAACAAAACACTTTCTTTTCAATTTCAAGTAGTTAAATCAAATGCGTTTGCCTGTGTGTCATAAAAAAAAGTGTACAAGCAATAAAAAAACAGTCGATTGCATATTGCATAAGTTTTAACATTGCGCTTAACTTATCTTTGGGGCAATAAACTGTCTGCAAACGGATCGCAGACGAGCAAAATGCCTGGTCTATTATGTGTTTCCAAAATGTGAATCATAAAAAAGTATTTATATATTAATAAAAAATTAGACAAAGATTTTGTTCTACAATTGTAAAAGATGAAATTAATAAATATAAAATAAATTATAAATCATTTTAACGTCTTACAAATGTACTATCATAAGAAATATATAAAGTAAATGTCGGTAGATCGATAAATTTGCATTTTTTTTAGACCCTGAAGCCATAAAAAAATGGGAATTCAGGGTATAATAGTTTTTAGAAAATATCTGTAACAGGCAGAAAGAAACGTCGTGGACATCATAAAGTATATATATTCTTGATCAGCACAAAAAAATAAGTTCATATAGCCCTGTCCGTCCGTATAAACATCGGAAACTTCAAAAGGTAGAGAGCTGAAATTCACATGAATACTCTTATGTTAGTTACGCAGTATGATTTTATTTTGTTTTTTTGGATATCGATAAAAAATCGAAAACTCGTTTACTTTTTTTTTACATTTTTATATTTTAAGCATACTTCTATTGTATATTTAGATAAATATTATGGATACGTAGATTTTGTAATTTTTAGATTTTGGATGCCTAGCCCCTTCCTCCCAATTAAAAAAAATACGGACTTCAAATAATAGAGACTTTTAATTTGGTAAATAGACACATTTGAATGCTATTAATATATTCCGAAAGTTTCATGAAGATCGTCCATCTAGAAATGGAGTTAAGTTCAATCCAAACCACCCCCAAGCCACGGCAGCAACTACGCGGTTAACAGAGCGCGCGCTAATACGTGGAATATTAGTTTTTTGCAGGGTTCAGGGTATCTCGTAGTCGAGCCGTCTCGACTAGAGCCTTCTTGTTATTTAATAAATATTGTTTAATATAAATTGTTATTTAATATTGTGTCTTCTTAAATAAAATGTGTATATCTACGAAACAAGATTAAATAATAAAATTGGAATTAGTTCGAACACAAATTAATTATTAAAAAAAATATAATGTAGTACATTTCTATTATAATTCTAACTTAAGCTATTTTTCAAGCCAAATTATATATTTAATAAATATGTATGTTTCTTTAAATTCCATATGGAAAGAATTTATTTATTTCCTTTCAAGCGAATAGTCAACGTATTTTAATTCCACGTAGACCAACTTTTCTTAAGGTAACTCTGTCTTTTTTTTTTGCCAAGTCAACAAGTTATTGGCGTAGGTAAAATATTTATTTAAACTGAGCACATGTTATACGTACATTATCTTGACATATTAAAAGCTGTGATTAAGCTGCTGATAAGCTATTTTTCGTGGTGTTACGTTTACTCCAATATTTGTGACTTTTCGCTTTTTTTGTAATTAACTTCTTATCTATTTAGGCCACATTCAATGTATAGATTGTTAGATACCAAAAGGTAAATTTAGCTGACCCTCTCTATTCAAACAATTTTGATATGGAATAAGTATTACGCGTGTGTTTTAACAGAAGATATAATTATGCGGACAATGCTAGACAACGTTCTGGAAATGTTTCGGCCAACTGATTAATACGACAGCTATTCAAATATAGCTTTACCCAATTTTGAGAGGGGTTTCGTGACCGAATCACCATTTATTTCCCTGGAACATTTGTTCAAATATGCATGTAGCTGACACCAATTAAAGTGCAAACACTTACCGTCTTTTGACGCTTTTTACTCTGCTCAGGTGCTTCATTCATGGCTTTCGCTGGCAATTAATAACAAACAAAACGTCCACCTGCTTCGCAAATGCAAACAATACTGATGTGGCCAGTGTATAAGGGAAAAAGAAATAGTGTTTCTCGTATGCTAGACGTTCAAATTGATCAATGAATGAAATACTTTTTATTTGCTGTATTATAATTGGGTTTAGTGGATTATTTCAACGGAAAATTGTTTGTCATATAATTTTTCTTATTGTTAGGAACTGATAGTATTGCACTATTTCACTTTGAACTTAGAACTAATTTTGATTAATCTACAATAAATCTGACATTAATTTCCTTATTTACCAAGCACTCACTCACGCACCCACATTTACCACATATACTACACACGAAGTCGCGAACAGCTGTTTGCTATTAGCTTGTCATCGATATCTGCATTTATCGTTGGTCGCATTAGGTGGGCAGCGCTGGCCGCGGAAAATCGAAATATTTAAAAATAAAATTATTTATTGCATTTAGCATTGATAAATATACGTACATAAGCGAATGACTTACAAAACTAGAGTTATCTTATTATCTAATAGGGTGGTGGCTGATGTGGGTACTGCTGCTGCTGTCCCATCATGTTCGGCTGATTGGTCATCTGTCGCTGGAGCTGAGCAACCAAATTGGGAGTTTGCTGTTGATTCATGCTCTGCTGCTGCTGAACCATTCCGCCACCACCGCCAGCACCCCCACCGCCACCTGCTTGTGGTCCACCACCCATGCCGCCACCAGCCATTCCCTGCATTTGCATCATTTGTTGGTGACGCAGTTGCTGCTGCTGGAATTGTTGCTGTGCGGGCAACACACCCGGCTTGCCGCCCCCCGTTGGCTGCTGGCGAGCATAGGGCGGAACCTGTCCAACCCCGACACCCACACCACCTGGTCCGGGACCCATCATATTCGTCATGGTCACATTGGGCGCTTGGTTCATATATTGGCCACGATTACCGGCCATCATACCGCCAGGCACTCCACGCTGCTGTTGCTGTTGTTGTTGTTGCTGCTGCTGTGCAACTACTGCTGCTGCCATAAAGTCTGGATTGTTACGTTGTGCTTGCTGCATTTGAGGATTGAAATTGTTCATAAGGCCAGCTTGCTGTTGCTGTTGATTCGGCGTCATGCCTACGCCTACGCCTACGCCTCCTCCACCGCCGCTTTGTTGCTGCATGCCTTGCTGCTGTTGCTGCTGCTGATACTGATTTTGGAAATTTTGGAACTGTACCTGCTGCTGCTGCTGCTGCATCATGCCTTGCTGTGGCATACCGCCCATGCCTATGTTCGGATTGTTACCACCACCACCAACACCAACACCCACGCCAACACCTACACCGCCGTTGCCACCTGCTCCGCCGCCTTGCATCATCGGATTAGCATTTGGATTGACCATGCCAACCATGCCTTGTGCCATTTGCTGCTGCTGCATCATCGGATTCTGCGGCATGCCCTGCCCAACCATATTCATGCCGCCCATTTGATTTGGCGCCATAGCGCGCATATTGCCACGCAAGAATTGCTGTTGCTGCTGTTGTTGTTGCTGCTGTTGCAACTGTTGCTGATTGGGATTCATTTGCTGCTGTTGCTGTACATTCGGCTGTTGTTGTTGCATGGCGTTAAAAGCGGCCGCTGCCTGCGGATTCTGTTGTACATTCATTTGTTGTTGCTGCTGCTGTTGCCGCAGCTGTTGTGCATTCATTTGCTGCTGCTGCGGGCCCTGCTGCTGTTGCTGTTGCGGCTGCTGCTGCATGGGATTAAATCCGCCTGGCGGCTGTTGTTGTTGCTGTTGGAATGAGTTCGGCTGCCGCTGGCGAAGCATTTGCGACAATGCTTGCTTCGAGTTGGTATTCAGCGGCGGTCGCTCTATACGATTCACTACAAGTACAACACATTATTAGTTGCATATATCTTTAGAGCAATATGAATAACTTACTTTGCATGTTCTGCTGATGCTGATATTGATTGTGATACTGCTGTGGTTGCTGTTGCTGCTGCTGGGGCGCATTGTGCCATTGCTGTTGTTGCTGCTGTTGTCCGGACATTCCCTGTGGTCCACTAGGTCCTGGTCCCTGCATAAAGTTCATCTGAGCATTCGGTTGCCCGTTGGCACCCACGTTGAGCTGTTGCTGCATTTGATTTGGACCCATTTGTTGCATCTGTTGTTGTTGCTGCTGCTGTTGCTGCATTAGTGCATTCTGTTGCTGTATCATGGCATTGGGTCCAAATTGCTGCATATTCATCTAGATTGGAAAATTGGTTCGATCGATTTGTTTCTAAGTTTCAATTTTAAGTTACATTTAATGGCACGAACCTGCATGTTCATGGGCATCTGTCCCATCTGGTTGGGCTGCATCTGCTGTTGCATATGCTGCTGTTGTTGCATTTGTTGTTGTTGCTGCTGTTGCTGCACATTTGGCGGCTGTTGGGGTTGTGGTGCCAGTTGTGGCTGCTGCTGTTGCGTATTCACCACTGGCGGCGTCTTCGAAACCTTCGGCTTGCGTTTGCGTGTCGTAGTGCCTTTACCACGACCACGTCCAGTTCCAACTACAGCGCTGGGCGATTGATCCACCGACGAAGGCGTATCGGCCTTCATCATTTCATCCTTCTACAGAGGAATTTTCGTTCAATTACTTGTCACAGTAAAGTCTGATACTCAACTTACTATGCAAATCTTCTCTGGCACCGGCTCAATGTCCTCCGGTGGCAGCGGCAATGGCTCATAATAATAACTACTGGGCTTGACCAGACTGTGTGTGTGGTATTTGAGATTACGATGTGCCTCCTCATAAGTGAGCGGCTTTCGTTCCAGCTTGACGGCCCCGAACCATACCCATGAAAGCGGTGCTGGATTCTTGTGACCCTCGAGAATGTCCCAAACGCTGATGCGCTGCTTATCCGAGATACGCAGCTGCTTTTTGTCCATGTCGCAAATCTTGTTGCCCTTAGTATCCACGCCCGCATGCTCGCAAGCTATGACCTGAAAGGAGATAACTTTTAGATACTTTTTAAGGTTCAATTTCAATAATAACAAACCTCTGTGGGCTGCTTGTAGAGCGGTAGAAGCTGGCGTATTACGCGTATTGAAGCGTTATTTTTTTCGCCAATTTCTTTTTTGAGCTTCTTCATCAAATTTAGATACAACTTTTTATTTTCATCACGCTCCGATTGGCTATCAGAGACAAGCGTCGAATGGACTAAAGTAGCCAGCATGTCTACCACAGTGGTAAAGAGTTCTCGGTTGCAGCTTAGATCCACGACACCCTGACAAACCAGCTGGGCGAGCAGAATGGCCCAGTCCGTAGTGGGAGTGCTGTTCTTTTGTATAGCATCGAACATGCCACCCACTAACGAAAAGCGAAGCTGTAGTGCATCAAGAATCTCTTCACGAGCCTGTGGCTCGTCGATGCCGCCAATTGTGTCGAGCTATCAAAGAATATTATCAAATATTATCAATATATAAAGGTTTACGGCACGCATTTACCTCAGCAAAGGACTGCAGGCACTGGGAGAGCTGGGAGTAAAGCGAAACAAGCAGATTTTCTTTATACTCATCTTGACCCTTGAGGCAAGTTAGTATCAATCCTAAGAAAGGCTGATAATTGAGCGGCATCTTCTTGTTACGTGCCGCCATGCTGCCGCCAGCTCCGTAGCTATTACTACTGTGGCAGCTGTTACTCTTTTCGCGCTCGTCGCCGCTGCCAGAGCTGTTGCAATCGGATTTGGACACCTTGGAGAAGTAGTTCATGCTTTCGAGCACTTGACCAGCTACACGCAAGATGCGCCCCTGCACAGCGGGTGTTAGCTTGGCAATGAGCGGTGCTACAAGCCAAGTGGACGGCTTGGGTTTATGTGTGGTCTTCAGCGCGCCCGGCAGCGTCACTTCTTCCATGTGAAACACATCAATTGCCGCTCGTGCCACAGTGTCTAGCCAAACGTTCAGCTCTGTGTTGTTACTGACCGATGTGTTATTGATCAAGGATTGACGATACATTAACTGCAGGTCTAGCCAGGAAATACGCAGAGTCCACTGATCTAAATTCTCCAATATGCGCACTATCATCAAGCGCTGGTCCAACTCTGATATAATATTAAATTCGGCCTCCGGATAGCAGATCATGTGTAGCACACGCTGCGCCTGCTTGGCCGTCAGCATCTCATCAATAATCATGTCACATAATTGCTCCGCGTTCTTCAGGCAGCGCTCCAACACATGCTCCTGGGCACAAATCTGTTTGAGAACCGCCTGCGCAAACTCCAATAACGAGATTTGATCGTTGCCTGCCAAGCTGCTGCCACTTGGCTGCTGGAGAGACTCCTGCTCAGTGCCCAGGCTGCCTAGTTGCAGATCGCTGGTGCCCAGTATCTGGCTGAGATCTGCTGGTCGTTGTTCGTTACTCTTGGGTGTACTCCCAGGATGCACTGGTGTATTAAAACCGCTGCGTTTACCGCTGCCAAAGGCACTGCCGCTACCAGAGGAGCCCAACCCGCTGGCCCCTAGCGGCGTCTTCAGCGCCGCATTGTCCACCACAATAAGTATGGCCTTTAGCACAGCCAAAACCGCCGCAATGGGTATGGTCTTGTGTGCGCCCACAAGCAAATGCCGATCACAGCTTAGGCGTATACTAAAATCATTGCCAACAGCATGCAGCGGATTTGGGGATGTGCTGACTGAGTACATACCCGGCTGTGGGATTTCCAGTGTCTTGAATAGTTTCAATACAAGATGACAGGTGAGCCGTGCGCCTGCTTCCGCGTCCACGCTCAGTTCGCCGCCACTAGCACCGCTAACCGAACGCGCCAACGTGGGAAGCGCAAATTTACTAACGAAATCCGCGAGGGAAAAACAATGCCGAGCCACCAGAATGCATACGAAGACGGCCAGTGCATTGTGAGTTTTGCTCTGACCAATGTCCACTTGAGCACCTAAATGTGGATATCTTGGGCTCTTGCTGCCGCTGCACAAGCTCTGCAAAGCCGCGATCCACTCTTCGGAGAGAACATTACAGCTAGCGGTTAGCTCGGCGCAGGCGAGCGCTACATCGTTGAGACGTTCATTGTCCGTCTCCCGGCATACAGCGATGACGGCATTGGACACAAAGCTGTAAACATTGGCAGGGGATTCATGCAGCTGGCGCAGCCAGTGGGACTCCAGTTTGCCACCACGTCGCGGCGCCACAAAGAGCTCCTGCAACAACTGCGGATTGTATCCTTGTGGGGCCATACTGTTAAATTTCATTGAATAATTACATTTCTCTGGTTCCGAAAAATCATATAATTACTAACCTCAGCTGTTCAGGCGTATTGAAGATATCCTTGAAAAGCTTGATGCAGTTCAACTGTTGATAATATTCAGCTGCCTGTTCCTTACCCTGCAGCAGAATGCAGGACTCGTGCAGATCGCTTAGATAGGCAAGTATACAGCGTTCCGCAGAACTACATTCGCTGGGATTGCTCACATGACGTATGGTGCGACAAAGTCCCTCAAATACAGATACCGTCTGCTCGGGCGAGAGCAACAAACAGCTGTGATAGCGTCGCAGTATGCTCACAATGTAGAGGGCCAGCGAGGTGGTGTAGCCACGCACCATATTGGACTTCTTCTGCTGCAGCTGATGCTCCACCTCGGGTAACTCCTTAAGCAAATTATCGCACAACTCGAGCAGACTGTAAATGTTAAGTGCGAGTTCCATTAGATCGAACAAAAATGCAACATGCTCCTGCACGGGCAAATAGTTATTGTTGCCCAGAGCAAAGCCATTCAGTTGTTCCAGAACATTGGCCGCACACTGTGCGGTCACTACATGCTGATCAAAGTAGGCCATCTGCTGACACTTGGCTGTAGTCGCCTCAAAATTGAATTCATTGCGTGAATGCTTCTTCACCTTGCCGCCTTCGGCCACATCGATGCTGAACTTCTTTGTGAAGAGTTTGCCGATCTCTTTCGACATTTTTTTAACCGCATGCTTCTTTTCGTCGCGCTCTTTGCCCACGCCAAATAACAATATATAGCGTTGATTGCTTTCGCTGCTGTAACTGGACATGCTGGGATCGTCCTGTGGTATGGGAAAGTGCTTGGTGTATACATAGTGCCTGGATATGCTGACGCTAGTACTGGGAGTATCTACGCCACCGTCTCCGTCGCCCGGTGGTCCTATTTTTGGACTGTCGGGTGCCTCGTGCTGTTGACCCTTTTCCTTAATGTTTTGCACCAGCTTATCCAAATCATCATCCACATTGGAGTCATCGAACTCATTGTGCTTGAAGTCAATCCCAATGCTTGACCCGAAACCATCGTCATCAAATCCGTGAGTAGTTGCGCTACTATTGGGAGGTGGTGGTGCTGGCGGTGGTGGTGAACTTTTCGCAGTTGTCTTGTGCACCAGCATCGATTCCAAAAGAAGATCTCCGCGGGAAATTAACGTGTGCATGTATGCATTATGCGAGAAGACATCGTGTCGTATAAGCGCACTGAACAGCTGTACTAAATTGGTGAACTCCGTGCGCTGCTGGGCACTGCTATTGTGCTCATCCAAAACGGGTGCATCGTGATCCAGAAAATTCATTAGAACATGCTGAAAGACGGGCAGACCATCAATGATTCCCGCACCTGAGGCCAGTGAATCCTTATCTTCTTTGTCGCCACATTGATCAGCCGGTGTACTGGTTACATCAATCTGACGCTTGTCCAGTAGAATTGCTACAACAATGGCTCGATGCTCTCCCCAACGTTGGCTGGATACTGCCCACTCGCAAAGGATACGCACCGTATCCGCATCCTGCTTTGGCTCATATGGCGGACGAAGCTGCTGCTGCAGCTGTGGATCCTCCTCGCGGCGCATCTGTGAAGTATGTGGTGGAAATATATGTGCATAAAGCGTGTCAATTGAGTTGCACTGATCCATCCGCTCAAAGCAGTGCGTGTCCAGGTAATCCAATGTTGCTAACACCGTGGCGTAATGATTCTTTCCAGCACTCAGCCATTTGGAGGCGAACCAACGTTGTTCTGCGTGCTGGGTGCGCAATACAATGTCCGCCTCGGCGGCACGTAGTTGTCGGCGTATTTCGTGGTTGGTGCGTGGACATCGAGTAGGCATGGGCAAAACCGAGGGCGCGAGTGGTAAATGATCAAGTGGACTCCCGACTAGGGATGAGGGCGCACGATGTGCAGCAATGCCGCTCCACACCAACGCCGTGGGACACTCGATGGTAATCACTTGCAGAATGGTGCTCAAATACAGAATAATGTCACGATGATGTGGACAGTTCATATAATCATTAAGGGCCTGCTCATATGGATCAATATTCGGCTGCTGTTCCTGTTGTTGTTCATCTGCTCCATCTATTTCCATGGCCTGTGACTTGATAACCGCCTGTTGTTGTTGCTGCTGTTCAACAGCTGCATTAAGTAGCTGAGCTAGCTTTTTAGCCACTAGGTTTGCCATCTTACGGCACAGCCGCTCGGACTGAACAAAGTCGTGCATATACTGCAATGCAAAGCTCAGCACTAGCTTCTTTAGCGGTTCATCGAAACTGGCCTGCGTGCGCATCTTGTCCAGCAGATCCAATATCCAATTAAGAAACTCTTGGCGATCAAGCAACGATTCCTCGTACATGTACTTGCTTAACTGGTGGCAATACTTCCAGTATTTTAACGCATTACGACTATCCTCGAACTGACTACCAATGCCCGAGATACTCGACCCAGGTGGCACTGCACCTGCGTTTGCTCCAGCTGAGCCAACCGTTGCAGAGCCGCCCAGCGTAGCTAGCGCTGTACCAGATGGCGCAGATGCTCCAGGCGCAGCGCCTCCAGCTGGAGCGCCGACGGAACTGGCCTGTCCATTGGCTGGACTGTGGATAGGCGGAAGTGGACTGGACATGCTAGGCACCGGTATGACATTAGATACGGCACTACCCACACTGATGCTATTGCTGCTACTATTGTTGTTGCTGCTGCTGCTGCTGCTATTAGCAGTGCCATTGCTGTTACTGCTATTACTGCTAGTGGTAGATGAGCTGCTGCTGCCATTGGCTTGTATTCCATTCTTATCATGCGCTGGAAAGGGAACGGTTATGATAAACTCCATTAAATATCTGTTACCTACATTGCTGATAATATTCCTGGAGTTTGGGTAAGAGCTCC
The DNA here is from genome assembly GCA_035047405.1 of Drosophila stalkeri. NCBI lineage: Eukaryota > Metazoa > Arthropoda > Insecta > Diptera > Drosophilidae > Drosophila > Drosophila stalkeri. The sequence goes on along the minus strand of JAWNPR010000041.1, from coordinate 69,637 downwards.
TTCATGAACTTAATCATATTGCTTGTCCATTCGGCTGCCGGGTCGTATATGCTGCGCTTTTTGTTCTTCGACTCAGTGAAACTTAGCGTGTATGCGGCGCTGAGTTTGATAAACCAGGTGGCTCGTTGCATATTGACCTGGTTCTCACATAGTGTTATAAATATTTCTTCCTTTTTGTTAAAGGAGGGCGCACGTTTTGCCAGACTAAGTAGCGGTTTATTGCCAGCTAAATCCTTAAACCATGCATCCACTGTACACTTGCGACGCGGCGATACCGGCCAAAAGTTGTCTTTGCAATTAATTTGCTGCTTCTTTCGTACCGTGTCTTGCAGCGTCATCAACTCCTCCTTTTTAGCCAGCACGCCACTAAAAAACGCGCTCACCTTGCTAGCGTTCACATTCGAGGTGTGCGCTGTGCCAAATTCGTCAGACAGCGGTGACGACGTCGTAAAGCCATGTTTCACATTCATGGGCGTCAATTCGTCCTCGCGCTGCTTGGCGTCTTGCGGGTAAATATCCGGTGGCCCCAGGCGAGTGCGCTTTAGTGGTCGCTTTTCCTGCAACAACGAGAGCATCGTTGCGGCTTTTAAAATGTGATTTATTCAATTATTTTGCAAGTTTCTTCGCAATTTTCACTTTGCTCAGACACAACAAATAACATAAAAACAAATGTATGTATATCGTTATCGGGCAGTCGGGATTTATTGCAACGAAGAGTTTTGCAACACTAAATAATTTAGCGATGAGCACATTTCATTCTTATCGATACCTAAATAACGATGGTTTTCTTATGACAAAATCTTTTATCTATATATATATATTCCTTCGTGAATTCACATCCTTATTCACAATTCGCAAGAGAAATTCAAATAAATATTATGTTTGATGATTTAAAAAGGTGCTTAATTTATTTTAGAATTATGCGTAATTATTGCGTAATATAAAGCACTTAAAGTGTAATAAAACAGAAATTATAACATATTAAATACTTTTATAAAAATCTAAATATATCATTTGGTATACGAACAGCTTATTGGTTTTCTCTTATGCATAATGCATAATGATGTGTATAAGCTTATTTGACTACTCGAAATTACATGGATCATAATTCAACGATCGAATTCCGGCTCATCGCTATAATAATGTTCATTGGAATGCATCCCCTGACTACACTCAAAGTATAAAATCAGCAATTTCGAGGCAAAATCGGTTGGTAACTAAAAGGTAAAATAGTAAATTAATGGAAATCAGGGATGACAATGCTAGAGTCAGTTACTCACTCTTTCGATGATATCGTGCCTAATATCTGTTGCAGCTGCATAAAGAATCAACGGTTGTTGGGTTCGTCGCCTAGCTAATATGCTGAGCATGTCCACAATGAAGCCATCTGTTATACCCAGACAATAGCAGATGTTCAGATATCGCAACTGTTCGTTATTGCGGATTAGGTTTAACAGCTCTGATTCGCCAATATCTCGGGCGCATTGCAGTGAGAGACACTCCAATTGAGTTAAATTCGCCAGATGAGACACACAACGATCATTGCGAGGCTTGCATACAAGCCATTTGAGTGTTTTAATTGAGCCAACACGTTGCGCCTGCTCCTCGTCGATCCATTGCTTTCGTTGCAAGATCAGAAATTCCAAATTCATAGTACACTTCCCCAAAGTTTTAAACAAACGAGTTTTTTGATTATCTGGGCAGTTAAGCTGAAGGTATTGCAAATTGGGGAACATCGACAAGGCTGTCAGATCTGCATCACTGTCCTGAAAGCTCAACTTATTTATCTGTCGACAATTGATGGCCAGTTGCTTAAGCGCACTTGTAGTCAGAAATTTCTTGGCATTTCGCAATTGCAAAGTGCGCAAATTTCTCATGGATTTGGTGATAGCAATGAAATCGGCAGCTGTTACCTCGTCATACATCTGAAGCTCCTTCAAGTTAATAAAGTGGCGCAATTCTTGCACTGCAAGTTATGGAAATATTACAAATTTTAAGGCATTAAAGAATCTCATTTTAGTCAAAGCTTACGTTCCCGGCGCTCAAAGCATTCCAAACCAAGATATTGTATGTGAGGCAAACGTTGTTTCATACATTTAATTAAATCTATACTAGTGCTTTTGTAATTACGTACGTTAACCCTCTGCAGCGTTGTTAGTTTCAACAAATACGGCTGTGCCCTGACCACCGTAACATTGCGCAACGTTATGCTTTCCAAGCGGACACAGAATCTTGACACCAATGGTAATATTTGGAGCGGATGATCGTCGTCACGATAACAAGTTAACCTTTTGACATTGGCACCGCACATCCATAAAAATGCACGGCAATTGTCCAAATTACGCAGCTTTATGTCGCTGTCAACAATTTCTTCGAATCGTCGGCGGTGCAGGTAGGCGAATGCATCACGAAACCTGCGGCAGCAAAGTGCTAAACTGACTTGATCCTCTAAGTTATGCAGCAATCTGAATATCAACAGTAAACATTGAAAATTGAGGTCCGTGAAATCGGTTGTACGCGCCATTGTAGTATTTTTGTGCTTTAATTAAATGAAATAAAATCATAGTTCGCAACAAAAAGTAATTGTCTCCCAACTGATATTCAATACTATCGACATATTGCGCTATCGATTTCGTTGAAAGAGTGACTGCATTTTGATTATTTACGAAATACTGAACTTCTTATCAGCAAATGAGCTCATGCCATTCGATTGACAGACATTCGATTAATTGCATGGATTCAACCCTACGCACAATAAGAAAGAACGACGATAACGAAACACGAAAGAGAGGTAGCAATTTAATAAATTACAAAGGAAAAAAGACAATACAATACTTCAAGCTGTGTGTCTGCTTTAAGCAAGTACATAATTCGTGCAAGGACACTAAACTCCAAGACACGCATACAAACACAACCACACGCCAGCAACAGCAGCACACTCACACATTGTAGATGATGAGCAGCAGAACGGACACGGATGGCTCCTCCATACGTTTCAGCGATCACACACTGGACAAAGCCACCAAGGCCAAGGTGACGTTGGAAAATTATTATAGTAATTTGGTGACACAATACGGCGAGCGAAAACAGCGCCTGGCCAAATTAGAGGCGCAGCTGAAAGACGAAAGTCTAACAGAGTCACAGCGCCAAGAGAAACGTTTACAGCATGCGCAAAAAGAAACGGAATATTTGCGTCTTAAGCGATTGCGTCTGGGTGTCGAGGACTTCGAAGCATTGAAAGTCATCGGTCGCGGTGCGTTTGGCGAGGTGCGCTTAGTGCAAAAAAAGGATACTGGACATGTTTACGCGATGAAGGTGTTGCGCAAAGCAGACATGCTCGAAAAGGAGCAGGTGGCACACGTACGCGCTGAGCGCGATGTTCTCGTCGAAGCGGATCACCAATGGGTAGTCAAAATGTACTACAGTTTTCAGGTAAGAGTGCAGTCAAAATCAAATGTCGCAAACATCACACAAAATTAGCAACATGCAGTTGAAAATCAATAAACCAATACAAGCTCAAAAGCGCTTGCCAAATCATATGGTCTGCGCTTTGTTGTTGTTTGCTATCGCTATTACTGTTGTTGGTGTTGTTTTGATTTGTTCTTGGTGAAAGTTTTCACACACATACAGTCGCTTGCATATGCAAGTGTGTGTATTTTTATGGGTGTGAGTGAACTTATATATAAATAATCCATTATAATAAAAAAATCAACATTTTTCGCAGCTTCGTAACTGTTTAGCTTTCGTAAAATACATTTATATACAAACAGTTTACATTATTTTAAAGAATGAGCTACGCAGAAGCAATATAAAAATGAAAAGTTCATATCATTCTCATGAATATTATTCATTTATAAATATTTTCAAATTCAAGAATTCCTTTGCTAATTCAATAACAGTTTATTACTAGTGGCGATAGAATTTTTAGTTTGTAATTCATTTTAATTTCAATTTAAATAATCCCTTTTTAATGCATCACAGGACCAGGTCAATTTATATTTGATAATGGAATTCTTGCCTGGCGGTGATATGATGACGCTCCTAATGAAGAAGGATACGCTATCCGAGGAGTGCACACAGTTCTATATAAGTGAAACGGCGTTAGCGATCGATTCAATTCATAAGCTAGGTTTCATACATAGGGACATTAAGCCAGATAACTTGCTGCTGGATGCGCGAGGACATCTAAAAGTAAGAACAGTATCAATATGGTATGCATACTTATTATTAACTACAATTATTTTAATAGCTCTCCGATTTCGGATTGTGCACGGGCTTGAAGAAGTCACATCGCACGGACTTTTATCGTGATTTATCACAGGCGAAACCATCCGATTTTATTGGCACCTGTGCCAGGTAAGTGACAATAATATGACAAGATTTTAAATGGAATTTGCTCTAATTTGTATTTTACTCGTGTAGCCCTATGGATTCGAAGCGGCGCGCAGAGTCCTGGAAGCGAAATCGTCGCGCTCTGGCCTACAGCACAGTGGGTACGCCCGATTATATAGCACCCGAAGTATTCCTGCAAACCGGCTATGGACCTGCCTGCGATTGGTGGTCGCTGGGCGTTATTATGTACGAAATGTTAATGGGATATCCGCCATTCTGTTCGGACAACCCTCAAGATACGTATCGCAAGGTGATGAATTGGCGCGAAACGTTGATATTTCCGCCCGAAATACCCATATCGGAGGAGGCCAAAGAAACGAGCATCAATTTCTGTTGTGAGGCCGATCGACGGTTGGGCTCACAACGAGGATTAGAGGATCTGAAGTCGGTGCCGTTCTTTCGCGGCGTCGATTGGGAACATATTCGCGAGAGGCCAGCTGCAATACCCGTTGAAGTGCGCTCCATTGACGATACGTCCAATTTTGATGAATTTCCTGATGTCTCGCTGGAGATACGTAAGTACAATCTATTTCCGTGTAGGCTCGAAGTTATTAAACTGATCCACATTCTTATTTCTATTGCTCAGCGTCGGCACCTGTACCGCAGGGCGGTGAAATTGCCAAGGATTGGGTCTTCATTAATTACACGTACAAGCGCTTTGAGGTGCGAAATCTGGAATGAAGCTGCTCAGCTTGCCGGTAGCCACACTTTGCCACCATCATTACCACCACCACCACCAGCAACAGCTGCATCTGCAGGAGCAGCAGAAACCACAATTGCAATCGTAGTCTCTCTAACACCATCATCAAGAGCATTCTCAACCGCTATAAAACTTAATTTTCCTTTTGAATGTCTTACCTACATGTGTATTTAAATACTATAGCTAACATTTGTGATTCCAAAAAAAAAAAAAAAAAAACAAAAAAAACGAAAAAGAAGAACAACAAAACAGAACAGTGCAAACACAAGAAAAGTGAAAATATGTATGTATTGTATTTGTAAATGTTTTGCGTCTAAACTTAAGTTTAAATGTTTAAATTAACTAATTCACCATTGTCTTTGGCTTTGTGTAGTCCCCTCCGAAGACTCAGTCCAATTGAAAATCGTTGTGTTTTTAAATATGGCACTTGAATAACCAATTTGGCAATTGTTTATAAATTATATATTTGTTTTTCCTTCATTTGGGCAGCATTGAAATTTGTTAATAAATTTCATAAATATGTATGTACGTATATCCAAAATACTATTATTTAGACAATTGTGAAATGTTTTATATTTAGGCACGTTATTTAATATACTTACATATATATGTTTTGTATTTATTAATTATGAAACACACCCACATTTATTCTATATACCAATCACACAAATTAGTTACTAAACTAACCACGAAAAGAAAAAACAGCAATTTAAATGTCGGTTTCGTTCAGTGTATGCACTCCCTACAAGCACACATACAAAATTCCTTTATCTCCTCCTACAATCGTGAATATTCTTATAGTTATTTCATACAGTTTCTTGGAGTTTCGTGTGTTTTCGAACAAAAGTTATCGCTGGTAAAACGCAAGCAATTAAATCGAATTATATGCTACAGCTAAAACAAAACGAAAAACAAAATAAATAAAAGAAAGAATCTACCCGAGCAAAACATAAAGTAATTAAAGCATACCTATAAATAAATAAAACGAATAAACAAGTTTTAAGAAATTATTTTTGGTAATAGACTATAATAATAAGCATATTAATAATATGTAATGCAAAATGCAATAATAAATGAAACATGTGCATAATATTGACTAACAACTAAATTATATTCGTGGATTTTAAATTATATATATATATATATATATATGATATATATATATATATATATATATATATATATATATATATATATATATATATATAGAATAACTCTCTACATTGCCTTACAAGCTTTTAGATCTCGTCTTTTCCATTTCACCTTCTGTAATTATTATTTGACAGATAATTGAGAGTTTATCTGGTCAGAAGGCAAATCTTCAACAGTCCGAGAATATATAGACATACGAGAGAGAGAGAGAGCTTCTAAAAATAATCTAGAGTTGTCAGAGAGTGCATGAGACGCCGTTCAAAGCATGGTGAAATAATATTTCACCACAGAACTGCATTGTGAATGAAGGTAAAATAGAGGCGGCGGAATTAGCTGTCAGATCGAACTGCCAAAAAAGTCAAACGAAAATCTGTATGACAAATTATATTTTTTAAACAAAACTAAATAATCAAATTAGCGTCTGCGCCGACAGTCTATATATTCGAATCAAAAAGTATGCTGTTACGCGAATTGCTGATTATTTACTGTATAATGGAAGGTCCTGGAAAGATTAAAGGATTACTTACCAGGTAAATCAGAAATAAACAGAACAGAAAGAATTCGACAAAGAGTAAGGATTTTACATTTAAATGTAAGTATATATATTTTTTTTCTTTCTTATTTTTCATCTCTTTTGATATTTCGCACTCTCTATATACTTCTTCCGTTGTGTTGGTGTTGAGTGTTTTTGTAGTTGCATTTTGGAAAAAAATAAACCGTTACAGACATCTGATAAGATTTCAAAATCGCCACGAATCGGCATAGAATCCACGAACTGTAACTGATCTTTTCAAAATAGCCATTGGTGTTCTTCGTCGGTGTTTTTGCTGTATGTGTGTGTATGTATGTGTGTGAGCCGGAATATATAGCTAGTTGTTTAAAGATATATATATATAATATATATACTACATACATAAGTATATACGAATGTGTTTGCATATGAACTACAGGCTACTAGAAATTGTTACAGCATCACAGGGGAGGGGTCAATGAACTTTACAAAGGAATTCGGAAGAAAGTACTGCAACGACACAGAAATTTTAACACGTAACTGTGTAGTTAGTTAATAATTAAGTGTTCATCTCGATTAAATATAAATGTTTGTGGATTTTGTTTGGTTTTTCTTCACATCGTTTCGTTTTTATTTTTATTTTATTTTAGTTTTGTTTTGAAATCTTTATTGGATGCTTGTAACGATGGGCAGTAGATCCATAAAATTATAATCGTAAAATGTTAAAAGTTTAACTATGTGCTTAGTGTCTAATGAAAAATGTATACATAGACGAATATGTATGGTATTTCCGCTTATTCTCTCGCTTTTGGTTGATTCTTATGTGTTTTGTTTTATTTCTTCTTTTATTTATTATTATTTTTTTACTTTTATACTTTTTTTATTTAAAAAGTTGTCAAGCAGATAAGGGAATGAGAGGATTTCTTTCGAGGGATTTTGTTTTTGTTTTTATTTTATTTATGTAGGACCTTTGTTAGTTATGCTATGCGCATTGCAACTATTTATTAATTTAATTTAAATTGAATTACATGGTAAAGTTTTTCTTGTTGCATTCTCTCTCAAATTGTAGCTAAACTTTTCCATTTACGCTATGCCAAGTTGTCCATTGTGGACGCTTGCTTTGATTTACGCTTGCTACAAATTTTCTGATTAATCTTTTTTTTTTGGATTTTTTTTTTTGTTTGTTTTCGTTTCTTTTTCTTTTCTACGGTTGATAGTAAAATGTATATATATTATATATATATATATATATATATATATATATATATATATATATATATATATATATATATATATATATATATATATTTTTTTTTTTAATATATTTTTTTTTATATATATATACTTTAAGAATTACATTATAATAGGACATAAGTCTAATGGGAGGGCTTGCTAAGGATATTGGGATAAGGGTCTCGTGTACTGGTTGGACAAGGAATTTGCTTATCTGATTGGGATAGGAGCCTTGCATAATCATATATTAATTAGTAGTAAAAATTTGTATGTACAATTCGTTACGTTGCTTAGGACTGATCATCGATCAATAACATGACCTGTTGCGTTGTCGTTTGTGGATTCCTTGCGCACTCCACTTGATGAGCATTCCAATCCTTACGCTGACAAAACTCCGAGCAATACGGCGTCTTCCGACACAGCGAGCACTCGGCCAACGCTTCCCGATTGCAGTTAGCGCACTAGAAGAAGGAAAAAGAAAAAATATTAAATAGTGTTTTATATAAATTGGGTTTATATAGGTCTACCTTTTTCGCCGATATGATCTCGTTGCCATGTAATGAGCCCGATATGTTGGGATCATCGATGTCTGTGTGGACCTGTACACGCATCGCAGAGACCGCTGCATCGCGCTCCTTTTGCAGAATCTCGATGCGTCGCTCGTAGTTCTGCTTAATGTCGTTGAGCAGGCGTTTGAAATCGTTAGTTGCCTTTACCATGGTGCAGTACACGTGCTCGATGTTCTTCATCGATTGACTACTATCCAATAAGGCAATGGAGCCCGTATCGTTGATGTTTACCACAAACGTTTCGCGCTCATACGGATTGCCCATTTGTGTTTGGTCAACCAGCTCGGTGGAGGTGTCTAAACTGTCATTGAGCGCCGCCCACGGTTCATCCTTGGACGTTATGTTTTCTTCCGCTAAGAACATATTGTTGTCATCCACAACACTGGTGGCGGTTGCTTGCGTTGGGTCCATATTGTTGTTAATATTATTATTGATGCTGCTGCCACTTGTATTGTTGTTATTAGTGTTGCTATTATTATTATTATTATTGTTGCTATGTGTATTGCGTTTGCGTTTGGGCCCAGGTTCAACATCTAAATCGGTCTGATTTCGCTTTCGTCGCTTATACGGTGTGAATAGACGCACAGGACCAGAAGCTATAAAGAGCAAGAGTACCACATCATTAAAGAGTGTTTTCTCCAAAAGAGATGCGACAGCTGTGTAATGGAATAACCTAGGCTAAAATTTATAACATGTCAGGTTGAGTGGGATATACTAATTCTATTTACTAAATTGTTGGAAGGATCAAGATTTATCTGAATTGGGGCTATATTAAATTTGTTTACTACATTTTCAGAGCTAAACTTAAATTGGGGTTTCTCGCAATTTGTAGAGAAGTGTTTAGCTGTGAAGGAGAGTTTCAAATTAATTCATTCACTTGATAGTATTATATATTAAAATTTGTATTTAATATTTTCTATAGGAAAATACTTTTTAAAAATATTAATTTTATCTTGTACAACATTTGAAGCCCAATCGCAATTTCTAACTCGATTCCAATTTGCATTAGTATTACTGGAGAATATTGAAAATTAATTAAAACTAAACATTTGCGATGGACTTGCCAAGGTCTTGCCAAGGTGTATTACTACCAAAAAATAAACTAAAAATAATAACAATTACGCTATCGTGGCGCAACATGCATTTTGAACAGCCACTGAAAAGTATTTCAAATATATTTCGGAACATATAAATGGGCGCTTAGAGTTATTTATATTTGTTGCTTTTAAGTATGCATCTCTCACCTGACTCACCTGCTTCGTCGTCACAGCAGACTGTGCAACTGCAGTTGGTTGCATGTGGCGTCAGCGTGCCCTCATCGATGAGGGACTGCAACGACTTGCCACTGTATTTAATGGACCGTTTCCAATCCTTGCTCGAGCCACGACCGCATACGTTCTCAAATTCACTTGGCGTATGCCATTTGTCTTTATATTTAACACAGCGCCCTCGTCCTCCAGAGCCCAGTTTGCTGCGATATAGTTCGGCGGAAGTGGTTTTACAGCGTATCGGGAAGACCTCCATGTGCTGTGTACTGGATGTTGTTTCCGCCCAGCCGGTGGAGCCAGTTGTGTTGCCAGCACCGCCGCCTCCAGCAGCATGATCCATTGTGGCCATGCTGTCGTGGCTATTATTGCTACCAGAGCCATCATGATTCAGTCCAATGGTATTTGTGGCGGTGGTGTTTGTGTTTCCGGCATTGCTATTAACACTCGTCTGCGTTTGCTGCTGCTGCTGCTGTATGACAATTGTCTTCAGGTCGGCGCCCATGCTGACCGCGCTGCTGGACAGGTAACCATTGTTGTCGACGCACAGCACCGGTTTAAAGTGCGGCAGCTGATCGGGCGTAATCACATTATAGGCTGTCCCAGTTATCATCGAACCGATTGGCAATGATACGGGCACTGAAACAACACCGCCACCGCCACTCGCACCGCTGTTGTTGCCGCCGCCGCTGCCGCTGTTGTCGTTTGAGGAGGATGTGACCATGCGAACTTTCGTATCCAACTGCATTACCATAGCGCACATTACAGAGTCACAAGGAGTTACAACAAAGACACGTTGTTGTTGTTATTGTAGTTGGCGTCACATTAACATTAACAACAATTTGAGCATTAATTGATTTTTATTTAGGTTTCAGTTATAATTTATTTAGAATTTAACATGGAAGAAATCAAAGAAAATTTCGTTTGTGTAAGTAAACAACACAGCATGGAAAAATGAAAATCGGTATACACAACAATTTGCGCCACACAAATTCTGACGTTGTTGGAGTTGGCTATGATGGTGGTGGTGGTAAAGGTGGTGGTGGTGGTGTTGTTGGTGGCGGGCTCTTGCTCTAGCTTTGGCTCTGGCTCAGGCAATGGCTCTGAGACTCGAACTGCCATTGTGGGCTGTGTAGGGCGCAAGCACCGCGCGCATTTTTGTTGCGCCGCCTCCGCCAGCCCCCCTTGACAACCCAACAACTGTACGCCACTCGCCCCCAATACACCCCCTCTTGCCTTACACACACACTCCACTTGTTTTATAGAGAGCCACACACACATACGCATACAAGCACATGCACATCCCCACACAAACACTCATAGGCACACTCTCAAATACACACATACATATATATATATATATATATATATATATATTTAACAGTAGGCAGCGCGTTCTAAAACTGCGCGTTGGCTGCGCGGGCATCCAACGAAACGAAGGAACCATTTAACGAGCAAACATACGAGCCAACGAACCAACGAACCACCCTTGCCGCCAACGCCACTTTGAGTCGGTTTTTGTGTGTTGATTTACCTGATGATGATGGTGATTCTCTAATGTGACCTCTTCTTTCACAACATCACGCACGTCGTCGGTTAATGCGGCCAAATCTTTCACTTCACGTATTCTGCTCAGATGCAGCTCAGTTGAGGAATCCTGTTCCATTCTGCACCACAACAACACGATAAAACAAATGCACTCTTCTTCTTTTGCTTCTATTGGTTTCCTTTTTCTGTTTGTTGGATATGAATGTGAAGTTGTTCATCGAATTGTTGCAATTGCAATTGGGTACGACAACTATGAAGTCTGTTGTCGTCGCTATTGTTGTTGTTGTTGTTTTGAATATTGTTGCGTTTGCGATAGCGTTGCGCGCACACCATTCACATTGAATTTGTATTGTGCACGTTGCTTGTGGCTATTTACAGTTAGTTTTATATGTTGCAATTTACATTTTTACATTTCTTAAAAGTTGATATCCGCAGCGATATAAGAAACAACGATGTATCGATATAATCGATATCTTATTTTCTTTCCATTCGATATTTGTTCGATAAGGCTATATTTAGTATATCGAAAATAATTATATATAAACTAAATTTTTATTTATTTTAACTCATATTAATCACAATATTATTGTAGCAATACGTATTGTGATTATTTCAAATAGAGTAAAAGATTAGGTTCCAAATTAAATTGTAGAGCATGCGCTTCGACGTATTCATTGATCGAATATTACGACTTGACCGCAAAATGTGGGTCACACGTATCACTATAAAATACTTGTGAAAAATGGTTCATGATTTTTTAAAGTGTTCGCTAGTTTGTTTTGTTAACTCTGTGAATATGCCCATCGAACTAGTTAGGTTTGTTTCGATAAGTCTTTGAAGATAATAAACATGGTAAGTCCAATGTTATCACTCAAATATATTTATATTAAATATATTTGACCTTTTATTTTTAGGCAGATGTAGACGTTTTTATAAGCAACTATACATTAGTGGATCCCGAAATTTATCAATTATGGATCGAAGGATTTTCCTGTATGTCGTGAATTGTGTACTTAGTTTTCTTAAGCTAATGCTTTGTGTGATTTTCTTTTAATAGCGAGCGAAGCTGTTTGCTACTTAAAGCAAAAAGGATTTGGACACTCAATGGGTGCGCCAATTGATTTGATTGCTTCCGATGTATTGGATCATTATCGGACATATTCACTGATTGAACTGTATTTGCATGCCCCCAGCAAACTAATGGAACAATCCTGCTTCCAGCTGGAGTCCCACACACGAGATCTAATTATCGAAAAATATTATTCGATTGATGATGTGGTGGCCCGTGAAATATTGGGCAAGAAATTGACTTCCCGCTATCGCAAGGATCTGGACGAAGTGGGTGACAAAACATGCGTTAAACTCAAATCGTGCCGGTATGTTGTTTGACATGAATTAAAGTATGTGTATCTAAAATAGAAATGTTTGTCTATGAGCAGTCGTCAATTTGATAATGTAAAACGCATTTTTCGTGCCGTTGAAGAGATGCCTGGTAAGCTGACCAATAATATAATACAGCATTTCTTTATATCCGACGATCTGGCCAAGTAAGTAGAATTATAAATACAAATATGTACATATGTTTGTTATCTAACTCATTTGAGCTTTTCTTAATCTTAGAAAATATGCCTGTATTGTATTCCTGGCTTGCCTTCGCTTTGAGACATCCAAAAAGAAATTGCAATATTTAAGCTTCAGCGATCTGCTCGCCTGCTCACACGCCATTATGATCTATTGGACATATACATATCAGGTAAGAAGCATTGATTTTAAGTTAAATAAATAAATTGCAAAAATCTTTTATATTTATTCAGCACACTGGGCCCGAATATTATGACACGGAAATGGATAAAGAATTTCTGCTAGATTTACGTGAATTGCGCTGTTTACTAGACAAGGAAAAGGAAATTAAGCAGTAGGTTAATTAAATTATAATTTACCTATTATATTTGTAATTTTTCTTGCAGCTTGGTATGCATGCGTCTAAAACCTGTATTGCTGGAGCGCGCTTTTCACGAACTAGATGGTAATTTTCGGTCTTATTGGCGTGCCCTAATTACCATAGCCTGTAATCTGCACCGAAATCGTGAACTGCGCGATCTATTTGTCGATCTCTGCGAAAGACTCGTAGAACCTTGGCGACAAAATGGCTGGAATCGTGAGCAAGTTAACAAATTTCTGGCGTCTGTAACACAGAGCGTTCTAGATTTGGAAATATCTAGGTGAGTTGTATAATATATGCATCTATCTATATACATATATAATTAACGATCGATTATTTTAGGGACCAAGAAACGCGTTGTCTGTGGGATCGCTATATGCAGGTCATTACCATATGTTTAGATAGAATGTATCATATTTAAAGAAAAAATGTTTTGTTATGTTTATGATAATGTTTTATATTTAATATACTTATTAGGTTGAAAAAAGAATTAAAAATATTTATTGTAAAATAACATGAATTGTGAGCTTTATAAAGCTCTGCCCACTGCAACAATGTAGTTAGCCTGCTGTGCAGCTGAGCAGAGCGTTGCCAGATCGACAGAAAAGCTTAAGCCTTTGGAAAAGCTTGAATTTGTCACACTGCAAATTCTTGCCAATTGTTCGCTGCGGTATCTTACAAATGTTTGTAAACAATAATAATAATTAATAATTGCATTCGATCTACAAGCTATAAATTAGAGAAACAAATTTGCGGTATTTCGGAAGCAAAGCCATGCAAGAGATTTGGTAAGTTCTAATTGCGAATTTAATGTAAAAATTTTTACGTAGTTCTAAGTTCCCACACACACACATATATATATATATATATATATATATATATATATATATATATATATATATATATATATATATATATATATATGCACACAGGTACACACACTCTCGTTCGCATGCGTTTTACATGTGTTCCTTGAGAGGGGGATGTAAGTGCCGCAAGCAACAGTTGCCTCATTTATTTTAATAGGGTTGGTTTTTCTTATTTTCAGATTGTTTTTTTTTTTTTTTTTATGTTAGATAAATTCTGTATTAAATGTTTGCTTCTTACAGTGAAAATCTGGAAGAACTGGAGGACGATACATACGACGATGAGAAATCTGCGCGCACCTCAGATGAAAATCGCAAGTAGGAAATAAATGGCATTCCCCATCGAAGAGGCTATATTAATATAATATATATATATGTATTTCCCCTTCAGGCAAAATCATAGTGAAATTGAGAAGCGACGCCGCGATAAAATGAATACATATATTAACGAACTCTCCTCAATGATACCCATGTGCTTTGCCATGCAGCGCAAGTTGGACAAACTGACGGTGCTGCGCATGGCTGTACAGCACTTGAGGGGCATACGAGGCAGCCTGCATCCGTATAATGGAGGCGACTACAGACCCAGTTTCCTGTCGGACCAGGAGCTAAAGATGATCATATTGCAAGCCTCGGAGGGTTTTCTATTTGTTGTAGGTTGTGACCGCGGACGCATACTCTATGTGTCGGACTCTGTATCGACTGTGTTGAACTGCACGCAAGCAGATCTGCTGGGTCAGAGCTGGTTCGATGTGCTGCACCCGAAGGATATTGGCAAGGTGAAGGAACAGCTATCCTCACTGGAGCAGTGTCCGCGCGAGCGACTGATCGATGCCAAAAGTGAGTATATACTTAACTAATTTCAATTTCTAAACAATCTCCTTTTGCTTAGCCATGTTGCCCGTCAAGACGGATGTGCCGCAGAGCTTGTGTCGCTTGTGTCCGGGTGCTCGTCGTTCCTTCTTTTGTCGCATGAAACTGCGTGCGGCCAACAATCAGATCAAGGAGGAGTCGGACACATCTTCCAGTTCGCACAGTTCCACCAAACGCAAATCGAAGCTCAGCATGGATCACAAATACCAAGTAATACAGTGCACGGGCTACCTGAAATCGTGGATGCCCATTAAGGACGAGGATCAGGATGGCGACAATGACGACCAAACAACGAATCTCTCCTGCCTCGTGGCCATCGGACGCATACCAACCAATGTGCTCAACTCGAGTGTGCCCTCCTCCCTGGACAACCATCCCAACATTCGGCATGTGCTCTTCATCTCACGTCACTCCGCGGAGGGCAAGTTCCTATTCATTGATCAGCGGTAAGTTCTTTTATAATTTATATTCATTTATCATTTATTTTACCTCATCCCGCTCTCGTTCTCTTACTTTTCAGTGCCACGCTGGTGATCGGCTTCCTGCCGCAGGAAATATTGGGCACCAGCTTCTACGAGTACTTTCACAACGACGACATTTCTGCTCTGGTTGAATCTCATAAGATGGTCATGCAGGTGCATGAGACCGTTACCACGCAAGTTTATCGTTTCCGCTGCAAGGACAACGGCTACATACAGCTGCAGAGTGAATGGCGCGCTTTTAAGAATCCCTGGACAAATGATATTGATTATATTATTGCTAAGAATTCTGTATTCCTATAGCATATGTCCAAGTCCTATGCAAAGAAATCCAACTAAAGTGAACCTCACTGGAGTTCAATTGAGCTATCTACCTGGATTCAAAAGTTTTCGTGTTACCCTTAATTCTGATGGAATTTGTTGTTGATTTTTCCAAATGCCTGAATTTCCGATGTTAACAAAATAAATATATTTTTTTGTCGAGCATTTTGTGCTTTTATTTAAAAATGCCATTGAAAAATTTATCGAAAATAATTAAAATTATATAAATAATTATTAATAATATTACATTAGTTTATATATTAAATAGTATACTTAAAAACAATATCTTGAAATTTGTAAGAAATCTGAAATTTCAATTGGATAAATTATTTCACGCCTTAAGAGCTAATGGGACTAATGCAATGAAGAGCACACATAATCTACTCTCTTCACATGGCACAGAGTTTTGAAAAGAGCAGAATTGAATATAACTGTAGCTGTCAAGTGGTTATTACTGTTTTCCTTTATCAACATGTGTTCAATCAATGAGCCCCCACATTCACGAAAAAGCCGGTGCATACGATCAGCCGTGTTTAGATGTGTGTGCCACTATGTGTATGTGCTTGCATTTGTGTGTGTCTCGCTCAAAGCTCGCTCAATTGGCTTTACTTTTAGTTGACATATAACGTGCACAGTGTGCGGACGTATTGTAGTTGGTCCGTTTTTTCACAAATATCGGCAACATGAGTGCCATAATATTTCTGATTACCATTCTAATTGGATTTATCATATACTCACTGTTAAAGTCAATAAGACGTCCACACAATTTCCCGCCTGGTAAGTTTGATAGCAATTAATCAATTCTAAATAAATATAAAACATCAAGGCAGATTATCTTCTTTCTGCACACATTCGCACAGTTGAAAATTAGTTTTAAGTGTTTATTGGATTTCAAGGCCACCAACGGCGGCTAATTAATTTAAATAGTATTGCTTCATTAGATTGATAATAAATAAAAACTTTTGCTTCTCTAAAAACGTGAATGTCAGCAAATCTTTGTATTCATATAATATGCAGCCTTTAAGTTAATTTTGGAATTCAGAAGCATAGCATTTTGTTAATTGTTTATATATAATAATTTAGAGGTTTCAAATTTGTCATAGAAATAAGAGTCCAACTAGTAACAAATTGCAACTGAAGTCTGTTCAGCTGGTCCAACTGGACTTTCAATGGGACTCACCGGGCAATTGGAACTGCTTTAGCAGCCGACAGCCCACAGCCCCACATCGAACGGCGACAGCGAAGGCGGCAAGTTACACGCGTCTGGCATTTCAAATAGATTTCATTGATAAAATAGTCACACAACTATTGCTGACACCTCAGTGTAACATTTTGAGTGGGGTGTCTTGTCATATAGCTGATTTATATATGCATTTTCCAAGCCTAAATTCTGCTACTTATGCAACCATAAAAAGAAAATCGTATTATATTTGAATTGAAAATTAGAAATCGAACTGTACATGGACATTTTTTCTTTGTATGCAATGCATATGAACTGCCTCCATAAATATAATATGTTATGCATTTCGACTTTATTTTTCTATGTCCTTCTAATTCTGCATAAGAGTAGACCATGTGCCATATATATACACATAACAAGTTAATACACAGATAAGGTGGAAAAAAAACTATTGAGAATATGATTTCAATTTTCGATTCTAGCTACTGAGTTGATTGCCAGATTTATGGTAGCATTAAATAGTTTTATGATAAGATTAAGATAAAGCTGACCGAAATGAAATTATAAATGAATAGGTTATGCTGGTCACGAAATTATGATATCGTTTTATCAACTGTTCTTTGTAAATTACTCTTATTTGATTTGCAAAAATTTACTTCAAAGCGAGTGAGTGATATTTGTACATGCGTTTGTATGAGCGCCTAGGATGCCAATAAGTATGAGAGACAGTGTTGCCAAATCAGCCTTTTTCCCGTCAGATCCGGCTTTTTATACCCTGAACCCATTGAAAATGGGAATTCAGGGTATAATGTTTTTGTGAAAATGTATGTAACAGGCAGAAGGAGACGTCGCAGACCCCATAAAGTATATATATTCTTGACCAGCACAAAAAAATAAGTTGATATAGCCCTGTCCGTCTGTCCGTCCGTCCATCCGTCCGTCCGTCCGTCCGTCCATCCATCCGTCCGTCCGTCCGTCCGTCCGTCCGTCCGCCCGTCTGTCCGTCCGTCCGTATGAACGTCGAGATTTCGGAAACTACAGAAGCTACAGAGCTGAAATTTTACATGAATACTCGTATCTTAGTTACGCAGTACAAGTTTATTTTGTTTTTTCGATAACTCATCCCATTTCTTAATTATCGTCCGTCCGTATGAACGTCGAGATTGCGGAAACTAAAAAAGCTAGAGAACAGAAAATTTACATGAATACTCGTATCTTAGTTACGCAGTACAAGTTTATTTTGTTTTTTTTTTTCGATAACTTATCCCATTCCTTAAATATCGATAAAAAATACAAAATTCGTTTACGTTTTTTAGGTTTCTTGAGCATAACTTCTACACCGTTTTAGCTAGAGACTTCAAATTTGTATATTTAGATAGATGTTATGGATACGCAGATTTTGTATTTTTCAGATTTTAGATGCCACGCCCCTTCGCCACCAATTCGAAAAAAAATATATATTTTAAATACTAGAGACTTTCTATTTGGCAAATAGACAAATTTGAGAGCAATTAATATATTTTGAAAGTTTCATGAAGATAGTCCATCTAGAAATGGAGTTATAAGCGTCCAAAGTACAGCCCATCCCACCCCCAACCGTCGGCAGCCACTGCGCGGTTAGCAGAGGGCGCGCTTAAACGTGCGTTCAGGGTATCTCGTACTCGAGCCGTCTCGACTAGAGCTTTCTTACTTGTTTTTTTTTTTTTTGTTAGGTCCGTGTATTTCACGCGGTATACGAGTTTATTTCAGAAAATCGATCACTTTTTTCTTTTCAGAGTTATCGATTTTAACATTTATCGAGAATCAGTTATAAATGTTTAACTCTCTTTCATCTTTAGAGTTAGAGTCTCCAAGTCCTCTGCATATATATATATATATATATATATATATATATATATATATATATATATATTAATTTAATGCAACTTCGGTTTTTGTTAGATTTTGGATACCGGTTCCAAATTCGCCCCATCCCTGAAATTTGGAAAAAACGTAATTTAAATACTAGAGACTAGCAATTTGCCAAATAGGCACATTTTATTGCTTATTATATTCTGCAAGTTTCATGACGATAGTAAATCTAGAAATAGAGTTATAAGCGTCCAAAGTTCAGCCCATCCCACCCCCAAGCCACGGCAGCAACTGCGCAGTTAACAGAGCGCTTATACGTGCGTAAAGAAGAAGAGTATCAAATATTTTTTTTGCAGGGCTCAGGGTATCTCGTTGTCGAGCAATCTCGACTAGAGCTTTCTTACTTGTTTTTTTCTAACTTGCTTTACTTTTAATAACTTTTAATAACTTTTAATAACTTGCTTTAACCTTGCAGGTCCCGGGTTCTTGCCCTGGTTGGGCAATACGCTGCAGTTCCGCAGGGAGGCCCGAGCAGCTGGCGGTCAGCACATATTATTTGAGCACTGGGCAAAGCGCTATCAGAGCCAGCTGATTGGACTAAAGTTGGGTCAGGACTATGTGGTCGTTGCGCTGGGGCATGAGCTGGTGCGAGAGGTGCAGCTAAAGGAGGTTTTTGAGGGCAGACCGGATAACTTCTTTTTGCGCCTGCGCACCATGGGCACACGTAAGGGCATCACGTGCACAGATGGGCAGCTATGGTACGAGCATCGCAACTTTGCGATGAAACAGATGCGTCATGTGGGCTATGGCCGCAGCCAAATGGAACAGCAAATCGAGCATGAGGCAGAAGAACTGATGCAGCAACTGGGACGAACTGAAGCGGCTCCCATAGAACCCGTAAACTGGTTGGCGCAGAGCGTGCTCAATGTGCTCTGGTGTCTGATAGCTGGTGAGCGAATCAGCAGGGGTGAGGATGGTACACTGCGTCGCCTACTCGACCTGATGAATCGTCGATCCAAGCTGTTCGATATCTGCGGGGGTCTATTGACGCAGTTTCCTTGGCTGCGTCATGTGGCACCCAACTACACGGGTTACAATCTGATCCGACAGCTAAACACAGAGCTGCATGGCTTCTTCATGGAATCCATCAAGGAGCACAGACAACGAATAGAGGAATGCATGAAACATGGAGAACAACCACCCGAGAGTGATCTCATTTTTGCCTATCTGCAGGAGATGAACAGCCAGCGCCAGGACACCAATAGCTTCAACGAGACGCAGCTGGTGATGACCATACTGGACTTTTTTATTGCCGGCTCACAGACGACCAGCAATACAATCAACTTGGCCTTGATGGTGCTGGCCATGCGCAAGGATTTGCAGGCACAGCTGTACGATGAGGTGGCTGCCAATTCGCAATCTACTGACGGACGCAGCCAGACGGATGCCTTTCCACATCTTAGTCGACGCGAATCCTTCCACTACATGGAAGCTTTCATCATGGAGGTGCAGCGCTTCTTTCACATAACACCCATAACGGGTCCACGTCGTGCCCTCTGGCCTACAAAGTTGGGTGGCTTCGATATACCCAAGAATACCACGATACTCATTAGCTTGCGTTCGGTGCACCTCGATGAGCAGCATTGGAGTGATCCACACGAGTTTCAGCCGAATCGTTTTATAGATGCAGCTGGCAAATGTTGCAAAGACGAATATTTTATGCCTTTCGGACTGGGTCGACGCCGTTGCCTAGGTGATGCTTTAGCTCGCGCTTGCATCTTTTCCTTTCTTGTGCGGATCGTGCAACAGTTTCGCGTTGTCCTTCCAGAGGGCGAAACACCATCGCTGATCTTGCAGCCTGGTATCACACTTACGCCCAAGCCGTACAAAGTGCAGTTCGTGAAGCGCAGTTAAACTGATTTACCTGGATCAATAATAACATATTTCAAGTTATATAATTTTACTTAGATATTTAAAAACTTAACAAAATAAAAGAACTTTAATAAACAGCTTTTGTAGAAGCGCAATAATTTGATAATTGCGCCCAGCTAATCAGCCGAGTTTACATACTTTTTGTCGATAGTCTCGATAGTTACCATTTCTACTAACCTTAACAATATTTCAATTACTTTTCAAATCTGCAGCAGCAGCGTGAAATGTAAAACAATTAATTTATGTTTTCATTATTTTTATTTTATGGCATACATGTAAATATATTCTGCTTTATATATCATGTTTAATATTAAAAGCGTTACAACAATAATATATATTTGCATAATATACATATATATAGATGACCACATTATTTCCACTTACTTTTATAACATTTAAACAATTAGAATTTTAAGAATCCACCTATAGAAGGACGATAGCATCGCACAATATGTTAATATCAAATATTATACTGATTCAATAGCATATTTTTATCATTTAGGTTTAGATCTGTTGGACAAATTTAAGGTAACATGATAATTATATTCTGTTCCCAAAGGGAAAAAGAGTATATTGACTTTGTGCAATGTCCGTCTTGCTGTCCGTCCGTCTGTCCGTATGAACGCAATATTTTTTGGCGGTATTAGAGCTAGAGACATGAAATTTTGAACATGTATGCTCATGTATGCTCCCGAATTATAAAGTGTAAAAATTTTCCCGATCCGCCTATTAGGGCCGTGGCAAATCGGAATATGAATGTAATCGTACTAGTTGATGAGCTAGAGAGTTGCAATTTGGAATGCATATTCGCGGTGACAACCCAAGTTCAAAAAGCTATGACGAATATATCTACGCCCATTGGGGGCGTGGCAATTCAGGAAAAACGTATCTTCTACAGCTTTAAAGCTAAAAGGCTGAAATTTCGCATGTGAGCTAAGGTAATGATTCTATGAAGATCGATCAAAAAGTTATCTGTCTACGCCTCTTGGTGGCGTGGCAAATCGGACCGGAATATATATTGATATTTTAAATTGTGCTATATTTTGAACACTATTGACACTAAAGACTTAAAAATTAGCATGTATACTCGCGTTGACTACCCAAGATCAATAAGCTATGGTAGATATATCTACGCCCACAGGGGGCGTATCAAACCGCAAAAGCATATATCTCCTACATTTTTAGAGCTAAAAGCTCCAAAATTGGACGGTTCAGTTACTAATGGACTCCTTTATTGATAACCCAAAAATAATTTTTCAGCCTCTTTAGGGGCGTGGTATATTGAAAAATACCCTGTAATTTTCGAATTTTTGGAGTGTAAGCTAAATTTTGCAGTTATGTTACCCTCGGCTCTTTCTAAGAACTGGCCAAAAATTATGCGTCTACGCGCCACTGGGGCGTGTCAAATCGGTTTCCAAAGAGCTTAGTAGTAATTGCTAAGATGGCAGAGAGCATTTTAACATAATTATACAAATATTAATGAATTAAAAAAAAAAAATTAAAAGTTTTCGATTAAAATACAAATGGTTTCCAGCGGGATTTGAACCCAGGTCATTTTATAAAAGCATTTAATCGTTAGCTAAACCTATATAAGTTCACTGCTACACAACACACAATTCAGTCGCAATTCTTAGAATATTATATCAGGCAGCCTTTGTATGTATGCGTAGAAAATCAATTAATTTGCGCGAACATTAGTTTGTTGCTAGCAATGCACGTTTGCTAATTGCTGAAATATTTCGTTTATCAAATTTTTATTAAATAAATAAAATGCATCTACGGGAACAGAGTATCTCGCAGTTAAGTTTCGCCTAACTGCAACGTTCTTACTTGTTTTATAATAGCATATTGTCACTTACTCTTTGCATGACTGTTTTTAATAGTAAATGGTTTAGATGAAATCAGATTTAATACGCAAAATTATATGGTAATGTCATATGGTCATATGAAAATAATGAATTATTGTCTTTCACCATAAAAGATTAATCTTTGCATTGCTATTTATTTAAAAATGTAATTTTTCCAAGATAACTTATTTTCCTATCATACAAAGTCAAACTTTGAGGGTCCATAAAAAATCATGAAACCATAAAAAAGTAATTCAAAACTTCTTATTCAAATTTCCAAAAATTGAAGAATCTATTCTAATATATACTTAGTTTGAATGCCAAATGTAAGCTCTACAAAACGACAAGTCAATAAAATTATATTTATAATCTTTTACTTATTGTACGTTCATTGGCTCAAACATTCTCGTCTAGCCTTCCTCCTCGATTCTCATTCAAAAGGAAAAATATATATACTTTATATACTATATATACTTTGTGGGGTCTGCCACGCATCCTTCTGCCTGTTACATACATTTAACAAAATCATTATACCCTGATTTCCCATTTTCAATGAGTTCAGGGTATAAAGACACCTAGAAACAAACCAAATTATAAAGCCATTCCAATTCGGCTTCAGAGAACCTCTCTATAAACAACTCACTAGCTGTAGCAAATACCTTCCTATACAAAAATCTATCAAATAAGCAAGCAACAATTGC
Organism: Drosophila stalkeri; assembly: GCA_035047405.1. Lineage (NCBI taxonomy): Eukaryota > Metazoa > Arthropoda > Insecta > Diptera > Drosophilidae > Drosophila > Drosophila stalkeri. Next base: position 46,275 of record JAWNPR010000041.1, on the reverse strand, counting down.
CTGCGCATTAGATTTTGAAAAAGCATTCGATACAGTATAGACAAATGGATTAATATATAAAATGACAAACACATTCAACTTTAACAACAACATATCACTTATCATACATATCTCACTTCCCGTACATTCTATGTAACCAGTCCAGACGGTATGGAGAACTCCCTCATAAGAGACATAACAGCAGGCGTCCCCCAAGGCTCACTCCTAGCTCCAATCCTCTACGACATTTACCTTGCTGACATCCCAAACTATGTACATAATCCCAACTCAAACCTAACAGCAAATATCCAAATGCTAATCTACGCAGATGACATATTAATACTATCGTCAAATGAATGGATCGCTAGTGCTGATACCTGGGTATCATCTACGACACTCAATTAAAATTCGAAAAACATATTGAACAAATGCTACAAAAAGCAAAAAAACAATATCACTGCATAGGCCACATATTTAAATATACGCAAGACACTTATCAATACCCAAGCACAAAATTAACAAGAATCCGCTTAATAGCATAAAAAATAATAATACAACCTATACCAACCCATGGATATCCAGCCTGGTTTAACATCAAATCCAATCAAATGGAAATAGTACGATTATTTGAAAGGAAACTACTACGAAAAGCGATAGGGAGTAAGACATATAAACCACAAACATATCAATACATCCTAAACGATAAACTCTACAAACTTTGCAAAATAAAACGCATAGACACACACAATTTTAACATATTAGAAAAATTTATCCAACGCAATCAAGATAGCTCTAATTACCTGATTAGAGACATCATACATGCGAAGGGGGAGTGGCATCTAAAATCTGAAAATTACAAAATCTGCGTATCCATTATATCTATCTAAATATTTAAAGTTGAAGTGTCTAGCTAAAACGGTGTAGAAGTTATGTAAAACGTAAAATAATTTTCGATTTCTTATCGATAATTAAGAAAGGTGATTAGTTATCGATTAGTATGCGAAACTAAGATACGAGTATTCATGTAAAATTTCAGCTCTCTAGCTTTTGTAGTTTCCGAAATCTCGACGTTCATACGGACGGACGGACAGACAGACAGGGCTATATCAACTTATTTGGGTCTGCGACGTCTCCTTCTGCCTGTTACATACATTTTCACAAAACCATTATACTCTAAATTCCCATCTTCAATGGGTTCAGGGTATAAAAAGCATCGAAGGTCATTTTACATTTAGCAGTTGGCTACTAAAGCAGAACGTAAAAGTGCACCAGCTACTGGTGGTGTGAAAAAACCTCATCGCTATCGCCCTGGCACTGTTGCTCTACGTGAAATTCGTCGCTACCAGAAGAGCACAGAATTGCTTATTCGCAAGTTGCCGTTCCAGCGTTTGGTCCGTGAAATCGCTCAGGATTTCAAGACTGATCTTCGTTTCCAGAGCTCAGCTGTGATGGCTCTGCAGGAAGCTAGCGAAGCCTATTTGGTTGGTCTATTTGAAGATACAAACTTGTGCGCCATTCATGCTAAGCGTGTCACCATCATGCCCAAGGATATTCAACTGGCCCGGCGTATCCGTGGCGAGCGCGCTTAAATTACTTCGCTATACAGCCTTGTATATATTGCAAACTACATCCTACATCCTACAAATCGGTCCTTTTCAGGACCACAATATTTATAACAAAGAGATTCCTATTTTCACAACCACAAAAATATATCAATCGACTACAATATAGATAATAGATATTGACGTGCAAACTAATTATAATTATATAGTTGATTATATATTATATACTTTTTATATATTATATAATATAGATTTATTTTTGGGATAAATTTCTTGCTACATAAAAAATATTTATTATAATTGTATAAGCAAAAGACAATAAATATATATAATTTTTCTGATATCTTTCTTTGTTATAAAATTATTTATTATTGTGGATAATAATCAATTTATCTTATAAATAAATTTGAACGCTGAAGTATTTCTTGGTGCGAAATAAGTATATTGCTCGAATTTGACTATAGATTATTTGATGTTTAGCAGTGATAGTGAATTGTGAAGAAAAAGGAAATGGCTCGCACAAAGCAAACTGCTCGTAAGAAGTGAGAAATGAGAAGTGAGTTGTGAACTAGATTGATCGAATGAAAAGTAGTAAAGCGAAGAGATAGTAATAGTGATAGTGATAGCGACATGGAAACGAGGAGAAAAAAGTCTGAAATTAAAACGACGAACAAAGTGCATAAGAATGAAGCAAGCCTACCGGTCAGGCTGTAAAAGAGAGTGCCAGAAACATCAGTGCAAAAAAGACAAAGAACGCCAGAAAAAGCGCACACAACAAAAATAAACAGTTAAATACAAATACAAATACGAGCAGTGCAACAACAACAACAACAACGACAACACAATGAAATGCCATCTACTTCCAAACCAATTGCAAAAAATAATCAAAAAACCACCAACAGCAACAAAAAACGTATTAGATGGCAATAAATTTGCGCTGCTATATCAAGATGACGACAAAGATGATGACTTCCCAGCACTAAATACTACACCCGGAAGGACCAGCAACAATAAAAAGACAACGAATGCTCCCAAAAACTTCAAGACAGGCGACCGAGACCAACAAATGGAAACAAGCGATCAACACAACAGCAATGGACTGGAAACAAGCAGAAACTGCAAAATCCCGGCTATAACAATATACAATTCAACTCCCGTGGAACTGGAAAGCATATTGCAGCCAACCCTACAAAAAGGATCATACAAATTTAAAGTAATAAGCAAAAATATAACACTTGTTAATGTATCTCAACTCCACAACTATATGAATATACAAACAATACTAACAGAAAATAAAATAAACTACTACACCTACACGCCAGATATTCTAATGTAATCAAAAAACTACCACAGGAGTCCTTCACACCGGAAGAGATTAAAACAGCTCTAGAACAAACAAATGGCGACCTAGAAATAATAACTATCAAAAAGTTTAAATCAAACCTCTAGCTTGTACAACTAAGGAAAACTCAGAGCATTAAATCGATATTCCAAATTAAAACGTTACTAAACTGTAAAATAGTGGTCGAACTCCTGATAATAAAAAACAAACTGTACCAGTGTCATAAATGCCAGAGATATGGCCATGTTGCCATCCAATTGGAAAATGCCATATCGCTGCATTAAGTGCACCAATAGTCATGTGCCAGGCAACTGCGCAATAACTAAAGAAGATCCCCTAGCCAAAGTCGAATGTGTGAACTGCAAACGCAACCACATAGCAAACGCAAGGAAATATTTGAATCTCGATCCTCGACAAATTGAAAAGTAAGATTGAAAACCAAACAACCATCAAAAATAAAGTCACAGCAAAAGCAACAACATCGATAAGTAACAAAATAATATCCAACCTCAAATTCTCGGATGTAATAAAACCACCAAATATGCAAATCAAGAATCCACCCCCACTATGTGAATAAACATATGTATTTTGGTGTAAGGAAAAGACAAAAAATATATATAAATAATATATATTTTTCTGATATTATTCATTCTGTTAATAAACATAAGCATTTATTATTGGGAATAAGAATATATTGTTAGTCAATTTGTATGTTATTAAAAGAAAATTGTTAGATGAATAAATATTTTTTTACGCTGAAATATTTCTTGGTGCAAAGTAAGTATATTACTCGAATGTGATATTAAGAATATTTAAAATGAGTATAGATTTGATGTTAAGTAAAAATAATATATAGATTTTTTTCTATTTACTACTGAGGATAATGCTATATTAGTTTTTAAACATTTTGTATATTTCGTGCATTCTTATTATTAAAAGAAAATGATTTGAATGGAAAAATAATTTAGGTGCAAGAGTATGTCGAATGTAATTTGAAATAAATATGATTTTAATGGTATAAAATGGTTATATGTGAGATGTAATTGAAGAAAATAAAACATTTTTCTTCTAATATTATATTTATTAATATATTTTTAATATTAAAGAGGAGATTTTATTTTTCCAAGCCATTTTTGTATTGCGTTGACTCAAATGCATGACTGTTTTTAATAGTAAATGGTTTAGTTGAAATCAGATTTAATATATAAAATGATATGGTACCCTAATATAAATGGTTGCATGTAAATAAGAAAATAATGAATTATTATATTTCAATTTAAAAAATAAATATTTGCATTGTTATTTAATTAAAAATGTATTTTTTCCAAGATAACTTATTTTGCTATCATACAAAGTCAAACTTTGAGGGTCCATAAAAAATCATGATACCATAAAAAAGTAATGAAAAACTTTATATTCTAATTTTCCAAACATTTAAGAATATATTCTAATATACACTTAGTTTGAAAACCATATGTAAGATGTTCAAAAAAACAAATTAATAAAAAGGTAATTGTCATCTTTTACATAGTGTACGTTCAATGGCACAAACATTCTCGTTTAGCCTTCCTCCTCGATTCTCATTCAAACGGGTGACCAAATTCAATGGCACAGCTGATGAATTTCGAATAAAAAAACGTTACGTTTCATTTAATTTGTTGTATCAGTGAAGAGTAAAGTGAAGAAAAATAATGTCTGATTCCGCAGTTGCAGTATCGGCGTCGCCAGTGACTCCTCAAACAACTTCATCTGAGAAGAAGGTGACTACTAAAAAGCCTGCATCCGCATCGAAGGCGAAGAAAACCACGGCTCCTCCATCACATCCACCAACTCAGCAGATGGTGGATGCATCCATAAAGAATCTGAAGGAACGTGGAGGCTCATCGCTTTTGGCTATTAAGAAATATATCAGTGCCACTTACAAGTGCGATGCCCAAAAACTAGCTCCGTTCATTAAGAAGTACTTAAAGAATTCAGTTGCGAATGGAAAGTTGATCCAAACAAAAGGCAAGGGTGCGTCTGGTTCGTTTAAGCTGTCTGCATCCTCCAAGAAGGAACCCAAGCCGAAGGTGTCCTCTATCGAGAAGAAATCCAAGAAGGTAACTTCATCGGCAGCTGCTAAAAAGAAAAGTGTATCAGCTACAAAAAAAGTAGCAAAAGGTGCCGCTGATAAGAAAGTATCGAAGGCTGTGGTGACCAAAAAGAGTACCGAGAAGAAGAAAGCGGAGAAGGCGAAGGCAAAAGATGCAAAGAAAGTAGGAACCATTAAAGCTAAGCCCACAACAGCAAAGGCAAAGTCAAGCGCAGCAAAGCCAAAGACTCCGAAACCTAAAACTACAACTGCTAAGCCCAAAAAGGTTGTGTCGGCAGCACCGAAAAAAGCTGCTGTGAAGAAGCCAAAAGCAAAAACTGCGCCTGCAACAAAGAAATAATTTTACATTTCGCATCGAAATGTACTCGACAGAGTATAAACGAATTTCAAAACTATGAAATTTGCAATTAAACAAAGTCCTTTTCAGGACTACTATTACATATTTCCAAGAGAAACAATATTTTCGTAAACGTACATTTTTTTTTGTCCACAAATGAAAAAAAAAAAAAAAAAAAAAATGAAATAAAATTAGAGAAACAAAAAGGGCTCTGCTCATTAAGACAGCAAAAATTATATGCATACATTTGATGTTATCTTCTGTTTACGTTTTTATGATAAAAATCCAGAGAAAGAATGAGATCAGTTTGGAGCAATAATATAAAATTTTTTCTTATTTGATGGCAGCAAAAGAATGTTTTATTAAAATAAGAAGGAATGTAAATATTTAATATTCTTTGGAAAAGATTTGTGGCCCTGAAAAGGGCCTTTTACTTTTGCTTTTGGATGATTTACTTGGAGCTAGTATACTTGGTAACTGCCTTTGTTCCTTCACTGACAGCGTGCTTGGCTAACTCTCCGGGCAACAGAAGACGGACTGCAGTTTGGATTTCCCGACTGGTAATCGTTGAGCGTTTGTTGTAGTGGGCCAAACGAGAGGCCTCAGCAGCAATACGCTCAAAAATGTCGTTCACAAAACTGTTCATGATGCTCATTGCTTTCGACGAGATTCCAGTGTCAGGATGGACCTGCTTCAGCACTTTGTAGATATAGATGGCATAACTTTCCTTCCTCTTACGCTTCTTCTTCTTATCATTCTTGGTAATGTTCTTTTGGGCTTTGCCAGCCTTTTTGGCTGCCTTTCCACTCGTTTTTGGCGGCATAATTATATTACTCAAGTTCACTTAAACTCAATTCACAAATATTTCCAATTTGACAGAAAAAATTTTTTTTTTTTTTTTTTTTTAGCAATTTTTTATTGTCACAGTTGGTATTTTTAGGAACATTGGTTTCTTATACTAGTTTAAACTTGTTTGACAAATTCAAGTAAACTTATTATTATTGTTTTACATATTGCCTTACGCTAGATGTGACTTGAGGCTTATATCTATTATTGTTTTTGTACTTAATTTTAGTTAAGTCTTATCGTTTTGATTGTTTGTTTTTGTTGTTGTTCATATTCTTAGGAAAATCTCGATTAGAGATGAAAAACCTTGATTACTTTTGTTAGGGTGTTTTTTTTTTTTTTTTTTTTTTTTTTTTTTTCTACATACTACTATACTACATACTACATACTTATAAACTAAGAAACAACTTAAGAGCTAGGTGACTAATAACTAAATAACAGATATTATTATTATATGATTTGGAGTTCAGCTGTACTTGTTTGAAGACATGTATGGCGTGTATATATGCATGCATGTGCAGGTACTAATCTTATCTTTATTTTCATGTACTTTTTCTTTTTAATAGCGTTTGCGTTTTATTGTTTTGTATTATAGCTCAGTCCATCATTAGGGTTGATGGAGTTGGGTTTCCTGTGGTAGTATATTAATTGGTTTTCAGGGTTGATGATTATTCCCTTTTCTTTAAGGTCATTAATGTGATTTATTGTGATGTGGTTGGTTCGAAAGTTTGGGTGGATTGTTTGTGGTTGAATGCTGTCTTTTATCAGGTGGTTAGAACTATTTTGATGACGTTGGATGAATTTTTCTAATATGTTAAAGTTGTGTACGTCTATGCGTTTTATTTTGCATAGTTTGTAGAGTTTATCATTTGGGATGTAGTGATTTGTTTGTGGTTTATATGCTTTACTCCCTATTGCTTTTCTTAGTAGTTTCCTTTCGAATACTCGTATTGTTTCCATCTGATTGGATTTGATGTTGAACCATGCTGGGTATCCATGAGTTAGTATAGGTTGTATTATTTTTTTGTATGCTAGTAAGCGGATTCTTGTTACTTTTGTGCTTGGGTATTGATAGGTATCTTGCGTATATTTGAATATGTGGCCTATGCAGTGATATTGTTTTTTTGCTCTTTGTATCATCTGTTCAGTATGTTTTTGGAATTTTAGTTGGGTGTCATAAATGACGCCTAAGTATTTTAGTTCTTGTAGTATCTTGATTTGTTCGCTGCCATTTATATATATTTTTGGGGTGTATTTACGAGCGTTTTTGTATAGATTTCTTAGATGGGGACCTTTGAATATGCATCCAATGCTTTTGGCGATGTTGATTTTGATTCGCCATTTTATGAAATATTTACTGAGTTGATCTAAGTAGCTATTTAGGTTTATTTCAGCTCTAGCGGTCCATGCATTTGATGATAGTATCAATATATCATCTGCATAGATTAGTTTTTGGATATTTACTGTTTGGTTCAAGTTGGGGTTGTATGTGTAGTTTGGGATGTCAGCAAGGTATATGTTGTAGAGAGTTGGGGCTAGTAGGGAACCTTGGGGAACGCCTGCTGTTATGTCTCTTATGAGGGAGTTTTCATTGCCATCTGGACTTGTTACATAGAATGTACGGGAAGTGAGATAGCTGTGTATGATACGTGATATGTTGTTGTTAAAGTTGAATGTGTTTGCCATTTTAAATATTAATCCATTTGTCCATACCGTGTCGAACGCTTTTTCAAAATCTAGTGCGCAGGCAATTGTTGCTCGCTTTTTGGATAGATTGTTGTATAGGAAGGCATTTGCTACAGCTAGTGAGTTGTTTATAGAGAGGTGTTCTCTGAAGCCAAATTGGAATGGCTTTAATATTTGGTTTGTATCTAGGTGTTTTTTAATTTGTTGTAGTAGCATTTTTTCAAAGAGCAGACTGATAGCGGACAATATAGATATTGGTCTGTAGCTTTGTAGTTTTTGGTAGTTTTGTTTGGGCTTAGGTATTGGTATAACTTTGCTAAGTTTCCACGCGGTTGGAAAGTAGCTGATGTTGTAACAGTGGTTAAAGAGGATTGCAAGTTTATTTAGTATTGGTATGTTACAGTGTTTTAGGAGGAAGTTACTAGTTCCATCTGGGCCTGTAGTTTTTTTGTTGTTTTTATATTTGAGCCATTCTAGTAGTTGGTTTGCATTTGTAAAGCCGAGCTCTTGGGCTCCTGACCAATTTCCTTCTGCATTGCGCGTTTGGTTAAAATTGATAATTGGCGTTAGAGGTGCTTCTATTAGTCTAAGGGTTTCTGTATTTATGTGCCTGGTTGATGTATGGTTGTTATTTAGCATGTCATTTTGTTTATGTATTTGTTGAAACGACCATGCTAGTGAATTGATTTTGTGAAATGTTGTTTTTAGCGTGGTAGGGACTTGGATGTCTATTTTATTTCGTTCATTTGCTGTTAGTAGAATATCATTTTTTAGTATTTGTTTGGTTTGCTTTTGGGGATTTAGGTCTTGAATTTTGTTGAGGCTCATTCTGTTTGTATTTATTCGATTGAGTTTGTGTTCAATAGTTGTCGAGTTGATTTTGTCGATTTCTTTTGTTATTTCTTTTTTGAGGTTTAGCAATAGATTATGGAAATGTGTTCTTTCTAGCATGGTTAGTCTTAGAATGTGTCTTTGCAGATATTTCCTGATTATGTTTTTGTGTTTTATTAGTGCTAGGCATCTGAGGTTTAGTTTAGTTGTGTTATTGGGTTTTGTGGGGGATGTAGTTATTTTGGGGATGGCATTTGGAGAGTTTATTGCTTTATCAAATGCTGCATTTATGTTGTTTACATGTCTATCTATTTCTGATTGGTCTATGTTGTTGCATTTTTGAATTGGGTGTATGTTCTGAGTTATAATTCTGTTCCAAATCAGGGTGTCTATTTTGTTATAGTTGAGGGTTATTTTGATATCCTGGAGAATGCATTGTCCTGTTTCTGTATTTATTGCGATTCCTAGGTGATCTGATGGGAAGTCTTTTATCGTGTGGGTTGTGTTGGTCGGGGTTATTACAAGATCAGTTGAGCATATGAAGTAGTCAATTGAGGAAGGAATGACTTTATTGGGTCTGGTTGGTTCCAATGTTGGGTGAAGAATTAAGTTTGGTTGTTTTAGTAGCCAATTGTATAATGATGTGCCGCTACTGTTTATATGAGATGGGTTATTGTTGGGGAAATGCCAGCTTGGGTGTTTGGCGTTTAGATCACATCCTATTATGATTTGTCCATTTTGTTTACTTAAGGTTTGTTTGATTAGTTTAAGGTCGTTGTGTGTTAGGGGGTTACCGGGGCGGTTATACAGTGATGTTAATATGAGGTGTTGTTCATTATTATTTGTTTTGTGGGAGATTTTTACTGCCACAGCTTCAATGTATTGAAGCTGTGGGATATTAATGTTTTCAAATTGTATACCATTTTTCAGGCAGATAGCTACGGCAGTTCCTTTATTTGCATTGTTGAGTTGCTGTGCTGTGTGATACGCGTGTGTTTCTTGTCTGATAAATTGGTAGTTGGTAAGTTTTGGCGAATTTTTGCTATTGAGCCTATGTTCTGCAATGAGCATGGCGAGGGGCCTATGCTTATTTAGGAAAAGGTTTAGTTCGTGTTTTTTATATTGGGAGACCATGGAGTTGACGTTCTGGAAGATTATTTTGTTTATCATTGTTGGACTAAATCTATGAAGAACTCTAATATTATTGCTTGTTTTAGCGCCTTAGTTTCAGCTTCGTTTGTTGCTGTGCTTGATGGGTATTTGTTCGTTAATTTTTGCATTATGTTTATGCATTTGCGTATGTCTTTGCCAAAGATGTCTTTAATGTCATTATTTAGTTCGTTCAGTGTTAGAATGTGGGGCTGATTAAGTTTGTTAGCCATGTGCTCTCTCAGTTTTGGGTTTGTTATTGTTATGTTTTTTGGTAGTGGAGGTGGTGAATTTTTTATTACGTCCGAGAACTTGACATTAGGTGATATTTTGTTATTTATCGATGTTGTTGCTTTTGCTGATATTTTGTTTTTGGTGGTGGTTTGGTTTTCAGTTTTAGCTTTTAATTTTTCGAGGATAGAGATTCGGACAGGGCAAATCTTTGCGTTTGCTGTGTGGTTACCTTTGCAGTTTATGCATTCAACCTTGGCTGAGGGATCCTCCTTGGTTACTGTGCAGTTGCCTGGTGCGTGGCCGTTGGTGCACTTGACGCAGCGATACGGCATGTTGCAGTTGGAAGCAACATGGCCGTATCTCTGGCATTTGTGGCATTGGTGTAGTGTGTTTCCTCGAATTAGCGGTTCTACTACTACTTTGCAGTTTAGTAGAGTTCGGATTTGAAGCACCGCTTTTACTTTCTGCGTCTTTTGGAGTTGTACTAGCCAGAGGTTTGTCTTAAACTTTTTGATTGTTTTTACTACCAGGTCGCCATCTGCTTGCTTTAGAGCTGCCTCGACCTCTTCTGCTGTAAAGCACTCCTGTGGTAGTTTTTTTATGACCACGTTGTATGGTTTTTGGATGTTTGGAGTGTAAGTATAATAGTTTTTCCCGTTTTCTATTAATGATTTTTGTGTGTTTGCGTAGTCCTTTATTTGGGCGACGCTGATAAGTGTCATGTTCTTGTTTATCACATTAAATTTATAGGAACCACTAGGTAGAGTTGGCTGCAGCATACTCTCCAGTTCCTTGGGGGTTGTGTTGTACACGGTAATGGACGGGACTTTGCAGCCTTTGGCTGTCTCCAGTCCATTGTCGTTGAGCTGGTCATCCGTTTCCATTTGCTCGATTCGGTTTCCTGATTTGTTTTTGGGAGCCTTCGTAGTTATTTTTTTGCTGCTCCTTTCGGGTGTAGTATTTAACGCTGGGTAGTCGTCGTCTTCGTCGCCATCTTGTTGTAATGGTGCAAATCTATTGCCATCTAGTACATTGATTGTTGTTGCTGGTTTAGGTTGCTTGTTTTCGGTTTGCGGTTTGGGTGCTGTGTTTTTGTTATTATTTGCGTCTGGTTTGGAGATTGTTGCTATTTGTTGCTGTAGTTGTTGTATTTGCGATGCCCACTGTCGTTGTTGGTCGCGTAGGGTTGTAAGTTCTTCTACCATTTTCTGCAGTTGATATTTATCTATTAGCACTTTGTTATTATCGTTATTATTTGGTTGCGTATTATCATCATCGTATTCGTCGTCAGTGTACTCTTCTAGGCTTAGTGAAGACTCAGAAGAGCTCCGACGTTTTTGAGGATTTTCATCCATTTCGCACTTTAGCTGCTTATTTTTGTTGTTTGAGTTTTTTCCAATATTTTTTCTCTTTTTTGCAGATAGGTTTTGCACTGATGTTTCTGGCACTTTCTTTTGTAGCCTGGCCTGCGGGCTTGCTTTACTCTTGTGCACTTTGCTTGTCGTTTTTATTTCCGACTTTTTTCTCCTCGTGTCCATGTCACTATCACTTCACTTCACTTTACTTCACTTCACTTCACTTCTCTTTGTTCAAGTTACTTCTTAACGAGCGGTTTGCTTTGTACGAGCCATTACCTTTTTCTTCTCTATTCACTATCAATGTTAAACGCGAAATGCCTTTCCCTTAACTTTTCCACCTTTACCACGGCCAGACATTATTTCTTATATTCTTTTCTCACTTTTTCACTACGCAAACAACTTGAATTTACAATAAAAAAATTTTTTTTTTTTTTTTTTTTTAGCAATTTTTTATTGTCACAGTTGGTATTTTTAGGAACATTGGTTTCTTATACTAGTTTAAACTTGTTTGACAAATTCAAGTAAACTTATTATTATTGTTTTACATATTGCCTTACGCTAGATGTGACTTGAGGCTTATATCTATTATTGTTTTTGTACTTAATTTTAGTTAAGTCTTATCGTTTTGATTGTTTGTTTTTGTTGTTGTTCATATTCTTAGGAAAATCTCGATTAGAGATGAAAAACCTTGATTACTTTTGTTAGGGTGTTTTTTTTTTTTTTTTTTTTTTTTTTTTTTTTTACATACTACTATACTACATACTACATACTTATAAACTAAGAAAACAACTTAAGAGCTAGGTGACTAATAACTAAATAACAGATATTATTATTATATGATTTGGAGTTCAGCTGTACTTGTTTGAAGACATGTATGGCGTGTATATATGCATGCATGTGCAGGTACTAATCTTATCTTTATTTTCATGTACTTTTTCTTTTTAATAGCGTTTGCGTTTTATTGTTTTGTATTATAGCTCAGTCCATCATTAGGGTTGATGGAGTTGGGTTTCCTGTGGTAGTATATTAATTGGTTTTCAGGGTTGATGATTATTCCCTTTTCTTTAAGGTCATTAATGTGATTTATTGTGATGTGGTTGGTTCGAAAGTTTGGGTGGATTGTTTGTGGTTGAATGCTGTCTTTTATCAGGTGGTTAGAACTATTTTGATGACGTTGGATGAATTTTTCTAATATGTTAAAGTTGTGTACGTCTATGCGTTTTATTTTGCATAGTTTGTAGAGTTTATCATTTGGGATGTAGTGATTTGTTTGTGGTTTATATGCTTTACTCCCTATTGCTTTTCTTAGTAGTTTCCTTTCGAATACTCGTATTGTTTCCATCTGATTGGATTTGATGTTGAACCATGCTGGGTATCCATGAGTTAGTATAGGTTGTATTATTTTTTTGTATGCTAGTAAGCGGATTCTTGTTACTTTTGTGCTTGGGTATTGATAGGTATCTTGCGTATATTTGAATATGTGGCCTATGCAGTGATATTGTTTTTTTGCTCTTTGTATCATCTGTTCAGTATGTTTTTGGAATTTTAGTTGGGTGTCATAAATGACGCCTAAGTATTTTAGTTCTTGTAGTATCTTGATTTGTTCGCTGCCATTTATATATATTTTTGGGGTGTATTTACGAGCGTTTTTGTATAGATTTCTTAGATGGGGACCTTTGAATATGCATCCAATGCTTTTGGCGATGTTGATTTTGATTCGCCATTTTATGAAATATTTACTGAGTTGATCTAAGTAGCTATTTAGGTTTATTTCAGCTCTAGCGGTCCATGCATTTGATGATAGTATCAATATATCATCTGCATAGATTAGTTTTTGGATATTTACTGTTTGGTTCAAGTTGGGGTTGTATGTGTAGTTTGGGATGTCAGCAAGGTATATGTTGTAGAGAGTTGGGGCTAGTAGGGAACCTTGGGGAACGCCTGCTGTTATGTCTCTTATGAGGGAGTTTTCATTGCCATCTGGACTTGTTACATAGAATGTACGGGAAGTGAGATAGCTGTGTATGATACGTGATATGTTGTTGTTAAAGTTGAATGTGTTTGCCATTTTAAATATTAATCCATTTGTCCATACCGTGTCGAACGCTTTTTCAAAATCTAGTGCGCAGGCAATTGTTGCTCGCTTTTTGGATAGATTGTTGTATAGGAAGGCATTTGCTACAGCTAGTGAGTTGTTTATAGAGAGGTGTTCTCTGAAGCCAAATTGGAATGGCTTTAATATTTGGTTTGTATCTAGGTGTTTTTTAATTTGTTGTAGTAGCATTTTTTCAAAGAGCAGACTGATAGCGGACAATATAGATATTGGTCTGTAGCTTTGTAGTTTTTGGTAGTTTTGTTTGGGCTTAGGTATTGGTATAACTTTGCTAAGTTTCCACGCGGTTGGAAAGTAGCTGATGTTGTAACAGTGGTTAAAGAGGATTGCAAGTTTATTTAGTATTGGTATGTTACAGTGTTTTAGGAGGAAGTTACTAGTTCCATCTGGGCCTGTAGTTTTTTTGTTGTTTTTATATTTGAGCCATTCTAGTAGTTGGTTTGCATTTGTAAAGCCGAGCTCTTGGGCTCCTGACCAATTTCCTTCTGCATTGCGCGTTTGGTTAAAATTGATAATTGGCGTTAGAGGTGCTTCTATTAGTCTAAGGGTTTCTGTATTTATGTGCCTGGTTGATGTATGGTTGTTATTTAGCATGTCATTTTGTTTATGTATTTGTTGAAACGACCATGCTAGTGAATTGATTTTGTGAAATGTTGTTTTTAGCGTGGTAGGGACTTGGATGTCTATTTTATTTCGTTCATTTGCTGTTAGTAGAATATCATTTTTTAGTATTTGTTTGGTTTGCTTTTGGGGATTTAGGTCTTGAATTTTGTTGAGGCTCATTCTGTTTGTATTTATTCGATTGAGTTTGTGTTCAATAGTTGTCGAGTTGATTTTGTCGATTTCTTTTGTTATTTCTTTTTTGAGGTTTAGCAATAGATTATGGAAATGTGTTCTTTCTAGCATGGTTAGTCTTAGAATGTGTCTTTGCAGATATTTCCTGATTATGTTTTTGTGTTTTATTAGTGCTAGGCATCTGAGGTTTAGTTTAGTTGTGTTATTGGGTTTTGTGGGGGATGTAGTTATTTTGGGGATGGCATTTGGAGAGTTTATTGCTTTATCAAATGCTGCATTTATGTTGTTTACATGTCTATCTATTTCTGATTGGTCTATGTTGTTGCATTTTTGAATTGGGTGTATGTTCTGAGTTATAATTCTGTTCCAAATCAGGGTGTCTATTTTGTTATAGTTGAGGGTTATTTTGATATCCTGGAGAATGCATTGTCCTGTTTCTGTATTTATTGCGATTCCTAGGTGATCTGATGGGAAGTCTTTTATCGTGTGGGTTGTGTTGGTCGGGGTTATTACAAGATCAGTTGAGCATATGAAGTAGTCAATTGAGGAAGGAATGACTTTATTGGGTCTGGTTGGTTCCAATGTTGGGTGAAGAATTAAGTTTGGTTGTTTTAGTAGCCAATTGTATAATGATGTGCCGCTACTGTTTATATGAGATGGGTTATTGTTGGGGAAATGCCAGCTTGGGTGTTTGGCGTTTAGATCACATCCTATTATGATTTGTCCATTTTGTTTACTTAAGGTTTGTTTGATTAGTTTAAGGTCGTTGTGTGTTAGGGGGTTACCGGGGCGGTTATACAGTGATGTTAATATGAGGTGTTGTTCATTATTATTTGTTTTGTGGGAGATTTTTACTGCCACAGCTTCAATGTATTGAAGCTGTGGGATATTAATGTTTTCAAATTGTATACCATTTTTCAGGCAGATAGCTACGGCAGTTCCTTTATTTGCATTGTTGAGTTGCTGTGCTGTGTGATACGCGTGTGTTTCTTGTCTGATAAATTGGTAGTTGGTAAGTTTTGGCGAATTTTTGCTATTGAGCCTATGTTCTGCAATGAGCATGGCGAGGGGCCTATGCTTATTTAGGAAAAGGTTTAGTTCGTGTTTTTTATATTGGGAGACCATGGAGTTGACGTTCTGGAAGATTATTTTGTTTATCATTGTTGGACTAAATCTATGAAGAACTCTAATATTATTGCTTGTTTTAGCGCCTTAGTTTCAGCTTCGTTTGTTGCTGTGCTTGATGGGTATTTGTTCGTTAATTTTTGCATTATGTTTATGCATTTGCGTATGTCTTTGCCAAAGATGTCTTTAATGTCATTATTTAGTTCGTTCAGTGTTAGAATGTGGGGCTGATTAAGTTTGTTAGCCATGTGCTCTCTCAGTTTTGGGTTTGTTATTGTTATGTTTTTTGGTAGTGGAGGTGGTGAATTTTTTATTACGTCCGAGAACTTGACATTAGGTGATATTTTGTTATTTATCGATGTTGTTGCTTTTGCTGATATTTTGTTTTTGGTGGTGGTTTGGTTTTCAGTTTTAGCTTTTAATTTTTCGAGGATAGAGATTCGGACAGGGCAAATCTTTGCGTTTGCTGTGTGGTTACCTTTGCAGTTTATGCATTCAACCTTGGCTGAGGGATCCTCCTTGGTTACTGTGCAGTTGCCTGGTGCGTGGCCGTTGGTGCACTTGACGCAGCGATACGGCATGTTGCAGTTGGAAGCAACATGGCCGTATCTCTGGCATTTGTGGCATTGGTGTAGTGTGTTTCCTCTTATTAATGGTTCGACCACTACTTTGCAGTTAAGCAGTGTTCTAATTTGTAACACCGCTTTTACCTTCTGCGTCTTTTTTAGCTGTACAAGCCAGAGGTTTGTTTTAAACTTCTTGACTGTCGTTATCTCCAGGTCGCCATTTGCTTGTTTCAGAGATGCTTCGACCTCTTCTGGTGTGAAGCACTCCTGTGGTAGCTTCTTAATTACCACATTGTATGGTTTTAGGATATTTGGCGTGTAAGTATAATAGTCCTTCCCGTTCTCCATTAATGACCTTTGTGCGTTTGCGTAGTCCTTTATTTGGGCGACGCTGATAAGTGTCATGTTCTTGTTTATCACATTAAATTTATAGGAACCACTAGGTAGAGTTGGCTGCAGCATACTCTCCAGTTCCTTGGGGGTTGTGTTGTACACGGTAATGGACGGGACTTTGCAGCCTTTGGCTGTCTCCAGTCCATTGTCGTTGAGCTGGTCATCCGTTTCCATTTGCTCGATTCGGTTTCCTGATTTGTTTTTGGGAGCCTTCGTAGTTATTTTTTTGCTGCTCCTTTCGGGTGTAGTATTTAACGCTGGGTAGTCGTCGTCTTCGTCGCCATCTTGTTGTAATGGTGCAAATCTATTGCCATCTAGTACATTGATTGTTGTTGCTGGTTTAGGTTGCTTGTTTTCGGTTTGCGGTTTGGGTGCTGTGTTTTTGTTATTATTTGCGTCTGGTTTGGGGATTGTTGCTATTTGTTGCTGTAGTTGTTGTATTTGCGATGCCCACTGTCGTTGTTGGTCGCGTAGGGTTGTAAGTTCTTCTACCATTTTCTGCAGTTGATATTTATCTATTAGCACTTTGTTATTATCGTTATTATTTGGTTGCGTATTAGCATCATCGTATTCGTCGTCAGTGTACTCTTCTAGGCTTAGTGAAGACTCAGAAGAGCTCCGACGTTTTTGAGGATTTTCATCCATTTCGCACTTTAGCTGCTTATTTTTGTTGTTTGAGTTTTTTCCAATATTTTTTCTCTTTTTTGCAGATAGGTTTTGCACTGATGTTTCTGGCACTTTCTTTTGTAGCCTGGCCTGCGGGCTTGCTTTACTCTTGTGCACTTTGCTTGTCGTTTTTATTTCCGACTTTTTTCTCCTCGTGTCCATGTCACTATCACTTCACTTCACTTTACTTCACTTCACTTCACTTCTCTTTGTTCAAGTTACTTCTTAACGAGCGGTTTGCTTTGTACGAGCCATTACCTTTTTCTTCTCTATTCACTATCAATGTTAAACGCGAAATGAACTTTTCCACCTTTACCACGGCCAGACATTATTTCTTATATTCTTTTCTCACTTTTTCACTACGCAAACAACTTGAATTTACAATAAAAAATTTTTTTTTTTTTTTTTTAGCAATTTTTTATTGTCACAGTTGGTATTTTTAGGAACATTGGTTTCTTATACTAGTTTAAACTTGTTTGACAAATTCAAGTAAACTTATTATTATTGTTTTACATATTGCCTTACGCTAGATGTGACTTGAGGCTTATATCTATTATTGTTTTTGTACTTAATTTTAGTTAAGTCTTATCGTTTTGATTGTTTGTTTTTGTTGTTGTTCATATTCTTAGGAAAATCTCGATTAGAGATGAAAAACCTTGATTACTTTTGTTAGGGTGTTTTTTTTTTTTTTTTTTTTTTTTTTTTTTTTCTACATACTACTATACTACATACTACATACTTATAAACTAAGAAACAACTTAAGAGCTAGGTGACTAATAACTAAATAACAGATATTATTATTATATGATTTGGAGTTCAGCTGTACTTGTTTGAAGACATGTATGGCGTGTATATATGCATGCATGTGCAGGTACTAATCTTATCTTTATTTTCATGTACTTTTTCTTTTTAATAGCGTTTGCGTTTTATTGTTTTGTATTATACCTCAGTCCATCATTAGGGTTGATGGAGTTGGGTTTCCTGTGGTAGTATATTAATTGGTTTTCAGGGTTGATGATTATTCCCTTTTCTTTAAGGTCATTAATGTGATTTATTGTGATGTGGTTGGTTCGAAAGTTTGGGTGGATTGTTTGTGGTTGAATGCTGTCTTTTATCAGGTGGTTAGAACTATTTTGATGACGTTGGATGAATTTTTCTAATATGTTAAAGTTGTGTACGTCTATGCGTTTTATTTTGCATAGTTTGTAGAGTTTATCATTTGGGATGTAGTGATTTGTTTGTGGTTTATATGCTTTACTCCCTATTGCTTTTCTTAGTAGTTTCCTTTCGAATACTCGTATTGTTTCCATCTGATTGGATTTGATGTTGAACCATGCTGGGTATCCATGAGTTAGTATAGGTTGTATTATTTTTTTGTATGCTAGTAAGCGGATTCTTGTTACTTTTGTGCTTGGGTATTGATAGGTATCTTGCGTATATTTGAATATGTGGCCTATGCAGTGATATTGTTTTTTTGCTCTTTGTATCATCTGTTCAGTATGTTTTTGGAATTTTAGTTGGGTGTCATAAATGACGCCTAAGTATTTTAGTTCTTGTAGTATCTTGATTTGTTCGTTGCCATTTATATATATTTTTGGGGTGTATTTACGAGCGTTTTTGTATAGATTTCTTAGATGGGGACCTTTGAATATGCATCCAATGCTTTTGGCGATGTTGATTTTGATTCGCCATTTTATGAAATATTTACTGAGTTGATCTAAGTAGCTATTTAGGTTTATTTCAGCTCTAGCGGTCCATGCATTTGATGATAGTATCAATATATCATCTGCATAGATTAGTTTTTGGATATTTACTGTTTGGTTCAAGTTGGGGTTGTATGTGTAGTTTGGGATGTCAGCAAGGTATATGTTGTAGAGAGTTGGGGCTAGTAGGGAACCTTGGGGAACGCCTGCTGTTATGTCTCTTATGAGGGAGTTTTCATTGCCATCTGGACTTGTTACATAGAATGTACGGGAAGTGAGATAGCTGTGTATGATACGTGATATGTTGTTGTTAAAGTTGAATGTGTTTGCCATTTTAAATATTAATCCATTTGTCCATACCGTGTCGAACGCTTTTTCAAAATCTAGTGCGCAGGCAATTGTTGCTCGCTTTTTGGATAGATTGTTGTATAGGAAGGCATTTGCTACAGCTAGTGAGTTGTTTATAGAGAGGTGTTCTCTGAAGCCAAATTGGAATGGCTTTAATATTTGGTTTGTATCTAGGTGTTTTTTAATTTGTTGTAGTAGCATTTTTTCAAAGAGCAGACTGATAGCGGACAATATAGATATTGGTCTGTAGCTTTGTAGTTTTTGGTAGTTTTGTTTGGGCTTAGGTATTGGTATAACTTTGCTAAGTTTCCACGCGGTTGGAAAGTAGCTGATGTTGTAACAGTGGTTAAAGAGGATTGCAAGTTTATTTAGTATTGGTATGTTACAGTGTTTTAGGAGGAAGTTACTAGTTCCATCTGGGCCTGTAGTTTTTTTGTTGTTTTTATATTTGAGCCATTCTAGTAGTTGGTTTGCATTTGTAAAGCCGAGCTCTTGGGCTCCTGACCAATTTCCTTCTGCATTGCGCGTTTGGTTAAAATTGATAATTGGCGTTAGAGGTGCTTCTATTAGTCTAAGGGTTTCTGTATTTATGTGCCTGGTTGATGTATGGTTGTTATTTAGCATGTCATTTTGTTTATGTATTTGTTGAAACGACCATGCTAGTGAATTGATTTTGTGAAATGTTGTTTTTAGCGTGGTAGGGACTTGGATGTCTATTTTATTTCGTTCATTTGCTGTTAGTAGAATATCATTTTTTAGTATTTGTTTGGTTTGCTTTTGGGGATTTAGGTCTTGAATTTTGTTGAGGCTCATTCTGTTTGTATTTATTCGATTGAGTTTGTGTTCAATAGTTGTCGAGTTGATTTTGTCGATTTCTTTTGTTATTTCTTTTTTGAGGTTTAGCAATAGATTATGGAAATGTGTTCTTTCTAGCATGGTTAGTCTTAGAATGTGTCTTTGCAGATATTTCCTGATTATGTTTTTGTGTTTTATTAGTGCTAGGCATCTGAGGTTTAGTTTAGTTGTGTTATTGGGTTTTGTGGGGGATGTAGTTATTTTGGGGATGGCATTTGGAGAGTTTATTGCTTTATCAAATGCTGCATTTATGTTGTTTACATGTCTATCTATTTCTGATTGGTCTATGTTGTTGCATTTTTGAATTGGGTGTATGTTCTGAGTTATAATTCTGTTCCAAATCAGGGTGTCTATTTTGTTATAGTTGAGGGTTATTTTGATATCCTGGAGAATGCATTGTCCTGTTTCTGTATTTATTGCGATTCCTAGGTGATCTGATGGGAAGTCTTTTATCGTGTGGGTTGTGTTGGTCGGGGTTATTACAAGATCAGTTGAGCATATGAAGTAGTCAATTGAGGAAGGAATGACTTTATTGGGTCTGGTTGGTTCCAATGTTGGGTGAAGAATTAAGTTTGGTTGTTTTAGTAGCCAATTGTATAATGATGTGCCGCTACTGTTTATATGAGATGGGTTATTGTTGGGGAAATGCCAGCTTGGGTGTTTGGCGTTTAGATCACATCCTATTATGATTTGTCCATTTTGTTTACTTAAGGTTTGTTTGATTAGTTTAAGGTCGTTGTGTGATAGGGGGTTACCGGGGCGGTTATACAGTGATGTTAATATGAGGTGTTGTTCATTATTATTTGTTTTGTGGGAGATTTTTACTGCCACAGCTTCAATGTATTGAAGCTGTGGGATATTAATGTTTTCAAATTGTATACCATTTTTCAGGCAGATAGCTACGGCAGTTCCTTTATTTGCATTGTTGAGTTGCTGTGCTGTGTGATATGCGTGTGTTTCTTGTCTGATAAATTGGTAGTTGGTAAGTTTTGGCGAATTTTTGCTATTGAGCCTATGTTCTGCAATGAGCATGGCGAGGGGCCTATGCTTATTTAGGAAAAGGTTTAGTTCGTGTTTTTTATATTGGGAGACCATGGAGTTGACGTTCTGGAAGATTATTTTGTTTATCATTGTTGGACTAAATCTATGAAGAACTCTAATATTATTGCTTGTTTTAGCGCCTTAGTTTCAGTTTCGTTTGTTGCTGTGCTTGATGGGTATTTGTTCGTTAATTTTTGCATTATGTTTATGCATTTGCGTATGTCTTTGCCAAAGATGTCTTTAATGTCATTATTTAGTTCGTTCAGTGTTAGAATGTGGGGCTGATTAAGTTTGTTAGCCATGTGCTCTCTCAGTTTTGGGTTTGTTATTGTTATGTTTTTTGGTAGTGGAGGTGGTGAATTTTTTATTACGTCCGAGAACTTGACATTAGGTGATATTTTGTTATTTATCGATGTTGTTGCTTTTGCTGATATTTTGTTTTTGGTGGTGGTTTGGTTTTCAGTTTTAGCTTTTAATTTTTCGAGGATAGAGATTCGGACAGGGCAAATCTTTGCGTTTGCTGTGTGGTTACCTTTGCAGTTTATGCATTCAACCTTGGCTGAGGGATCCTCCTTGGTTACTGTGCAGTTGCCTGGTGCGTGGCCGTTGGTGCACTTGACGCAGCGATACGGCATGTTGCAGTTGGAAGCAACATGGCCGTATCTCTGGCATTTGTGGCATTGGTGTAGTGTGTTTCCTCTTATTAATGGTTCGACCACTACTTTGCAGTTAAGCAGTGTTCTAATTTGTAACACCGCTTTTACCTTCTGCGTCTTTTTTAGCTGTACAAGCCAGAGGTTTGTTTTAAACTTCTTGACTGTCGTTATCTCCAGGTCGCCATTTGCTTGTTTCAGAGATGCTTCGACCTCTTCTGGTGTGAAGCACTCCTGTGGTAGCTTCTTAATTACCACATTGTATGGTTTTAGGATATTTGGCGTGTAAGTATAATAGTCCTTCCCGTTCTCCATTAATGACCTTTGTGCGTTTGCGTAGTCCTTTATTTGGGCGACGCTGATAAGTGTCATGTTCTTGTTTATCACATTAAATTTATAGGAACCACTAGGTAGAGTTGGCTGCAGCATACTCTCCAGTTCTTTGGGGGTTGTGTTGTACACGGTAATGGACGGGACTTTGCAGCCTTTGGCTGTCTTCAGTCCATTGTCGTTGAGGTGGTCCTCCGTTTCCATTTGCTCGATTCGGTTTCCTGATTTGTTTTTGGGAGCCTTCGTAGTTATTTTTTTGCTGCTCCTTTCGGGTGTAGTATTTAACGCTGGGTAGTCGTCGTCTTCGTCGCCATCTTGTTGTAATGGTGCAAATCTATTGCCATCTAGTACATTGATTGTTGTTGCTGGTTTAGGTTGCTTGTTTTCGGTTTGCGGTTTGGGTGCTGTGTTTCTGTTATTATTTGCGTCTGGTTTGGAGATTGTTGCTATTTGTTGCTGTAGTTGTTGTATTTGCGATGCCCACTGTCGTTGTTGGTCGCGTAGGGTTGTAAGTTCTTCTACCATTTTCTGCAGTTGATATTTATCTATTAGCACTTTGTTATTATCGTTATTATTTGGTTGCGTATTATCATCATCGTATTCGTCGTCAGTGTACTCTTCTAGGCTTAGTGAAGACTCAGAAGAGCTCCGACGTTTTTGAGGATTTTCATCCATTTCGCACTTTAGCTGCTTATTTTTGTTGTTTGAGTTTTTTCCAATATTTTTTCTCTTTTTTGCAGATAGGTTTTGCACTGATGTTTCTGGCACTTTCTTTTGTAGCCTGGCCTGCGGGCTTGCTTTACTCTTGTGCACTTTGCTTGTCGTTTTTATTTCCGACTTTTTTCTCCTCGTGTCCATGTCACTATCACTTCACTTCACTTTACTTCACTTCACTTCACTTCTCTTTGTTCAAGTTACTTCTTAACGAGCGGTTTGCTTTGTACGAGCCATTACCTTTTTCTTCTCTATCCACTATCAATGTTAAACGCGAAATGCCTTTCCACTCGTTTTTGGCGGCATAATTATATTACTCAAGTTCACTTAAACTCAATTCACAAATATTTCCAATTTGACAGAAAAAATTAAATCGGTTGATGTTTATAGGATATTTTCGAACAACGTTTTCATGTTTACGTACAATAAAAGTCACCCCCTTTACCTGAAATAGTAGTTAGATACAAAAGTATGAATAGACATGTTGTTTGCGTAGTGAAAAAGTGAGAAAAGAATATAAGAAATAATGTCTGGCCGTGGTAAAGGTGGAAAAGTTAAGGGAAAGGCAAAGTCACGCTCAAATCGTGCTGGTCTGCAGTTTCCCGTTGGTCGTATTCACCGTCTTCTTCGCAAGGGCAACTATGCCGAGCGTGTTGGTGCCGGTGCTCCAGTGTACTTGGCAGCTGTTATGGAATACTTGGCCGCTGAAGTTTTGGAGTTGGCTGGTAACGCAGCCCGAGACAACAAGAAGACCAGAATTATCCCTCGCCATCTACAATTGGCCATCCGCAACGATGAGGAGTTGAATAAACTTCTCTCAGGCGTCACTATTGCTCAGGGCGGTGTGTTACCTAACATCCAAGCAGTACTGTTGCCCAAGAAGACTGAAAAGAAGGCTTAAATTACGAATTTGCGCAAATTAAAACCAAACGTCCTTTTTAGGACGACCAAAAATACAAAAGCGATGAAATTTTTCATATATTAAATCTAATAACGTTCCTTTGCCACCTTTACCACGACCAGTCGCTTTTCAATTTAATATTATTACCCGAAAACACGAGAGAGCACACAAATATTTGCATCCCGCTTACACACTACCCTTGCAACATTTCCTATAGCAGAGTAAGAGATCGAGGGATCTCTTTCTAACGCTCCACCAGTTTTCTATATAAGCAATGTGTTTTTCGGTCGACGGTCATTCTACATTTAGCAGTGAAAGTGAATTGTGGGAATTTTAAGTGAAGAAAAAAGAAAAAGAAAAAGAAAAGAAAGGAAAAATGGCCCGTACAAAGCAGACCGCTCTTAAGAAGAAGTGAATTGAGAAGTAACTTGAACGAAAAGAAGTAAAGCGAAGACACGAGGAGAAAAAAATCGGAAATAAAAACGACGAACAAAGTGCGCAAGAATAAACTAAGCCTGCCGGCCAGGCTGCAAAAGAGAGTGCTAGAAACGGCAGTGCAAAACTTATGTACGAAAAAAGAAAGAACATCAGCCAAAACCCACACACCAAGAACAAACGCCGAGACTCTTTTATGTCCACGATAATATAAGACTATGAATATGACAATATTAATGTGCAACCAGATAATAACAATAATGATATGTGTTACTAAAAATTAATTTAAAAAAGTATTAGAAGAACTTACAGCCCTACGTAAGCAACAACTACAACAACATCAACAAAATGAAACAGCAACAACTTCCAAATCAACCAGCAAAAAATAATCAAAAAACAATACCAAAACCACAAACCCAAAGCAAACCAACCGAACCAGCAACGACAAAAAATGTATTCTATGGCAATAAATTTGCGCCGCTATATCAAGATGACGACGAAGATGATGACTATCCGGTTTTCAGGCAGATAGCTACTGCTGTACCTTTATTTGCATTGTTTAGCTGCTGAGCTGTGTGCTTATTGTGGGTTTCTTGCCTTATAAATTGGTAGTTGGTTAGGTTTGGCAGATTTTTATTATTGAGTCTGTGTTCTGCGATAAGCATGGCGAGAGGCCTATGCTTATTCAGGAAGAGGTTTAGTTCTTGTTTTTTGTACCTGGATACTATTGAGTTAACGTTTTGGAAGATTACTTTACTTGTCATTATTGGGCTATGTCGATAAGAAATTCTAGGATTATTGCTTGTTTCAGCGTTTTACTTTCAGTTTCATTTGTTGCTGCATCTAATGGGTATTTTTCTATTATTTTTTGTATTATGCTCATGCATTGGAATAAGTCTTTTCCAAAGAGTTCTTTGGTGTCGTTGGTTATTTTATTTAGTGTTAGTGTGGGGGGTTGGTTCAATCTGTTTGCAATATGTTCTCTTAGTGTTGGGTTTGTAATTTTTATGTTTTTCGGTAGTGGGGGTGGTGGATTTTTGATTTGAGTATTTGTTGTTTTTACTACGTCTGTGAATTTGAGGTTGGGTGTTATTTTGTTATTTACTGCTGTTGTCGCTTTTCTTATGTTCTTGTTTCGTATTGCGCTTTGGATTTCTGATTTATTTTTTAATTTGTCTACAATTGAGATTCTGACGGGGCAAATTCTTGCATTTGCTGTGTGGCTGCCTTTGCAGTTCACACATTCTACTTTGGTTTTAGGGTCTTCTTTAGTCACTGCACAGTTGCCTGGTGTGTGACTAATTGTGCATTTAATGCAGCGGTATGGCATTTTGCAGTTTGATGCAACGTGGCCATACCTCTGGCAGTTGTGACACTGGTGTATTTGTGTTTTTATTGTAAGTGGCTCAATTACTATTCTACAATTGAGTAGTGATTTTATTCTGTATATTTCTCTTAAGTGTTGTGTTTTTCTTAATTGCACCAACCAAAACTTTGTTTTGAATGGCTTTACCGCTATTACCTGTAGATCGCCATTTTCCTGTTCTAAGGCGGACTTGACCTCCTCCTGAGAGAAGCACTCTAGAGGTAGTTTTTTTTATTATCACATTATATGGTTTTAGTAGGTTGGGTGTATATGTGTAAAAATTTTTGTTATTTTCTGTAAGTATAGCTTGGATGTTAATAAAGTTATGCATTTGGGATACATTGATTAGGGTTATATTTTTGTTAATCACGTTAAACCTATATAGGCCCCTTTGTAGGATTGGTTGTAATATAACTTCTAACTCCTTAGGAGTTGAGTTATATACAGTTATGGCTGGAATTTTACAGTCCTTCTTTACTTCCGAGTTATCAAGGTTGTCGTTGTCTTCTGTTTCCATCGTTACATCTGGGATGCTTGCTTCCTTGCTTTGGGTTGCATTTGCTCGTCTGTTTTTGGTTTTCTTTCCGGATGTTGTATTTAGTTTGGGATATTCATCTTCTTTTGTGTTATTTTCATCATCGTCTTCGTCATCATCCTGTTGTAGTGGCGCAAATTTATTGCCGTCTAGTATATTGATTGTTGCTGCTGGTTTAGATTGCTTGCTTTCAGTTTGAGGTTTGGGCGCTGTGTTTTTATTTTTATTTGCATTTGGTTTGGAGGTTGTTGCTATTTCATTTTGTTGTTGCAGTTGTTGTATTTGCGGCGCCCACTGTTGAAGTTGCTCGCGAAGGAATGTAAGTTCTTCTATTATTTTTTTAAAATCATTTTTGTTTATTTTCATTATATCATCGTTGCTATTATTTGGTTGCACATTAATGTTAACATTGTCATATTCATCGTCAGTATATTCTTCTAAGCTTAGTGAAGACATAGAAGAGCCCCGACGTTTGTAAGAAGTTAAGGGAAAGGCAAAGTCACGCTCAAATCGTGCTGGTCTGCAGTTTCCCGTTGGCCGAATTTACACAAATTAAAACCAAACGTCCTTTTTAGGACGACCAAAAATACAAAAGCGATGAAATTTCTTCAACTGTATATACAATATATAATAAAATTAAATTATCCAAAATATGCTGACGTTCCATAATCCATAGCCCTTAGTACAGTCATCATCCGGCGTTTAGTCATCTAAACTCGAAAGGTATAAAAAGAATATTGAACTGAAATACTGTCAGTCTGTAAATTACATTTACCAATTTGGTATGTACACACATATGTTTGAATTGAATGCTAATTTAGCTGATTGCCTGCTTGCATACGACATCATTTCCATCTGAGCTGTCAAATTTAAACATTTATTTATTTAAAATTAGAAATACATATAACTATAGCAGCGGCTTCTAGGGCTGACTATGGGCTTGTTTTTTAATATTTTATTCAAAAAAATCGTATTCTGCTTTTCATTATATACTTCGCAGCTAGTTGACACGACACCCTAATGAAATAAACATTGAATTATATATTTTCTAGCTCTTTTAAGGAAATGTGTTGGTGGTCCTGAAAAGGACCGATTGGTGCGAATTTAAATTTAATTTGCTTTTTATACTCATTCACTCTTAACCGCCAAAACCGTACAGAGTACGACCTTGCCTCTTCAGTGCATAGACAACGTCCATGGCTGTTACTGTCTTCCTCTTGGCATGTTCAGTGTATGTGACAGCATCGCGAATAACATTTTCCAAGAAGACTTTGAGAACGCCACGCGTTTCCTCATAGATAAGTCCAGAAATTCGCTTCACACCACCACGACGAGCTAAACGACGGATAGCTGGCTTCGTGATACCCTGGATGTTATCACGCAACACTTTGCGATGACGTTTTGCACCTCCTTTACCCAAACCTTTGCCACCTTTACCACGACCAGTCATTTTTCAATTTAGTATTCACTTCACGAATGTCACAAAAAAACTAATTTTTCAACCAATAGCCACTTCTATTTATACCCAAAAACCCGAACACAAGAGCACAAAATACTTCATCCCCTCACACCTACCCTTCACATTTCCAAACAATAAAAAAACAAAGATCTCTTTCTAACTCACCACCAGTTTTCTATATAAGCAATGTGTTTTTCCACAGAAGATCATTTTATATTTAGCAGTGATAGTGAATTGTGAATTGTGAATAAGTGAAGAAAAAAGATGGCCCGTACAAAGCAGACCGCTCGTAAATCGACTGGAGGCAAGGCTCCTCGTAAGCAGTTGGCTACTAAGGCAGCACGTAAAAGTGCACCAGCTACTGGTGGTGTGAAAAAACCTCATCGCTATCGCCCTGGCACTGTTGCTCTACGTGAAATTCGTCGCTACCAGAAGAGCACAGAATTGCTTATTCGCAAGTTGCCGTTCCAGCGTTTGGTCCGTGAAATCGCTCAGGATTTCAAGACTGATCTTCGTTTCCAGAGCTCAGCTGTGATGGCTCTGCAGGAAGCTAGCGAAGCCTATTTGGTTGGTCTATTTGAAGATACAAACTTGTGCGCCATTCATGCTAAGCGTGTCACCATCATGCCCAAGGATATTCAACTGGCCCGGCGTATCCGTGGCGAGCGCGCTTAAATTACTACATCCCACAAATCGGTCCTTTTCAGGACCACAATATTTATAACAAAGAGATTCTTATTTTCACTATTCCTATTTCACAATCATTTTTCATTTTCAGTTTAGAGATTATGTAAAAATAAATCAATCCACTACTATAATGATTTTTATATGCAAACTAAATTTATTTAGTGGATAAATAAATATCTTGACACGAAAACTATATACATATATAAATTTCTAATTGATTCGAATATGAATAAACATATGTATGTTTGGTGTAAGGAAAAGACAAAAATATATATAAATACATATATATTTTTCTGATATTATTCATTCTGTTAATAAACATAAGCATTTATTATTGAGAATAAGAATATATTGTTAGTCAATTTGTATGTTATTAAAAGAAAATTGTTAGATGAATAAATATTTTTTTACGCTGAAATATTTCTTGGTGCAAAGTAAGTATATTACTCGAATGTGATATTAAGAATATTTAAAATGAGTATAGATTTGATGTAAGTAAAAATAATATATAGATTTTTTTCTATTTACTACTGAGGATAATGCTATATTAGTTTTTAAACATTTTGTATATTTCGTGCATTCTTATTATTAAAAGAAAATGATTTGAATGGAAAAATAATTTAGGTGCAAGAGTATGTCGAATGTAATTTGAAATAAATATGATTTTAATGGTATAAAATGGTTATATGTGAGATGTAATTGAAGAAAATAAAACATTTTTCTTCTAATATTATATTTATTAATATATTTTTAATATTAAAGAGGAGATTTTATTTTTCCAAGCCATTTTTGTATTGCGTTGACTCAAATGCATGACTGTTTTTAATAGTAAATGGTTTAGTTGAAATCAGATTTAATATATAAAATGATATGGTACCCTAATATAAATGGTTGCATGTAAATAAGAAAATAATGAATTATTATATTTCAATTTAAAAAATAAATATTTGCATTGTTATTTAATTAAAAATGTATTTTTTCCAAGATAACTTATTTTGCTATCATACAAAGTCAAACTTTGAGGGTCCATAAAAAATCATGATACCATAAAAAAGTAATGAAAAACTTTATATTCTAATTTTCCAAACATTTAAGAATATATTCTAATATACACTTAGTTTGAAAACCATATGTAAGATGTTCAAAAAAACAAATTAATAAAAAAGGTAATTGTCATCTTTTACATAGTGTACGTTCAATGGCACAAACATTCTCGTTTAGCCTTCCTCCTCGATTCTCATTCAAACGGGTGACCAAATTCAATGGCACAGCTGATGAATTTCGAATAAAAAAACGTTACGTTTCATTTAATTTGTTGTATCAGTGAAGAGTAAAGTGAAGAAAAATAATGTCTGATTCCGCAGTTGCAGTATCGGCGTCGCCAGTGACTCCTCAAACAACTTCATCTGAGAAGAAGGTGACTACTAAAAAGCCTGCATCCGCATCGAAGGCGAAGAAAACCACGGCTCCTCCATCACATCCACCAACTCAGCAGATGGTGGATGCATCCATAAAGAATCTGAAGGAACGTGGAGGCTCATCGCTTTTGGCTATTAAGAAATATATCAGTGCCACTTACAAGTGCGATGCCCAAAAACTAGCTCCGTTCATTAAGAAGTACTTAAAGAATTCAGTTGCGAATGGAAAGTTGATCCAAACAAAAGGCAAGGGTGCGTCTGGTTCGTTTAAGCTGTCTGCATCCTCCAAGAAGGAACCCAAGCCGAAGGTGTCCTCTATCGAGAAGAAATCCAAGAAGGTAACTTCATCGGCAGCTGCTAAAAAGAAAAGTGTATCAGCTACAAAAAAAGTAGCAAAAGGTGCCGCTGATAAGAAAGTATCGAAGGCTGTGGTGACCAAAAAGAGTACCGAGAAGAAGAAAGCGGAGAAGGCGAAGGCAAAAGATGCAAAGAAAGTAGGAACCATTAAAGCTAAGCCCACAACAGCAAAGGCAAAGTCAAGCGCAGCAAAGCCAAAGACTCCGAAACCTAAAACTACAACTGCTAAGCCTAAAAAGGTTGTGTCGGCAGCACCGAAAAAAGCTGCTGTGAAGAAGCCAAAAGCAAAAACTGCGCCTGCAACAAAGAAATAATTTTACATTTCGCATCGAAATGTACTCGACAGAGTATAAACGAATTTCAAAACTATGAAATTTGCAATTAAACAAAGTCCTTTTCAGGACTACTATTACATATTTCCAAGAGAAACAATATTTTCGTAAACGTACATTTTTTTTGTCCACAAATGAAAAAAAAAATGAAATAAAATTAGAGAAACAAAAAGGGCTCTGCTCATTAAGACAGCAAAAATTATATGCATACATTCGATGTTATCTTCTGTTTACGTTTTTATGATAAAAATCCAGAGAAAGAATGAGATCAGTTTGGAGCAATAATATAAAATTTTTTCTTATTTGATGGCAGCAAAAGAATGTTTTATTAAAATAAGAAGGAATGTAAATATTTAATATTCTTTGGAAAAGATTTGTGGCCCTGAAAAGGGCCTTTTACTTTTGCTTTTGGATGATTTACTTGGAGCTAGTATACTTGGTAACTGCCTTTGTTCCTTCACTGACAGCGTGCTTGGCTAACTCTCCGGGCAACAGAAGACGGACTGCAGTTTGGATTTCCCGACTGGTAATCGTTGAGCGTTTGTTGTAGTGGGCCAAACGAGAGGCCTCAGCAGCAATACGCTCAAAAATGTCGTTCACAAAACTGTTCATGATGCTCATTGCTTTCGACGAGATTCCAGTGTCAGGATGGACCTGCTTCAGCACTTTGTAGATATAGATGGCATAACTTTCCTTCCTCTTACGCTTCTTCTTCTTATCATTCTTGGTAATGTTCTTTTGGGCTTTGCCAGCCTTTTTGGCTGCCTTTCCACTCGTTTTTGGCGGCATAATTATATTACTCAAGTTCACTTAAACTCAATTCACAAATATTTCCAATTTGACAGAAAAAATTTTTTTTTTTTTAGCAATTTTTTATTGTCACAGTTGGTATTTTTAGGAACATTGGTTTCTTATACTAGTTTAAACTTGTTTGACAAATTCAAGTAAACTAGTATAAGAAACCAATGTTCCAAAAATACAACTGTGAAATAAAAATTGCTAAAAAAACTCTTTCTATCCTTTCAATATTTTTTTCCCTCTCCCCCCCCCCCCCCCCCCCCCCCCCCTTTCTCCCCCCCCCCCCCCCCCCCCCTTATTAGAATAAATGTTGAATAAATTTAAAATTTTTATGTCAATGTTATGTAAATAACCCCCCCCCCCCCCCCCCCCCCCCCCCCTTTTTCCCCCCCCCCCCCCCCCCCCCTAATATAAGAAATAATGTCTGGCGTGGTAAACCCCCCCCCCCCCCCCCCCTCCCTTTCCCCCCCAACCCCCCCCCTCCCCCCCCCCCCCCCCCCCCTCCCTCCTCCCTCCTCTCTCTCTCCCTCCCCCCTTTTTTTTTTTTCTCTTTTTCTTCTCTTTTCTTTCCTATTTCTTCCCCCCCCCCTCCCCCCCCCCCCCCCTTCTTCTCCCCCCCCCCCCCCCCCCTTCCCCTTTTTATATATCCCTTCTCCCCCCCCCCCCCCCCCCCCTCATTCTCCCCCTCTCCCCCCCCCCTCCCCCCCCCCCCCCCCCCCCCCCCCCCCCCCCCCCCCCCCCCCCCACCCCCCCCCCCCCCCTCTCCCCCTCCCCCCACCCTCTCCCTCCCTCTCACTTACATACCCCCCCCCCCCCCTCCCCCCCCCCACCATCCTCGAAAAATTAAAACTAAAACTGAAAACCAAACCACCACCAAAAACAAAATATCAGCAAAAGCAACAACATCGATAAATAACAAAATATCACCTAATGTCAAGTTCTCGGACGTAATAAAAAATTCACCACCTCCACTACCAAAAAACATAACAATAACAAACCCAAAACTAGAGACACATGGCTAACAAACTTAATCAGCCCCACATTCTAACACTGAACGAACTAAATAATGACATTAAAGACATCTTTGGAAAGACATACGCAAATGCATAAACATAATCAAAAATTAACGAACAAATACCCATCAAGCACAGCAACAAACGAACTGAAACTAAGCGCTAAAACAAGCAATAAATAGAGTTCTTCATAGATTTAGTCCAAAATGATAAACAAAATAATCTTCCAGAACGTCAACTCCATGTCTCCCAATAT
This sequence comes from Drosophila stalkeri, assembly GCA_035047405.1. NCBI lineage: Eukaryota > Metazoa > Arthropoda > Insecta > Diptera > Drosophilidae > Drosophila > Drosophila stalkeri. The sequence continues at coordinate 14,000 of JAWNPR010000041.1, read as the reverse complement.
AAAAAACACGAACTAAACCTTTTCCTAAATAAGCATAGGCCCCTCGCCATGCTCATTGCAGAACATAGGCTCAATAGCAAAAATTCGCCAAAACTACCAACTACCAATTTATCAGACAAGAAACACACGCATCACACAGCACAGCAACTCAACAATGCAAATAAAGGAACTGCCGTAGCTATCTGCCTGAAAAATGGTATACAATTTGAAAAATTAATATCCACAGCTTCAATACATTGAGCTGTGGCAGTAAAAATTCCCACAAAAAAATAATAATGAACAACACCTCATATTAAATCACTGTATAACCGCCCCGGAACCCCTAAACACAACGACCTTAAACTAATAAACAAACCTTAAGTAAACAAAATGGGAAAATTATAATAGGCTGTGACTTAAATGCCAAGCACCCAAGCTGGCATTCCCAACAATAACCCATCTCATATAAACAGTAGCGGCACATCATTATACAATGGCTATAAAACAACCAAACTTAATTCTTCACCCAACATGGAACCAACAGACCCAATAAATCATTCCTTCCTCAATTGATACTTCATATGCTCACTGATCTTGTAATAACCCACCAACACAACCCAACGATAAAAGACTTCCCATCAGACCACCTAGGAACCACAATAAATATAGAAACAGGACAATGCATCTTTCATGATGACAAAATAACACACAATTATAACAAAATAGACACCCTAACATGGAACAGAATAATAACTCAGAATATACACCCAATTCAAAAATCAACAACATAACCAACAGAAATAGATAACATGTAAATAACATAAGCACAGCATTCGACAAGGCAATAAACTCGCCAAACGCTATTCCCAAAATAACTACATCCCCCACAAAACCCAATAACACAATCAAACTAAACGCCAGATGTCTGGAACTAATAAAACACAAAAACATAATCAGAAAATATCTATATAAACACATACTAAGACTATCCATGCAAGAAAGAACAATTTCCATAATCTAATGATAAACCTCAAAAAGAAATAACAAACCAAATCAACAAAATTAACATAGAAACCATTGAACACAAACTCAACGAATAAAACAAACAGAATGAGCCTAACAAAATTCAAACCTAAATCCCCAAAAGCAAACCAAACAAATACTAAAAAAGATATCTACTAACAGCAAAGAACGAAATAAAATAGACATCCAAGTCCCTACCAGCTAAAAACAACATTTCACAAAATCAATTCACTAGCATGGTCGTTTCAACAAACAAAACAAAATGACATGCTAAATAACAACCAACATCAACCAGGCACATAAAACAGAAACCCTCAGACTAATAGAAACACCTCTAAGGCCAATTATCAACTTTAACCAAACCCGCAATGCAGAAGGTAATTGGTCAGGAGCCCAAGAGCTCGGCTTTACAAATGCAAACCAACACAGAATGGCTCAAAAAAAAACAACAAAAAAACTACAGGCCCAGATGGAACTAGTAACTTCCTCCTAAAACACTGTAACATACCAAACTAAATAAACTTGCAATCCTCTTTAACCACTGTACAACATCAGCTACTTTCCAACCGCGTGGAAACTTAGCAAAGTATACCAATACCTAAGCCCAAACAAAACTACCAAAAACTACAAAGCTACAGACCAATATCTATATTGTCCGCATCAGTCTGCTCTTTGAAAAAATGCTACTACAACAAATTAAAAAACACCTAGATACAAACCAAATATAAAGCCATTCCAATTTGGCTTCAGAGAACACCTCTCTATAAACAACTCACTAGCTGTAGCAAATGCCTTCCTATACAACAATCTATCCAAAAAGCGAGCAACAATTGCCTGCGCACTAGATTTTGAAAAAGCGTTCGACACGGTATGGACAAATGGATTAAATTTAAAATGGCAAACACATTCAACTTTAACAACAACATATCACGTATCATACACAGCTATCTCACTTCCCGTACATTCTATTAACAATCCATGGCAATGAAAACTCCCTCATAGAGACATAACAGCAGGCGTTCCCCAAGGTTCCCTACTGCCCCAACTCTCTACAACATATACCTTGCTACATCCCAACTACACATACAACCCCAACTTAACCAACAGTAAATATCCAAAAACTAATCTATGCAGATATATATTATACTATCATCAAATGCATGGACCGCTAGAGCTGAAATAAACCTAAATAGCTACTTAATCAACTCATAAATATTTCATAAAATGGCGAATCAAAATCAACATCGCCAAAAGCATTGATGCATATTCAAAGGTCCCCATCTAAGAAATCTATACAAAAACGCTCGTAATACACCCCAAATAAAAAATGGCAACGAACAAATCAAGATACTACAAAACTAAAATACTTAGGCGTCATTTATACACCCAACTAAAATTCCAAAAACATACTGAACAATATACAAAGAGCAAAAAAACAATATCACTGCATAGGCCACATATCAAATAACCAGATACCTATCAATACCCAACACAATAACAAGAATCCGCTTACTACATACAAAAAATAATACAACCTATACTAACTCATATACCCACATTTCAACATCAATCCAATCAATGGAAAAATAGAGTATTCGAAAGGAAACTACTAAGAAAAGCAATAGGGAGTAAAGCATATAAACCACAAACAAATCACTACATCCCAAATGATAAACTCTACAAACTACAAAATAAAACGCATAGACGTACACAACTTTAACATATTAGAAAAATTCATCCAACGTCACAAAATATTCTAACCACCTGATAAAGACAGCATTCAACCACAAACAATCCACCCAAACTTCAACCAACCACATCACTAATCACAAATACCTTAAGAAAAGGGAATAATCATCAACCCTGAAAACCATAATATACTACCACAGAAACCCAACTCCATCAACCCTATGATGGACTAGTATAATACAAAACAATAAAACGCAAACGCTATTAAAAAGAAAAAGTACATGAAAATAAGATAAGATTAGTACCTGCACATGCATGCATATATACACGCCATACATGTCTTCAAACAATACACTGAACTCCAAATCATATAATAATAATATCTGTTATTTAGTTATTATCACCTAGCTCTTAAGTTGTTTCTTAGTTTATAAGTATGTAGTAGTATATAGTATATGTAGAAAAAAAAAAAAAAAAAAAAAAAAAAAAAACACCCTAACAAAAGTAATCAAGGTTTTTCATCTCTAATCGAGATTTTCCTAAGAATATAACAACAACAAAAACAAACAATCAAAACGATAAGACTTAACTAAAATTAATACAAAAACAATAAAGATATAAGCCTCAATCACATCTAGCTAAGGCAAATTAAAACAAAATAAAAGTTTACTTGAATTTGTCAAACAAGTTTAAACTAGTATAAGAAACCAATGTTCCTAAAAATACCAACTGTGACAATAAAAAATTGCTAAAAAAAAAAAAAAAATTTTTTCTGTCAAATTGGAAATATTTGTTTGAGTAAGTGAACTGAGTAATATAATTATGCCGCCAAAAACGAGTGGAAAGGCATTTCGCGTTTAACATTGATAGTGAATAGAGAAGAAAAAGGTAATGGCTCGTACAAAGCAAACCGCTCGTTAAGAAGTAACTTGAACAAAGAGAAGTGAAGTGAAGTGAAGTAAAGTGAAGTGAAGTGATAGTGACATGGACACGAGGAGAAAAAAGTCGGAAATAAAAACGACAAGCAAAGTGCACAAGAGTAAAGCAAGCCCGCAGGCCAGGCTACAAAAGAAAGTGCCAGAAACATCAGTGCAAAACCTATCTGCAAAAAAGAGAAAAAATATTGGAAAAAACTCAAACAACAAAAATAAGCAGCTAAAGTGCGAAATGGATGAAAATCCTCAAAAACGTCGGAGCTCTTCTGAGTCTTCACTAAGCCTAGAAGAGTACACTGACGACGAATACGATGATGATAATACGCAACCAAATAATAACGATAATAACAAAGTGCTAATAGATAAATATCAACTGCAGAAAATGGTAGAAGAACTTACAACCCTACGCGACCAACAACGACAGTGGGCATCGCAAATACAACAACTACAGCAACAAATAGCAACAATCTCCAAACCAGACGCAAATAATAACAAAAACACAGCACCCAAACCGCAAACCGAAAACAAGCAACCTAAACCAGCAACAACAATCAATGTACTAGATGGCAATAGATTTGCACCATTACAACAAGATGGCGACGAAGACGACGACTACCCAGCGTTAAATACTACACCCGAAAGGAGCAGCAAAAAAATAACTACGAAGGCTCCCAAAAACAAATCAGGAAACCGAATCGAGCAAATGGAAACGGATGACCAGCTCAACGACAATGGACTGGAGACAGCCAAAGGCTGCAAAGTCCCGTCCATTACCGTGTACAACACAACCCCCAAGGAACTGGAGAGTATGCTGCAGCCAACTCTACCTAGTGGTTCCTATAAATTTAATGTGATAAACAAGAACATGACACTTATCAGCGTCGCCCAAATAAAGGACTACGCAAACGCACAAAGGTCATTAATGGAGAACGGGAAGGACTATTATACTTACACGCCAAATATCCTAAAACCATACAATGTGGTAATTAAGAAGCTACCACAGGAGTGCTTCACACCAGAAGAGGTCGAAGCATCTCTGAAACAAGCAAATGGCGACCTGGAGATAACGACAGTCAAGAAGTTTAAAACAAACCTCTGGCTTGTACAGCTAAAAAAGACGCAGAAGGTAAAAGCGGTGTTACAAATTAGAACACTGCTTAACTGCAAAGTAGTGGTCGAACCATTAATAAGAGGAAACACACTACACCAATGCCACAAATGCCAGAGATACGGCCATGTTGCTTCCAACTGCAACATGCCGTATCGCTGCGTCAAGTGCACCAACGGCCACGCACCAGGCAACTGCACAGTAACCAAGGAGGATCCCTCAGCCAAGGTTGAATGCATAAACTGCAAAGGTAACCACACAGCAAACGCAAAGATTTGCCCTGTCCGAATCTCTATCCTCGAAAAATTAAAAGCTAAAACTGAAAACCAAACCACCACCAAAAACAAAATATCAGCAAAAGCAACAACATCGATAAATAACAAAATATCACCTAATGTCAAGTTCTCGGACGTAATAAAAAATTCACCACCTCCACTACCAAAAAACATAACAATAACAAACCCAAAACTGAGAGAGCACATGGCTAACAAACTTAATCAGCCCCACATTCTAACACTGAACGAACTAAATAATGACATTAAAGACATCTTTGGCAAAGACATACGCAAATGCATAAACATAATGCAAAAATTAACGAACAAATACCCATCAAGCACAGCAACAAACGAAACTGAAACTAAGGCGCTAAAACAAGCAATAATATTAGAGTTCTTCATAGATTTAGTCCAACAATGATAAACAAAATAATCTTCCAGAACGTCAACTCCATGGTCTCCCAATATAAAAAACACGAACTAAACCTTTTCCTAAATAAGCATAGGCCCCTCGCCATGCTCATTGCAGAACATAGGCTCAATAGCAAAAATTCGCCAAAACTTACCAACTACCAATTTATCAGACAAGAAACACACGCGTATCACACAGCACAGCAACTCAACAATGCAAATAAAGGAACTGCCGTAGCTATCTGCCTGAAAAATGGTATACAATTTGAAAACATTAATATCCCACAGCTTCAATACATTGAAGCTGTGGCAGTAAAAATCTCCCACAAAACAAATAATAATGAACAACACCTCATATTAACATCACTGTATAACCGCCCCGGTAACCCCCTAACACACAACGACCTTAAACTAATCAAACAAACCTTAAGTAAACAAAATGGACAAATCATAATAGGATGTGATCTAAACGCCAAACACCCAAGCTGGCATTTCCCCAACAATAACCCATCTCATATAAACAGTAGCGGCACATCATTATACAATTGGCTACTAAAACAACCAAACTTAATTCTTCACCCAACATTGGAACCAACCAGACCCAATAAAGTCATTCCTTCCTCAATTGACTACTTCATATGCTCAACTGATCTTGTAATAACCCCGACCAACACAACCCACACGATAAAAGACTTCCCATCAGATCACCTAGGAATCGCAATAAATACAGAAACAGGACAATGCATTCTCCAGGATATCAAAATAACCCTCAACTATAACAAAATAGACACCCTGATTTGGAACAGAATTATAACTCAGAACATACACCCAATTCAAAAATGCAACAACATAGACCAATCAGAAATAGATAGACATGTAAACAACATAAATGCAGCATTTGATAAAGCAATAAACTCTCCAAATGCCATCCCCAAAATAACTACATCCCCCACAAAACCCAATAACACAACTAAACTAAACCTCAGATGCCTAGCACTAATAAAACACAAAAACATAATCAGGAAATATCTGCAAAGACACATTCTAAGACTAACCATGCTAGAAAGAACACATTTCCATAATCTATTGCTAAACCTCAAAAAAGAAATAACAAAAGAAATCGACAAAATCAACTCGACAACTATTGAACACAAACTCAATCGAATAAATACAAACAGAATGAGCCTCAACAAAATTCAAGACCTAAATCCCCAAAAGCAAACCAAACAAATACTAAAAAATGATATTCTACTAACAGCAAATGAACGAAATAAAATAGACATCCAAGTCCCTACCACGCTAAAAACAACATTTCACAAAATCAATTCACTAGCATGGTCGTTTCAACAAATACATAAACAAAATGACATGCTAAATAACAACCATACATCAACCAGGCACATAAATACAGAAACCCTTAGACTAATAGAAGCACCTCTAACGCCAATTATCAATTTTAACCAAACGCGCAATGCAGAAGGAAATTGGTCAGGAGCCCAAGAGCTCGGCTTTACAAATGCAAACCAACTACTAGAATGGCTCAAATATAAAAACAACAAAAAAACTACAGGCCCAGATGGAACTAGTAACTTCCTCCTAAAACACTGTAACATACCAATACTAAATAAACTTGCAATCCTCTTTAACCACTGTTACAACATCAGCTACTTTCCAACCGCGTGGAAACTTAGCAAAGTTATACCAATACCTAAGCCCAAACAAAACTACCAAAAACTACAAAGCTACAGACCAATATCTATATTGTCCGCTATCAGTCTGCTCTTTGAAAAAATGCTACTACAACAAATTAAAAAACACCTAGATACAAACCAAATATTAAAGCCATTCCAATTTGGCTTCAGAGAACACCTCTCTATAAACAACTCACTAGCTGTAGCAAATGCCTTCCTATACAACAATCTATCCAAAAAGCGAGCAACAATTGCCTGCGCACTAGATTTTGAAAAAGCGTTCGACACGGTATGGACAAATGGATTAATATTTAAAATGGCAAACACATTCAACTTTAACAACAACATATCACGTATCATACACAGCTATCTCACTTCCCGTACATTCTATGTAACAAGTCCAGATGGCAATGAAAACTCCCTCATAAGAGACATAACAGCAGGCGTTCCCCAAGGTTCCCTACTAGCCCCAACTCTCTACAACATATACCTTGCTGACATCCCAAACTACACATACAACCCCAACTTGAACCAAACAGTAAATATCCAAAAACTAATCTATGCAGATGATATATTGATACTATCATCAAATGCATGGACCGCTAGAGCTGAAATAAACCTAAATAGCTACTTAGATCAACTCAGTAAATATTTCATAAAATGGCGAATCAAAATCAACATCGCCAAAAGCATTGGATGCATATTCAAAGGTCCCCATCTAAGAAATCTATACAAAAACGCTCGTAAATACACCCCAAAAATATATATAAATGGCAACGAACAAATCAAGATACTACAAGAACTAAAATACTTAGGCGTCATTTATGACACCCAACTAAAATTCCAAAAACATACTGAACAGATGATACAAAGAGCAAAAAAACAATATCACTGCATAGGCCACATATTCAAATATACGCAAGATACCTATCAATACCCAAGCACAAAAGTAACAAGAATCCGCTTACTAGCATACAAAAAAATAATACAACCTATACTAACTCATGGATACCCAGCATGGTTCAACATCAAATCCAATCAGATGGAAACAATACGAGTATTCGAAAGGAAACTACTAAGAAAAGCAATAGGGAGTAAAGCATATAAACCACAAACAAATCACTACATCCCAAATGATAAACTCTACAAACTATGCAAAATAAAACGCATAGACGTACACAACTTTAACATATTAGAAAAATTCATCCAACGTCATCAAAATAGTTCTAACCACCTGATAAAAGACAGCATTCAACCACAAACAATCCACCCAAACTTTCGAACCAACCACATCACAATAAATCACATTAATGACCTTAAAGAAAAGGGAATAATCATCAACCCTGAAAACCAATTAATATACTACCACAGGAAACCCAACTCCATCAACCCTAATGATGGACTGAGGTATAATACAAAACAATAAAACGCAAACGCTATTAAAAAGAAAAAGTACATGAAAATAAAGATAAGATTAGTACCTGCACATGCATGCATATATACACGCCATACATGTCTTCAAACAAGTACAGCTGAACTCCAAATCATATAATAATAATATCTGTTATTTAGTTATTAGTCACCTAGCTCTTAAGTTGTTTCTTAGTTTATAAGTATGTAGTATGTAGTATAGTAGTATGTAGAAAAAAAAAAAAAAAAAAAAAAAAAAAAAAAAAAAAAAAACACCCTAACAAAAGTAATCAAGGTTTTTCATCTCTAATCGAGATTTTCCTAAGAATATGAACAACATCAAAAACAAACAATCAAAACGATAAGACTTAACTAAAATTAAGTACAAAAACAATAATAGATATAAGCCTCAAGTCACATCTAGCGTAAGGCAATATGTAAAACAATAATAATAAGTTTACTTGAATTTGTCAAACAAGTTTAAACTAGTATAAGAAACCAATGTTCCTAAAAATACCAACTGTGACAATAAAAAATTGCTAAAAAAAAAAAAATCCTATAAACATCAACCGATTTAATTTTTTCTGTCAAATTGGAAATATTTGTGAATTGAGTTTAAGTGAACTTGAGTAATATAATAATGCCGCCAAAAACGAGTGGAAAGGCAGCCAAAAAGGCTGGCAAAGCCCAAAAGAACATTACCAAGAATGATAAGAAGAAGAAGCGTAAGAGGAAGGAAAGTTATGCCATCTATATCTACAAAGTGCTGAAGCAGGTCCATCCTGACACTGGAATCTCGTCGAAAGCAATGAGCATCATGAACAGTTTTGTGAACGACATTTTTGAGCGTATTGCTGCTGAGGCCTCTCGTTTGGCCCACTACAACAAACGCTCAACGATTACCAGTCGGGAAATCCAAACTGCAGTCCGTCTTCTGTTGCCCGGAGAGTTAGCCAAGCACGCTGTCAGTGAAGGAACAAAGGCAGTTACCAAGTATACTAGCTCCAAGTAAATCATCCAAAAGCAAAAGTAAAAGGCCCTTTTCAGGGCCACAAATCTTTTCCAAAGAATATTAAATATTTACATTCCTTCTTATTTTAATAAAACATTCTTTTGCTGCCATCAAATAAGAAAAAATTTTATATTATTGCTCCAAACTGATCTCATTCTTTCTCTGGATTTTTATCATAAAAACGTAAACAGAAGATAACATCGAATGTATGCATATAATTTTTGCTGTCTTAATGAGCAGAGCCCTTTTTGTTTCTCTAATTTTATTTCATTTTTTTTTTCATTTGTGGACAAAAAAAATGTACGTTTACGAAAATATTGTTTCTCTTGGAAATATGTAATAGTAGTCCTGAAAAGGACTTTGTTTAATTGCAAATTTCATAGTTTTGAAATTCGTTTATACTCTGTCGAGTACATTTCGATGCGAAATGTAAAATTATTTCTTTGTTGCAGGCGCAGTTTTTGCTTTTGGCTTCTTCACAGCAGCTTTTTTCGGTGCTGCCGACACAACCTTTTTGGGCTTAGCAGTTGTAGTTTTAGGTTTCGGAGTCTTTGGCTTTGCTGCGCTTGACTTTGCCTTTGCTGTTGTGGGCTTAGCTTTAATGGTTCCTACTTTCTTTGCATCTTTTGCCTTCGCCTTCTCCGCTTTCTTCTTCTCGGTACTCTTTTTGGTCACCACAGCCTTCGATACTTTCTTATCAGCGGCACCTTTTGCTACTTTTTTTGTAGCTGATACACTTTTCTTTTTAGCAGCTGCCGATGAAGTTACCTTCTTGGATTTCTTCTCGATAGAGGACACCTTCGGCTTGGGTTCCTTCTTGGAGGATGCAGACAGCTTAAACGAACCAGACGCACCCTTGCCTTTTGTTTGGATCAACTTTCCATTCGCAACTGAATTCTTTAAGTACTTCTTAATGAACGGAGCTAGTTTTTGGGCATCGCACTTGTAAGTGGCACTGATATATTTCTTAATAGCCAAAAGCGATGAGCCTCCACGTTCCTTCAGATTCTTTATGGATGCATCCACCATCTGCTGAGTTGGTGGATGTGATGGAGGAGCCGTGGTTTTCTTCGCCTTCGATGCGGATGCAGGCTTTTTAGTAGTCACCTTCTTCTCAGATGAAGTTGTTTGAGGAGTCACTGGCGACGCCGATACTGCAACTGCGGAATCAGACATTATTTTTCTTCACTTTACTCTTCACTGATACAACAAATTAAATGAAACGTAACGTTTTTTTATTCGAAATTCATCAGCTGTGCCATTGAATTTGGTCACCCGTTTGAATGAGAATCGAGGAGGAAGGCTAAACGAGAATGTTTGTGCCATTGAACGTACACTATGTAAAAGATGACAATTACCTTTTTATTAATTTGTTTTTTTGAACATCTTACATATGGTTTTCAAACTAAGTGTATATTAGAATATATTCTTAAATGTTTGGAAAATTAGAATATAAAGTTTTTCATTACTTTTTTATGGTATCATGATTTTTTATGGACCCTCAAAGTTTGACTTTGTATGATAGCAAAATAAGTTATCTTGGAAAAAATACATTTTTAATTAAATAACAATGCAAATATTTATTTTTTAAATTGAAATATAATAATTCATTATTTTCTTATTTACATGCAACCATTTATATTAGGGTACCATATCATTTTATATATTAAATCTGATTTCAACTAAACCATTTACTATTAAAAACAGTCATGCATTTGAGTCAACGCAATACAAAAATGGCTTGGAAAAATAAAATCTCCTCTTTAATATTAAAAATATATTAATAAATATAATATTAGAAGAAAAATGTCTTATTTTCTTCAATTACATCTCACATATAACCATTTTATACCATTAAAATCATATTTATTTCAAATTACATTCGACATACTCTTGCACCTAAATTATTTTTCCATTCAAATCATTTTCTTTTAATAATAAGAATGCACGAAATATACAAAATGTTTAAAAACTAATATAGCATTATCCTCAGTAGTAAATAGAAAAAAATCTATATATTATTTTTATTTACATCAAATCTATACTCATTTTAAATATTCTTAATATCACATTCGAGCAATATACTTACTTTGCACCAAGAAATACATCAGCGTAAAAAAATATTTATTCATCTATCAATTTTCTTTTAATAACATACAAATTGACATACAAATATATTCTTATTCTCAATAATAAATGCTTATGTTTATTAACAGAATGAATAATATCAGAAAAATATATATGTATTTATATTATTTTTTATCTTTTCCTTACACCAACATACATATATTTATTCACATAGTGGGGGTGGATTCTTGATTTGCATATTTGGTGGTTTTATTACATCCGAGAATTTGAGGTTGGATATTATTTTGTTACTTATCGATGTTGTTGCTTTTGCTGTGACTTTATTTTTGATGGTTGTTTGGTTTTCAATCTTACTTTTCAATTTGTCGAGGATCGAGATTCAAATATTTCCTTGCGTTTGCTATGTGGTTGCCTTTGCAGTTCACACATTCGACTTTGGCTAGGGGATCTTCTTTAGTTATTGCGCAGTTGCCTGGCGCATGACTATTGGTGCACTTAATGCAGCGATATGGCATTTTCCAATTGGATGCAACATGGCCATATCTCTGGCATTTATGACACTGGTGCAGTTTGTTTTTTATTATCAGGAGTTCGACCACTATTTTACAGTTTAGTAACGTTTTAATTTGGAATATCGATTTAATGCTCTGAGTTTTCCTTAGTTGTACAAGCTAGAGGTTTGATTTAAACTTTTTGATAGTTATTATTTCTAGGTCGCCATTTGTTTGTTCTAGAGCTGTTTTAATCTCTTCCGGTGTGAAGGACTCCTGTGGTAGTTTTTTGATTACATTAGAATATCTGGCGTGTAGGTGTAGTAGTTTATTTTATTTTCTGTTAGTATTGTTTGTATATTCATATAGTTGTGGAGTTGAGATACATTAACAAGTGTTATATTTTTGCTTATTACTTTAAATTTGTATGATCCTTTTTGTAGGGTTGGCTGCAATATGCTTTCCAGTTCCACGGGAGTTGAATTGTATATTGTTATAGCCGGGATTTTGCAGTTTCTGCTTGTTTCCAGTCCATTGCTGTTGTGTTGATCGCTTGTTTCCATTTGTTGGTCTCGGTCGCCTGTCTTGAAGTTTTTGGGAGCATTCGTTGTCTTTTTATTGTTGCTGGTCCTTCCGGGTGTAGTATTTAGTGCTGGGAAGTCATCATCTTTGTCGTCATCTTGATATAGCAGCGCAAATTTATTGCCATCTAATACGTTTTTTGTTGCTGTTGGTGGTTTTTTGATTATTTTTTGCAATTGGTTTGGAAGTAGATGGCATTTCATTGTGTTGTCGTTGTTGTTGTTGTTGTTGCACTGCTCGTATTTGTATTTGTATTTAACTGTTTATTTTTGTTGTGTGCGCTTTTTCTGGCGTTCTTTGTCTTTTTTGCACTGATGTTTCTGGCACTCTCTTTTACAGCCTGACCGGTAGGCTTGCTTCATTCTTATGCACTTTGTTCGTCGTTTTAATTTCAGACTTTTTTCTCCTCGTTTCCATGTCGCTATCACTATCACTATTACTATCTCTTCGCTTTACTACTTTTCATTCGTTCAATCGGTTTGCTTTGTGCGAGCCATTTCCTTTTTCTTCACAATTCACTATCACTGCTAAACAGGAAATAATCTATAGTCAAATTCGAGCAATATACTTATTTCGCACCAAGAAATACTTCAGCGTTCAAATTTATTTATAAGATAAATTGATTATTATCCACAATAATAAATAATTTTATAACAAAGAAAGATATCAGAAAAATTATATATATTTATTGTCTTTTGCTTATACAATTATAATAAATATTTTTTATGTAGCAAGAAATTTATCCCAAAAATAAATCTATATTATATAATATATAAAAAGTATATAATATATAATCAACTATATAATTATAATTAGTTTGCACGTCAATATCTATTATCTATATTGTAGTCGATTGATATATTTTTGTGGTTGTGAAAATAGGAATCTCTTTGTTATAAATATTGTGGTCCTGAAAAGGACCGATTTGTAGGATGTAGGATGTAGTTTGCAATATATACAAGGCTGTATAGCGAAGTAATTTAAGCGCGCTCGCCACGGATACGCCGGGCCAGTTGAATATCCTTGGGCATGATGGTGACACGCTTAGCATGAATGGCGCACAAGTTTGTATCTTCAAATAGACCAACCAAATAGGCTTCGCTAGCTTCCTGCAGAGCCATCACAGCTGAGCTCTGGAAACGAAGATCAGTCTTGAAATCCTGAGCGATTTCACGGACCAAACGCTGGAACGGCAACTTGCGAATAAGCAATTCTGTGCTCTTCTGGTAGCGACGAATTTCACGTAGAGCAACAGTGCCAGGGCGATAGCGATGAGGTTTTTTCACACCACCAGTAGCTGGTGCAC